>OY856410.1:583598405-584798405 GCA_963693085.1 Alisma plantago-aquatica
AATTGAGTTTTGAGAAAAGAAAGGTGTGGAAACCTCTAGAAGAAAAAAGAACTTAATCCAAAGGTGGATTTCATGCCACATGGGTTCCTTGGGTTCCAAGGAGTCCAAAGTTGCAAAGAAAAGCCCAATTGAAAAGAAAAGAGAATTTAAAAAAAAGAGAAAAAGGATTGATTAATAAAAAGGGAAATATGAGAAATTGATAATTAAAAGAAGATAAAGGCAAACCAATATTCCCAAATATGGGAATCCGTGCCTTTGGGTTTCCTTGAGGTCCAAGGGACCCAAAATAATAAGATAATCGAAAAAGGAATAGGAATATAAATTAATATGGATTAATTAATGATTAACTTGGGAAAGAAGTAATCCTTCTCATCCATTACAATATGTTTCCCAAATTTCTTAAAAAGTTAGATAATGACAAGATGAAACTTTCCTTAAAATTTGAGAAAGAAAGGTGTTATGGTTTGGGAGAAATTGATTTTGCAAGTTATTTGCAATTTGGGATTTAATTCTGAAATAATGATATATATTTTCCTTTGCTTAGAACGCAAGAAATAGGGTCTGTTGGATCTTCATCCAACGTTGGGCGCCCTTCGCCTAAGTCCCACTGGGACTGTGTTTTTGCGAATTAACAGAGGGACTTTCCCTCTTGATTCTCTCGTGATCCTCTGGGTTTGCCAACTGGCCAAGGTTTCCATTGGCTTTAGGAGATGAAACCGCGGGGAATCATCCCCGGTTTGATTAGCTTTGGCTCTCGGTTTGGGAAACGCCCAAACCAGCAGGAACATGGCCTCGACCCTATAAATAGGGGAGGGTGATCCAAGGCACCGACCTCGCTTTTTGTTAGTTCAAACCCTGCGGCGAAGTACCAGGATAGTTTTTGCGCTTTCAATTACGCCAACAAGTCTAACCTAGACCCTCGTCGACATAGAAAACCCTACCGGAATCTGGCGAACAAGGGGGTGACCTTGGAGAGGTTCGGGTGGCCAATTGAGGACATCTTCAACTTCGAGGAAGGGAGGCAGAGCTCCATGGACCGTCGGTGTGAGCAAAGGGAGACCGGAGCCCAAAGTCAACCCCAAGGTTGACCGCCGTGGGTTGTTGTACAGAGGCACGAGGAAGAAGAAGACTCCGCACCGTTTTACCAAACTGCCCCACAGTGCCTTCAGACCAGGTGAGGGCAAGTCAGTCTTTTACTTCTTTTGTTTGCAAGGATGGTGCACGATCCCTGAGCCGTGGGATGCCGCTGGTTCACCGGACTATAGATCGAACGGCTCCCGATTTTCTGAATTAGCTAATATTTCGATAAAAATGAATTATCTTGGTAAAATCATATCTGGTGATAGAAAACTCAGATGCAAAAAGTCAATACATGAAAAATGATCACAAAAATATGAGGAATTTATTAAAAATGGTTTGAAAGCCTAAATCTATCTCTTTTTGAAAAAATGTATATTTTGAATAGAAAAGGGATTAATTTGTGGTTAGAAACCCTAATTATTGATAAAAGATATATTTAGTCTTGCAATTAGGTTAATTCGAACATGTTTAACCTGATTAATGATTAAGATGGTTTTTAACCTATTTTGATGATATAATTACAAAGTTTAGGGTTTTAACTCAATATGTGGATGAATATGTTAAGAAATCCTAAATTAGAGAAAAAGAAAAGAAAAGATAGAGAAATCTGAAAATTAGGGTTTTTGTGGACCAAACCTGATCTTAAGAATCTTAATGGAAAATAAGACAAGGAATTAGGGTTTGGAGTATATTTTGATAAAAGTGAAATAAAATTAGTTAAAAGGTAATGAAACCCTAATTCTCAAGAAACCCTAAAATTGGAATAGCAATCCTAAGGAATAAAATGAAATTGGATAAATATTGATACAAGGAAATTGGAATGTTTATTTTAGGATTTTTGTGCACCTTGCTTTCTTATTTGGACTTTCTCTCTCTATATAAATTCTGTCTCCAAACCTACGATTCAGGTATGTGGTTATGCTTATGACTACACGAATTAGTTTTCTGGGATTTTGTCGATGTTTTCATCGTGACTTGAATTAAACTATTGGATGTTTTAATTCATGCAAATTTTAATGTGAATATGACTATCACCTAAGATATATGCTTACTATGTCAGATCCCAGTCCCCTCTGTAGCTTAATGGATCGACCTAGTAAATGGCTACCAATGGGGTAGGTCCATCAGGTCATTAAATGACTTAGCAAATGGCTACCAATGGGGTAGGACCACCAAGTCATCATGAGTCAGAGATTGGGCTACCTTTGGGTAGGACCATGTGACTCCATAACCCTAAGAATTGGCTACTTGTGTGGTAGGGTCATGGGGGTAAGGATCTACCATAGGAGAGAGGTAGTATCCATGTCCACTGCAGGGATAACACAGAGATAGGGGATAGGAAAGGATTGAGTAGTGTCGCTTAAAATGTACTCTTGGATGTTAAAGGATATTTGAATGACCACATTGTTAACATAGTTGGACAATTATTGTTTACCCCACATACCAGCTTCTTGATGACCGACGTTTTGTTTGTCGGCGTTTTAGGTACAAATGAAAAGACCAAACAGTTAAGTGGCATACATGGAATTAAATGAAACATAACGTGCACAGGAGGATCAGTTAGATTAGCTTCTTCATGGATAGAAGTTTAGAAATCCCAATTTTTCCAAGGTAAGAAAAGTTTTATTTTATACCCTTTTCAGTTTAGTTGGTAATCTTTATTAATTATTATTGATTATTTGTCGAACCTTTGATCCTGTTAATTGAATAGCGGATCTATCCTTCGGGTCTCCCTTAATTGGGGGTTACCGGGAGGCGTGGTCGTTACAAAAGGATATGATTGTTAGCACAATAAAATATTATGAAGGGAAAGTCTGGAATGTAAAAAATAAAAGTAGATCAAATGATGATTGAATTCAGATGAGGGAATATTGAGGCTTGTAGGGGTATTCACCACATTAGCCTAGCAGAGAATCAAATTAAATCTTTCAAATGACAAAATGGATGTAGGCATGTGAATTAACAAAAATCCACAAAAGATGAACTCCACATGAGCCCATTGGTACTGGTGCTCATGTTTCTTAGTCCATCGTCCAAAAAGAGATAAATCCATAGTCGTTTCAACACCTCTATGCGATTGGTTTTATTGTTCTAAATTCGGGTTTCCATGGTCATTTTCACCTAGATTAACAAATGATCTAATCAAGTAATCAGTTTGATAGACCATCAATTCTTAAAACCAAAAGCCATCTAATAGAAGTCGTTCTTAAGATTTAATTCGATTCAAACCATGGCTAAGGGGATATTCCCCTTGCCTCTATAGAAAAACTACTCACTCATGATTGTAGAGTAAGGGGAGACGGAGGAAGAATGTGTTCTATCCATAGTCTAGACTTATCAAAGGATTAATCCTTAGGCTAGAGACTATTAAATGACTTACTCTTAATTCCTTGATCCAATCTATAGAAGAAGAAGAAGAAGAAGAAGGAGAAGGATGGGATCTAATAACAATTAAAGTAAGGGAACAAACAAATTAAAAGAACGCTTAGCTTGCGAACCAATAATCTTTATTGATGAACAAAATATAAGAACACAAGAGAACAGTTGCTCGAAAATTCTTCATAGAAAAGATGATGGTTGGGAAGAGGGAGTGCCCCTCCTTTTATAGGATAAGGAGGGGGCTTTACAATTAAGTTTTTGGGGTAAAAGAGGGTAGGAAACTACTTTTTGAACTGGTTTCTAATTGCCCACTGATCAGTTGGAGGAGTGAGCTGATCAATTGGGGTCTAGAAAGAGCAGGAGCCAAGGAAGCAGTCAGCAACCCTAGGTCTGGGTGGTGACACCCTTTGACTCGCTCAGTTGGAGTGGGGAAACTCCTGCTTTGGAGTCTCAAACAAGCGATTTGCATTTAAATAACACGTCGATTCAACTGGGTGTTTTGAACAAGGTGCGGCGGCTGAGGGTGGCGTCAACCGATCATCTAGAGAGAGTGAGATGACTATCTAGAGAGAGTGAATCGACTATCTGGAGAAAGTGAATCAATCATGCGGAGTCTGAAATTGCTCAGTTGGATTGTCAAATGATTGTCTAGTGACATGATTCTACAAGAATTGAATAGTTTTTTATGAGAATAAGGTTTAATTGTGATAAAAGGAGGCAGATAACAATTTGTTCTTTTTCAGTGGATAAAAATAAGAAATTCCATGTAATAAGACTTAGAAGGTTGTGAAGAAAAGGATGCTAAATTAGCACACATTATCTACCTCATGTTGTTTCTCAAGTCGGAAACTCCTACAAAGGTGTTGCTCCCACAATATCTCTCTTCCTCGTCCCTCAATCTTTCCACACCGTTTTCATCATTCTGTCTACCTCACCTTCACATTTTCACTTATCCCTATAATAACCTCTCTCGTGGCCCCTTGAAGAAACACCTAATTAGGGTTCTTGACCCCTCTCCATGGGAGAGTTACAGTCACCACCGCAACATCCAAACTTCCCATTTTATGGACCCTAAAGCATTGTTAGGCCCAAGGATTTCCTCCTCCTTCACCAATTTTACAGCTACTACTCTCTACCTCCATGACCTACATGCTCGTGTTCTCATACTAACTCAAATTGGCCTCCTCCTTCAGTGCATCCTTCCATACAATTGACTTGCTCATAAGTTTCCCTGACTCACCCTCTTTGTCCTCACATAATCCGCTTGTGATGCTCTGGTCCCAATTATTATGTCCCATAGCCTCTTTAAGGAGTGGGATCCTAGAGGGGAACTACTCCATACTAGAAATAAAAAGGCAACATCCCTTGAACCAAACACCACATAAAAATTTTCACCAAAGGGAAGATAACCAATTCATTCAACATGTATGTATCATAACACAAAAAGTAGCAGCGAAAGAGAAATTTATCTAACTATAACAAAGCTTGATATCTTTATTTATCACTACACTATACATGGGTGAGTCAAAGGAAATATAACTTAACAAATAAGGATCTAGATGAAGATCATCTAACTACCTCTTTCCAATCTCAAAAAGGCTCAGCTACAAAGGTCGTTGTCCAAGTCCACTATGATTATCCTCTCCTTGGTCTAAACTTGGGGATGGAAGCATACCCCACTAAAGGATAAGAAAAGATAACATCAGCAAAAAGCTGGTATGCACATACCAAAAAGGAAATTGAGCAATTTTTAAAGAATAAGGGACATCAAAATAAAAGTCTTCCCATGAAAGAGTAAAGTACTACCCAAAGAGGGCATAAAAGAAAAGAGTCACAATAAAAGTGAAAAATAAGAGAAAATTTTAACAATAAATCATCCATGTGTTTCACCTATGACAATACTAGACAATACAAAAATGTAGGTAAGAAAGAACACATCTACCAAAAATAATGTGGGGTGAGCAGGGTCTTGTATACATCTGCTCTAAATATGGGGTAGTAGGGTCTTGTATACATCTACCTAGGCACGTATTCCCTAATTATTTTCATATGTAGGAATTTTCACATCTGCACGCATATGTGGGAATTTTCACATCCACATAAAATAACATGTAAAATTATACTAGCAGTCACCACATGATGCATAACAAAAGAGTAAGAAAGTATAAACAAATAAGGTGGATGAGAACATCCATCAAGTTTAAAATGGGATCAGAGGATCCATGCATCAAATAATGTGCCATATGAACATCCACTACCAAGTTGGGAAAAGAAGTGCATATCTTCAATTAAGTCCAACATGGACAAAGCATAAGAGAGAGTCCAAAAGAATATCCATGACCACAAGATCAATATCAAATAAGGTAGTTCACATGAACCATGATTTTCAAAATAAAGACATTGTGTATAAGCTTATGTCTATAGGACCAAGAGAAAGAGAATATATGTGAATTGCTCAACATAGAATATTAGGGTTTCACCTGTGACAATACTAGACAATACAAATATGTAGGTAGGAAATAACACATCTACCAAAAATAATGTGGGGTGAGCAGGGACTTGTATACATCTGCTCTAAATATGGGGTGGTAGGGTCTTGTATACATCTGCCTAGGCACATCTGTCGTAATTATTTTCATATGCAGGAATTTTCACATCTGCACGCATACGTGGGAATTTCCACATCCACATAAAATAGCATGTAACAGTATACTAGCAGTCACCACATGATGCATAACAAAAGACTAAGCAAGAATAAACAATTAAGTAGGATGAGAACACCCATCAAGTTTAAAGTGGGATCAGAGGATCCATGCTCCCAATAATGTGCCATATAAACATCCACTGCCAAGGTAGAAAAAGAAGCACATATCATCAGTTAAAGTCAAACATGCACAAAGCATAAGAGAGAGTCTAAAATAATATCCATGATCAAAAGATCAATATCAAAGAAGGTAGTTCACATGAACCATGACTTTCAAAAGAAAAGACATTGTGTATAAGCATATGTCTATAGGACCAAGAGAAAGAGAATATAGGTGAATTTCTCAACATAGAAAAATAGGGTTTGCAAACATACTTCTCTTTTGAGTCTACTCTATCCACAACCAAGTCTAGGTCCAGGCCTAGGCCTCCAAAGAACCAATTAAGCATATATGTAGATTTTAGTTCACTTTCAAATGATTATAAAAACCCTAAAAGTTACCTTTATCCTTATATGTGGCATAGGTTATCAAAACCATTCCACATTTTGGGTTATCCTTTTTTATATCCAAAAAATATTTTATTATGTTTTTCTGACTTATATATATATTTAGTTATAAATATTACAAGCTATTAATATTTAGGTAAATTTATTAAAATCACATATTTTTAAGATTGGATTTGATCCATAAAACTAGTACAATTACATAGCCCTTTTTTAATTTCAAAGCATATTTTATTTTATTTTTCTGAGCTATGAATAATTAGTTATGGATTTTTGAAATTTAGCCAATCATATAAATCCACATCAGCAATATGCTCTAAGTGAGTAAAGAGAGAGAGGGAGAGGGTTGCGCATCTGAGTTGTCCCAATCAGGGCTGGCCAAATTGGCTGGCCATTCATCCACATCAGTGAATCACAGGCTCACTGGTAAGAAACAAAAATGAGGATAAATTCTAATTTTGCTTCTTAAAGAAAAACAAAATAGAATGAGAAATAGGAGGGGTAGAAAAGGAATTCAACTGAGGGGATTCATCCCCGCAATCTACCTTGCACCATAGCTGTGAAGCATCATCCATGAGAAGCAACCAGCAGAAGAACAAGCTAGCAAGAACCCAAGAAACAATTTCATCGTCTTTGCCAAATCACCATGAAGCTAATGAGACTATGGATCGACAACTTCCTAGGTCAGGGACCCAAAAACATGCTCTTATCTGACCAGAACATAGGTCGATATCAAGCTTCCCAAAAGTTCGTTTACTTAGCAAACCAAGACCATTGGGATGACCATCAGAGCATGGCAAAGATGCATATACAATTTCCATGTTGGAGGGGCAATGAGATGGTCAGCCAGAAGCTACCGACAAAGAGCTTCTTTGTAGCTATAGGACACCACGATCTACAAAAACCCCACGGTGAAATGAGTAGAGGGAAATAACGATGAAAGTTTGGGGAAGCTCACCGTGGCTCCAATTGTAGTATGGGATGATGGAGTAGGTTGTAGCAGCAGCACAATCACTGGTAAAAAAGGGGAGCAAGACGGGCACGATGCTGGGATGCTAGGGAAAATTGAAGGCAAAGGAGGGTTGCAAGGAGGCTGAGGGTTGTTGCAGGAAAACCACATAGTGATGAGGTGTAATAGATGCTCGTCTGTGAAAAATGATGGAGAGAAGCAAATTGGGTGTTTATTATGTATAGAGCATTAGGTCTTGATCAAGGGATTGATCATTTCATAATAAAAAAAGGAAATCAGAAACAAAGAAATCTTGAGAAACCGATGATTGAGGAGAGAGAACGGTGGCGGAGAAAATCATGTATAATGTACACGGCCTGGTAGGGCTCCTACTCGAGGTAGGAGATGACTCCAATCCTGTCCAAAGAAGATCCAATGGTTGGGAGAGTTATTCATATAAGGAAAATCTAAGAATCAAGAACTATAGCATGACAGCGTGACAAAATCGATTTCATTTGATAAAGTGTTATTGCATTTGTATTCCTTTTCTCTTTCCTCTTTTAAGGGTACAAACTCATCCCAAATTAGATGAATTTTGCATAGAGGCTAATTAAATCATGTAGATTCTGATTATGAAATTAGATTTGCCTTTTGAGAACTTTTGATGTGTTACATAAATCAAAACTTATTTTCTCTTTCCTCCTTCATTAATGGTTATACGATTCTCCAAATTTGATGAAACTTCCACCACAAGTTAAATTAAGTGCCTTGGATACAAATTTTCCATCAATTTTACATGTTTGAGTTGTTTGTACATTTATTTATTATTTTAAAGGTTCTACACTTTCTCTCTCCTGATTTTGTCTTTTATTCAAACATCTTCCAAATTGGATGAAAATTCACCCAAAGACTATATTTATTATGTATATTATGAAACTAAGATTATTTTCCTCTTTTGAAGTCATTTATTATTTTATTTGATATTTTGGAGAAAACTTAGATCTTCTCTTTCCAAATTTATTTAAATTAATTATTAGTACTATGAAGAATGTGAAACTTGACTCCCAAGACAATTGGGACCCAAGGAATAAGATTCTTAACTTAGATTCCACTTTTGGAATTCCTTTAATGAGTTATGTCATAATTAATATTTGTGCCAATTAATATCACGTTATTACTTAGGTTATCATATTATTTCACTATTATTGTTATTTCTCATCCAATTATGTTAAAATTATATCCAAAAGAATTATGTATGATTATTTGCACAAATTTTATATAATTCATTATTATCTTATGTGACATATTTTATATGTCTATTATTGGTCCAAGACTAATGTGTTACATTAGATTGCATTAGGGTGATTTATACATGCATTAGTTCATTATTTTATACTAAACATCTTTTAGGTCTAAAAGCTTAACCTTGTTTGGATAAGCCCAAAAGGTCAACTTATAGGGTAGGGTTCCAGTTCTAGCATGTTATAACACACCACCCCTTGAAGGGATTTCTTTCTCAAAATCAAAACATCCATATAAGCAAACAACTATTCACCACCCCTTCAAAGGATTCATCTTATTATGTGAAAAGTATACTTTAGATACAAAGGGTTCCACTATACTTCCTTACATCCATACATAAAAGCATCATGCAAAACGAAAACATAACTTTCAAATCCTAACTGTAGAACTATGGATTACCATGTTCTTGTTCATCCTCATAAACTTCTTCACCATCAAAAGCAAAAACTCTTCCAGCTCACCTTTCCACATGTCTTCCTCTATTATTGTTTCCATTATTCTGATGAGGTACTCGAGGTTCTTGTTGTTGAGCTATTACTTGCTCATTATGAAGCTTGGGGCACTCAGGGAAAACATATCCTAGGTCATTGGAATGATGGCATATTGATACCCTATCCCATCTTCATGCAACAGGATCATCTGGTCGACGGTCACCTTCAGGGTGCTTCCTTTTATGATTCATCTCCTTGTGTGCATGAAAACTAGGGTATGATTCCACAGCTAAGGACTTATCCACCATCTTTTGAAAGTTCAAGGGGAGTTGTGGAATAAGAGCATGACCTCACATTGTAGTTGAGTCCTTGAAGGAAAAGGTCAGCCCCACGTTCTTCACTCAAACCAACTGCATATCATTCAAATCATAGAAACTTTTGTACAAATGCCGAAATAGATAGGAAAACTTGCTTCAAACTATAGAACTCAACTTCTTTCTTCTTTAGGGTAGCAATGTCGATGTACTTTCCATAAAAGAGCACCAAGAACTGCTCCCAGGTCATGGTAGAGATACCACAAGTCCCTACAATTCCATTCCACCAAACTCTAGCTGGTCGATCAAGTACATATGCAACAAATCTGACCTTCTCGTGATAGGGAATTCCATACCCTCAAAAGTCCTCTCTAGATATAACACCCACTAATCTTCTTTATCCATCATCTCTAGCTCTCCTTCACCCTTGAAGTAGGTTGGTTGCATCTTCATGAATTCCATGATTGAGTACTCCTCAGGTTTGTCAGACATAGGTGGGTTGTTTAACTTCCATGTCATGGTTGTGGAGAGAAGTTGCCTAAGCATGGTAAACTCTTATTTAGGAGTGATGACTATTCCCGTATTAGCAACAATAGAGGTTGGGGTTTCCTATCCTACTAATGGTCCACTTCTGGTTGGAGGAGTTCCTTGTGTCATTGGAGTGGTAAAGGGTGGATCCATCCTTGGCATCCCAAACCTAGGGTTCTGGGGTGTCTCATAACCGTACTGGTTATCAACAGTCATGTTCTCTCCTATCATCAGGTTTTGCATGCACAAGGCAAGGGTACTAGGTATAAGAAACCTAATGATAAAGGTAAACATTCTAAGGGATACGTGATTGAAATAGTTAGATAAACGACTACTAGTGGCTATGATACAATGCTGTAAGGAGTGGGATCCTAGAGGGGAACCACTCCCTACTAGAAATAAAAAGGCAACATCCCTTCAACCAAACACCACATAAAAATTTTCACCAAAGGGATGATAACCAATTCATTCAACATGTATGTATCATAACACATAAAGTAGAAGCAGAAGAGAAATTTATCTAACTATTACAAAGCTTGATATCTTTATAGATCACTACACCATACATGGGTGTGTCAAAGGAATCTATCTTAACAAACAAGGATCTAGCTGATGATCATCTAACCACCTCTTTCAAGTCTCCCAAAAGCTCAACTACAAAAGTCGTTTTCCAAGTCCAATATGCTTATCCTCTTTTTGGTCTAAACCTGGGAATGGAAGCATACCCTACAAAAGGAGAAGAAAAGGTAACTTCAGCAAAAGCTGGTATGAGCATACTAAAAAGGAAATTGAAAAATTTATAAAGAATAAGGGAGATCAAAATAAAAGGCTTTAGAATAAAGTACTACCCAAAGAGGGCATAAAACAAAAGAGTCACAGTAAAAGTTACAAATAAGAGAAAATTTTAACAATAAATCATCCATGTGTTTCACTTGTGACAATACTAGACAATATAAAAATGTAGGTAAGAAAGAACACATCTAACAAAATTAATGTGGGGTGAGTAGGGTCTTGTATACATCTTCTCTAAATATGGGGTGGCAGGGTCTTGTATACATCTACCTAGGCACGTCTGCCCTAATTATTTTCATATGTAGGAATTTTCACATCTGCACGAATATGTGGGAATTTTCACATCCACATAAAATAACATGTAAAATTATACTAGCAGTCACCACATGATGCATAACAAAAGAGTAAGCAAGTATAAACAAATAAGGTGGATGAGAACATCCATCAAGTTTAAAGTGGGATTAGAGGATCCATGCATCAAATAATGTGCCATATGAACATACACTACCATGTTGGGAAAATAAGTGCATATCTTCGATTAAGTCCAACATTGACAAAGCATAAGAGAGAGTCTAAAAGAATATCCATGATCACAAGATCAATATCAAATAAGGTAGTTCACATGAACCATGATTTTCCAAAGAAAAGACATTGTTTATAAGCTTATGTCCATAGGACCAAGAGAAAGATAATACAGGTGAATTGCTCAACATAGAATATTAGGGTTTACAAACATACCTCTCTTCAGAGTCTACTCTATCTACAATAATGTCTAGGTCCAATCCTAGGCCTATTTTGGCTGGAGGAATCGTAACTTCTGGTAGTTGATACAAGATTTACATATTAATTTAATCACAACGACTATGGTTATGTATTTGTTCCCTACCGTTGCATAAATAATTTAGCACCGAAATGGCAGTTGAAAATGACGTCGGGATTGGCAGACATCAGAATTTCCAGTTCTATGCCAGATTACTGATATGTGGTCATAGGTTTTTCATGCAACTGTAATACTGAGCTCGTTGCAGGTCTCTGCTCCTCCACCGTGAAAATACCAAAAGTGGTACGACCCAATACAAGATTATAGACATTTGAGAAGTAGTCACCCAAACTCACCCCTAGTCTTCTAAACAACATATTAAGCATATATGTAGATTTTAGGTCACTTTCACACTGATTATACATATCTTAAAAATTATTTTTTTCCATATATGCGACTTAGGTTATCAAAACCATTCCACATTTCTGTTATCTTTTTCTAAATAAAAAAATAATTGATTCTATTTTCCTAACTTATATATATTTAGGTATAAATTTTAAAAGTTATTAACTATTTAGGTAAATTTATTAAAATCACATATTTTCAAGATTAGATTCAAGACATAAAACTAGTACCATTAGATAGCCCTTGTTTTTTTGATTCCAAAACAAATTTTATTTTATTTTGTGAGGGCACAAACGAATCCCAAATTAGTTGAAATTTTGCACATAGGCTAATTAAAGCATGTAGAGTTTGAGTATAAAATTAGATTTGAATTTTGAGAACTTTTGATGTATTAAATAAATCAAAACTTATTTTCTCTTTTCTCTTTCATTAATGGTTATACAATTCTCCAAATTTGATGAAACTTCAACCACAAGTTAAATTAAGTACCTTGGATACGAATTTGACATCAATTTTACATGTTGGAGTTGTTTGTACATTTATTTAATATTTTAAATGTTCTACACACTTTCTCTCTCCTAATTTCATCTTTTAATCAAACATCTTCCAAATTGGATGAAAATTCATCCAAAGGCTATATTTATTATGTAGATTACAAATCTAAGATTATTTTGCTCTTTTGTAGTCATTTATTATTTTATTTGATATTTTGGGGAAAACTTAGATCTTCTCTTTGCAAATTGAGTTAAATTAATTAATATTATGTGAAAAATGTGAAACTTGACTCCCAAGACAATTGGGACCCAGGGAACATAATTCTTAACTTAGATTCCACTTTCGGGATTCCTTTTAATGATTTATTTCATAATTATTATTTGTGGCCATTAATATCACATTATTACTTTCTTTTTTGGAAATAGGTAAATATATTGCCAAAGGAGCCTGTACAAAGCAGGGCCAAACCTACAAAAACATATACAAGGGGTTGTTAACTACAAAACCCCCAGTATCTTTTGGTTTGCTCAGACAAGCCTGACGCCAAGCCCTTCTTACATTTAATAGAAAATAACAAGATGTTAGCTATCTTCCCAATGATGTCATCCTCACTGCATTTCCTTCCACTGTGGTTTATGTTGTTTCTCTCCTCCCAGATGTAGTAGCAAACACCTGTGAGGCAGATCCCACCAATTGCCATCTTGTGTTTATCATTGAGCAAGGGAATAATCTTGGTAATCAACCCATTAATGTTATCATCAAACAGTTGACCCCAACCACACCTAAGGCTGACAACAGCCCAGGTCCTTCTAAAGAAGGTACAAGTACCAAAAATGTGATTATGACTTTCATCTTCTCTATTGCATAGCAAACACCTCATCTCCACCTACAACCCCCAGCGCTTATCCCAGGTTGGCAGCCTATTAAAGATGGCTCTATAGGTGGTCGTGCTCCACTTCGGTATATGGTAGTGGTTCCACAGAAGCTTGTACCAGCCAACATCATCGTCAATGTAGCTGTTGATCCATGGTGTCACCCTCGGAATGGCAAAAGAGGTGATACCATTACCATCAACACAGTACGAGTTTTGAATTTCCACCTAGCTTCTACACATATTCATCCAGATTCTAGAGGACTTGTTATCGAACCCCTGCTGAAAACCACTGTATCTTTTCGTCATCCAATGAGTCCATATGCTATCCTTTTTTTTGAGAAATCTATCAGTTCTTTTCCCATAGCTTTCTTTGACTAACGTCATGGGGGAGGTTATGTTTAAACCACCTTTATGGTAAGGTTTAGCAATTTCATCCCAAGCCACACCATGACTACCTCCGCGCCATATGAAATTCGCCATCAACTTCCTCATATTATCGACAGTGGGTAGGGGAATGTCGCACACCTCACACCAAAACCTCACCATTGACTGGAGCATAGATCTCATGAGGAGAAGTCTCCCAGCCATTGACATCCGAAGCGTAGTCCAGCCGTCGACCTTGTCTCTCAACCTATCAAGGCACTGCACAAAGTCTATAGAGGACCCTTTACCTCCAGCCACTGGTGCGCCCAGGTATCTAGTAGGCAACCGACCAATCTTTATCCCCACAGCATCCCTAAGTCTTCCTCTCCTAGCATCGCAAGATTTGGACAAGAAGATACTGGATTTAATGGTGCTAATGTAGAGACCAGTGAGGTACCCAAATCTGTTTAGAGTTCTCTTGATTTCCTTTAGTCGATTGGCATGACCTGAGGTTAACAACATGATATCATCTGCAAATATCAGATGGGAGATGACTTTAGTATTCTGGACTTTGAAAGGCTTCACTTTCTTTCTTCTTTCAACTTCATTCATCATAATGGTAAGACCCTCCATTACAATGGTAAACAGCAGAGGTGAAAGGGGGTCCCCCTGTCTAAGGCCATTCGTGGAAGTAAAGAGACCAACCGGTCCCCCATTCAACAGTATGGAGAAGGAGGTGGTGGTAACGCACTGCCTGATGACTTCGATCAAACTGTTATTGAACCCCATAGCTTTCATCATTTCCCACAGAGTATCCCATCTCACATGGTCGTAAGACTTTATTAAGTCAACCTTCAGGCAAGCTTTGGCACTGCTATGCGCGTTGTTGAATCAAGTGAGGAATTTTGCCGCCAGTAGTGTGCTATCGGATATCCTTCTTCCTTGAATGAAGGTGCTTTGCTCTTTGGATATAATGGTGGGAATCACTTTCCTAAGACGTCCTTCAAGGAATTTAGAAAGTATTTTGTACAAAACATTACAACACGCGATAGGCCTATAGTCGGCAATGCTATCAATTACATTTCTTTTAGGAATTAATTTGATAAAGGAATGGTTGACAGCCCGGACCATACTATGCCCATTCAAGACCCATCTAACATCTTTACAGATGTCCTGCCTGACCAAGTACCACATGTTTTGGAAAAACCTCCCATTCATCCCATCTGGCCCCGGGGCCTTACTGGCACCAATGGAGAAAATGACACTTTTGATCTCTTCATCACTGGCGTAGGAGCACAACATAGCATTCATATCATCATTCACCCTCTTGTCCGGTAATATGTCAGAGAAGTTACTGCTGTGTCTCTCATCCTGGTTGTACATCTTGTTAAAGTAGTTAATGGCATTTAAGGCCATCCCATCCCTGCCATTCACTATTTGTCCTTCTTCATCCACCAATTCGTGTATGGATTCCTTCAACTCCTTTTTCTTTACAGCCCTATGGTAGATTTTGGTATTACGATCACCATCCCTCAACCACTCCATCCTACTTCTTTGCCAGTAGTGCCTTTCTTCAGCCTTTCTCAGCTTCCGCAGCCTATCATCAGTTATATCCTCCTCCTTAACCAGGTCAACATTGAGAGGATCTTGTCTGAGCTTTTCCATGACATTCGAATATCTGTAATCAGCATCATTGATCAGGTTCTTCAGATTGGTTTTCTCTCTACTCCACTTCTTCAAAGATTTCTTAGTATTCTGCAACTTTTTCAAAGCGATGAACATGTCATTCCCTTTGACATTGATATTCCAGCTGCTCTCAACTACTTCCTTGAAGCCAGGTCAATCACACCACCAATTAAGAAACTGAAAGGGTCTCTTAATCACTGGTTTCTCAACCAAATCAATCTTCATCCACGAATGATCGCATAGGGGGTTAGAGCCCAGTTTTATATACGAGTTAGGCCAAAAATTCATCCATTGTTCATTAACCAGTCCTTTATCAATGGAACTAGAAATTCTATTAAACCTCTGTTTGTTAGACCAGGTGGTCCTCCCACCCTCTTTGTTTAGTTCTATCAGCTCAGCTTCATCAACCATATTGTTAAAGGCTACCAATATTATGTCTGGTACCATCCTCCCTCCAAACGTTTCATCAGATCTTCTAATATTGTTGAAATCCCCTATGACAAGCCAGGGGATCTCATGTTGGGCCATTTCAGTAATACTCTTCCACATCCAAAATCTATCCCCTTCCAGCCTTTCACCATAAATTCCAGACATAATAAAGGAGAAACCACCAAGGTTGAAGCAAGAAACTGTCACCACCTGGTCAGATGCACTGATCACATCCACATTCCAAACGTCTTTCTTTCATCCGATGATGATGCAGTCTCCTTCCCTTTGTGTAAGATTAGAGATGGCCCCCAACCATAAGGGAACAACGTGCCAACTCTATCCCCAACCTTCCTTCTAATCCTGGTTTCGAGGCATACAACCAAAGTAGCTCTGATCCCCAATATAGCCTTCCATAACACCCTTTGACTCCCAGCCAAAGAGGCCCCTCGCACGTTCCATGCGAGGATGGACATTAATCCTTGTTTGCCCCACCCCCTACATCAGGGCGGGTGTTCTTCTTGCTCTTCTTAGAAGTGCCTCTTGTCTGTCTTGGACTCCTACTGTGCCCTTTGTCACTTGCCATACGGTCTTCATCTACCACCTGCTCTAGGACAGAGAATGGGTTCTCACACCCCACAACATTGGTTTCCTTGTTCTTCCCTCTGTCAGTGTTGGTAGTCGCCACCAACACCTCTCCTTCTTCAACCTTGACTTCTATGTGAGCTGTGCAACCTGCAATCACAGCATCACTAGGAGTATCAGGAACCACAACTGTAACAGTTGTGTCTTTCTCAGTAGTGACAGCAGTGTCAACCACAACACCATCCATAGCTGTGCCAGTAATATCTTCCACTACCATTACCATAGTGTCTAGAACGGCCACCCTTTCTTTTCCTTTCCTAGCCCCCAGTGGAGGACGAGACTTTCCTTGTCACCTGGTTCTTCCCCGAGGGGGTTCAGGAATGATAGGAGGGGTCCAAGAGACATCCTTGCTCCTCGCTCCAGGGCATTCCCCTGTGTTGTACCCGAACACATTGCATGAGCTACAATGATCGGGCAAGGCTTCATATCTGAACCATACCTCCCACTCGTCACCTTTAGGGAGTTCAACCATTACCTCCGGAGGTGGCTCTTTATGAGAAGAAATGTTGACGCAAAAATGCGTGCATCCTTGAAACGATCTGTCAGATCTTCTGTCGATAGCACAGGGTACCCCAACGGCATGTGCGATCACAACAATAGCACGAGTCGTCCAGTGCTTACCCACATCCGGTAGGGATACCCGCACAAGAGCGGTGGTGAAGGCGGCCCTACGAGTGTCCGCCTGTGGTGTCCATTTCCGGACAAGCACAAGTTGATCATCGAAGAACCACGACCCCTTCATCATCGCAGCATTCCGGTCAGCATCACTGACAAATCTGGTGAGAAAAAGCCCTCCATCCAGCGTAAAGAGATCCAACTCCCCCTTAGGTCGCCAATGTCTGATCATCCACCCCTTTAGTTGTTGGGGATGGCACTTCTTGCCCAAGACTTGTAAAAACTGGTTCGCCCCTGATGCCGACGTCACTGTGGGCCAGGATTGGGTGAAATCAGTGGCTAGACCACCCCCGCAACTTCATGGCTCGGTGGTGGCTGATCCCAAAACCCCTTTCCTGAGGGTGGGGGATAAGCACCTTTGGACATGTTTCAATGAGCCGATCATGGAAGAGATGGAGGATTACCACCGTTTTTCACATTATTACTTTGGTTATAATATTATATCACTATTATTATTACTTCTCATCCAATTATGTTAACATTATCTCCAAAAGAATTATGTAAGATTATTTGCATGAAATTTTATATAATTCATTATTATCTTATGTGACAAATTGTATATGTCTATTATTGGCCCAGGACTAATGTGTTACATTAGATTGCATTAGGGTGATTTATACATGCATTAGCTCATTATTGTATACTAAACATATTCTAGGTCTAAAATTTTAACCTATTTTTGCTAAGACCAAAATGTCAAACTTCTAGGGTAGGTTTGAGTTATAGTATTTTATAGCCGTAGTCACAACCTCTCACCAGAGTGTGTCGTATGGGCCAACTAATGGATAGCTGACCATACTGAAGTGGTTGAAATACTTACCTTGAGTCGAGGATGGTCATCTGCCCTTTTGTTAGTCTCCCTATTGGCATATGGTTTTTGTTTATTGATCGGTACTTCCTCTATTTTTGGTCTATGGCAGCCATGGATAAACCATGGAGTTCAGAACGCCACAAGCCTGAGCTTAGGCTAACTGACCTCGTCTGAGCATGGGAGACTCACCGATGCTTTCAGCTTTCTATAGCTCAATGTCCTTCACGTGTCTTGATTGAAGTCTTCACCCCCAGATATGTTTCTTGTGCCATGACTAAAAGGGGGATGAATTTGGGGATAAAATCCCTTTTCTGCCCAAGCTTGGTCAATAAGCGAATTATGGGAGCAAGGGTATTTTAGACCTTTTACCAGTGTTTTTTTATTGTTGTAGGACTTATTTATGGCCAAATGACAAGTTTACCCTTTCCTAGATAATCAAATGTCACACGTGTCTATGGTTTCCTAGGTTTTTTCATGTATTATTTACATCAAATTAATTGTTGATTTAAATCGATGTCACATCTATAGTTTCCTAATTTTGGATTGGTCCACAATTCAAAATTCATAACTTTTGTATACGACCTTAGAAAAAAATATAAATAAATAGTCTTTAGAAAGGGTTTTTGATATAAATCTGATTTTAAGGTTTTCAAGGCATGATTTGCCTTTTCATTTCAATGTTTTACTAGAAACCCTAATTTGACGCATGAAACCCTATTTATGTACCACATATTATTAATATGATATAAGTCAATCTAGTTTTCCTAAGTTAATGATGTGGATCAAAGAGCCTGATCCTAATGCATTCAAACTCTAATTCACCCTCATTCAACCTAAGATCAATACAAGGTATTGATTAATGATGTTTATGAATAGGTCTTTAGATCCTAATCAAGACAAGAGGAAGTTTGACCTAGGTTTGACTCAAGGACCAGGAAGACTATCTTAGGATCTACATTGCTCCAAAGTAAACTGGTCATGCTATTGATGATTGTTTCCATGTTAAGTACCAAGTAGACATTATTATTAAAAGTTTAATGTTTTAATCATGTTCACTCTATATTATTGTTTGATGATTGCTATATGTTATGTCATATGGTAAAAATGTTCATTATTATTAAGGTTTATGATTTATGACCCATGAAATCAATTTTAATTTTAAGAGGGAGAAATCCCATCATGCTAAGAGATCATGTTCAAGACGGAGATATCCCATCATGTTAAGTTCAAAAGTCATGATTATGTTAATGTCAATGTCATGTTAATGATCAAGTTAATTATAATTGAAATAGTTTTTATATTCTCCCAAATCATGGACCTCAAGGGGTCATTACGCGCTTTCCTAGAATCAAGGGCTTTTCTAGAAATCATGTGCTCCTAAGAGGGCGTTATAGAGGGATGCATACATTTACTATTCAATTATTCATGTTAAAAATGATTTAAGAATGCTGTAGTTAATTCATGTTAAGTTTTCTTACATGTCAAGTATACTTTACTTTGGTTCATATTATAAAGTGCCAGTGTCATTTATTGATGTGTTGTTTTCCCCTTTTGCATGGTTGGGGACGCGATGTACGCAGGAGTTGTAGAAATTAAGAATTTAAGAGGAGCAAGCCAGATCTAGAAGACCTTCAAGAGCTAACTGGTGGGGTGCCCTTCGTACTAGGTGATCAAGTCACATAGAGATGTTTACTTTCATGTTTAGTTTTCCATGTTTAGACATGTTACCCAACTCAACTATAGTTTCTTATTCAAAGAACAATGGATGAATATCAATGGTGAATTATGTCTTTATTTTCTATGATTTCATATATGTGACATCCATTTTCAAGATGAAACTTCTGTTGAGTTGTATTATATACCATAAGGAGGGGTGCCACACTAATGGTATCAAAGCAAATAAATGGATGGTCATCAGGAAGAAACCTGATTCATATGTTCTATACCTAGAATGAAGATATGAGATTAGGGTTTAGAGATAGATTCTCAAAGGAGAGATACCATGACCTAAAAGGATTAGGGTTTTCACCTCAGAAGAGATAGAGGTCAGAGATAAATTTTTTCCTAGTTTACATCTCAAATGTCAACCTAGCCTAGCTAACGAGATGACATGTCCAATCTCATTGGTTATGGCCAGATAATTGATACTCGAAGAGGAATGTCATGAGCATGAGACCTTTTATGCACTTCTCCTTTCTCACTAGTGCATGTGGTATGGGACATGTGCATTAGTAAGTTAGGGAGAGGTAGCATGTTAAGATCCCACATCTCTGGGTATGTTCCTAATCACCACACATCTAGGAATGTAGGAAGTACCTATATACCTAAGGGTAGATAGTCATGTATGCCTAATGTTAGAAAGTTATGCCAAGTTTAAGGTAGGTGTCCTAAGTGTAAAGATGGGTTTGATCTCATAAACCCTAGGGTATAAAGTTGAGGAGATAAGGAATGATGTAATAGTTAAATCTATGTCCAAATGAATCTTTTTCATGATATAATCCTTTTTAGGAGTATGCTAGATTTCATTGAATAAATAAGTAACAAAAACTCTAAGGTGGGTAATACCCTAGAAAATTTCTACGACGAAATTTGTTCCAGGTGGTTAGAATTGTCCCATCCCAATTTTAATAGTCAATTCAAAACTTAGAATGAAGTTTTTCTTAAATAATAATGGTTGAGGGGTTTCAATGCAAAAGACCAATAATGGCTGTACCTATATGAAAATAGGATAAGAAAATGTAGAGTAAAATTCAAATTCATATTTCACTTTCAAATGTGCATTATGTGTATCAATTAACTCACAATGATCCTATTTTCTTTTTCTCTCTCCTAAAAAATGACCATAAAACATAGGAATAGGTTAACAAAGTGACCATATGTTATTGATTGAGTAAAACTCCAAATGGTGACTCAAGGATTGATTATTAAGAGCCTTTTAAAATTATATTAATTTTAATGACTTTTATTTAATGTTAATGTCCAATATAGAAATCATGGGCCAAACATGTAAAAAACTAAAATATTATTTCATAGGAATATTTATAGACCTTATGATTTTCCTATGGTTCAAAGTTTAACTCATTTTACCCATATTTGACCCTCCAAATCAAATTTGAAAGATTTGAATATAGATTGACCTAGGTTTCGTTTCGATTTCATTAACTACATTCATTTCCCCTAAGGTTAGCGATCTCACGTGTTGAATTCTTTTTTTTTCCTTATATGTGCATGATCGGATGGCTCACATCATGTTTTTGTTTTTTTACCCTAATTTGACGGTTGGGGCATTATCCTCTACCTCTGGATGTTTCGTGAGTCAGCAGCTACTTTAGAGGCGTTGATCTCGTAATCTTCCTCTCCCTCATCCCTCATTCTTTCCACACAACATTTTCACCATCGTGTCTGCCTCACCTTCCTGTTTTCATCGAGCCCTAGCATAACCACTCTCGTGGCCCATAGAAGAAATGTTGAATTAGGGTTCTTGACCCCTCTCCATGGGAGAGTTACATTCGCCACTCCGACATCCAAACTTCCCTTTTTTATGGACCCTAAAGCATCGTTAGGCCCAAGGCTTTCCTCCTCCTTCACCAACTTAACTTTTTCTACTCACCACCTCCATGACCTACATGCTTGTGTTCTCGGACAAACTCGACTTGGCCTCCGCCTTCAGTGCACCCTTCCAAGAAATTGACTTGCTTGTAAGTTTCCCTGACTCACCCTTTTTGTCCTCACATAACATGTTTGCACTGCACTGGTCCCAATCATTGTGTCCTATAGCTCCTCAGAGTGTGTTGTATGGCCGAACTAGTGGAAACTTAACCATAGTGTAGTGGTGTAAGTACTCACCTTGACTCAAGGACCATCACCTGCCCTTTATTGGTCTCCCTCTTAGTCAATGATGTTGGTTTCTCGGTCAATACTTCCCCAGTTTTTGGTCTTCGACATCCATGGATAAACCATTGAGTTCAGTATGCCACAAGCCCAAGCTTAGGCTCATTGACCTTATTCAAGCATGGGGAACTCATCGATGCTTTCAACTTTCCATAATTGATCGTCCTTCTTGTGCCTTGATTATAGTCTTCACCTCACAGATATGCTTCTCACGCCATGACTGAAAGTGGGAAAAAGTTAGGGGATAAAATCCATTCTATTCTCAATCTAGGTCAATCATCCAATTATGGATGCAAGGGTATTTTAGACCTTTTACTTGTGTTTTGTTTTGCTAGCCAGGTGACTTTGATTTATGGCCGAATGACAAGTTAACCCTTTCCTAACTAATCAAATGTCATAATGTCAATGGTTTCCTTGATCTTTTCATGTATTATTTACATTGAATTCGTTCTTAATTTAAATTGATGCCACCCCTATAGTTACCTAATTTCTGATTGGTCCACAATGAAAAATTCAAAAATATTGCATATGACCTCAAAAAAGTGTAAATAAATTGTCAATAGAAAGGGTTTTTTTAGAGAAATATAATTTAAGGTTTTCAAGCCATGATTAACCTTTCCATTTTCACGTTTTATTAGAAACCCAAATTTGACCCATGAAACCCTATTTATGTACCACATATGATTAATGTGATCTAAGTCAATCTAGTTTTCCTAAGTTAATGATGTTGATCAATGAGCCTAACCCTATTGCATTCAAACCCTAATTCAACCTAAGACCAATACAAGGTATTGATTAATGATGTTTATGGACAGGCGTTTAGAGCCCAATCAAGACAAGAGGAAGTTTGACCTAGGTTTGACTCAAGGACCAGGAAGACTATCTTAGGATCTAAATTGCTCCATGGTAAATGGATCATGCTGTTGAACAGAAGTGATTATGATTATTTTCATGTTAAGTACAAAGTAGACATTATTATTGCAAGTTTGATGTTTTAATCATGTTCACTCTATATTATTGTTTGATGATTGCTATATGTTATATCCTATGGTTAAAATGTTCGATGTGATCAAGGTTTATGATTTATGACTCATGAAATAAATGTTTATGTTCAAGAGGGAGAAATCCCATCATGTTAAGAAAGCATGTTCAAGAGGGAGAAATCCCATCGTGTTAAGTTCATGAATCATGATTATGTTAATGTCAATGTCATGCTAATGTTCAAGTTTATTGGAATTGAACTATTTTTATATGCTCTCAAATCATGGACCTCAAGGGTTCATTAAGGGCTTTCCTAGAATTAAGGGCTTTCCTAGCAATCATGTGCTCCTAAGGGGGCGCTATAGAGGGATGCATGCATTTACTATTCAATTCTTCATGTAAAAAATGATTCAAGTCTATTATAGTTAATTCATGTCAAGTTTTCTTACATGACAAGTATACTTGACTTTGTTCATATTATAAAGTACCAGTACAATTTACTGATGTGTTTTTTTTCCTTTTGCATGGTTGGGGACACGATGTCCCTAGGAGTTGGAGAAATTAAGGACTTAAGAGGATCAAACAAGTACTAGAGGACCTTCAAGAGCTAACTAGTGGGGTGCCATCCATACTAGGTGATGCATCACATAGAGATGTTTACTTTCATGTTTATACTTCCATGTTTAGACATGTTTTAGAATTAAACTATAGTTTCTTATTCAAAGAACAATGTACGAATCTCAATGGTGAATTATGTGTTTATTTGCTATGACTTCATAAATGTGACATCCCCCTTAAAGATGAAATCTTCCACTCAGTTGTATTATATACCATAAGGAGGGGTGTTGCAACACATGTTCTCTTTACCCCTTAATCAACTAATGTATAAGGATCCATATATAAGGATGGGGGATGTTTTACATCTCTCCCATGTGAGACAAAAGCTTCCATTTTGGATTTGAAATATCACTTGCATACAATAGAAGTTGCTAAAGCATGGAGTGATGAAGGTAAAACACATTGAGATGAAGGAATGGAAAAAATGCCTCAGAGGTGGAGTGGTGCATATAGGAAAAGAGATACATGCAGAGCTTCTTGTAAGTGGATGGCCCAACTTCCAATGTTGTGTCATAATGTAGAACAACCCACTAAAAAGACAATTAACATTATGAGTTGGAACTATGGGGGATAGGAAAACCAAGAAATAATTAGTACCCTTCAGAATTGGTGTTAGAGGGAAGGTTCCAAAGTAGTTTTTCCACTAAAAATAAAATTAAGGCAATGGATATAGAGAAAAAAAGGAGGTGTGATTTTATGAAGGATTGGGAGTACACCATTAGGGGGGATGTGGTTTGAGATTGTGGTGGATAAATGTTGATATAGAGAAAAAATTATATTTGTGGCACCCAAATGGATATAATGGAGAATGGAAATAAAGTAACATGAGTCTTGAGGTATATTGGAATTTATGTCTAGTATGAACTTCTATAATAAAGGCACACATGGGATATAATGCAAAAAATGCATATATGAATGAAATATAAACTATATGGTTTTGAGATTTCACTAAAATTCTATACAATAGTTAGAATAAGGATGACCAACCATGATTAGATAGAACCATGGAGTGCTTAGAGAAACACTTGATATATATTAGACTAGAGACCTTAGTATCAAAAGAAGATAATAGAGATGGTTCATGTGTAGGATAAGAGAAACATGTTTAGGGAGAAACTTGAAAGGTTCCTAGAAAATAAGAGATAGATTTATATTTAAGGAGTCACATGAGAAAATCATATTCCCTTTATAGATCTGACACTAAACTAAAACTAGCTTTTTGCATCAACATTTTTAAAAGTAATATTTCTGAAAATGATCATCATGTGATATTATTGTGAGGATATTCAAAGCATTTGTTTCCTAATGTTGAATGTGTTGACTTGAGTTGAACAATGATGAAGTCCTTAATTGGATCCTATTCTTGTGTCAGATTACTCTTATTCACATCCATATGTTCATAATGCATGCTTTTATTCAATAATTCATATTATTATCAAATGTACTTATGGATTCTTTTGCATGTTTTGCAAGTGCATTAACCACTAATTGATGTGAGGGAGAGATGAAGGATGATTGTGGGACTTCCTTTAGCTTGGAGGAGTCCAAAGAGAGGCTAAGATCGCCCCAACCTACCCCAAGTAATCAAAGAATACACTAAAGAAAAAGGCTCCATTGATGATCAAGTTGAAGAGTCAATTGCAATAAAATCAACCAAGATAGTTGTGGTATGTCACCGTAGTCATGATACATAGGCCTTAGTCACATGGTAGTCATAAGAAATCAAGTAGGAAAGTAATGCCCTCAGTACAAGTGTTCCAAGGAGAATGCTTATGTCAAGTGGATGCCACCATAGCTATTCCACCTACCAATGTTGTTGTATCTAGATCCTACCTTGAATATTCCCCCAACAATGAGCTCATCCTCACTTTCCCACCATGACTATTCTTCCCAGAATGATCATGCCATCTTATCCACACAATGGTCATTCCACATACCATGACTACCACCTACTATCCAAATTCTCTATTTTCCCTGACATTTGACCCCTACCAACATGACAACTCCTAGATACTACGCCCATCATTCATATACCCACCACAATAGTTCTACCCAGAATGGTCATACTACCTTCCAAATCTTAGTGTTTCCCAACACAAATTTTATCATACTAACCCCACTTAACCCTATACCCTCTAGACTACAATATAAGATTCGCTAGTAGCTAGGAGGGATCAAGCATTTATTGACTATATGTACTCAGATTGGCCACCACCTACTTACTCCCACCTACAATTTCATCGTCTACCACCCAAAACCATAGATTACTAGGATTTGTCCTTTCCAATTCCATTTTCCATGCTTTGCACCCTTGGAGAAGTGAATAAGATGAGCTTGTTGTTACTAGAGAAGGAGGAGAAGTCTTGACCTCTATATTCATGGATTCTTTTTCTTCTTCTTTCTGCCATTTTGATTTTTCCTTGACTATGTGTATCTATGCCCCATTGATGGGTTGTTCAGGCAAGAAAATGTAACTTCGATAGCATGTTGGGGAATATTTCTTGTAAAATACTTTGATTTCATTGATGTATACTATATTGTTGCTTGTTTTAAATTCTTACTTTCACAGAGCTACATTTTTGCTTGTTCCCAATTTTTACCTCCTCCTATGGTGATTCATGTATGTAAACACCTAATGTATAGAGAAAAGAGGGAATGGGAGGATATGAGAGGAAAAATTCCTTAGTCCAACTAGTGGATCCATATATATTGTCATCTACTCCCACCTATCCATCTATTACACTAACTTTAGGTGTGAGATCTAAGTATCTATGTCTACTCATCTTGATGTACATGGCAAAGAGAACATTCAAAGTTTAGATGAGGTGTAATAGGTGGTGAAAGGCCCTTGTCCTACACTCCATACCACCCCTTACCACTAAGTACTCCCTATGAATCCTTTCCACTAAGTGTAATAGGAGAGTCATTACTAAAAACCTAAATTGGAGTGATATTGATTGGGATATACATATTCTTTAGTCAAATAAGATATGTAAAGGTGGATAGGATTTGATAGAGACTAATTCCCATGCACACCCTATGACATCCATGACCAACCAGTAAAATAGGAATTTCCATCCACATTTCCCTTAGTTGTTTGGTTTAGTAGCATACTTGTTGGATATATGTGCATGAATGTGACCCTATCATGATTTATGGTTAGAATAACCCCAAACTTCTCATCACCTTAATCATTTCCTAAAAACCCTAACTTTTTGTGTTGGTTAAGTTAGCTTTATTTCTTGGTTACTTAAGAGTTAATTGCTAATTGAATGGTTTTTTTGTTAGAATTACTTACTCTTAGTTGTAGTTACTCTAGTTGGTTGCTTAGTGAATAGCTTAGCTTAGTATTTATTTGATTCTTGTAGTCATTTTATTTCTTTGTTGATAACGAGGATGCTCTTTTTAGTCTAGTGTAGTTAGATGTTCTCACTTGATGGTTTAGTTCAATTGCTTTCTCATTCTTAGTGTAGTGTTACTTCCTCTCTTAACATGTTTGTTAACCCTAATTTCTAGGTGTAAATTTAATTTATCTTTTTATTTTCTTGCTTGCATGAACCTTAGTGTTATCAACCAAATAAATCATTAAACCATTGGAATCCTAACCCATTACACTTGGAATATAAAGAACCAAAGTAGCTCTAGTTCCTTCTTTGATCCTTGTGGATTATACCCATGACTTGCCTACTTTACTACACCTAAATCCCATGTTCTTGAAGATATGTGTAATAGAGTGTGATGATTATGGTTATATTTTTTAACTCTGGTGTATGCACATCAAGCTCTCTGACATCATTATTTGGGAGTAGTGTTTTAGACCTAACTAGTTGTTTATTTTTGGCTTTTTCTAGTCCCCTCACCATTGCTCTTATTTTTCATTGTGTTATTGTTGCATTTTAGATTTTTAACTTGCTTTTCTTTTCTTATTACTCTTTTTCTTTGGAAAATTATGATAAATATATTTCCATCCCCTAAGAGGGGGCAAAATTACAAGCATCACAGGAGCATGAGGCTTACAAAGAGGAGAAAAGTGCATGTAAAAGTGAACTTTTTTCTTAGTTGTTCTTTGTACATGTAAAAGTGCATGGTTTTTTGCTCCTTATATATTGAGTATTTCCTTGAAGACTTGGAAATAATTTGGAGAAGAGAAGAAAATGGTAAAACCAAGTAGAAGAGGAGGATATAGGAGATAAAAATGCAAGAACACCACCCCATGATGAACAAAAATGGAAAGATGAAGAGAAACCAATTCCCCTCCAAACTCTAATAGCTCTCCTTGTTTTCTTTATGATGAGAAACTACATGTTACCTATTACAACAATAGTATAGCAGATGCCTAGGAAAGCCTTCTCTATTCCTCCAACATTGGTGTAGTTCCTTCCTACAGTTCATGGCTTGGACAAAAAATCTTAAAAGCATGTAGATGTATTCCTAGAGACCTACACAAGCTTGTACATACCAACACCCACAAATGACTATTCATCTTGCTCTATTTCCACTCTTTCTCAAAGACAAGGACAAGGAATGTTAGTCTTCAGAGACTAAGATTATGACACTAGAGACAATGGAGAATGGATTCCTCAAGAAAATCTATCTGATAGTCAAGATTATATATATAAGGGGAAGAATTACCTCATTCGGTCAAATAACCCATGAGTAGTTTCATGAAAGTCGGGAAATATTGAAAAATATTCTATGGGATTTTCCCAGCCACAAAGTGTCCCTATGGAAGTGAGTTCAATCATTATATTCAGGTATATCTTATATAATATATCTCTTGCATTGGAACATTCATGTCAATGACTATTGAAGAATCCTAGCCTCTTTTTTAGCACTTGGGGCGAAAACATTAGACAGTAAGTATCTAGTGTGGTAACATATTATGACAAAAGTGTTGGTGTTTCTCCATCCAATTCACCACCTACACCCTCAGTGACTCAAATATCAACTAATGAAAATTATATCTGATATGATGAACTTAATGAAGAATCAAGGGGGATGTACTTTAGTCAAATCTCCTCATTATATTGAATGTATTGATGAAGTACTAAACCTATTCCATCCTTTGGAAATAGAATTCAAATGCCCAATGTGTCAATCCTACACTCTTGAGCATACAAATCATACCAAGTTTTCATGGAGACAGGGGATGACTCACATTAGCATCCACGTAAACATCAAGGCAAAAGTACAGTTCAAAGTTCAAAGAAGAAGTGCTTGGTAAGTTGAGAAATCTTAATGAGGACAAGAAGGATAGGTCCACACAATGTCAAAACATCAATAGAGTTGATCAGTTGTTGTTCACACTTGGGCACCATGAAGAGAGGATTATTCCTTCCCAAATCATGGTGAATCCAAAAAATGCTAGTGGTCAAATGGGTGTTCCTCAAAACACATGCTGCCACTACAATTACAAATGCATCATGTACAAAAATATCAAGGCCCACCTCATCCTTAAACAATCTTGCCACCACAACAAACATACCAATACCACCCTCCTCCACCTAAACATTTACTCCACCAAGGGCATGCAAATCAACATGTTCCACTACACCTCACTCTGAACACCAATGAACACCTCCACCACTACAACCATAACAAGCTCTTCCCCTCCCAATGAGAAAGTGAACATGGTGACCATCTTGAGGAGTGGTATACTACTTGGAGTAACCCAAGAATCAAGTGGACGGTGGCCATGTGACCTAAAGGCGTGTTGAGAAAACCTTGGTTGCACCTACTCATCACTTTGATGGTATTGAATACTAACTCGATAGTACTGAGTCACCTCTTAGTAGCACCGAGATTTCTTTAATCAACCAGTTGGATTTCCACCTTAAGTTGGTACCACTAACTCTTGGGTTAGTGGCACCGAACTGTCTTATAAGTGATCTAATTTCCAAAAATGTGGAAAAACCAAAATAAGTTCAAATAAAATATGGGAAATTGGTATAATTTAGAAAAAATACTTAATATTTGACGCAATAGTATTTCATGGGCTAATAATGAAAAATAATTCATAACTAATATTAAAATGAGAAATTATGCATAAAATACATGGCAAACTAGCATGTGAAAAGTGAAAAAAAATCAATACATCATCTATTATCACGGAAGAACAAGAGAAGAGAATTGTACACTAAACCATCTTCAGGGGAAGAGATACCAACAATATAGATGAGAAGATGGATAAAATCTTGCTCAAAACATGGGAAGGAATTAGATAAGTAACACGTAACGTACATGAGATTCATACCAGCTACATATTGTTAAAAACAATTACATGATACAACAAGACTATAACATATCTGGAGGAGCTTTATCAACTACTAAAGACATTAATTGTATTACAACATCTGGTGGTACAATCATCACATATAACCTGACAATTACACTTGCTTTGGGCGAGCAGGGTGAATAAGAATTGATGCATGACCCCAAATATATATATATATATATATATATATATATATATATATATATATATATATATATATATATATATACATATGTCTAGAAAGAAAAATATATACACGCATATGCACATGTATGTATGTATATATATATATATATATGTTTGTATACATACATGCATACATATATACATATACATACATACATACATTTATACATATTCATATGTGTTATTTAATTATATATATGTGTACATATATATTTATATACACACATACATATGTATGTATGTATGTAAATATATATATGTGTGTATATATATGTATGTGTATGTATACCATACACACACACACACACACACACACACACACACACACACATATATATATATATATATATATATATATATATATATATATATATATATATATATATATATATATATATATATATATATATATATATATATATATATATATATATATATATATATATATATATATATATATGATAAGCATTCCCAGAGAGCCAGTCATAGGATAATTGTGATGTGGCATGATGTACTTGATTTGATTGGTAATAAAGGCAATATTTTGTCAATATGTTTGCTCAATTATGAGATGATGGTATAACATGATAGAAGTAAAAAAAATGATATTACTCAATGACATGTGTCTTCAGGTTGAGGACTTGAACAATGACAACATATGTTTGATAAGAGTATATACATTCTTGTTATGTCCTTTGTCAGATATTATTATGGAAACAAAATAGACAACAAAAATACATGAGACTAGAATGTGTGTTGATGATGACAGAATCTCATTTGTCATGATATGTGATATCAAGCCAAACATATAGGTACTTGTTATTGAACAGTGTATTAGATAGACCCACCATTATATTTATACATGTAAACTACTGAATGGTAGTTAGAATCGTCTCTCGTAGTGATAGTAGTGATTGTGGTTCTTAGACCTGAAGTCATTAAGCTTATCACATGTTGTTCGATGTACTTTGACAACATCCAATGTGACCTTGAATAAGAGTTATCATACAAGTGTTTGGGTATGTTTTGACACATTGGGATTGACAGTGAGTGATGTATATGGGATTTGTCCCTCCTAATAGAGTTGATATCATAGCCACTTGATAAATGAGACTGAGAAATGTATGGTCATACTCATGTGAATCGATATATAATATGTGAGCTCACATGCATCACAGATAGTCTTCTCTTATTCAAGGAACAGGGATTGAATACTAAGTGGATGATGATTCCATCCCTCAAGTTAAATCTAGATGTCAGAGACAAAGGAACTATACAATCTCTATAACACTAATCATGTATCGTAGGTCGAAGTTGTTCTCCAAATTTACAATTACTTGATTAGCAATGATGTGTTAATAGATACCTCTCATTGTTTGTGATGTCATAATCTAGTTATGGACATTCACCGCCAATGTGATTTGGCACCTATAGGGTCACACACATAGGATGCACCTAGAATAGGAGTTTACTCTTGAATAAGGTTTACTGAAGTGTTTGAATAATCAACTTAAACAACATTGGATGGTAGTTGGATGATTGGAGTGTCCAGTCTACAAACTAGGAATGCCCCAACTAGAGTGTTCACTCATCTAACTAAAAAGTCTAGTCATCCAACTAAATGATCAGTAAGATTGTACCAAAGGATTGATGTCGACGTCATGTTGTGCATTGATCGCCGCATTGAAAGCCAATATGTTTGTGAATAGAAAAACATTCCAATCGACCGACTAGAATGTTCAATCGACCGATGGAGTTCCAGTCGATTGAGTGGGAGCCCAGTCGACCAACTCGTGATTTGAAGTATCTAAAAATTCATGAAATTTGTTTGCTCATGTCCCCGGATTTGTGGAAACCATGACCCATCCACTCATATATAAAGAGGGGGGGGGGGCAATGACCAAGGCTCTCAATACAAGTCTCCTAATCTCAAAGTTGTAATAATATGAGAGTGAGAGGCATATTACCCATAAAAAGGAGAGATAGACAAAGGGGAGAAAGTCCACACTAGCACGTTACAACACAAGGGACAAATCCTTCCCGTCCATTATAGAAGAACAAAAAGAGTTTACAGTGGTCCGCATGGACTCGATAGAGGCATGGAGGCCATTGCTACCACATAGGGAGAACATCATCAATTGTTGTTTGTGGTGTTACACCTAGAGGCCACCATCGACAACTGTCTGTGTGCTGCTTTAGAAACAAGCATGCCACTATAAGGATTGTTATTGGACTTGCTCTAAGACCAGGTATATGCCTTGCAAACCTTCCTTCCCATTCATAGTTATTGACAAGATCTACTGGTTTATGGGAAATATGGCAAGAAATTTTTGTTTCCGTTTCCATCTTTGACGCTATATTTCCCTATAGTGCTATTAGAGCTAGGTCAATTTACTATGTTTTGGGATTTAATCGATATGATCAATTTTTGGCTTTATCATTCATTTATTACATGTGATATGAATATTTAAATGATTAATGTGCATATGTGACTAAATCCCACATACGCTAAGGAGTGTCTCATCGACCCTTTATATATGATGTGATATAAATGCAATATATACATGTCACCCTAAAATATGTTTTGATGGAGGATGTAAGTGTGGTTATTGCTAGTACCCCTAAATATGTGCATGGTTGAATGGTTTATTTTCTGCTCTTATAAATTTGATTTGCATATCGAGACTCTCTGTCTTTCACCATATGAAAGTTAATGTTGTCCTCCCTATATTCCCCTCTGACGTAACTCAAGGTTTCACTTGTACAATGTAATAGTTAATTAGGATAGTTTTAATTTCTATTTTGAAAAAAGAGAAGACGTTCTGCACCAAGCCAATCGATTGATTGGGAGTTGAGTTGATTGATTAGAGGACCAAAGAGGCTACATGTTGAAGGAGTGAATTGATCGACTAGAGTCCCAATTGACCAATTGGAGGAGTCTAGATAGTCGCTTGAGCCAGGATCTAGTCCACCAACTGATGGAGGAAAATTGACTGACTGGTGGATGAATCAATCATATGAAGAATCAAATCGACCGACTGACAGGTTTACAACACAAATTATGTAGGTTGAAACATGTGATGTTTGACCTTTGTGGATGGAAATTCTTTGTGTATCCAAAGTATTGCATTATTGTAGCCATAACCATCGCTCATATTTTATGATTTCATGTTTTGTTTGGGGATGTAGTATGTATGTGAGACATATTATTAGTATGCAGTGATTGCATATGTACATGTATCTACATATAAATAAAATCACTCAATCAAATATTAAGTCTTATATGCTTTCCATAAGCAACACACATGAAGGCTTGATCAACTAAGTGTGGGAATGCCAATCGTGGTGCGTCATCTATCTCATGGAAGTGTGATTGTATTTATGTGGGCCTACCAAGTAGGTTTCATTTGTATCATGTTGGCTTTGGGTTAGGCTTAACTAGGTGACCTTAATGAGATTAAGTGACTAAAAGCATACAAATATAATATGACAAGGAGTGGTGCATATCATCTATCCAAGAATTGCATGAGATGCAATTGACAAATGTTGTTGACCTAAATAATTGGTTATAGACATCGGCATTGGCAGGGTAATAACTTGATTATTTTGGATCTTGACTCACTAGAATGTTGTATGATACAATCTTCGAAATTGATAAGTGAGGGATGTCAATATGAACAAATAAATGGAAGTAATAACTAATTAAAGGCCTAAATAATATTATCAAATTTTATTTCAATAAAATCAAATCAAAATGGTTTAAAAGATGCAAATTTCTTTTGTAGAAACAAATAAAAGAAATTTTTTTCTTTGTGTTCAGTCCTTGTGAAGGAAAAGTTGAATGAGAATAACTTCCATAACTAATTTAGGACTTTGAGAAACATTCTCACTCATGAGTGTAAGATCCATGTCTTTGAAACACCAATGTTTGAGGAACTGATGTGGGATTTTATCACACTAACAAACTCACTTGGGGTAGAAATCCCCAAGCTTTTACCAAAACCAAAGTGCAATAATACCACCCACAAGAGGATGAGTCTTATTGCAGTATAGTTAAGGATCGAACCCAAAGGGAAACATTTTTAAGAATCCTTGTCAGTCGAATCTAGCTCAAGTAAAACTAATATTTAGAAAGACCAGTTGATTTGAGGTTAATTGAACTAAATGCAAGAAAGTAAAAGCTGAATTAAAGTTGAGTTAAGATCAAAGATATGGAATCACTGGGATGGTATCGGGTTTCACCTCCGCTACACACGCAAACACATTCAATCACAAACAATCCAGACAAGATATATCAATCCAAATGGAGCTGCTGCAGAACCCACTTTAGGGCATGAGGTTCGCATAAGCATCACCTTAGGCATCAAATGTCTCGTCACCAACCAGATCACTTACTTATGGCTCTGAAGAAATCCCATTCTATTTCTAGTTTGGGAGTCAGCCGTATTAATCGATAAGCAAGAAGGAGATAGATCTACAAACTAACATCGACAATAAACAAAGACGATACAAAATCCAACTAAGGTTGTGGTCCTCCCTGAGGGATGTTTAGACCACAGAAGTGTCACCGTAGGCTAGATGTCTCATCCCCTAACAGATCATACACTTACGACCTCAAGGAATCTTCTCAGAAGTTCTCATCAAAGAGTCGAACCTTGTAAACCACCATTCCATCCCACATATAGAAGGTTTTGCTATATAGGAAAGAACAAGATGAAAGCAAGTAGATAATCAACAACAAACATACCAACTCACAATGAAATCAGTCTTGAGACCGTGAGAGGCCTCTCAGTCTTGAGACCGTGAGAGGCCTCACAGTCTTCGTATTATGTTTCTCCTTCGGTTTGCAAGTGCATGCCCTTTTTCATTCGGTTTGGAAACCGATAGACCTCCAAATGGTTTGCAGGTGAACTAAAAGACCAAACGGTCTCGTAGTGCCTCCTCCAAACGGTCTGTAGACTGTTTGCTATCAAATGATTTCATCTTCTTGATTGACCAAATGGTCTGGGATCGTTTGGTTGGTGGTGACGATGTGGCAGTGTAGCAGATGGTGGTGGTGATGCTACTGTGATGGATCAAGTTGTAGTGCTGATAGTGGAGGGAAGCGGCGGTGGAATTGTTGTGCATTCAGTGTTGAGTAAGGTAGCAAGGGCACCCGACCTGGTTGTCACAGGTGGGCGGCAGAGGTGTGGTGGCTGGTTGGTAATGGCAGGGTCAAGAAGAAGGAGGGCGGAGGTGGTGGAAGCTGGTCCGACGACATGGACAGGGTTGCCAGAGGTAGGAGACGACACGCCACAGCCATGATGAGGCACCACAGTCATGGTAATGATACAATCCCACAGTCGTGCCGCCTTTCATGGGCATGGTGGGTGAGTAATAGGGCTCTGATGGCATTGTTCCATGGTCGTGGCGTTACACCACGGTCGTGGTGAGGCTACTGCCCCACAGTCGTGCTGCCTTGCACGGGCGTGGCAGGAGAGAGAGAGAGTTGATGTAGGTGGGGTGCCACGGTCGTGGCTCGGGGACAACGATCGTGGCGACTGGGAGCTCAGGCATTGGGGATAATCCACCACGGTCGTGGCCGCACCACACAATCGTGGTGATGATAGTAGACCATAGTCATTTTGAACCACCATGGTCGTGGTTAAGACTCGGCTTCGAGGTCTTGAATTCATGCACTGCTTGATCCCTCGCGGCTGGATTATGCCTTCAATCGATATATGCTGCTCAGACGGTCTTGAGACCGAATGGGCCCAAACGGTCTTGAGACTGAATGGGCTCAAACAGTCTTGAGAGAAAATGGGTTCAATCGGCTTGGTTAGAACCAAGGGTGAGGGAAGGTAGATCCCAACTGATTGTTCAACTTTATCAAGACCTGCATCAAATCAACCATAATTTTAGTTAAAATCGTGATAATTAGATCAATTAAGTAATGTTATATATTATGATGTGTTTTGATATTTAATGAGTGAAATTAAATGTGTTGAGTTGAATTTGTCCAAAAATGATAATTGAATTCCCTGGTGAACATGCATTCATTAAAACACCCCAAACTTAAAGGTTGCTCGTCCTCGAGTAGCACAAAATCTGAAACAGTCGCCAAATGAATACTTTTGACTCATGTGATTGCTTCATATTTACATCACAAATATTTTCTTTCTGCTCAATATGACTCAGTATCTCAACCTCCTGAGACCACTAAACACATCTTACCATATCTTTGTTCCTAAGTTCGTTTTCCAAAATCACTTCCTCCTCACTTTTTCCAACAACAAGCATGTCAAAGAGTTTTGTAAGAGTCCAGAGATGCCCGTGGAACAACAAGTGTGCATTTGATCTGGCACTGGTGTTTTTCAGGATAGGGTAGGCAATTATTGTGCCATTAGGTAGAAAAGGGAGTGAATGATGGTATGGAAGGAAGAATTCAATCTCTCCTCTATTCGACTTGAGATTTTTATTTTATGATTTGCAATTTCATTTATTGCATTTTTTTGTGCGAATCTCTCCTCTATTCGACTCGAGATTGCATTTCTTTTTGTGTGCTCTTTGGCATCTTTTTGTTTGCAAATCTCTCCTCTATTTGACTCAAGATTGCATTTTTGGTGGTACGCCCCTATTTATATGTTAGGGGTATGGAAGAAGCGGATAAAGAGGGAAGTGGCGTGCCACCCCAAACTTAGGGTTTGACACAATTTTGGCTATTTTTGTTTCTTTTTGATGAATGGAGGGATACGAAGATGATAGAAGATATGTAGAAGAGATTTCAGATCAGAATGCAACTTGATTTACAATTCAGTGCACCAAGTTGTTCTCTTTATCGTACTCTGCTCACATAATGACTTGATGAGGATCCATTGGAAATTCCATGTTATTATTCCACTAGTCAGTTAGGAAGCACGACGTGTTTGATCCCTATCAGTTCGACAGACGCTTATCATTTTTGCATAAGAATCATGATGTTAGGAATCATAAGCTTCACAAGATGATTTCAATCAAAAGGCTTATTTCAAAAAGTGGTCCTTTTGAGGATCTACTTGAATAAGGAGAGTATAATGATTCAAAATGCATAGCAAGATAGTTAGTGACTTTTAATGAAACCAAGAAGTGTCAAAAATTCATCAAGTATCTGTTCAAATTCTTTGAAAGCTTTAAAACTTTAAAATTTTGAAAATTTATTTGAAAAATTTGAAAAATTTTGGTCAGAAATATGGAGATGTCAAAAATGCGGCGATGAAAGTCTATGACTAATTTAGATGGGTGAAGGTGGAAAGTAAGATACGTACCACCCACCCTCCACCTCGAACTTAGAGATTTCCTCGTCCTGAGAAAACTCTAAATCCAATATGGAGGGGAAAATTCATGCCAGAATGACCACTAGATGTGGTTGCGTTCCAAACAGCGTGCATCCTTTTATTTGAAAATCTCAAAGGTAAAGAGAAATTAGATCTTAAAATATCATCTTGCGATGCAAATTTTATTTAATGAAAAATTAACTAGAAGGTAAAAGCACAATTGAAGAATCGTTCTAATATGAAAAGAAAAGTAAAATGAATTTATTGGTCGGGTTGCCTCCCGACAAGCGCCTTTGTTTTATGTCGATGGATCGACTGAGCCCTTTAGTTTTTACAGTGGATCCTTTAGATCAGTGAGTTCCGGCATTGATTTAGTGTCTATGTCAGTTGAGGTGAAATATCTCTTTAAGCGGTGACCATTTCTTACAAATTCACCTGACTTTTCACTCCATAATGAGAAGGCACCATGTGGGGAGATGCTCTTGATGATATATGGTCCAGACCAGCATGAGTGGAGTTTCCCTGGGAATAACTTCAACCTTGAGTTGAATAGTAGAACTTGGTCTCCCACTTGTATGTATTTTCTTTTCAGATGTCCATCGTGCCAAAGTTTTGTGCGTTCTTTGTTGATTCGTGCATTCCAATAAGCTGTCATCCTGAGTTCATCCAACTCTTGGAGTTGTAGAATCCTAGCTTGGCCAACTTCTTTCATATCAAAGTTTAGTTGTTTAATTGCCCACCATGCCTTGTGTTCCAGTTCGACTGGCAGGTGGCAAGAATTTCCATATATTAATTGAAAAGGTGTAGTCCCAATGGGAGTTTTATAAGCAGTTCGATAGGACCATAAGGCGTTGTTGATTTTTGTTGACTAATCCTTTCAATTGTGTCCTACAATTTTTTCCAGAATAGCCTTTAGTTGACGGTTAGAGACCTCTAACTGTCCACTTGTTTGTGGATGGAAAGGCGAGGCTACCTTATGTGTTACACCATATTTTCTTAGTAAAGCTTCAAAGCTTCTTTCAAGGAAGTGGGACCCTTCGTCAGATATCACGGTTCGTGGCACTCCAAAATGGGGGAAAATAATATCTTTGAATAATTTGATGACGGGTTTGGAATCACTAGTGACAGTTGGTATAGCTTCAACCCATTTTGAGACATAGTCTACCACCACTAGGATGTATGAAAATCCATGAGAAGATGGGAATGGACCCATGTAGTCCACCTCCCATACATCAACTATCTCCACTTCTTGCCATAGATTCAGTGGCATCTCATCCCTCTTTGTTATATTTCCTGATCTTTGACATTTGTCACATGATAGGACAAAGTCATAGGAATCCTTGGATATGGTTGGCCAGAAGAATCCACATTGCAAAACCTTAAAGGCAGTCTTTTTAGAGCTCATATGTCCTCCCATTGATCCTGAGTGACATTGTTCCAAAATAAGGTGAGCTTCTTCTTCGGCGATATATCATTGATACAAACCATCATCACATAGTTTTAAGAGATACAGCTCATCCCAATGATATTGCTTCACATGCATGAACTTCTTTAGTGCATTCCCGATGCATTGGGGATGGATAACCCCAGCAGCGAGGTAGTTCAAAAAATCCGAGTACCATGGTATAGCTTCTGAGACCTTCATTAATTGATCATCTGACAAGGAGTCATTGATCGAAATCTTCTCAATATCCAAAGTGTGGATGTGGTTGAGGTGGTCTGCTACAACATTCTTTGTACCCTTTTTATCTCTTATCTCTAAATCAAATTCTTGTAATAGGAGGATCCATCGAATCAACTTGGGTTTTGCATCTTTCTTTGCCAGAAGGTAACGAATGGCAGTGTGGTCTGTGTAGACAATGACCTTCAAACTGATTAGATAGGATCTAAACTTGTCAAAGGCATGCATGACTGCTAGAAGTTCTTTCTTGGTAGTAGTATAATTCCTCTGGGCTTCATCGAGAGTTTTTGATGCATAATAGATCACATAATGTTTCTTCTCTATATATTGCCCTAAAACAGCACCCACAACATAGTCACTAGCATCACACATAATTTCAAAAGGGTGGTCCTAGTCGGGAGCTCTAATGATGGGGGTGGTTGTAAGGGCCTGCTTTAGTGTGTTGAAGCTTTTGACACATTCTTCGTTGAAATTGAAATCAGTATCCTTTAGTAATAGGTTTGTCATTGGCTTCGTTATCTTGGAAAAGTCTTTTATGAATCTTCTATAAAATCATGCATGACCTAGGAAAGCACAAACTTCCTTTACATTAGTTGGGATATCCAGTTTAGAAATCACTTCAATCTTGGCTTTATCTACTTCAATTCCTCTATTGTTGACCCTATGGTCGAGGACAATGTCTTCCTTTACCATAAAGTGGCACTTTTCCCAATTCAACACAAGATGTGCTTCTTCACAATGTTTGAGGACCAGGGAGAGGTGCTTTAGACATGAATCAAATGAATCTCCATATACAAAAAAATCATCCATGAAAACCTCCATAATTGTTTCAGTAAGACCAACAAATATGGCAGGCATGCAACGTTGGAAAGTTGTTGGTGCATTACAGAGACCAAACGACATTCTTTTAAATGTGTATATTCTAAATGGGCAGGTAAAGGTTGTTTTCTCTTAGTCATCTGGATGTATGGGTATTTGATAGAATGCAGAGTAACCATCAAGATAACAGAAATATTCTTGGTGAGCCAACCTTTCTAGGACTTGATCAAGGAAAGGCATTGGAAAATGATCTTTTCGAGTTGCCTTGTTTAATTTTCTATAATCTATGCACATCCTCCACCCTGTGACTGTTCGAGTGGGGATGAGTTCATTGTTTTCATTCCGTATAATAGGTGTTCAACCTTTCATCGGGACTACATGCACTGGGCTCACCCATGGCAAATCTGATATCGGATAGATTATTCCAGTTGTGAGTAGTTTAATGACCTCACGACGGACCACTTCCTTCATATTTGGATTCAATTTCTGTTGATGCTCGATAGTAGGCTTGTGATCTTCCATCATAGGGATCTAGTGCATACACAACGCTTGACTGACCCCAGTGAGGTCACTCGTTTTATAACCGATGTCTTTATTTCTTTCCCTTAATTCCTTCAAGAGTTTATCTTCTTGTTCGGCTGTTAGATCAGAATTTATAATAACTCGGCAAACTTTGATATTGTCTAAAAACACGTACTTCAGTCCTTCAGGCAGAGGCTTCATTTTGGGAGCCTCTGGTTTTTCGCATGTTTCTTTCGTAGTTTCCATAACCTTGAGTTCTTCACTAGTGGCTTCAACATCTTCTTTAGCAGAATTGAGGGATTCGATGCAATCCTTTACTTGTTCATCAATCGGTTCATCAACTGATGGGTTTGTTAGAGAAACTTCTAAAGGATCATCTGATTCATGATAATCTTGGGTCAGAAGTGACTTTTGCTCAATGCAGTCAATCATATAGACTTCTTCTTGCATACTTGGTCTTCTCATACTTTCAAAAACTTTAAATTCGAGAGTTTCTTTGCCTAATCCAAGCAGTAAGGTACCAGCTTCAACATGAATCAGGGCTCTTGCAGTGGCAAGGAACGGACGACCAAAGATGAGAGGATATCTGGCGTCTTATTTTATGTCCATAATGACAAAAGTCACATGGAACATATGTGTCCTTGCCTGCCTTGACTGGGACATCTTCGAGGATTATGGACGTTTTATCAAATTGTCTGCAAGCTGTATAGTCATGCCAGTAGGAAGCAATTCTAAAAACCCTAGTCTTTTACATAGGCTAAGTGGCATAATCGAGATGCTTGCGCCGAGATCTTCCAATACTTTCTTGCATGATGAGTCGCCAATGTGACATGAAATTCCAGAGGATCCCGAGTCTTTTTGTTTCTTGGGAATCTTTCTCAATATTATATCAGATGTAGTTGTAGCCAGTTTTACTGTCTCATACTCTTCAGTTATGTACTTCCTTGTGAGGAGTGACTTTAAGTACTTAGTCCAGGCTGGTATCTCATCCAGCACATCCAAGAAGGGTATATCAACATGAAGTTTCTTCATAGCATCTTTAAACTTATTGAATCGAGTATCAAGCTTGGTCTGCCTTAGATGAGCTAGGAAAGGTATACGAGGCTTATATACAGGAATATCAGGTTCTTGTGTTTTAGTTTCTTCATCAGTAGGTTCCTCAGGATTTCTCTTATCTGTCTTATCGACTTTTGATTGAGACTCTTGTGTTGTTGAGTCTTGGGCAATCACAGGTTCATCCTCGTCTGTAATAACCACAGGTGTCTTTAACGGGGGATATAAATAGTCTTTTCCTGACCTAGTGGTGACTACCTTCAACTATTTAGGATGCTTAGGATTGTTCTCGAGTTGGCCAGCAAAGACTCCAACATGTGATTTTATGGTAGCTGTGAGTTGAGCTAGTTGAGATTCAATAACCTTCTGCTGAGCTTGTTGGTTGGCTATCATAGTTTGCTGAGTTTGTAACATCTTTTCAATGGATGATAGCTTGTCATCAGAAGAGACGGGTCCTACTTGTTGTCCTTGCTGTTGATTAAGATTCTGATACTGAGAGTTGTTTTGATAATTATTGTAGTTCCTATTCTGAAAGTTCCCCTTGAAATTTCCTTGATTCCCAAAATTCTATTGTTGATTATACTGGAATCCTAGTGGGCCTCTTGGTTGATTGTTTGAACCAAATTGGTGTGAGTTTACTTCTCCAGAGGGGTTTCCGTATTGAAAACCGGGATGATTCCTATTCTGATTCGGATTGTAATAGCTTTGACCAGGAATGGTGTTGATAGCATTAAGATTTTCCATCTGACCATTATCTCCTTGTCCACACGCGTTGCTTAGAACAAAATCATAGAGAACATTGCATGATAAGGTGGAATGATCGGTGCTCTTACATGCTTCATAGAATAGGGAAGCAGACTTGACCTATTCCAGTTGTCGAGTGGGTGAACGTCCTCTTCCAATAGCAGCAAGAGATGATTCAATATGGTCTTGCTTGGCAACTAAGAGCTTCAAGGTTTCAGCAATAGACTTGTACTCGGGAGTAGCTTCGGCCATAGCTACTTTCAAAACTCCTTTACCTACAGATTTACCCCAATTGACTTGATTTTCTACTCCCAGGGTGACGACTCTCCATGCGCTGTCATAACTTTGATGCATGAAGTTTCCTCCAGACAAGGAATTGAGGAATCTCTTAATGTCATCATCCACACCCCTACAGAAAATCTCAATGAGTTGGTTTTTGGGAATTTTATGGTGTGGACACTTGCGTAGAAGCTCTTTGTATCTATCCCAAGCTTCAGCAAGAGTTTCTCTAGGAACTTGAGTGAAATTTGTTATCCGCCCTCTAATTTCATGGGTAAGAGATGGAGGGTAGAATTTTTCTAGTAACACATTTTGGAGTTGTTCCCAGGTGGTGATGGGGATTTCACTTTGCAATGAATTGTACCAACTTATAGCTCTATCATCTAGGGAATACTTGAAGAGACAGAGTCTAATGGCATCATCTGTGACTCCATTTTGTTTTGTCATGGCACATAGATCAATAAATCTCAGAAGATGTTCTTAGCTATCTTCTCCTTGCTTGCCATAGAAAGTGTTTTTCTGAAGCATGGTGATCCAATGCGCTCTTATCTCAAAATTAGGAGCATTGATAGGAGGGGGTTGTACCAGATGATGAACATACACAACTTTTGGGATTGAGAACTCTCTGAGATCCTTTTGTAGTTCAGATGCTTGCGCTGCTAGGATTTCCTGTTGAACTGTAGCCCTAGCTTCTTGCATGAGCCTCTCTCTCTGTGCATTGATGGCTTGAGCAACCCTTCGAGCTACTTCTTCTTCTTGAGCAATCCTTGCTTGATTTTCTCTGATCTGACGATGAAAGGTTCTGTCTATCTCAGGATCAAAGCTCGCTGTTAGTTCAGGGTTGTCTGGACGGTGCATGCACTATGCCTTGGATTGTACCTAAAATTAGTAAGATTTCAAAAGTGAGAACCACAGAGTAGAGTCAAATTCAAGTAGATAGTCGATTGTGTCAAAATAAAAAGAAAAATCCTAAATTAGTCTTAAAAGAACTAGATTAGACTAACTAATTCTGTTGTCCCAAGTAACGGCACCATAATTTGACGTGGGATTTTATCGCACTAACAAACTCACTCGGGGTAGAAATCCCCGAGATTTTACCAAAACCAAAGAGAATGATACCACCCGCAAGAGGATGAGTCTTATCGCAATATAGTTAAGGATCGAACCCAAAGGACAACGTTTTTAAGAATCCTTGCCAGTCAAATCTAGCTCAAGTAAAACTAATATTTAGAAATTTCGGTTGATTTGAGGTTAATTGAACTAAATGCAAGAAAGTAAAAGCTGAATTAAAGTTGAGTTAAGATCAAAGATATGGAATCAATCGGATGGTACTGGGTTTCACCTCCGCTACACACGCAAACACATTCAATCACAAACAATCCAGGCAAGATATATCAATCCAAATGGAGCTGTTGCAGAACCCCACGTTAGGGCGTTAGGTTCGCGTAAGCATCACCTTAGGCATTAGATGTCTAATCACCAATCGGATCACTTACTTACAGATCTAAAGAAATCCCATTCTATTTCTAGTTTGGGAGTCAACTGTATTAATCGATAAGCAAGAAGGAGATAGATCTACAAACTAACATCGACGATACAAAATACAACTAAGGTTGTGGTCCTCCCTGAGGGATGTTTAGACCACAGAAGAGTCACCGTAGGCTAGATGTCTCATCTCCTAACAGATCATACACTTACGACCTCAAGGAATCTTCTCAGAAGTTCTCGTCAAAGAGTTGAACCTTGTAAACCGCCATTCCATCCCACATATAGAAGGTTTTGCTATATAGGAAAGAACAAGATGTAAGCAAGTACATAATCAACTACAAACATACCAACTAACAAAAAAATGGAAAGTTATATATATTGCCATGGAGAGTTTAACAAAAGAACATGATTTGCATGGGCAACGGGGCTAGTCCCCACACCCCAGCGAAAATGGTACTACTCGCTCATGATGTGAGAAACAAGAAGAATGAGAAAGAGAGAGAATTCTGCCATGAACACAGTACAGAAGGTAGTCGCAACTTAGTGAAGTAGATATGGACTCCTACATCGTGATAGAGAAGATCTGGACACGAACAGGATATGCCAAGACAGACCAGACAATCTCCCTTGCTCCATCTTCCTTCTCTCCACAGCCTCCTTGGTTGCAACATGGGAAGTAGGTGGAATGGGACTGGCGTGGATGGCACTGGATTTGGATCGAACTTGTATACAGGCAGCCTGTCAGCATCCCAGAACTGATGTCCCAATGAGGACCCTTGTGGTCCTATTTATAGGCTCAGGTTGGGGTCTTCACATTTTTGGTGTGAAACCCTCTCAAACTGTTTTAAGTCTTCTAATGAGTCCAAACGGTATTGTATTAGTACTGACCAAACATCTGTAGCCTTGTGGTCTTGCGCCTCTCGGTTTTGAGACTGTGAGAGGCCTCTCGGTCTTGAGACCATGAGAGGCCTCACGGTCTTGAAACCGTGAGACGCCTCACGGTCTTGAAACCGTGAGAGGCCTTCATATTATGCTGCTCCTTCGGTTTGCAAGTGCACACCCTTTTTCATTCGGTTTGGAAACCGATAGACCTCCAAATGGTTTGCAGGTGAACTAAAAGGCCAAACGGTCTCATAGTGCCTCCTCCAAATGGTTTGTAGACCATTTGCTATCAAACAATTTTGGCTGCTCGATTGACCAAACAGTCTGGGATCCTTTGGTTGGTGGCGACGGCGTGGTAGTGTAGCAGATGGTGGGGGGATGCTATTGCGATGGATCAAGTTGCAATGTCGACAATGGAGGGAAGTGGCGGTGGAACTGTTGTGCATTCGGTGTTGACGAAGGTAGCAAGGGCACCCGACCTGGTTGTCGCAGGTGGGAGGCGGAGGTGCGGTAGCTGGTTAGTAATGGAAGGGTCAAGAAGAAGGAGGGCAGTAGTGATGGAAGTAGGTTTGACCGCATGGACAGGGTTGCCAGAGGTAGGAGATGACACACCACAGCCATGGTGAGGCACCACGGTCGTGGTAATGATGCCGTCCCACAATCGTGCTTCCTTGCACGGGCGTGGTGGGTGAGTAATAGGGATCTGATGGCGTTGTGTCATGACCATGGCATGACACCACGATCGTGGTGAGGCTACTGCCCCACAATCGTACTGCCTTACACGGGTGTGGTGGGAGAGAGAGAGTCAATGCAGGTGGGGTTCCACAATCATGACTCAGTGACCACAGTCATGGCGAGTGAGATCTCAGGCATTGGGGATGATCCACCACGGTCGTGGCCGCACCACACGGTCGTGGTGATGATAGTAGAACATGGTCATTTTTAACCACCATGGTCGTGGTTAAGACTCGGCTTCGAGGTCTTGAATTCATGCACTGCTCGATCCCTCGCGTCTGGATTATGCCTTCAATTGATATCTACTACTCAGACGATCTTGAGACCAAATGGGCTCAAACGGTCTTGAGACCAAATGGGTTCAAATGGTCTTGAGACCGAATGGGCTCAAACGGTCTTGAGATCGAATGGGCTCAAACGGTCTTGAGACCGAATGGGCTCAAACGGTCTTGAGAACGAATGGGTTCAATTGGCTTGGTTAGATCGATTAGTCAGAACTAAGGGTGAGGGAAGGTAGATCCCAGCTGATTGTTCAGCTTTATCAAGATCAGCATCAAATCAACCATAATTTCAATTAAAATCATGATAATTGGATCAATTAAGTAATGTTTTATATTATGATGCATTTTGATATTTAATGAGTGAAATTAAATGTGTTGAGTTGAATTTGTCCAAAAATGATAATTGAATTCCCTGGTGAATATGCATTCATCAGGAACCCACTCCAAATGCGCCTAAGGATGAAATGGATGCTTACTTGAAGCATGCCAATGATTCCATAGATATGAAAGACCTTAAGTTGAGCTATATGAACCATGATTCACATAAACAACATGAAAACATGGACATTTTTGAGATAGTAACACATCTTAAGAATCATGAAAATCAAGAAAGGTAAAATGTGTCCAGAGCACTATTTGAGTGTAGACTAACAGAAGATCTAGTAGAACCCCATGTCAATATGATTGGCCATGTGGAACATCCAGAGAGATTGGGACTTCCTTTAAGCCAATATTTGGCCACTGATATGATTCTACAATCGTTGTCTGAATCATATAGCCAGTTCATCGAGTGTTACTACTTGAATAACTTGGCCAAACAATTATTTGAATTGCTTGGCATGTTGATGAGTATTGAAGCACGGGAGAAGAAGGAAAAACTATTGATGGTATCAACAAAGGGGAGTCCATGGGAAAAGGCAAGGCCAAGAAATGTTCTGAGGCTAAGCTAAAGTCCAAATCTTCTACACTCAAGATAAGGAGAAAGGTAAGTGTAGAAGGAATCTTTCCTTTTCACTTAAAGTGACTAAGGAAGAAGAAGTAGGGGATAGAGATCTCCACTTCAATTTTATACATTCTTGAGATAAATATGTCTACTTCTTCATCTTAGGTACTGAATACCAGATATGGATCTCACATATGTTCAAATATGCATGATCTGAAAAGAAGTAAACCTTTAAGAAAGGGTGAGGTTGAATTGTGTGTTGCGAATGGAGCAATAGTTGTTTCTACTATAGTTAAAACCTATCATTTATCTCTGCCTAGTGAGCTTGTAATAGAGTTAGAGAACTATTATTTTGTACATTCCTGTAACGACCCCATCTCCCGGTAACCCCCAATTAAGGGAGACTGAAAGGTCAAAGCCGTTATCCAATAACCTGGATCAAAGGTTCGACAAATCATCAATAATTATTATGAAATTCTACTAACTAAACTGAAAACTGGTATAAAATTAAAACTTTACATACCTTTGAAAAACTTTGGAAATCTATCTATCCAGAGCTTGAATCTACTCTATCTAATCCTCCTTGCACTTTATATTTTATTTTCACAATGTGTTACTTTACCGTTTGTTCATTTCAGGATTGTACCTAAAACGTTGACAAACAAAATGTCGGTCAGTATATCGAAATATAATAGTATGTGGGGACAACCAAAAGTTTGTACGTATGGATAACAATCTAATTATCACAATCAAGTTAATTAACCAGCCAATTTACATTTTCCAGTATGACATTCTCCACCGCTTTTGCCCTAACCCTGGCATACCCACCTTAGGGTTTCCTTTGCTAATGACTTAAGGCCACCTTCTCAATCCCGAGCTTGGTGCATGGGGTCACCACTCATTGTGTCCTCTAGCCATGCAATATCATAGGCCACCTTCTCATTCCCGAGCTTGGTGTCTGGGGTCACCACTCAAGGTGTCCATTGGTCTACCCATATGGGCCTGACCTTTGGCATCATCCATCAGGGTGGCATGTAGGTGCGAGAATACATACTTCTATTATTAATGTGATAATCATAGTGATTTTATAGTTTGCAAGTATGAACATCTAAACTGATAATTTATATTCAATGTGGTTAACCATCCGGAAAATCCTCGGGAAACTAAGGCGGTTATTCATAATTAACCACATACCTGATCCAGAGTAACTTGCTGTTGATAAATGTATATTTATCCCTTTTATTTATATATTTTTGATATTTGTTTAGGATTATTTTATTATTTATTCTCTTAGTTTCATAATTAATTGTTTTGTTTTATATTTTAATCTTTAATTGGAGTTTTAATTCTATTTTCTTGGGTTTTGTAGGAAAATTATACAATTTGCAGCAGTCCTGAAATTCATATATACCCTCTACCAAAAGTGACATAACTCTTGCATTCGAAGTCCAAATTGAGTGTACAAGTATTCACTGGAAAGAGAATTTAATTTTATAAAATAAAATCCTATTATTTGGACCTCTTTTGTGCTTTTAACAGGAGACAAATACGTTCGAAATTGTTGCTGCGAGAATCTACATTAAAGGGAGTTACATGGTCAAGATAATTAAAGACAATCAACTTTCAATTTGACCAGATCTAGAAAATTCAAAAATTGGTCTCTCTCTCTTTTTTCCCCCTCTTTTTAAGGCAGCCTACCCCCTCCCCTCATATAAAAGGATGGACTCTTCACTTGTAAAAGCATTCCATTTTTCATTCTATTTCATCCAATTTTTAGTTGTAGACCACATCTTGTATAATGTTGGATCTTATTTTAGTTTGCATTTCTTCTGGTCTTGTTATGTCTGAGTAAATCTCTATGGGGAATGGAAGTAGCCCCTTAGCCCGGTTCTATTCAATATAATCAATTATATTCCTCCATCGAACAAATGTCTTCTCTCTGTTTCTTTGTGGTTATTTGGATGATCTGATATATTCTTATGGAGTGATATGACCGTGGATCTCTGTAAGAATGAAACAATAGTCCCTTAATTGCGGTTATCATCTTTTCGTCTATATAATCTTATTCTTATTATAATCCTTGGTGATGCGACCACCTGAGCCTTGGGTTTGAACGCCGGTTTGAATTCACATGCTTTTTGATATGACCGTGGATAATGGCATGTTGGACGGTTGGGCAATGATCCGTGAACGCTGGGACCAACGGGTTCACGGGAAGTCTGACCCTTGTGAGTTTGTCCGTAAGGACATGTAAACACAAGGTCCTGATTTGATCCTTGGAGTTTAGAATTTGATTAGTTGAATAGGAACGTGGTTTTGGTGGTGATCTTCCGGACCCCAGATCTTTATTTTTTTTTATTAGTTAAACTTTATTTCAGCACTTTTATTTTTGTTCTTAGTATTAATAACTCTCTCAAATCGGGATTTAATTCTTGTACTTGCAATCGGATTTGGATTTTAACTTTTCTTTTTCGCCGTCCCTTGGATCGATACCTATCTATACTAAGTTGACTTATTGTTCACAACAAGTTGACAACCGGGTTAGAAGGTTAAACTCTAAGACTTTTCCAAGTGATTGTTGTGTGTACAAGGACGCGCATCAATTTGGTGCCGTTGCCGAGGACGACACATTTGTTTTTTAGAACTGGTTACTTGTATATCTTGTATAATCCTTGTTCATATTCTCTAACTTTCATAACTTTAGTCTTTTTTTATAATTTCTTTTAGATTTTTGTAATTTCTTTTTACCTTTCGAGCACAATTCTGGAAGTGTATCTCCTCTTTCTACTGAGTTTCCATTCCAGTAGTACTGCTTTCTAGTTATTTTTTTTTTATAATTTTTGTTATTTCATAATTTCTTAGATTTATAATTTTTAGTTTTGTTTGTAATTTTGACTTATTTTTTTATCTCGCAATCTTTCTTCTCTCATTTGTTGATTGACTTATATTTCAAGAACTTTTCATTTCAAATGGAGTGGACATCCTAATATCCCCCACAATGTTATTGTTGTGGTTTTTACCACCATGCATCTCTTGCCTGTCCGACTCTACCCCATGATTATCATAGAACCCCTTTTTAATTGCGAGCCCTTTCATCTTGGTGGATACAATGTGAATCCACATTTTTCTGAGAACTATTATGGGAAACCTTGCTATCCATATTCTAATGGGGGATATGATCAACAAAATTTTGTGGGGTGTAACTAACAAAACCTTGGGGGTTATGAACATGTTTATGAAACCCAATGTAATCCTCAACAAGAAGAGAAACTTAAGTCCCTAGAGAATATGGCAGCAAAACTCCTAACTAGACAAACCTTATTTGCCACCTTACTAGAAGCCCAAACCCAACATATAGATTGTTCAAATATGTTTCCTCATGAATTAGTGACACCTTATAATATTGAATCTTCCTACCAAGATGGACGCAATGGAAATTACAATCCACCATCTTCTGGAGATTATTATGTGGAGCAATGCCACCCAAAACAATATGAGGAGTACTATGGCCAAGGACACTATGGGGAGTGTGGCGAGGATGACCAAAATTTTGGGGTGTATAAATCCTATGGTGAAATGCAAATTGATCTTGAACTGGAAGAGAGACTTAAGGCCCTAGAAAAGATGGTAGCAAAAGCACAAGAAAAACTTGAATGCAGTCAAGCCATGTTAGCTACCTTTCTAGATGATCAATCACAAACTCCCCCTATAGAGCTTGAGCAATCCAAGATGGTTCTTCCTGACGATGACGATGATGATCCTTATTTTCTATCATATATGTCAGATCCTGAAGAAATATAACAAACCATGGAGCCATATTTTGTGTGTGATGAGGACGTTGGTATCCCTATCTTTCCTTTAGAGACTCTATTACTTCAATATGAAATGTCAAAGTAGGAGAGTCATTCTGAAGATCCAACAACTCCTCCCATCCTCAACATAAATCTGAATGATACCATAGATCAATACCCTTCTTTTGAGTCTATTTTAGATAATGAGCATCTAATCCCCTTTATGATTCTTCCCAAGCTGTCACAGCCAATTTCCATCCCACACATGGCTGATCTAGAAGGGGAGATACCACCATTGGAAGAAGCCCACAAACCTCCTTCTATTGTTTGCAAGGAAGACATCATCATCCCTCCTAAATACTTGGAGAACCCTTGTACAAAAGAATTAGAGACATGTGTTACATCAACAATGAAACTTACCAAACCCAATGTTGATGACATTAATTTTAAGGAGAAACAAAATACTTTTGTAAATGATTTTAAATTTTTTGTATTAGCATCAATTCTCCCATATGCAGGTCATCATGATGGTGGAAAACCTGAACCAGATCCTCCACCCCACTCAGTTCATCATGCTCTACTGGCATTACTAGTCGGGTACCCGTCAACCTCCCCTTATCCACATCCATCTTCAACACTTCCCTTGCTATCAAAGGAAGATCTATGGATATTATTGGAGGGAATGCGATGTGAAAGAAAATATGAGCACCCCACTGAGCTTCTACAATTACCCTATCATAGGGTACATTATGAAGCTCCTCAGATAAAGGTCCCAGCCCTCATACACATCCCCTTCAGCTGGACATTTTTTGAGCTACCTGGGCCACCTAGAAATCCTCGCTCTTCTGTTCCCTCCATCTCGGGTTTTGATTTTGCCCGGGACGAGCAACAATCTAAGTCCGGGGTGGAGGTGGGTGGTATGTTTCTATTCCACCCCCTTATCTTTTTTTATTCTTGCATTATTTCTACTTTTTTTTGTTTTGCATATAGTTACTTTGTTCATGGCCATTATCTAGTCGGCCATATTTTTATTTCTTTTGTTGCAAAATGGCCTTTATCTAGTCAGCCAATATGAATAAATGTTTATCATTGTACCCCTTTGAATTTAGTAAATCTTTTGCAAAAAATTGTTACAAATTGCCATGTATGAAACCACCATGTCACCTAGGATCCCAAAATAGCATCACTCCTTGGAAAAGTTGGCAAGCCGTATGGAATCAATCAAAACCAAACACAAATTTTCTATATTTTTAAACTGTTGATTAACTTGATATAAATCTTGTATAATGTGATTGACATGAATGTTCTATCTAATGTAATGACACTTTCAAAAAAAATGTATGAAGTTATAAGTACACGGACACCTTTTATTTCCCCCTTATTTTCTTTCTAAAAAAAGAGAAGCAAAGAATCACCACCAGACAAAAATCAAGTCCGGGGTGGCATGATTCCCATATAAAAAATTCCATACCCCACAAAGGGGCGTACCATCAAAAGATGCCAAAAGTGCACATTAAAAAAAATTGTGACCAATGTAGCCACAACTCCACAAATTTAAATCCCAAGTCGAATAGAGGAGGGATAAAAAAAAATACATCACTTCCTTCTTTGTTTTCACACCACTTAATTTCATCTTGTTCTTGTGCAACAACTCACAAAAAAATACATTTATTAAAATGAGAGTGTCAAAAAAAAAGTAAGATGAAGCATGTTTTTCTACAAAATCTTGATTTAGAACCAAGATATGATATTTGTTTTTAATAGGAAATATAAAATTTTGTGTTTTGTAGTTTTAGGAGATTGGGTTGCCTGGCCAAATTTGGAGGTAAGGAATAAAGTGATGTTACAAGGGTGAGGATAGACATGTTGTTAGTATAAATTGGAATAATTTGTAATTTTAATTGTTTGAGGACAAACAAAGATTCAAGTCTAGGGTATTTTGATAAATGTATATTTATCCCTTTTATTTATATATTTTTTATATTTGTTTAGGATTATTTTGTTATTTATTCTCTTAGTTTCATAATTAATTGTTTTATTTTATATTTTAATCTTTAATTGGAGTTTTAATTCTATTTTCTTGGGTTTTGTAGGAAAATTATACAATTTGCAACAGTCATGAAATTCATATATACCCTCCACCAAAAGTGACATAACTCTTGCATTCAAACTCCAAATTGAGTGCATAAGTATTCATTGAAAAGGGAATTTAATTTCCTAAAATAAAATCCTATTATTTGGACTGCTTTTGTGCTTTTAACGGGAGAGAAATATGTTCGAAATTGCTTCTGTGAGAATCTACATTAAAGGGAGTTACATGGTCAAGATAATTAAAGACAATCAACTTTCAATTTGACCAGATCCAGAAAATTCAAAATTTGGTCTCCCTATCTTTTTTCCCCCTCTTTTGAGGGCAGCCTACCCCCTCCCTTCTATAAAAAGAGGGACTCTTCACTTTTAAAAGCATTCCATTCTTCATTCTATTTCATCCAATTTTTAGTTGTAGACCACATCTTGTATAATGTTGGATCTCATTTTAGTTTGCATTTCTTCTGGTCTTATTATGTCTGAGTAAATCTCTCTGGGGAATGGAAGTAGCCCCTTATCCCGATTCTATTCAATATAATCAATTATATTCCTGCATCGAACAAATGTATTCTCTATGTTTCTGTGTAGTTATTTGGATGATCTGATATATTCTTATGGAGTGATATGACCATGGATCTTTGTAAGAATGAAACAATAGTCCCTTAATTGTGATTATAATCTTTTCATCTATTTAATCTTATTCTTGTTATAATTCTTGGTGACGCGACCACCTGAGCCTTGGATTTGAACTTCGGTTTGAATTCACATGCTTTTTGATATGACCGTGGATAATGACATGTTGGACGGTTGGGCAATGATCCGTGAACTCCGGGACCAACGGGTTCACAGGAAGTCTGACCCTTATGAGTTTGTCCATAAGGATATGTAAACACAAGGTTCTGATTTGATCCTTGGAGTTTAGAATTTGATTAGTTGAATAGGAACGTGGTTTTGGTGGTGATCTTCCGGACCCCAGATCTTTATTTTTTTTATTAGTTAAACTTTATTTAAACACTTTTATTTTTACTCTTAGTATTAATAACTCTCTCAAATAGGGATTTAATTCTTGTACTCACAATTGGATTTGGATTTTAACTTTTCCTTTCCGCCGTCCCTTGGATCGATACCTATCTATAATAAGTTGACTTGTTGTTCACAACAAGTTGACAACCGAGTTAGAAGGTTAAACTCTAGGACTTTTCCTAGTGATTGTTGCGTGTACAACGACGCGCATCAGCTGTCCAAGTAATAATGATAAAGAACAAGCAACGAGCAATCAACAATATCCTGAAATTTAATGCATCACATCCAAGTGTTATAATTTATCCAAAACATTCTAAAGCTAGACTTGGATTCCACCTTAAACTTTTTAGGCCATTTTAGGGTTTTATTAGGGTTTTAGCCTCCATAATACTTTTATCACATTTAATGCCCTCTTATTTCACAAACCCTAATTTCAACATCATAAGCACAGTTAAAATCCATTATTTCTCTTCTATACTAAAACTACCATCTTTATATCTTTTAAGTTACTTCAAGATCATTAGACTCAATTACCACCTTTAGTTTCCTTCGAATTGACAATTCATACTTCATCATGATTTAATTCATAAGTGTATTCCATTTAGTATTAATTCCCCCTTTATCCATTAGAAAACCCTAATCACCAACTTAAGGGTATTTTATTATGAAAACTCAGTTCTATAATTATCTCTTCAGATTTAACCCATTAAAATCCATATTTTCTCCAATTAGGGTTTCTAACATAATTATGTGCATAAAACCCTAAAACAAGCATGAAACTTATTTTTCAAGATTAACTCCCCCTTTTATTCTCAATAGGATAGTATTTCTCAGAATTAGGGTTCCAAACCAAATTAACCCAAAAGAGTCATTAAATCGGAGTTCCATATCAAATTAGGGTTTTACCATTATTTAATACATCAAATGTGATAACGTGCTGTACTTTTTAAATTGTAAGCAATAACAGGTTCCAATTATATTTTTATTGGATTCTTCACGTTTTTCTGATCAACTTTCATGTATGGATTACCTTCAATCAATATTTCTATCATTAGATACATATTTTACAAACTAACACCTTTTTCGACCAAACAGAAACGACCACGTAGGTTTATTGGATTAAAAGAAACTCAGCGGGTAATGTGCTTGTTAATTTGTGAGATTACTTTGAATGACATCCCTCTTAATAGGGAAGCGAGGGCATGGGAGTAATTCTCCCCCCAGTCATCTTCAAGCTCGCGATCCAGTTCACGATCTAGGTTCCTAGTTGGTCAACTGGAGAGTTGACCCGGAGCATCTTGCTCCCTTAGCCTCCGGTGAAGGAGGATACACCTCCGCCACACCCTACCGAATTCAACCATGGTCTTGGTTGCCTTGCTGCTAGCCTGTACCATCAGGACAGAGAATCTCTCCTCTGACAAGGTACATGGTCGTTCATGGAGTAGGTCGAGCGCCCTCCTTGGAATTGGTTGCTTCAGATGATTAGGTCCCCCTTCGCGAACTCGATGGGGTACACAGAGGTAACGCACATGGTGTGAGACCCCCTCCTTATATAGAGGAAAACCCCTGTGTTTTCCCCCTGATTTCGGGGAATCTCGCCCAGACCCTGGTAAGCCCCAAAACTTGGGTCAGTTAGATGTGGAAAAGGCTCTCAAAGCCAAAGGAAAAGTTTCCTAGTTCGCACATTAACTGTGTGGAGAGGAAACTGGATCCACAGAACTCGCACTACTATTTCCCCCTTCCTTTTCCTACTCGAGGTAGAAGAGAATGCAGCCACCGTTGGATCTCAGATCCAACGACTGTCATGCCACGCGCCCAACAAGATATAGAAATAATTGTGACATTAATGATAATCACAACACTTTAGGGAATTTTGTAAAAGCCATAAATCCCAAACCAAAAATCCAATTAAACCCAAATTTTGAGGGAATGTTTATAATAACTTTATCTACCTCTCTACCAAAATTGGGATTATTATCTTAAGGAAAACGTGTCTTTTATTTAGGTGCAAGGTATCACTTAATTATATATATATCTCACATATTTTCTCTTTCCCTTGTTATTAAATTATTATTCTGAGTTCCTTGAACCTCAAGGAACCTTAATGGATCGAAATCCCATCTTGGGAATATTTATTTAGCCTCTTTCCTTATCTTTCATCCTTTTTCTTATTATCTTACTTATTTCTCATTAAAATATCTGGTTTTGAATATTTCTCTTTATTTCTCTTTTATTTTCCTCATTAGTATTCCTTTTATCATTAGGAGTCCTTGGGATACGAAATTCCACCAAGGATAACTCAATTATACCTCTTTTCACTTGTTTTCCTCGTTTTACCATTATTTTCAATTTCTTTCTTAATAAAGAAATACTTAATTGATCTTTTCTTTTCTTATTGCATTTTCTTTGCAACTTTGGACTCTTTGGAATCCAAGGAACCCATGTGGCATGAAATCCACCTTTGGATTAAGTTCTTTTGCCTTCTAGAGGTTTCCACACCTTTCTTTCCTCAAAACTCAATTATTCATTTATTAATTGAATTTCTTTGTTAATGGGCCCAATAGCCAATAAATCCCACAACACAAACATCAAGGTTATTGTAAACAAAATCCATTTATTCACAACAAATTGTATTATTTGTTCCAATACCTTTAATATGAGGAATTACATTTCTCACCAAAAATTGGGGTTGTACCAATGCCATTCTTAGAAATGTCATTTCTGTATCTTGTATGGACAAGAATGGATTTGAACTTCATATAAAGAATGGTCAATGTTTTATTTTTAAAGATAAGATCTTTTATGCTGATTCCCCAATGTCCTATGGTCTTCACTTATTAGATATAGAAACAAATGTTTATAATATAATAATAAAAGATTAAAACTTTAAAACTCAAACAAAGCATACCTTTGTCATTTTCATTTAGGGCACATCAATGAAAAAAGAATTTCTAGAGTCTGTAAAGATGGTTATATAGACTCTTTTGATCTTGGATCAATAGAGACATGTGAGTCTTGTTTGTTGGAAAGACGAAAAAATCTCATTTCACTACCATCCGTGAGAGGGCAAGTGATCTATTAGGACTCATAAATACTGGTGTAGTGGCTCTTTTAGAACAAATGTTAGAGGCAATTACCAGTACTTCATTACATTTACTGATGACTTCATTAGGTATGGCTATTTGTACTTGATGAAATAAAAGTCATAAACCCTTTAAAAGTTCAATGATTTCATGAATAAAGTATATAACCAACTTGGTAAAAGTATTAAAGCACTTCATTCTTATAGAGGTAGGGAATACTTAAGCCAAGAGTTTGAGGACCTTCTGTGAGACCTTGGTATCGTATCACAATGGAATCCACCATGAACACTACATCATAATGGTGTATTAGAAAGAAGAAACCATGCATTATTGGATATGGTATGGTCAATGATGAGTTTTTCTGGTCTTCCAACTTCCTTCTGGGAATATGCTTTAGAAACTATGGTGTTTACACTTAACTTTGTACCGTCTAAATCGATTGAAAAGACACCATGTGATATATGGTATGGGAAGTGTCCCAATATGTCCTTTGTGAAGATTTGGGGATGTGGAGCTTATGTGAGAAATCATTTCCCAAAAATCTTGGACCCAAACAGGATAAATTTTATTTTGTTGGATATCTAGTGAAACCAAAGGATACTACTTTTATACTTCATCTGACAACAGAGTGTTTGATTCTAGGGATGTTGTATTACTAGAAAGGAATTGATTTCCAAAGGAATTAGTGGGAGGAAATTAAAACTTGAAGAGGTTCAAGACCAACAAGAAAGCATTAAACCTATAGAGGTACAAAAGGAACATGAAGAGTCACAAAATATTGTGTAATCTCAATTTCCTCATGTAACACAGGAACCATACATATCTAGTAGGTGACGCCTTGAGCCCGAAAGATTTTGTTATCTTGTGACTCACATAGGCAATGGGTTAGTCATTGATGATGAGCCATAAACCTACATAGAAGTTGTTTAGGGTATAGGGTTTGAGAAGTGGCTTGAGGCCATGAGATCTGATATTGAATCCATGTACACCAACAAGGTATGGATCTTGGTGGATACACCTGAATGGGTAAAACCCATAGTGTGAAAATGGGTCTTCAAGAAGAAGACTAACATGGATGGTAATGTACAAACCTATAAGGTTCCATTGGTTGCAAAGGGTCAGACAAGTTCAAGGTGTTAACTATTACAAAACATTTTCTCCAGTTTCCTTGGTTAAATCAATCCAGATCATGCTTGCCATTGTAGCTTATTATGAGTATGAGATTTGGCATATGGATGTTAAAATTGCATTCTTTAATGGGAATCTCTTTGAGGATGTGTACACGACATAACTTGAGGGGTTTATACATCCCATAGATGCAAATCAAGCTTGTAAACTACTAAAGTCAACCTATGGATTAAAGCAAGCATCTCAGAGATGGAATCTTTGATTTGACAAAATATTCAAAGAGTTTAGCTTTAGTCAAAATGAAGATGAACCATGTGTTTACAAGAATGTTAGTGGGATCATGATTGTATTCCTCATATTGTATATAAATGACATACTATTGATGAGAAATGACATCCCTGTCTTACAAATGGTAAGAACTTGGATGGGAAATACATCGTGTATGAAGCTTTTAAGCAAAGCATCATATATCTTAGGAATCAAGATCTATAGAGATAGATCTAGAAGGCTTATTGGCCTAAGATAGAGAACATACATTAACAAAGTGTTGAAAAGGTTCAACATGGAGAACTTGAGGGGAGGAAACTTACACATGTATCCTAATTCTAGTGTCTCTAGAGCTCAATGTCCTAGTTCTTATTATGAATGAGAGTGCATGATTAAGATTCCATATGCATATTCAATTGGATCTTTCATGTACACAATGTTATGTATTCATCCTGATGTCTCGTATGCCTTGATCATGATAACCAAATATCAATCAAACCTCAGTGAAAGTCACTAGACTGCTATTTAGAACATCCTTAAGTACTTGATAAGAACTAAGGATCAGTTCCTTATCTACAGTGGTGAGGAAGAGTTGGTGGTAAAGGGTTACATAGATGCAAGCTTCCAAATTGACAATAATTACTTTAGATCACAATATGGATTTTTGCTTTTCCTCAAAAATGGAGTTGTGAGCTGGAAGAGTTCTAAGAAAGAAACAACTATTAATTATACAATAGAGGCCGAGTACAATGTTGCCTCCATTGCAAGAAAGGAAGTTGTTTGGATCAAGAAATTTGTCACTGAACTTGGGGTGGTTCCAAGCATTAGCGATGTCGTATTTTTGTATTGTGACAACATTGGAGCTATTGCACAAGCTAAGGATCCTAGATCACATTAGCATTCCAAACAGATACAATGGCAATTCCATCTCATATGAGAGGTCGTATAATGTGGAGATGTGAAGATTTGCAGAGTACCAACTGAAAGTCATGTTGCTAACCCCTTGACAAAAGCACTTTTGCAATAGAAGCATGAAGTTCATGTTAGATCACTTGGGATAAAATTCATGGGTGATTGTATCTAAGTGCAAGTGGGAGTCTATTGGTATGTATGCCAAGAGAGATAGTCATATGATGATTGTAATGTGGCATCATGAACTTGATTTGAACAATAATAAAGTCAATCCTTCGTATAAAATGATAGATGTCTAAAAGACTGATATTAATCAATGATGTATTTCTTCATGTTGAGGACCTAAAAAATGATATGATATGTATGATAAGAGTATATATATTCTCATTATATGCCTAGTTCAATTTTATTATGAAAACAATATAGACAACAATAATGCTTAAGACTAGAATGTGTGTTGACTGATGATAGAATCTTATTTTTCATGATATGTGATATCACGCCAAACACATAGGTACTTGTTAGAGAACGGTGCATTGGACAGTGAAACCTTAAGATTGATACATGGAAACCATTGAATGTAGCTAGAATATTCTCTTTTAGTAATATTGATGATTGTAGTTCTTAAACCTAAAATCACTACACTCATGACATGTTGTTCGATGTACTTTGAGACCATCCAACGTGACCTTGAATGAGGGTTACCATACATGTGATGATCGGGTATGTTGTGACACATGGGGATTAACAGTGAGTGATGTAAATGGTATGTGTTCCTTATATCAGACTTGATATCCTAGCTACATGATAAGTGTTACTAAGAAATGTATGACCATACTCATGTGAATCAATATATGATATGTGAGATCACATGCATCTCAGACTGTCTTCTCTAGTTCAAGGAACATGGGTTGAATATTACAACAATGATGATTCCATGTGTCTAGTGCAATCTAGATATTAGAGATAGAGGAACTATATGATCATTGTAACATTGATTGTGGATTGTAGGTTGAAGTTGTTCTCCTACTTTCCAATTACTTGGGTAGCAATGGTGTGTTACTAAATACTACTCATTGTTTGTGATGTCATAATATTGTTATGGACATTCACTTCAAATGTAATTTGGGACATATAGGGTCACACACATAGGATGTACCTAGAATGGGAGCCCAGTCGACAGCCTCGCGATTAGAAATAGGTTGAAAATTCATGAAATTTGTCTCCTCGTGTCCCCGAGTTTGTGGAAACCCTAACCCATCCACTCCTATATGAAGGAGAGGTGGACAAGGATCTCAATATAAGTCTTCTAATCTCAAGGTTTTGGTAATGTGAGAGCTAGAGGCATCTTACCCGTAAAAGGGAGAGACATACAAAGGGTAGAAATTCGACGCTAGTACGTTGACAACATGAGGGACAACTCCTTCCCATCAGTTCTAGAATAATGATAAGAGTTCCTAGTTGTCATTGTCAACTTCTAATTATGGTGCTATACCAAGAGGTTATCGTCGACAACCATCTTGGTTCTACTTTAGATAGAAGCATGTCATTTCAAGGATTGTTGTTGGACTTGCTCTAGGACCAGGTATGTGCATTGCAAACCTTCCTTCTCATTCATAATCATTAATGTGATCCACTGGTTTACGTGAATATAGCAAGAAACTTTAGTTTCCACTGCCATATCTGACACCATATTCCTTACATGTATATGTATATAAATACACACATATAGATACACACACATACATACATACATATATATATGTATGTGTGTATATATATATATATATACATACAAATACATACATATATATATATGTATTTGTATGTGTGTATGTTTGTATGTGTGTGTATAAATACATTCATTCATACATACATACATACATACATACATATACAACTACTCACAATAATATTCTCTGTAGACAAACCAATGAAGAAGAAGTTAAGAAGGCCCTCTAGAGCATAGGCACCGACAAATCGCCAGGTCCAGACGACTTCAACTCACATTTATATAGAGAGGCATGGGAGGTCATCAAAGACGATCTATGTAAATCAATTATATGGTTCATGGAGGGGGGCTTCCTGCTTCGACATGTCAACCATGTTTTCTTGGTTTTGATTCCGAAGAAGAAGACAACATCATCCTTGGCTGATTTCAGACCAATAGCATGTTGTAATGTCCAATACAAGGTGATAGAGAAGTTGTTGGCCGAGAGGCTGAAGATGGTTCTTCCGTTGATAGTTTCAGATAATCAAGGGGCCTTCATAACTAATCAGAGTATCAGTGATTGTGCATTGCTTGCAGGGGAATTCCTTTTGGACTTTAATGTGTTAAGGGGACACAAGAAGGCTTGATTGAAGTTGGATGTCTCAAAGGAATATGACAGTGTCAACTGGAGCTCTCTATGGTGGATTATGTCTAAAATGGGATTCCAAGAAAGATGGATCAATCTGATGAAACAATGTGTTACAACGACAAGCTTTTTAGTTCTCATTAATGGGTCTCCGTGCGGCATATTCAGAGGGGGCAATGGATTGAGACAAGGAGATCCCCTCTCACCATTACTGTTTACCATCGTAATGGAGTATTTCACTAGACTAATGGATAAAGAGGAAAGATTGAAGAAGATAGCTACTTACACAGTTCGTGGCACAAAGGTGCTAAGTCATCTCATCTTTGCTGACGATGTATTGGTCTTTTTGCAAGCAAAGGCAGCTTATATGACTCAGTTGAAACATCTACTGAAGAGGTTTGGGGATGACACTGGCTTGATGACACACCTATAGAAGATGCAACTCTTCGTGTCTAAGAATTGTGAAAATATCTCAGAGGAAATAGAAGAGGCGATGGGCATTATTGTGAGCAAACTACCCACTAAATACCTTGGATTCCAGTTGGCAGGAGGCAACCTAAAAGTCTCTGACTTTGTAGAGTGTTCAGATAAACTCGATGAGCTGATAAACAAGTGGCCCATTGCAAAAACTTCCATGGCAGGAAGGATTACACTGACAAAAGCTGCAGTGGAAGGCTTGTTGATTTTTTGGGTTCAACAGGGTGAAATTCCTGGAGCGGTACTAGACAGAATGGAAATCACAATCTCGAACTTTGTATGGGCTAACACAGTCCACCCAATGAAGTACAGCAGGTTGGCGAGGCTAAAGGAGGAAGGAGGAGTGGGACTGAAATCTCCAAGACTCATAGCAGACTGGGGTACAGCAAAACACGTTTAAATACTTACTGGATGACTCTTTGTGGGCTAAATGGATGAGAACTCATTACCCCAAAGGTTTGGATTTCAAACCAAGGACCAGAGAAGGCTATTCAAGGGTAATCAACAGGATGACAGAGGTCTGGCAGGAAATCAAGAGCATAGACGATGGCAGGAGGGCTTGGACCTTGAAGGAGAAGCAGGACAGGCTATGGGAGCTCATTCGACCGAAGGCCAATCAACACAACTCAAGATACATATGGTATGATCATGGAATCCCAAAGTGGGATATGTGCGTGTATCGGACAGTACATTACTCACTTGCTACCTTAGACAAGGTTGCAAAGTGGTACCCCGGTATAGATGACACCTACTTGTTGTGTGAAGTTGAACATGAGACGAAGGAGCACATATTTGAATCATGTAAATATACTAGAGAGGTTTGGAAGTTGTTGCGAACTCAAAGAAAGCTTAAGTCGATGCAGCTACTTGAAGTGGATAGGATGATCATTACTAATGAATGGATGGAAAAGCTGATGCTATCAGCTTTCTACTTTCACATCTGGAAGGAAAGGAACAACAGGAAGCATAATGCAAAGAAGAAGGGAACGGAAAGATTAGTTGGAAAAATTAACAAGGTTCTATACAATAGTATACAATGTATAGATAGATAGAAACAAGTCAGTCTTGTTTTAGATGTGTAATTTAGTGGTAAGGACTACATTGTATTTTGTCCCAAAAGCTATTTGCTCGAAGGTTTCAGAATAAATTTACCTAATTCCGATAACACTGCCGAAAAGGAGTGGTTCATGTGGTCAAGCATGGTGTCCCCTAATAAAGGGATTGGTTTGAATCTTAGTTTCCTCCTAGATTTACCACCCTCCCAGGCATTCGTCCTCTGCCACAGGCATGCGAGAGGGGGGAATCTTTCTATTTTAATCCCATATATAAGACACCCTCCCTCTCTATCTCTTAGGGTTGTCTGGTGATTTTCGGGCAATCCAGAGGAGGATCGGTGGCCATATCAGCCACCTCAGGTCTGGCCAACCCCACCTCACCCTCCATCTCCAACCCCCCCCCCCCCCCCGGTCCCCCCACCCAACATAGATAACACTAATGGAGAGAAGGCACAATGTAGTGGAGATGGAAATGAGATCTTGAAGAAATCCTAGACCCAGGTGATCAAGAGGACCCCTTCCAAGATGAAGGTTTTTGATGACCTCTCCTTTCTAAAACCAAGGAGGTTAGAAGGGAGATTGTTGTTGATCTCGAAGTCAATGAATACAATAGAATGAAGGATGTCTGGGAGTTTTCCATGGCAATATATGTCATAGGGAAATGTCCGTTCTATCCACATCTCCTGGCCTGGATCAAGAGGGTTTGGAATCCACAACATGACTTTGGCATAGTATCTAAAGAAGATGGCATGTTCATAATCAGATTCTCCAATGACACTGACAACAAATCATTCTTGGAAGGTGGCATGTGTTGGTTTGATAGCCACCTGGTAATCATCAAGCACTACAACTTCGGCTATCCATTGATAAAATACACCCTCTCTTTAGTCCCGGTCTGGATACACATCCCCCCAGATGGGAAAACCTAGACTAGGAAGGTGGCAGGAACCATTGCTGCTAGAGTAGGCAAGGTTCTACATGTAGAGACTAGACCGATGGAGAATAATGGATCTAATGAAGCTAGGGTTCTAGTGGAATTGGAAGCAGAGGAGGAAACCTTGGATACGATATGCTAGATCATGCCCAAGAAACAAGAGATACCATTCAAGATTAACTATGAATATCTCCCAAGGAAGTGTGCTACTTATTGCATGTTCTGACACAGCAAGGAGGATTGCCCCTCGAAACCAATCGAGAATAATACGATCTAAGATGATGAATTCCAAATCCCCAAGAAGACCTATAAGGAAAGGAATTCTAATAAGAACAAGGACAAACAGGATGGCAGTGATAAGGAGGAAGGTGAAATTGAACATCCTATCCCCAAGAAGAAGACTCAGTAGTCCTCCAACTCCTTTGAATCCCTCTTTGAATATGATGAGGAAGAGGAGCTTCTAGAAGGGGAGAAAAACATGTCTGAGAATTCCTACAAGGGAAAACCTAAGAGGAACCAGGGGCCACTAAGCTACAATCCATCTAACTCAGACAAGGATGTTGATGAGGTTCCATATGGAGAGAAAACTACACACAATGACAAGGGAAACAAAGGGAAGGAAAAGGAGAGGGAGCCTCCTAGGCATTCCAGGAATAAGAAATAGGTTCCTATGTCAGTAATGATCTGGAATGTAAAGGCCATATGCAATCCAGATAAGAGAAGGGAGGTCCAAAGCTGGATTCATTCTAGTAGAGTATCCATGGTGACAACCATTGAAACAAAAATAAGCAGATGTAACATAAGGTGTGTTCCTTTCATTTTTCCAAATGGATGGTGCCATACAACTAATCATATAGAAGTGGAAATTGGGATGATCTGCCTCAGTTGGAATCCAAATGTTTGGGAGGTGGAAGTCAAGGGTAAGTCTGAATAGGAAATCACTTCAATCGACACTCATCGAGGTGGACTAAGAATCTGAATCTGAACAATATCTGCTTTCAACTTACACACTCAAAGACAAGATCTTTGGAGGGAATTGTCTCAATGGTCAAACTACATTAAGGATCCTTGGATCCTTATGGGAGATTTTAACAATGTGAGGTTGCAAGAGGAGAAAAATGAGGTAGACTTGTACCTAAAGTAGTAATCAAGTCATTCAATCAAATTATAAAGAACGCATATCTATTTGCGCTTCCTATGACAAGTGAGGTAATATATACATGGAACAATGAAGGAAAACCTGAAAGAAGAATCACCACTAAGCTTGATGGGGCCTAGGTTAATAGTTCAGGGTTACACAATCTCAATAATGCATGTATTAAAGTAGGGGGAGCAGATATTAGTGATCATGCACCACTGATTATGCAATTGTAGGAAAAAGTGAGAAGGAAAAGACCCTTCTATTTTATCAACTTTTGGACTAAATGGGAGGGGTATAGGAGGAATCTAGATGACTCCTAGAGAGAAGATATCATTGGAAACCCATTATTTGTCTTCTCCAAGAAGCTCATGCGATTGAAGAAGAACCTAAAGGTTTGGTTCCGAGAAAATGTCAATGTCCCTAAACCTCTCAAGGAGACAAAGAAGGAGCTCAAAACAGTCAGGAATCAATTACTTGTGAAGCCTTTAAACCAAACTCTAATTGAAGAAGAATTGAGACTCAAATACATGCTTGATTATCTGAATAAAGTAGAAGAAAGATTTATGTGGAAAAGGGTAAGCAAAAATGGGTGTAAGATGGTGACCTAAAACACGATTTCATAGGTAGTCAACAATGGAGGTAGGATTGTTAACAGTCAAGAGGAACTTGGTTACCAGGCAGTGGATTTCTATAACAACCTATATAACAAAGAAGAAAATGCCCCAATAATTGAGCAGGATGACTTGAAGTGGAGGTATAAGATAACCAATACACACAACAATTTCCTGTGCAGATCGACGAATCAAGAAGGGATCAAGGAGGCTTTATGGAGCATCTACACTAGTAAATCTCTTGGTCCTCCTAGTTTTAACTCCTTCTATAGAAATATGTGGGATGTCATTAAAGATGATCTATGTAGAGGGATAGACTAGTTCTTAAAAGGAGGTTGCATGTTAAGACAAGTCGATCACGCCTTCTTGGTGCTCATCCCCAATAAGAAGACCACTGCAATCCTTGTGGACTTTAGGCCTATTGCATATTGCAAGTCCAATACAAAATCATAGAGAAGTTGCTCACTGAAAGATTGAAATTGGTGCTCCCAATGATGATATTGAACTTTCATCACAGACAGAAGCATTAGAGATTTCTCATTTCTAGGGGACGAGTTTGTCCTAGATTTCAATGTGAAGAGGGGACATAAGAAGATTTGTATGAAATTAGATGTCTCCAAGTCCTTCTATGGCGTCAGGTGGTAGAATATTTGGTGGGTAATGGAGCAGATGGGATCTAGGAGTGACTGGATCTCTCTAATGAAGTAGTGCATAGGCACAACAAGCTTATTTGTCATTGTCAATGGCTCTTTAAATGTTCTTTTAAGAGGTTATAATGGACTCAGGCAAGGGGACCCATTATTCCTCCTCTTGTTCACAATAATATTAGAATACTACTCACAGCTGATGCACAAACATGATAGGAACACGAAAATAGAAACAGACATAGTTTGAGGCACTAAATTTCTTAATCATCTCATACTTGTAGATAAGGTCCTTGTATTCCTCTAGGATAAATGAGGAACTCTCCTTCACTTCAAATCACTGTTGAGCTATTTTGGTGAGCAATAAGGACTGAGGATCAATGAAAGAAAGACCCAACTCTTCCACTTGTCCAATTGCACTGACCTTAAGGAGATGATCGAAGATTGCATGGGTGTGGAGGTGAGTCTGCTACCAACAAAATACCTAGGATTCTCTCTGAAAGGGGGGAACCTAAAGGTAGGGGACTTCACCAACTATACTGATAGATTAAAAGAGATGATCAATGGATGGTCATTAACAAGATCAAATATCAAGGGCCTACTTATATACTGGGTTCAACAGAGACAAACACCCAAAGTCATCCTGGACAAAATGGAGCTTACAATCTCAAACTTATTCTGGGTAGGTACTACCCACCCAATGAGATATAACAGACTGGCTTTACGCATAGAAGAAGGGGGTGTTGGTCTCAAAACCTCAATGGAAATAGCAAACTGGGGGACATTGTAAAGAATCATTAGATTCCATAAGGGAACTCGATGTGGGCCCGATGGATGCGAGATAGATACCCCAGAGGCCTCGACTTTGAACCCAACACCAGAGAAGGTTATTCCAGAGTCATCAATCGCATAACCACTACCCAGATTAATGTAAAGCAACACTTCCTCCAAGTAAGAAATGATAGCTAGATCCTAAGAACCAAGGATTTAAACTCCTAGGATATAATCAGACCTAGAGGGAATCAGAACTACCCATTAGGTTTCATCTGGTCAGAATATGAGATTCCCAAATGGAGTGTTTGTTTGTTCTACATTATCCACAGTTCCTTGGCAACTTTAGACAAAATCCACAATAGGTATGGGAACATAGACACCACCTTCTTGATGTGTAGAAGAGGATGTGAATCTGACAACCGTCTCTTCTTAGAATGCCACTATGTCCAAATGGTTTGGAAGAAAGTAATTGATGACTTGAAACTCAACACTAGCAACCTCTGGGGTACTACTGACATGGTTAGCGGCTAGGAAAAAATACTAGCACAAGGAAAAAGAAGGCCTTGCTTATGCTTTTTTCCATATTCTTCTACATATGGAAAGAAAGAAACACAAGGAAACATAACAACAAAGCTAGGGAGTATGAGAGTTTATCTCAAAAAATATGTTAAGCTTTCCAAAATAGATTACGTGTATAGATAGCCTTTCTTATGGTGTGAGTATTGTAGTGTTTGGGACTACTTTGTATCTGCACCACAAAACTTTTGTTTTGGGGGCTTCGGAATAAGATTTACCAAATTCCTATATATATATATATATATATGTATATATATATATATAAATATGTATATGTATATATATGTATATATATATATACATATACATATATATACATATATATAGGACAATGATCCAGTGAGAAACATATCTTGGTGACAGCATGAGAGGCATTTGAATAACTTTGCACAAAGATCAAAATTTCATAATCTAATAGTATTGATTAAAAACATACCCTATTAGTTACTTTCCCACAAAAATTCATCATCATAGGACTTGTATTGCAAGCACAATAAGAAAATACTTTTCAATGTTGAATATTGAGTTTTAGGCTAACCATTGGATGTAAAATGTGTATATTGTATATATAGACATGTAAAAGATAACCGATTGTGGTGATTTTTTGTGTGAAGGTAAATGTAATGATGTTATTCCCATCCATAAGGTCGGATATTGAAAATAAGATACAATTTTATAGTTATTAAAATTCCTCCCATGCTCTAACCATAGAATGTTTCACGCTAGATCACTACCCTATATATATATATATATATATATATATATATATATATATATAGCCCATCTTTATTTCCCGTGTGGGTAGCTACCCGCCTACCCTTCTGACAACTTTTTTTTCAAAAAAACAAATTCGAAATTGTAGAGGACTATTTTTTCTGGCTCTCCAAACAATTTTTGCCAAAAATAATATCATTTGTCCCTCCAAAATAAAAAAACCCATCCTTATATATATCTGTTGTATATTTTGTACAGAGTTACTCTTTTATTCGTGTAGTTACTCTCTGTACACCATAGTTACTTTTTTGACAGTAGAGTTACTTTTTGGGCCAGGAGAGTTACTTTTTTGGCTGCCGGGTAGCAAAAATCCAGGCTACCCATGTGTGCAACGAATGAACGCCCATATATATATATATATATACATATATATACATATACATACATATATATATATACATATACATATATATATGTGTGTGTGTGTGTATGTATTTATACAAACATACATATATATCAGAAATCCAAGGTAAATATATTTCCGACCCACAAGTGGCGGAAACGTTCTAGTGACATACAGGTCATGCCACTAACCAAGGAGATTTATTTCACCATTAGGTGAAACTAACATAGTTACCTTCCATCATAGTGAGAATCTAAAAAAGGTTCCCAATTCCTTCTAATTTTGTTGGACAAATCACACTAATCTATATTTGTAGGTTCTATAGTTCATCTAGATATCTTTTTCAATCTTAGAACCTTCCCTCCATGTTTCTATCATTGCGTTCATAGCATATGTCATGAACACAACATGTTATGTACAAAAGGGTCATGACTTTTTCATCCTTGAATTGTACATGTGAGTTCAGAAGAGAGATATGAAGGTCTTGTAAAGGATTGGCACCCATTTTCAAGGAACATCTACCCCAAAGATAATTTCCATGACTTGCAGGAATTGAATATATGCTTGTCATCCTGGTTATCAACCTTACACAAAAGTTAGGTCATTACTATGCTAAGATCCGATCTATTGATCTTGTCGAGGGTAGGTAGATACGCTTTATAAGCTCTAAAGGTAGTCAAACTCCATCTCAATTTGAGTAGGATTAGACAGATGTTCTCAATTTCTTTGTCAACCAACAATGATCGTTTGCATATGGACCAAAGCTCATCTTCAGTAGTATCAATGAAAGTTGGCCAGACATCCATGATTCTCCTCCACATGGTTGAATAGCCCCATCTATGTGCAGGTTTCTGAAAATTTATGTCGTATCTCTTCAGCATTTAGGATGCCAATGTGCCTTCACCTCTAAGTAAGCTTTTGATTTGTATAATTATGTGAAGGTTTTCCATGTCCTTTAGGTTTTACAAACCCATACCACCTTCTTCAACATGGTAAGATAGTCATTCCCAGCTAGCTAGATTAACATGTCTACCCCATATGAAATCTTCCATCATGATCTCCATTTTGTTTAGAGTAGATTTGGTGACTTCACCTTGTCTAAGCCAATGCTTGACTGCTCCCATAGCACATCTTTTAATCATAACTATATCATTATATATAACTTATTCCATTTGTTAATTAGATCCTTGAGCTTGTCCAAACATTCATTCAAGTGCCTCCTCATTAGATTTCCTCCTGCCAATAGAAAACCCAAGTATTTAGTAGGTAATGAGCCTAGCTGAATACCAAAGATATTAGCAAGTGTCTGTTTGTCATTGCAAGACTTTGAAAAGAAGATGTGAGACTTCATTTCACTTATCTTCATGCCAGATGCTCTCCAAAATTATCGAGGACATTCTTGAGGTTTGCAAGGCTTCTATGTCTTCCTTCTCATAAAATAAGGACATGAACAACAAATAATATGTGTGACATGACATGGGTACCTCTTATGACATATGTTCTAATCCTTTTCTTCTTTACTTTGTCATCTAGTCTTCTACTAAGTCCCTCAATACCTATTGTAAAGATAAAGGGAGATAAGGGATCTCCTTGCCTTAGAGCATTTGTGTTTTTGAATAAACCTTCAGATGGACCATTGAGAAGGATGGAAAAAGGAGTAGTCACACATTATTGGACCATATGTATCCACTCTTCTCTAAAGTTTAGGCTTTATGAGCACTTCCAGAGGTAGCTCCATTGGACGGAGTCACATTACTTTGTAATGGCCAGTTTCACACAAGTAGTGGGTGTGTTTCTTTTCAAGTTAAAATTTAATGTGAATTGAGGTACAGGAATTGAGTAGTTTTTTATCGTCCTCCCGTTGATGAAAGCACCTTGGTGAGATGAGACAATATTGAGCATAAGGGTTGTGAGCCTTATAGGTATAACTTTTGTAATGATCTTGTAAAGCATGGAATAAAATGTGATGGGTGTGAAGTTTGTAGGGGAAGTTGTTACCATTTTCTTCAGAATTAGCGCGAGAAATACATGGTTTATTTGTATTACCATGTTTTCACCATTAAAGAACCAGGTAATATCATGAGTACGGTCAATTTTGATAGTATTCCAATTTTCTCTACAAAAGAAGCCATTAAACATGTCTAGCCTTGAACTTTTCTGAGCTCCAATACTCCATACTTTCTTTCTTATCTCCTCCTATACATGTATTCTACACAAGAAAAATCATTGTGTATGTCATCAATTCATCTTTTCTAGGGTTGGTCTTCAAACACCAAGTAGGTGTCTTCCTGGTTGTATAGATTCTCAACAAGCTTGATACTTTCATTGGTATATGCTTCAGTATCATTAATGAGATTACCATCACTATCATAAAGTTCAATGATAGAGTTCAAGTCATCCCTATGTTTGACCATAGATTGATAGAGTTTAGTATTCTCATCACCATTCTCAATCCACTCCATTCTATCGTGTTACTAGTACTATTTTTCTTTATCTTTCTATAATACCTGAATTCTTTCATAGGCTGTGTTCTCATCTTATGTTAGATAACCATCTACAAGATGTCTTCCTATGGCTATGGCAATGCTATCCATCTCTCAATATTCATTAGCCCAAAGGTTATTCATGTTCACATATTTCTCGACCCATGTTTTGAGTTTCTGTTGCACTTTCATTAGTTTTTGACTAAAATAGAAAAGAGGATTCCCCATCACTTGTCTTTGATAAAGTCAACACATCCTAGACAACCCTATAAGAGATTCAAAAATCTAAACAATCTCTTCTTTATGGTTATGGTAGTAAGATCAACTTAAATACATGAATTGTCTGAGAAATTTAAAGTGAGAAGTTTAGTCTTAGATCCTCGGAATTTGGTGAGACACTCATCATTGACTAGATCCCTATCTAGTTTGCAAGAAATTCTTTTAGTTTTCTTCAACTTGTAACTCCACATGAAGTTTTCATCTCTAATAGTTGGAAGTTCTACGAAGACAATATTATAAATAGATGAATTAAAAGAATTGAGAATGGAATTAGCTACCTCTCTTTCACCTACTTTTTCTTATCTTTTCCAGATATTGTTGAAGTCTTCAATTACCAACCATGGGTCATGGATAGTGGGGGACAATATTTCTAGTTTGATCAATAAAATGGGTGTATCTTTCAGCATATTTCTAGCATGGACACCGTTGAGTTCAATCTAAAGGTCACCTTTGTTCAAGCACTGGGCAGTGATCTATTGATCATCCATGTCAATAATTACATGTCCCAAGTTATCAGTGTAACATACTAAAACCTAGAATATTATCCTATTCCATGATTAAAAGATTAACAATCTTGGTCCCCCTAAGTTTGACCAAACAAGGATAAAATTATACCTAAATGGATAATTTTAATGAATACAACATATTAAATGGTAATAGTAGTTGTAATCAATATAATATATCATAATTACTTCATATTACCATAATGTGTAAGTAGTCCATGAAGTATGTCACATATATTTTCTTTGATAACTAATATTCATGTAATGGCTAAATAAGAGGTATAATGTACTTAAAACATGTATTGAATAACAATTGAAATTTTCATGTGCAATCATCTATGCAAAAGTGTTAAATAAGTAAAATACATAATTTGTTTTTAATAAACAAAAGTGTCTCTCTTGTAGTAGTGTGAAGATAATATGATGATAAATAATAAATAATGATGATAATGATATAAGTTAATCAATACTAGTTTCTCTCGCTCCCCCGTGGTCGTCTTTTCACTTGGACGATTAGGGTTTCCACGAGTGGGCGTCTTCCCTACCTTCCAGGTCTCTTCTCTTATAGGTTCAAGGACATGATGAGTAACCTGGTATTCTCTCCATGATGGCGGAAGACCTTGCAGATAGATACGCAAGGATGCACTTGACAACGGAAGAAGAGGAGCCTATCGAAATACAGTGGGAGCCGGTTGAAGAAGGCTCGGAGCACCTGAAGCTGGAACTAGTGGCACGGATCCTATCGGACAGATCGGTAAACTTCTGGGCAATGAAGCGAACCCTGACCCAGGCCTGGGGTCTAGCGCAGAAAGTGATCTTCAAACAGTTAGATGGTGACAACTTTGTGATTCAGTTCTTGGACTGGCGGGACAAGCAAAAGGTTATTGATGGGGTGCCATGGAACTTTGATAACAAGCTTCTCCTATTCAAGGAGATCAAAGAAGAAGAACAGCCAGGAGCCATCGTCATCACACACTGCCCCCTTTGGGTGCGGATAAATGGGTTGCCACTAGGGTTCCGTTCAAAGCATGCGATCGAGGAGGTGGTGAAGCGCGTTGGAGTAGTGATCGAACTGGACACTGACGAACTGGGCTGGGACTCATCTGCAAGAATCCGCATCATGCTGGACACTACAAAACCTCTTAAACGGGTGATGTGGATCAAGGGGAGTCATAATAACATCATGACCCTGGATCTAAAATACGAATGGCTAGCAAATTTTTGCTACCACTATGGGCGACTAGGTCATGTAGAGAAAGACTGTGTCGAGCGAGAGGAAGAAGATGAACATGGATCGCAGTGGGGAGCATGGATGAAGGCATCACCCAAGAAACTGAGGGTCTCATTACACGAGGAGGTCCATGGAAATATTAGAACAAAGAGGAGTATCCAGTTCAAGACCAGACTTGTGGCGGACACAACAAAGATTGCAGCGGCGTCGTTGAATAGATCCTCAAACACAAGCAAAGTAGATAGAGGCAGGGAGGTACCTAAAGGGAAGAAAATAGACATACAGAGAACACATCAAGACAACAACAACACTATTGAAGAAAGCGATGAGTCAATTGTCAATCTTGAAGAATGGTTCCCCGAGAAGCAAAATGAAATGGGCATACCAGAAAAGGAAAGGGGAAGCAAAGAAGAGGGGAACCAGCCACTCACACAGAAGGAGTCAAGAGTCGAAGGGACTGAGTTAACGACAGCAAACAGAGGTCAAAAAATAAGAAACTCCAGGGAAAAATTGTTAGCAGGAGGGGGGCTGAAGGTTGGAAGATCAGGGAGGTGAGACAGAAGGAGATACAACAGTAGGTGGAGCAACCAGGCACAGAGGTATGACAGGGAACCCCGAGGACCAAAGCAATCACAACCGGAATGAAGATAGGGGAGCAAAAACGCACAAGATTATGACCAGGGCACAAAGAGAGAAAGTTATAGGGAAGAAAGAATCAAAGCAAGGGAAGAAAGATCCAAAGAAAAAGAAAGAGCCTCCGTGGGTATACAAGATGAGTAGAGCCCAACGACTGGGAATACAAGATTCTGAGGTGATTTGGGAAGCAACCACAGGAAAAAGAGGCAGAATGTCAGAACCATGTGGCATGGAGCTCGATGAGGCAGGCATTTCCGAGACAAAGGGGAAGAAAGCAAGAAGCACAGAGAAAGATTTTCTCAAAGAAGGGGCTGATATAGCCAAAGTAGCGGAGGCTGGGGTGGTCTAGCCCCGTGAACAACAATGAAAATCCTGAGCTAGAACTGTCAGGGACTGGCCCGCCCTGACACAGTGAATGCCCTTCGGTCCTGGTGTTGGAGGGAGGGTCCGAGCATAGTTTTCCTCATGGAAACTATGATTTCAAGTGCTGATTTAGAAATTGTCAAGAGGAAATGTGGTTTTACGCAAGGAATCTGTATAAGCAGAGAAGGAAGAGCGGGTGGTTTGGGCTTATGGTGGAGAGATGCGGATCTCAAAATTTCATCTTTTTCACAACACCACTGTAGTAGAGAGATGACAGAGATGGGGACAGCTGATAAGTGGAGGGTGATTGGCATATACTGTTAGGCAGACCAACATCAGAAATTCAAAACGTGGAACTTGATAAGGGAGTTGAAATCAAATTCAGACCTTCCAACCCTTTTCTTTGGTGACTTTAATGAGATAATGTTGAATTCAGAAAAGATGGGAGGACCGCCAAAACCTTCGAGATACATACATGGCTTTAGAGATGTGATAGATGACTGTGATCTCATGGACCTAGGTTACACTGGTAGCATCTTCACTTGGCAGAGAGGTCGGACGCCAGATACTTTCATTCAGGAGACGTTAGATAGAGCTTTGGCCTGCCCAAACAAGTCTTCAAAATTACCTCAAGCCAGAGTCATACACCTAACCAAATATGAATCAGATCATGTGCCTATAGTCATCAACACAGAACAAAGGAAGAAGGTGAAGAAAATAAAACAACAATATTTTTTCTTTGGACCCATGTGGGTGGAAGAGGAGAGATGTGAGTAGATCATCAAGGAAGTGTGGGATGAAAGATGAACTTCTGGCTTAGAAACCAAGATGGAGTTTTGCGGCAGCAAGCTAAAGAAGTGGGCAAATGAAAATTTTTGAAATACGAGTAAGAAAATCAAAGAACTTGAAGGGCAACTGGAGGCCCAACTTCTACCCCCTGAAGGAGGAAACCTGGATAGATGTACATACATAGTTGCAGAGTTACAAATATGGCACAGACGGGATGAGGCTTTTTGGCATGCCAGGGCCAGGGTCAATGAGATGAGAGCGGGTGACAAGAACACAGCCTACTTCCATCACAAAGCGTCACAAAGAAGGAAAAGTTACAATACTAATGGCTTATTTAATGTAGAGGGACGGTGGTTAACTGATGAAAAAGAGATTGAAAGGATCATCTTAAATTTCTTTCAAAACCTTTTTCAAACATCCAACCCAACATGATGGGAGGAGGCTACACAGGGGTTGACGGGAAAGATTGGAGAGGAAGAAAAGGTCATCCTAGAGAGAGAGATCACTATGGAGGAAATCAAAGCAGCCCTGAATAATATGCATCCTAACAAGTCCCCAAGTCCGGATGGAATGAAGGCTCTCTTTTTCCAAAAGTATTGGCACACAGTAGGTGATGATGTGGCTAACTATATCAAATGGTGGTGGAAGTCTGACAGAAGCATTACTGAGTTAAATTCTACCTTAGTGGTGATGATTCCTAAAGTCCAAAAACCTACTAAAGTTGGAGAATTTCACCCTATCATCATGTGCAATATTGTTTACAAAATTGCTTCTAAAGTTATGGCAAACAGGATGAGACCAATCATGGACAAGATTGTCTCGGAACAACAGAGCACTTTCATCCCGGGTAGGCTCATTACCGATAATGCCCTTATTGAATATGAAATCTTTCACACTATGAAGGGAAACATGGGAATAAAGAAAGGGCATATTGCCTTAAAGTTGGATATGTCTAAGGCATATGACAGACTAGAGTGGAGTTTTGTGGACTCTATCCAGGGAAAGATAGGCTTTGGAGAGAGATGGAGAAGGAAAGTTATGGACTGCATGTCAACAGTGACACACTCTTTTGCCATCAATGGAGAGCGTACCAGGAAAACTCAACAGTCCAGAGGACTGCGACAGGTAGACCCTCTATCCCCTTATCTTTTCATTTTATGTGCGGAAGCTTTCTCTACTTCTATCTTATTAGCAACGCAACAAAACCATATCCATGGAGTACGAGCAAGCCGTCATGGCCCCCACATCTCTCATATCTTTTTTGCAGATGATTCTATCCTTTTTGCAAGGGCAACCAAAGAAGAATGCCTGAAATTAGCTGCTATCATCAGCCAGTATGAATAGGCATCCAGACAGAAGATTAATTTATCCAATACTGAGGTGGCCTTTAGCAAAGGGGTAGACAGGGAAAGAAAAGAAGAGCTGGTGAATCTTTTATAGGTATAGGAGGTGGACAGACATGGCAACTACTTGGGCCTTCCCACATCAATGGGAAGATCTAAGAAACAAGTCTTTGCCTACATCCAAGATCGCATCTGGAAAAAGCTTCAAGGGAGGAAAGAAAAACTTTTGTCTAAAGCGGGAAAGGAGGTTCTCATCAAAGCAGTAGTTCAAGCTATTCCCTTGTACATCATGAGTATATTCCAATTACCATCTTCCCTCTTGGATGAAATTAACAGTACTATCTCAAGATTTTGGCGTGGAACGTGAGGAACGGAGAGGAAAATTGCATGGGTCAGCTGGGACGAGCTTTGCAAACCAAAAAATGAAGGAGGCATGGGTTTCCACAATATTCACATTTTTAACCAAGCTTTACTAGCAAAACAAGTGTGGTGGCTTTTTCATAGACAAGATACACTATGTACCGGGTACTCAAAGCAAGATATTTTCCGTCGGGCACTGTCCTAAAAGCAAGGCGAGGACATAACCCGAGCTTCACTTGGTGGAGTATATGGAACTCAAAGAGTATTATTTCAGAAGGAATGCAGTGGAGAGTGGGGGACGGGGCAAATATTGACATTTGGGCGGACAATTGGCTTCCATACACACAAGGCAGTATTGAAACTACTTATGGGGTCTCTAGCCTGACAATCAAGTTTGTGAATCAGCTTATTGACAATGAAAGAAGATGTTGGGACATTGAGAGTGTAAGAAGCCTGTTCACGGAAGAGCTAGCCCATAAGGTGTTGGCAATCCCACTAAGCATGATAAGGAGCGAGGACACGATCTTTTAGAAACCGAGAAGGAATGGTGAATACATGGTGCGATCCGTGTACTGGCTGGCTTCACGATGGATGAGCAACACTACTAACATGCCCAACAATGAAGGCGGTAGATTCTAGAATCTAATTTGGAAGAGGGGACTAGTTCCGAAGGTGGCGCATTTCCTTTGACGTTGTGCAAGAGGGGCACTGGCTACATTGGGACACCTCTATGACTGCCATTGCCATGACGACGGGATTTGTAGAATCTGTGTACAAGAGAAAGAGGATATTGGTCATATGCTATTCAGGTGACCACAGGCCTAGGAACTCTGGCGTGAGCAGTCCGGGGAGCTATAAACTAAAGTCAGGAGGGTGGCACACTGGCGAGTGGATGCAGCTCTAAAGGATCTCGCATGGACGGGTAAGGAGGAGGTGGATGAAGACACAATCGCAACATTATGGGCTGTATGGATGAGGAGGAACAACATCATATTCGGGAATAAGCTACGACCACCAGCGTTGGTGCACCGGACGCTACTGGAACTCATCTGAGGTCACCGAGAAGCCAAAAGCCAGAAGTTCTTGACTCCACGGGCAGTAAGAAGGGAGAGATGGCAATCGCCTGATCAGCAGATAATCAAGCTGAATTGCGATGCAATAGTGGGAATCCAGGGAAGAGACGACGTGGGCTTGACATGGAGGAACTCGGAGGGTGAAGTCATGAAGGCAGCAGGGAGCAAGAGACCGACTCTATTGGACGTGCAGTGCGCTGAAGCATGGGCAGTGTGGGAGGGTCTCCAGCAATCAAGACAAATGAGGATAACCAATCTAATAGTAGAGTCGGATGCGGAGAGTGTGATCAACCTGATCAAAAGAAAATCTCGGAGGAAGGATCTGCTGGGTACAATCCTAGATGACGTTTATCAGTTATCTTCTTACTTTCCTAGTATTTCTTTTAGTTCTTGTAAGAGGCAAGTAATTCACTTGCTCATCTCTTAGAGAGGCAAGCGATTCTCTGTAATTTCTGCATTAGAGATAGCTCGTCTATTCCTATGTCTATTTTGAACTGCGCTGCTGCAAATTTAAGTTAATTAATGATAACAGCTTCCCTTAAAAAAATGACAATAATGATATAATCTAATGGTAATAAACCTAAAAACGGAATTGTATTATAACTCATAAAAGAAAATACCAAAAGTGAAATATAATGGTAAAAACATGTTCCTTGGGTCTCAATTATCTTAAGTGCAAATTTTCATAATATTTGAACAATAATAACTATCCTAATTTTCTTTAGAAAATAAAATATGAGAAAAGGTTAAAACTATTAAATGAATTATTTAATGTCTTAAAAGTAGCAAAAAATCCCAAATTTGGATTCTAACCAAAATTAGTCGATATGTAAATTTTCACATCTATGGAACGATATTATCTATCCTAGTTTTATTTAGGAGACACTATAACTTGAAGACAAAATATTAAATAAAATAAAACAAAAATTATCTAAAACGTGTATAGTAATGCCAAAATTGTATCATTCATGTCCTAGTTAGTTTATGTACAAAATTTGGTATAATTTAGATCATGTTTGAACCCTTAAACAAATAGGGAAAGAAACTACATTAAATAACCCCTAAAATGCTAACTAAATGCATTTATGTATCTGATTTCATGTAATTTTGTATTTAACCTGTCACACATTTAAATATCAACTTTTCCTAAAGTTTCTCTGCTTTGTCCCTTATGATGCACCTTTCTCAATTTTACAAGTCATGTGAGCCCTATGATCGTTATCCAATGACACATGTGTTATCTCCTACCTCAGGTAGGAAATGTTCACACAATGTGAACAATAGCTACGACTACAAGGCTTGGTATTTTGCATATTCCTTTCCTAGATCCTAATTTTTTTCTCAATTTTTAGTGTATTAATCTCGTGAGCAAATTCTGCACGCAACAAGCCATAAAACGAATCCTAGTTTCCCTTATTCACAATTTGCCCAATCTAGCTCTCCAGGTTTCTCAAACTCTCCTCACACCATGCACACATACCCTAACCTATAAATAGGGGATCATATCTTCATATCTACCACACCTCCATAAATGTTCCTCTCAGCTCAATTTCATCCAACTCTTCACCTAGCACTGTCCCAAATTCAAGAACATGTCTACAAGGTCGGCGTCCCAAGATCTCTCCTTGCTTCATGCCAACTCAATTAGATATGAGGTATGATTCAGAGATGTCATTCATTGGTTCCAAAAGATCACAACTTTGCATCATTTCCCCACTCATTTTTCCTAAAATTCTATGTGGTCCTACTTTGTTGCCTCACAACCATGGCATTGGTGCAAGGATGGCGATGAAACCTTCTTTACATTCTCTTTCCTGCCCCTCATTTCCACTTTTTCTTAGTTTTTCCTTTGAGAGCAGACTCATTTGTTTGCTCCTAAGTTGTTTATCCATTGCACTGAGCCATGCATCTCGAGTTTGCTAACTCAGCAAGTTGGCCACCTGTGATTGGGCCATCTCAGCAAGCCCATCTCTCTCAAGTGGATATTGTTTGAATGCGTGTATTTTTTCTATTTTCTGATTGGTCATTTATTTGATAATTCATAACTAACCCTCTAGTTATCCAAAAACTTCACAAAATACTTATTGGAATTAGAAAATTACCCTCTATCAAATAAAAATATTTTCATAACTAAAATCGAATCACAATAAGAATAATAATCTAGGGCTTATAATATGAATACTAATTAATGTTTGTATATAAAAATCTATGTTATCTAGACACGAACCCTAACTTAGAACTAGGGTTAGGGATTTGACAAGTTGACAAACATTTTGAGGTATGACGCATTCCCTATTAGTCTAAATTGAGAAATCACCAATAATTATCACTCACTTGGTCTTATGGACAAACTAGCCTACAAAATTTCTGTAATGTCTGTCTCACGAAAACAAGATTAACTAATGTGGAAGCGTTCATTAAGCAGCGGATTACCAAAAATCACTAAAAATTAAAACATTTTCATCAAAAGATCCATCAAGTAAAAACTTTATCACATAGAACAAAAGTAACACATTTACATTCTGTTTTTCAAAAGTACATAACTTGTATCATCTCTTTTTGTGAGTTACAAGTATCAGCTGCCCTTTTAAACTAAACGTAGGCAATATGAAAATCTCGAGGCACTGAGCCAAAATCTCGAAAGCACTAACTACTACTCTAAGGACCTGAGAGTATAGAGACAACACATAGGACTCTATCTACATCTATACAAGGCATAACATCCAGTGTCTCCACCTGAGACTTCACTGTTGTCCCTGCTGCTATTGCTGCTGTCCTTCTCCTACTGAAGGATTCCTGTCTCCTCGTCTATGTCCACCTAAAAATGTAGTTCCCACGGGGGTGAGACAATTGTAAATTGCCCCAGCAAGAGATATAGCTCTCCGCAAGTAACATTATTATTGCAGCTTAAGAAGATAAATATGCACAGAGGAATCATATTTGATTGACAGCAGCTAATTCAATATCTAACAGATTAGAATATTATTCTTATCTAAAACGTTGTAGCTATAACTTGAAAGAACCACATGTCATTTATTCATTAAGGAATATGAAGAACATGTATAACATTTATTCACTACAGCATCAATACCACAACATTAACTATCTTCAGGCTTAGATCATATATGTACTACCTGGCATTGTCATTCTGGAGTCATGGCATGTATCCATACTCTTTTCACAAAGTGTTGGGATCTTAATCCCTCAACTCACCAAGTAAATTTCCTCATCTTAACAAGTTCATCATCATGATTATAACATGTGGGTATTTTGGACCCATAACTCACCATAGGATACCTATTACCACTTGTTAGGTAACGTTTTACCTTCAGATCATCTGACCAAAGACATCATAATTCATGTTATACCATGTATTCTTACATAGTACACAAAGCTCATGGATTCTTACAACACAAAGCATATGTAGGCTTATAAAGCCTATAAAACATTCTCAATAAATAGGCATCATAGCCCATACCTGGGTATGCTTCTCATCTCATCATCCCTACATGATTAATATTCATGGTAACAATTATAATGCTTCCATATCAGTATCATACAACACTAAATAGTATCATCCCTTTTTAGGGTTCATGATTTCTCTTTCACATCAGTACCCTTCATTAGGGTTTTCCATAAATAACCACTTGGGTTCTTAAGATCATATCATTAATGATCAGCCCTATTCCATTGCTTCTCATAGCTGGAAACCAAAAACAGATATCATAAGTATTCAAACATACTTATATATCCTCATCATTCATCATTGAATGTATTATCAACACAAAGTATGAGTTTATTTCTCATCTTTATCAGTCTATGATTGAATCATAGTATATTAATTTGGATTAACCTTTTCATAAGGCATGTTAGCCTACAACCATCAAGGTGTATTATATCTCAATGTAACAATTGACATGACACATTTCATGTGTCATCCATTCCAATTATAATGAACTTAGAACACATCATGGTATATCGGAATTGGGGTGTTGGATGTGATATCTATCTTACCTTGATGTATCACTTCCCTCAACACCTTCATCTTACCTGAGTTATTCACTTAGCTTGTATTAAGGTATCACTCATCCTAATACTTATGCACTAGATCATCACATTCCTTATGCTATGTATTGGTCATGATTCATCTATTTTAGAACACACAACCATATTGCCAAAGATATGGACTCACCCTTGAGTTAGGGACTATTAATGTAAGGATATCCATAATCAACCTCTTTAGGTATTTTATTTGTCAATACATTAATCATTATTCCAATAATAGGAATAAGATTTCCATCATAATAATTGAGGTTCACTTAGCATCTCATAAACATATATAGATATCACCTAGGATGACTCTTTACTAGGGTTTCACATAAAATCCATCTATATCAGGGTTTCACCTAGTATTATGTGAAATTAAGATTTCACAACACATCACCCAGTGTTAAGGCTTCACATTAGTATTAAAGGCACTACCCTATATTAGGGTTTCATATACCTTTATCCCATTTTAGGGAATTAGGGTTTACCATTCACATCCAAGTGGGGTTTCTCTTTCCTCATACCTAAATTAGGGTTAGGACATACAATTCCCATTAAATTAAGGTCTCTTGCATTGTGACACTAAGTTAGGGTTACATCATCACCCTAGATTATGGTTTCACTGAGCTTTGCCCTTAAATTAAGGTTTCACATAACCTTGCTCTAATTTAGGATCAAGGTACATCAATCTTTTTAATGAATATTTCATGATCTCATATTATGAATCAAACCCTGATTACACATTTATTCACAATGAGAGAATTAGGGCTTATTAAGTACGCAATCATCTCTCCCATTCACTCTCCATCTCATCCTCACTAGGATGTTAACTATTCCAAGATTAATCTAGGTCAACTCTTTACTTGAGTACACAAAGCTAGGGTTAACCTTCATAATCATCATGGGTTTACATCTTTAATAATCACATAGCTAATTGATCTTTGATCATATTAGATGTCCAAATGGTCTAATAAATTAAACCATCAATTATATAAGGAATTCAAAAGAATTTACCAATTAAACTTTCAATTCCACAAAGTGACCAATTGAGTTAACTATTGAAATCTTCAATTGCATTAAGTATCCAAATGGGTTCACCATATTGGACCTTTGATTACATGAGATATTCAAATGGATTAACCATGTTGATTTTCACAAAGTTAATTACTTAGACCCTCATTTATCTTGGTTCTCATACATCAATTGGTTGAAAACCATTTGAACAAGTTATACTTGAAACCAATTGGACAAGGTAGGTATTGAAAACCATTTGCACTTTGGGTCTCCAAATGGTTTGAGATCGTTTGGTCCCAAAAGGTCTTGAGACCATTTGGAATCAAATAGTCTTGAGACCATTTGTACCCAAACGGTCTTGAGACCGTTTGGTCCAAACCTTCTCAAAACTGCATGGACCAAAAAGGCACTTCAACACTCAATCGACTCAATGTTTCAATCCATGAACCAATTATAAATCAAACAACTAAAGCATTCATCAATTGGACCACTGAATCACCATTCAATTAGACCTTCAATTTAGGGTTTTGAACCCAATTGAACTAGGTTTCATAATTAAGAAACCATCACTTAGGGTTTGAAATTGAGGATCCATCAATGGTTGACATTGTGGAACCAAATCAATTGAAATCAATGAACTATCATCATCACATGATATGACCTGACCTAAAACGGTCTTGGATGACCACCAAACGGTCTTGAGACTGTTTGGTTGATCTCCAAATGGTCTTGAGACCGTTGCCCATTTCATCATCAAAATCCATGACATTCAATTAGGGTTTTGGACCATTGGATTGATTATCAAATCAGCACTTAGTTGCAATTTAATTTGGTACCATTGGACCTTCAAACACTTAGACATACTTAACCCTAGACCTCCAAACGGTCTTGGGTGACCCCCAAATGGTTTTGAAACCGTTTGAGTGATTCCCAAACGGTTTTGAAACCGTTTGGGTCAATCAACCCAAAACATCATCTCAATCAATTTCAAAATCAGCACTTAGCCGATTAGGGTTTGCAATTAAGGAATCATTCACAATTTAAACCTTCAAGATCAACCAGTTGAAGTCATTGGATCAAGATCCAAGTACCACATCATATATCTTCAAATGGTCAACCATTTCAAATGGCAACCATTCCAAACGGTTTGGAACCCAAACCACCAAACAGTTTGGTGAAACCGTTTGGTCCCAACATTGAAACCGTTTGCCCTAGATATTTGGGGAGTTGTGTGCTTATGATGATGTCATCATCATCAAGATCCAAACTCACGAAATCTACTGTGATTTCCATGGAGATTGCATCAATCAACCAAACTTAATTTCATAAATGAAGAAATGATCACCAATTGATAAGGAATTGATTGCAATAATAACATTAACGGTTCAAGTTATAAAACCCACCTCCAATTGAGCTCCAAAGTTCCAAGATCACGGCAACAATGGTGGATGAAGCTCTTGAAACTCCCCCTAGGCTCGTCCTCAAGCTTTTGGTTGAAAAGATTGGCTAGGGTTGAAGAGGAGATCGAAATAAGAAGAAATCAACGATTTATTTTCGATTTCCACCATGGAATCAAGGAGAAAGGAAGTCAAGAACCTTACCAACAGGTAGGGAGTCATCCTCCTGGTCCTCCCAAGCTCCTTGGTCGTTTTCCAAGCAAAGGGAAGAAGTGCAAACGAAAAAGCCTTTCATTTGGCTTGTAAAGGGTCATTTTATAAGAAATTCAAGGAGAGAGAAAGTGCCATACAAAAATTCATTTAATCCCAAAAATGGCGCCGCCTCTTCCCCCTCAACTACTTGGCCACAAATACATCTTGTTTTCCTATTATTCCTATAAATTATCCATGATTTAAAGAAAAGCAAATTAAGCACCTCAAATCATATTATACTAATATCCATATGTGAGTGGATATTTCTTTTTCTTATAATAATGGTCAGTGGGATTTCACCTCCTTAGGATATGCTCGTGCCTTTGCAAGGATTTAATCTCATCCAAACACATCTGAATCCAACCATTTTAATTTTGGTTGAAGGACCTTTAATTCATACATTCATTTTTGCCCTAAATTAAATTAGGGTTTCAATTAGGATTAAATCTTGATTATTTTAATATCAAGATTCTCTCTCCTCCAACTTAATTCAAATGAGGTTCCATTCTCATTTTATTTGCTCTAAATGATTCCAAGAAACATTAGGGACCTTATTGAAGTGGTAATTTGCATGTTGAACCCTAGGATTTGGGTAAATTGCACATTACACCAAAACTAGGTTTTAATGCACAAGGATTGCTTTACAAGCTTAATCTTGGTGTCCAAGCTTGTGAAAACCATACCACTACATCAAATTCATTCTTATGATGTTTCCACATCATAGGAACATTTTATCATGTGCAATTTGCAAGTTAACCCCTCAACTTGGGTAATTTGCACTTTAGTCCAAAATAAGCAAACATTGCTTCAACATTGCTCAATCATGACCAAAATTGAAACATAAGTTTCTCATGAGCTCTAATTACTTTTCACAAGATAAGATTAAGCATCTAATCAACCTTATTAGGCAAAAAATCTAGGGTTATAATATAACCCAGGTCAGGGATGTTACAAATTATCCACTCCTTATAAGGATTTCGTCCTCGAAATTCTAGGAAAATGGAGGGACTGATTATTCATTAATCATGCCCTCAAGTCTCCACATATCACCTTAATGTTATGGAGATACCATGGATCTATAATTCACACAAAGTTCCTTTCATTAATTCCTCCTTATCATTGTTTATGTTTATGCAGAGCATAAAACACTAACATGTGATGTCCATACTATTGAAAAGAAAAAGCATGAAAGAACATACTTCTATCATCACGCCAGGATATTTACCTAAAGAGAAACATATACATATCTAACATAGATAATTCACTCAGCAATCCTTTATTTTCTTGGAAAAGTTCACTGAGAAAGTTCCCAAGACCGTTTGAGGTCAGGTCATATCATGTGATGATGATAGTTCATTGATTTCAATTGATTTGGTTCCACAATGTCAACCATTGATGGATCCTCAATTCCAAACCCTAAGTGATGGTTTCTTGATTATCAAACCTAGTTCAATTGGGTTCAAAACCCTAAATTGAAGGTCTAATTGAATGGTGATTCAGTGGTCCAATTGATGAATTCTCTAGTGGTTCAATTTATAATTAATTGGTTCATGGATTGAAACATTGAGTCGATTGAGTGTTGAAGTGCCTTTTTGGTCCATGCGGTTTCGAGAAGGTTTCGACCAAACAGTCTCAAGAACATTTGGGTCCAAACGGTCTCAAGACCGTTTGAGTCCAAATGGTCTCAAGACCGTTTGGGACCAAACGATCTCAAACCATTTGGAGACCCAAAGTGCAAACGATTTTCAATACCTACCTTGTCCAATTGGTTTCAAGTATAACTTATTCAAATGGTTTTCAACCAATTGATGTATGAGAACCAAGATCAATGAGGGTCTAAGTAATTAAATTTGTGAAAATCAACATGGTTAATGCATTTGAATATCTCATGTAATTGAAGGTCCAATATGGTGAACCCATTTGGATACTTAATGCAATTGAAGATTTCAATAGTTAACTCAATTGGTCACTTTGTGGAATTGAAAGTTTAATTGGTAAATTCTTTTAAATTCCTTATATAATTGATGGTTTAATTTATTAGACCATTTGGACATCTAATATGATCAAAGATCAATTAGCTATGTGATTATTAAAGATGTAAACCCATGATGATTATGAAGGTTAACCCTAGCTTTGTGTACTCAAGTAAAGAGTTGACCTAGATTAATCTTGGAATAGTTAACATCCTAGTGAGGATGAGATGGAGAGTGAATGGGAGAGATGATTAATTACTTAATAATCCCTAATTCTCTCATTGTGAATAAATGTGTAATCAGGGTTTGATTCATAATATCAGATCATGAAATCTTCATTGAAAAGATCGATGTACCTTGATCCTAAATTAGAGCAAGGTTATGTGAAACCTTAATTTAAGAGCAAAGCTCAGTGAAACCATAATCTAGGGTGATGATGTAACCCTAACTTAGTGTCACAATGCAAGAAACCTTAATTTAATGGGAATTGTATATCCTAACCCTAATTTGGGTATGAGGAAAGAGAAACCCCACTTGGATGTGAATGGTAAACCCTAATTCCCTAAAATGGGATAAAGGTATATGAAACCCTAATATAGGGTAGTGCCTTTAATACTAATGTGAAGCCTTAACACTGGGTGATGTGTTGTGAAATCTTAATTTCACATAATACTAGGTGAAACCCTGATATAGAAGGATGTTATGTGAAACCCTAGTAAAGAGTGATCCTAGGTGATATCTATATACGTTTATGAGATGCTAAGTGAAGCTCAATTATTATGATGGAAATCTTATTCCTATTATTGGAATAATGATTAATGTATTGACAAATAAAATACCTAAAGGGGTTTATTATGGATATCCTTACATTAATAGTCCCTGACTCAAGGGTGAGTCCATATCTTTGGCAATGGTTGTGTGTTCTAAAATAGATGAATCATGACCAATACATAGCATAAGGAATGTGATGATCTAGTGCATAAGTATTAGGATGAGTGATACCCTAATACAAGCTAAGTGAATAACTCAGGTAAGATGAAGGTGTTGAGGGAAGTGATACATCAAGGTAAGATAGATATCACATCCAACACCCCAATTCTGATATACCATGATGTGTTCTAAGTTCATTATAATTGGAATGGATGACACATGAAATGTGTCATGTCAATTGTTACATTGAGATATAATACACCTTGATGGTTGTAGGCTAACATGCCTTATGAAAAGTTTAATCCAAATTAATATACTATGATTCAATCATAGACTGATAAAGATGAGAAAGAAACTCATACTTTGTGTTGATAATACATTAAATGATGAATGATGAAGATATATAAGTATGTTTGAATACTTATGATATCTGTTTTTGGTTTCCAGCTATGAGAAGCAATGGAATAGGGCATTAATGATATGATCTTAAGAACCCAAGTGGTTATTTATGGAAAACCCTAATGAAGGGTACTGATGTGAAAGAGAAATCATGAACCCTAAAAAGGGATGATACTACTTAGTGTTGTATGATACTGATATGAAAGCATTATAATTGTTACCATGAATACTAATCATGCAGGGATGATGAGATGAGAAGCATAGCCAGGTATGGGCTATGATGCTTGTTTATTGAGAATGTCTTATAGGCTTTATAAGCCTTCATATGCTTTGTGTAGTAAGAATCAATGAGCTTTGTGTACTATGTAAGAATACGTGGTATAGCATGAATTATGATGTCTTTGGTCAGATGAGATGAAGGTAAAAAGTTACCTAACAAGTGGTAATAGGTATCCTATGGTGAGTTATGGGTCCAAAATACCCAGATGTTATAATCATGATGATGAATTTGTTAAGAAGAGGAAATGTACTTGGTGAGTTGAGGGATTAAGATCCCAACACTTTGTGAAAAGAGTATGGCTACATGCCATGACTCCAGAATGACAATGCTAGGTAGTAGATATATGATCTAAGCTTGAATATAGTTATTGTTGTAGTATTGATGTTGTAGTGAATAAATGGTATACATGTTCTTCATATTCCTTAATGAATAAATGACATGTGGTTATTTCAAGTTATAGCTGCAACGTTTTAGATAAGAATAATATTCTAATCTGTTAGATATTGAATTAGCTGCTGTTAATCAAATATGATTCCTATGTGCATATTTATCTTCTTAAGCTGTAATAATAATGTTACTGGCAGAGAGTTATATCTCTCGCTGGGGAAATTTACAATTGTCTCACCCCCGTGGGAACTACATTTTTAGGTGGATGCGGATGAGGAGACAAGAATCCTTCAGTAGGAGAAGGACAGCAACAACAACAGCAGGGACAACAATGAAGTCTCAGGTGGAGACACTGGCTGTTATGACTTGTATAGATGTAGATAGAGTCATATGTGTTGTCTATGTACTCTCAGGTCCTCAGAGTAGTAGTTAGTGCTTTCGAGATTTTGGCTCAGTGCCTCAAGATTTTCATATTGCCTGTGTTTAGTTTAACATGGCATGTGATACTTGTAACTCATAGAAAGAGATGATACAAGTTGTGTACTTTTGAAAAATAGAATGTAAATGTGTTACTTTTGTTCTATGTGATATAGTTTTTAGTTGATGGATATTTTGATGAAAAGGTTTTAATTTTTAGTGATTTTTGGTAATCCACTGCTTAATGAACGCTTCTGCATTGGTTAATCTTGTTTTTGTGAGACAGACATTACAATTAAGTGGTATCAGAGCTCTAGGTTCACTGAGTCTACGGAGACATAGGACTAAGGTTGTAGAGTCTATTCTAAGTGCCTTCCAGCTTATTTGATAGTATCTTCTGCTCACATAGGAGAAGAAGAACTTAAAGATGTCTGGACAACATGAAAAACATGCTGCTGAGGGAAACACTACTGCACCAGGAGGAGGTGCAAGAGACCATAATAGGGAAGGACCTGTACCTAAACGGCCCCAAATTGACCCAGCTGTGATAGAAAATCCAGCTCTCCATGCTCTATTTGAGAAATTCCTGACAGCCATGACAAATATGGTAGACAAGATGCCACCACCTCCACCTAGGGTACCGGCCCATCATGAGGGTTATGGAGCCAGCAAGACTTTCAAGAGACTTCATCGTGTTGGAGCCATAGATTATGCTGGTACATCTGATCCAGCAGATGTTGATCTATGGTTGACAGAGCTGGAAAAGGCTTTCAGGATCCTTGATATTCCTGAAGCTGAAAAGGTAAGACATGTTGTGTACCTCCTAAAAGGAAGTGTTGGTCATTGGTGGATGATAGAGGAAGATAAGAGACCAGGTGAAGAGATTGGATGGGAGGTTTTTTGACGAGATTTCGTCAGTAGATACTTCCCTAAGACTTATCTAGATGAGAAGATATCTCAATTTGAGAGGATCAAACAAGGATAGATGAATGTTAATGAATATGAAGCTAAGTTCATGGAGTTGTTGTGGTTTTGTCTGCAAATGGCAGTTAGTGATGAGGAAAGAATTCAGCATTTTGAGAAGGGGTTGAATGCTGAACTAACCACCCCTGTGTCTGCTTTAGAGAATAGGGAGAGGTTTGCCACCTTTGTGGAGTCGGTAAGGAGGTTAGAGAGGTCTGAAATCGAGAAATGGCAAACTAGTGGTAAGAAGGTGTACACCCAGCCTCAAGATCAAATGTCTGAAAGTTTTAAGAAACCTAGATTTTATGCATCGGCAACATCATCAAGATTCCATACCCAGACACAATGGGTATTAAGTAGGGATAGGGATCGTAGTAATATTCCAAGTAGAGCCTCCAGCACAGCATCAACATCAGTAACTGGATCGCGTAGACATTTTGCACCCAGGATCTGTTACCAATGTAGACAACCAGGACATCTGGCAAAGGATTGTCCAGGCGAGAATATGAGGATGACTCAACCTCAGGGGAAGAATCAGCAAGGCTCGCAAAGGACGCAATTTTCTAATAACAACAGAGGACGTGGACAGACATCCCAGACATGTCATATGAAATAGTTTTGTTTTGATACTTCATATCATGATTCTATGTGTTAAAAGATATAAAAGTAGTTGTTTTTGAACTTACTTTGATTAGTCCTATAAGGACACAAGGGAGATGAGAACTTATATCTTACTCAGTGTTCCTTAAAATGTCTTATAATCTCCCTTATCTTTGTGTTGAAAGATGAGATATGGAAATGATGTCTGAAGAAAATTCAAGAATGGAAAATCCCGTGTGTATAATGATATGAAAAGTGAGGAATATGATTGCAAATAAAGTGCATACTACCCAATCTCAATACTTATATACCCTGGCCAGGTATATGATTATTGTAGATAAGGCAAGTATGAAACTCTTAGATTGTTATCTTTTTTATTACTTTGATCAAGTAGTCATTCTGAAACAATATAGAGAGTATAATGGAATTAAATAAGAAGAGCCAAGTGAAATTTTTCCAAATAAACTACTTAGTGAACATACTCAGTGAACCTTCTCAGTGAATTTCTCCAAAACAAACTACTTAGTGAACATACTTAGTGAACTTCCTCAGTGAATACTTTCAAACAAAATACTTAGTGAACATACTCAGTGAAATTCCTCAGTGAATACTTACAAACAATATACTTAGTGAACATACTCAGTGAACTTCCTCAGTGAATACTTTCAAAACAATATACTTAGTGAACATACTCAGTGAATTTTCTCAATGAATATCATCAAAACAAAATACTTAGTGAACATACTTAGTGAATTTGCTCAGTGAATATCTTCAAAACAAAATACTCAGTGAACATACTTAGTGAACATACTCAGTGAATTTTCTCAGTGAATATCATCAAAACAACATACTTAGTGAACATACTTAGTGAATTTGCTCAGTGAATATCATCAAAACAAAATACTTAGTGAACATACTCAGTGAATCTACTCATTGAATATCTTCAAAATAAAATACACAGTGAACATACTTAGTGAACTTGCTCAGTGAATATTTTCAAAAACAAATTACTCAGTGAACATACTTAGTGAACTTACTTAGTGAATTTTTCCAAGACAAACTGCTTAGTGAACCTTCTCAGTGAATATTTCTAAATTAATTGTTTAGTTAGGAAAAATCTCTCCTTTAATCTTTACTCCATCATCCATTTTTTTCAATCATCCCTCTCATTTTCCTCTTTTCCTGTCATCAACCCTCTCTATTCTTCTATGCTATGCCATGGTTTTCTCAAGAGCGGAGGCATCCGAAGTAAGGTGCACCACAGAACGCAACTTGATGATGGCTTCTAGCATGTTGTTGTTGTTGTTCTGATGGTAGTGATAACAACCCCGAATATGCAACTTTCAAGAAAGACAAGCTCAACCTCATACCCCTTCCAGTTCTGAATCATCTTCCTCTTCAACGTCCACGTCATCCTCCAACAAGAAGGTCCAACTGGAACTCGCATGCGACAACTTTAATTTCACCTCTCTCGGATGCCCCGATGTCTCCGCACACAATCTCTCTTCTCTTTAGTGGTGTACCCACTTTTCATCCACTCTCAAATGGTCAGGTACGGGCAAAAACCTCTATTTCTTCTTTCATGTTCTTGTGAGAGCTCCATCCTCCAGGCAAATCGGTGCTAACAACAAACTCTCTTATGTGCTATAGCAAGTTTCTTCACCAACAACAACTTTTCTCCAGCACCGACATCAAGATTTCTCTAGTTTTGGTTCAAATTTTCATATGCTAGTTGGTCTACTACCATGTGCTTTAGGGGGAAATATCTTTGTAGGGATTGGGTATATTTTTCTTTTTATAATTTGAGATTGTATGTCATGTTTGTGTCTTTCTTTTCAAACTACACATGCACTTCACCCATGCTACAATTTGAGGGGGAGTATTAGAGTATGTACTGATTACATATGTTTAGTCCCATATTCCTGAGTACAGAAGTACTACCATGTCTAAACTCTTCAATAATTAGTATACAGTTTCATTGTTGGTGCAAGATCAAAATAGAACTAGACTATCAAACTAGTTTTAGGAGATGATGGGGATGTAAGAAGAAAAAAACATTGAAAGTTTCATTTTCGATTAGATGATGGATAAGAAAACCTTTCAATCAAAATATCATGACAAAATTTAACTTCATTTTTCAACCCTTATACAATGAATGAAAATAGAGAAAACAAAATCTCTTGATTCGTAGTTAGTTCTCCTTCCTTTCTGTATTCCCTACGTGTTAAACAAATCGATCGTGTTAATAATTGGTGATCTTTCCCTTTTCCTTTCTCGATACTCATTTGAGAAATTTCTCTTTTAAAATATTTTCGTACTCATGTAAAAAAATATGCTTTTTAAAATATATTTTCAAGAACTTCCCTTTTGTTTTGAATTTTCCATTTTCTTCTCTTTTTCTTTCCTTTTTCTCCACCTATGTATCACCCAATTCCTTATTGTCCTAGGCTACATTATCAAGGGAAGGAAATGATGTGGAAATTAAAATGTTGTTTGGATAGTAAGTTGATGGGGAATGAAAGGTTTTTCATAGGAAGTTGATCGAAATTCTTTATCTATTCCGGCCCGTGGAAATAGATGCCGAATGTTGGGCAAGAAAGTTTTTTCAAGAAAAGTTAATTTTCCACTTATTGTTTTCACATGTGCAATTGAAATTCATTTCTTTCATTTTATGCACATAAACATAATTACATCTGAGACCGTCTCACCAAGAAGTAGTAGCATTTTAACAAAGTATTCATTTTCCTCAACTAACAATTTATTTGCTTACTTCCCTCCATCTATTTTTTTTCTACAAACAATTTTATTTCTTCCATTAAGATAAACTTTGGCAACTAAAACTATTAGTTTAAGTAAGAGAACACTTGTGAAATTTGTATACCACTTCAAGTTACACTCTTTGTAAAGAACTTTATTTCCTTCTATGGATATGACTCACAATGGGCTATAGGTAAAATATTTAATGCAAGCAAGTTTCTTATTGAAAGTTTGTTTCCTTTGCTAAAAGTTTCTTGCAAAAAGATTTGTTTCTACCTAAATTTTTCTTCATACAACTAATGGATTTGATTGTAAGAATTTGGTCTGCCTCTATTATGTTTTTTTTCAATAAATTCCTCTAAATTTACCTTTTTGATGTCCCTCATTATGAGGGTCCTCAAGAAATAATCAATATGACTAAGTAAGATTCATCATGTTATACTTATCAAGAAAATAGTTATTAGCATTATAAAGAAACTCTAGTTTGTAGAATATTATTCAAGGATGTATTTGTTTTCATAATTATAGAGGGATTCAATATTGTATTTTTCAAAATGAACTTCATAGATTTTCTAAAAGATCATTATTGTAATGAGATAGAACTACACTTATATAGAGTGACCTCTACAAGAAAAAAATATCTCTCTTTTTCCCCATGCTCCTACAATAATCAATATTGTCTAGTATTTCTACAAATTAACATTTTTGGACACAAAATTTCCAAATAACACTCTCAACACCCTCACCTTTCCATCCCTTTCCATTACCATGGTGGAGAAAGCTAAATAATGAAGTGGGTTCACAAATTAATCATAAACCTTGTGATGTGAATGAATTGAAACTTGTAAATACAATTATATTTTAATTGATGTATTTGTACAAGGAGTATGCCCCTTTATATATAGGTTAGAGATCCTATTTACAATAAATACAATGAATGTGTGAAAGAATCTGGCAGTCAACAATATGAATATAGTCAACGATCAACTATATACATATGATCAATGTTAACATTAACCAACAATCAATTCATAGAATAATTGATAATTAATTAATATTAACACCATCGTCAAACTAAAGGTGGATCAAAGACAAAGTTTGTGAATTAGTCTGTTATGGCTAGCGATTTGATACAGTGTGTGTTTTTGTGAAGAGGTCTACAATCTGATCTGTAGAGTTTATAAAAAGGAGTGTGACGATGCCAACTAGATGCTTTTCTCTCATAAAGTGACAGTCTATATCTATGTGTTTAGTCCGGTCATGAAAAATTGGATTACTACCAATTCGTGTGGCACTCTTGTTGTCACAAAACATAGGTGTAGCCTTAGAAATGAAAAATCTCATGTCACTTAGAAGCCAACATATGTGCACTATTTCATAAGTGGTGTCATACATTGGTCTATACTCTACCTCAGTGGAAGAAAGAGATACAACATCTTGTTTCTTGCTCCTCCACGACACAAACAATCACCAAGAAGAAGACAAAAACCAGTGGTGGAGTGTCTAGTGGTTGGACATCCAACCCAGTCAACATTACTGTATGCATGTAGGATAAGGTTAGATGATGAACTCATGAATAGAGACCGTGTGATCATTCCTCATACGTAGCGTATGATATGGAGTACATCAGCATAGTGGAAACTTTGGGTAGAAGATAAGAATTGTGACATAATGCTAATAACATGTTGACTATCTATCCTAGTGATGCACAAGTATAGTAGTTGTCTTACTAGATGATGATACCTTGTGGGATCTGATAATGGCTCACCATTAGTTGGACATAATTTATATGAAGTTCAAGAGGTGTGTCTTCATCCTATAAATTAGATATTTTGGCACGCTCAATGTTGCATAGTTTTGTTGAGAGACTAAAATACCTTTCTTCCCATGAGCAATCTCTAGGCCTAGAAAGTAGTGAAGTTGTCCAAGGTCCTTCATTTGAAATTGTTTAGTAGGACAATGTTGTAATTCATTGATTCTGACTACATCATCTCCTATGATGATCATGTCATTTACATACAAGAGCAGGATGACCCTCCCTTGAGGTGTATGGCACACAAACATTGAACAATCATATGAGCTTTGGGTGTAACCTGGACATGTGATGACTTGTCTGAAGCATTCAAACTAGGCCATGGGTGACTTTTTGAGTCCATAAATGGCTTGATGTAGAAGAAAAACATGGTATTCAAGTAATACTGGTCCTGGTGGTAGGTCCATATATACAGTTTCTGAGAGTTCTCCATGTAAAAATGCATTTTGCACATCCATCTGGTATAAAGGTCAATGATGGGCTGCTGCAACAACAAGAAGAGTTCTGACAGTGGTATGTGAGAAATTGGAACAAATGTTTCTTCATACTTAATTCTAGAGCGAAGCCTCTAGAAACTAGGTGTGATTTGTATCTGTCAATCACACCATCACCCTTTTGCTTGATTTTGTAAAGCCACTTGCAACTGACAGGTGAAGCACCTACGGGTAAAGGAACAAGATCCCAAGTGTGGGTGTGTTCAAAGGACTAAAGCTCCTCCTGCATAGCCTTCTTCCAGTGTATAGAACTAGAAGCTTCCTGATATGAAGATGGAAGAGAAGTTAGAAAACTTCCATATTCTGAAGAGTAACATGTGACTGTTGAATGAGCATAGCATGGATTTGGCCGGTATCCGTGTTGAGATCTTCTTGGACCCACGCTCATGTCACTAGAAGAAAGGTTTTGTGTAGCATTGGAATGATATTCATGTGTCATGTCATTGGATGGTGCATGAGGGTCAACATGGGTAGCCTCAATGCCTACCGGTGGTGATGTGGTAGGAGGCTCAACATGGGTGGCCTCAATCCCAGTGGAAGGTTCAATAAGGGTAGCCTCATTCTCAATGGGAAGCTCAATATGGGTAGTTTCAGTATCGAGATGTGTGGTGAAAGTTGTTGTGGTAGTAGATTCCTCATGAGGGATAGTGATGAATTCATAAGGCAAGGATTGGTCTGTGGTGGTGGAAGTATAGTAAGGTGTATCTTCAAGGAATGTAACATGCCTTGCTATGCGCAGACTGTAGATAACAGGGGCAAAACAATGATACCCTTTATTTTCATCATTCTATCCTAGAAGGTCACAACGTGCAGATCGTGCCTCAAGTTTGTTTCACTCATGTTGAGGAAGAAGGACAAAGCAAGTACGACCAAAAACTCATAAGTGCATGTAGGATGGTGGTTGATTGTAGAGTTTTTCATACGATGAGATCCCCCTAGAATTTGAGTGGGCATGAGATTAATGAGATAAGTGGATGTGAGGATGGGTTCAGCCCATAAATGTTTTGGAATGCCAGACCTAATGAGCAAAGCACGAGTTGTTTCAAGAATGTATCTATGCTTCCTATCTATAACACCATTCTGTTCATGGGTGTAAGGACAACATTGTTGAAAAATGGTCCCTTGGGAATTGAAGATCTCACATATGGTAGTATATGTGTACTCCTTTGCACCATCTATGCGGAACACATGAATGACTTTATTGTGTTGGATCTTAATTCTATTGGTAAAATATTGGTATATGTGTGAAACTTCAGACCTATCGTACATGAGGTAAATCCATGTGTACTGTGTTAAATCATCAACAAAAATTACATAATATTGGAATCAACTTCCAGATGTGATAGGTGCAGACCCCCAAATATCCGAATGAGCTAGATCAAAAATATTACTACTTTTATTGGTTGAGTTTGAAAAAGAAAGAGCACTAGATTTATCATGTTTACAACTAGTGCACTCTTGTAATTGAGTGGAACTACATACTGGACCAAAAATGCCAGACTTAACAAGACTACTAAGATGACTTGGAGATATATGTCATAGTCTATAATGCCATAAATTTGGTGAGCGCACTACTCCAGTAGAGGCAATGTGGGTGGTGTTTGGAATGTGAAGACTAGACACATGATATAGATCACCAACTCTAATTGTAGTCCCAATCTCCTAGCCTAAATGTGGATCCTGCATAGAACATAGCTTTATCAAAAATAAGTTGGAAGCCAGAATCACAAAATTTTGCAACAGATACAAGATTCATATGCAAGTTAGGAAAATGTGAAACTTTTGGCAAAGTATGATTTCCATGAATTGAGGATTGAGGTGTGATGTATCAAATCTGAGATATATCAATAAGTGATCTATCCACTGTTTCTATTGGTGGTTGTTATAGAGAATAATAATTCCTCAAAATAGAAGAATTTGGATCCATATGATGTGTGGCACCTGAATCCATTATCCAAGTGTCAAAATTTATACACGTAGTCAAAGAAGATGAAGCTGCACCTCTAGTGCTTGACGATGTGGATGTTCCATCACTGCCCATCTTCATGATTTGATGAAACAAGTATGTGATCTCTATGGTAGAGAGAGTTGATTTTTCAGTCCCACTTGCTAGGACAACAATGTTTGTCATAGTCAGGGCAGTAGCACACTTGGTTATTTCCTTGTATTCTTGATAGAGTTTTGGGTGAAGCTTGAAACATCCTATGACCAAATGCCCCTTTTTTGACTATGTGTACAAATTAGATGGTCAAGAGATTTTGTTATTATAGTAGCAGTGGTTGTAAGAGCCATGTCAGTGCCAGAAGTGACAGGATGCAGATTGTGTATTGGTGTTGCAGTCTTCATGAGTCAGAGACGAGTTCCATCTGCCACAATTTTAGAGATGATGGATTCTATAGAAGGCGTCATTGGCCATTGTATGATGTTGGCTACACACGGTTGAAATTCAGGATGAAGTGCCATAAGAAATGGATACATCTAGAACTCCTTATTTTGTGGTGCACAAGTAGAGAATGCATACATTTCAATGTTGCCAAGATGCCAAAGGCTACGCATGCTGTCATAGAATTCAGAGATGGAAAGGTAACCTAATATTGCTCATGCTGCCTCTATTGCAAGTTGAAATTTGTGAATTCTATTTGATTGAGTGAATTATCCCTCAAGACTGGCCCATATGGAAGCAACGATGTTGTGTTCTTCAAGGATGCCATCTCAAAGACTTATGTGAATGAAATTGATGAGATAGGACATAATGCGTTCATCACAAATATGCCACTTTGTAAATTCAAAGTTGATGAGAAAACCCTCTTTATCATAAGATGAAAGGTATTAAGGAGGAGTTTTGGAAGAATCCAGGTGAGAGAGAACGTGGTGCCCGAGGAGGTCACCCTGAATAGTTGCCCTCCATGGCTACCAATCTTTGGTAGCATGTAAAAGAATTCTCGCTGCATGATGAGGGAGAAAATTATTGTTGGTATTGTTGTCTTCCATTGTAAAATAATAGAAATGAAGATGAGCGGCGACAAAGTGTTGGTATGGGATGGAAGGATAAACCAAATCCTAACCAAGATCTAATAACATGTGATGTGAATGAATTGAAACTTGAAAATATAAGTATATTTTGATTGATGTATTTGTACAAGGAGTATGCCCCTTTATATATAGAGGAGATATCCTCTTTACAATAAATACAATGAATGTGTGAAAAAAACTTACAGTCATCAATATAAATACATTCAACAGTCAATAATATACATATGGTCAATGTTAACATTAAGTAATAATCAATTCATAGATTAATTGATAATTAATTAATATTAACAAATCTAAAATTTATGGAACAATATCAATGAAGCTAATTGATATAAGTAAGTATCTTGAAGTATAATACAATATTATCATACACTTTAAATGTTTTTGAGTTTACATATCCAATAATTATGGTATTACCAATGGTTTGAAATATTCCATTCTCAAGTAAACAACCATTTAATTAATTTCCGACACAAAATTAATGTCAAAAGTTGATTTTTTATATAAGCCAACTGATATAAAGAAAAAAACTATTTGAACAAAATGAGCCGTTTTCTCAATTTTTGTTTCTAAAATGTTTTAATGTTTCACTTGTATTTGAGCTTGCTATACAAAGTATTTGTTTGATGTACAAATAGTAAACAAAATATATAATTCTTGAAGAAAATAGATCATATATATCATAGTGTAAAATAGGTCAACTCAGAGATAGGTGCAAACCTACCAAACTAGCGGAATCAAGAGGGAGAGAATGAGAAGTGTGGCTCCTCAAAAAACTAAAATTATTTATTTGTATATATATTAATTGTATATATATACGTGTTTATATAATATATACAACATCGTTCTTAATTCATACATGAATGCCACCCTGGCTTAGTGATTAAGAGCGCTATTGCTTTGGATTGGGTCGCGTGTTTGAATTTGGCCCAATTAATTATTGATGCCAGGTATGAAAAAATGTCGATTGAGTCCAAACTACAGCGTACAAAGTTATATCAAGAGATCTATAAATAGGTAAAATAAGTGCAACTTATAGTGTATGAATCATTTTGTAAAATTTATACAAAGATAAATGTATCTCTTGAGAAGAAACATTTATTTTTGTAGTTATCAAAATTTATGTTATTAACAATAGATAGAAAACATCACACTATTTCATAGATCATTAAATTTGTCATGACATAATGAATTTATTAAATGATCATTTTTATTATCATAGTATGTGTTTTGTGCATACTATTTGACTAATAATGAGTTGGTTAATATCCAACTCCTTATAAATTTTTTTTGTAGCTATCAAAATTTATGTTATCAACAACAAATAAAAAACAACATATTGCTTCAAAGATCATTAAAATTGTCATGAAATAATGAAGTTATTAAATGATGATTTCTATTAGCATAATATGTGTTTTGTGTGTAATATTTTCACTAATAATGAGTTGGTTAATATCCAAATCCTTATAAGTTAATTTGCATCACTATTAGCGGACATTGTGGAAAGCTCTTGACAAGTTTCTATATTTTTATATTTATTAAAATGCATAATAATAAATTACAAATAACATGAAACCCCAAACAAAGAGTTATCAAAATAGCTTCAACACAATGAAGACATTAAATGATTATTTATTATAGCCCAATGTATATTTTGTGCATAATCTTTTGACAAATAATGAATTGTTTAAGTTCAATTCCATATGAATTATTTTTTATTACTTTTAGTTGACATTCAAATATTTTCTTATAAACTTTTATATATGAATTCATTCAATTATAAAAGGAAATATGATACACATTATTTCATCATATTATTACTTGTAAAGTAATCCATATATTTTTTTTTAAAATAGCTCAATATCATTAAAAGAAAGCCATACGACATCTACAAGATAGACATCTCTCATCAAGTAACCAAGCAACAACTCCTTTTGCACATAGCACAAGGCTCATATTGGGATGTGATATGTACGCTTCTGCACCGTCCACCTCTTGTAGTGGCTGTCTAAAACAACTATCTGGGATGAAATTCATCAATCTACAAGAGCCTAAGAGAACATATGGAGAGGAATTTGCAAAGCCGCTGACAAAGAATACCATCCTGAAGACAACAAAAGATCACCCGACAAGGAGCTCGACCACAAAGCAACAACACAGACCTAACAACACAATGTCTCACAAAACAGGACGAGAAACACAGCTACCAGTGACGAGCACAAAGGTTGCACCAACCAGGAGACCCGGGAAGGAGGCCAAACCCCAACGATGCAGATACAGAGGAAGGATGGCTCATGCGGATACAAAGGCAGGGAGTAGAGGGTGTCGGGAACTCCACCACCACTCTCGACCACCACTGCGAATGGGGGACGGAAGACCCACACGAAGCCCAATCCCATCTTACTCCTCCTCTGACTGGAGCACCAAGGGGCACCCGAGCTCACCGTCCGCCCAAGAAGGAACCCAAGGCACGACACAAACAACAAACGACCACCACAGAAAAACAACTAGGAAACTCCTACACGCAGAGACTAAAAAGCCAAAGACACCTGCCACTAACAAAACAACCTAACAGAACTGACCTAACCAGAAGAACGACATAAGAAAACTAAAAAACAACGACAACCCGCCGCCCAGCCCCACACCTGCCAAAGACCGTCGTCTCCTCCTCGTCATCCCCAACCAACTCCATCCCCAGTACCGCCGATGTCGAAAGGATCTAGATCGGGATCCCAGGCGACCAGGAAAGCAAAAACAGGAAAAGGAAAGGACAAGAAAAAAGCCGCCACACGAGAAGAACACCAGGATGGACCAACCATTTTCAGATCACTGTCTTTGCAAGCGAGATCGCCCAGGTTGATGACTAAGCCACATCCACGCAGCAACCCGTGCCAAGCACAGCAACTGGTCGCTCAGATCGAAGCCTCAAGCCAGGATCCCAACGACACACCACTCCGTGAAGGCAGAAACACCTGGAGGCCACTCGAGCGCAGCGAGGCCCGGGGGGAGAAAGGTGGCGCTCACCGGTGGCTCGGCCCCCTCCCCCAAGCCAAAGGGTTGGAGACGAGAGAACCCTAGCAAATGATCTCCAGAGCCACCTATGAAGAGAACTTAAGTATTCCATATAATATTTCTTTTGTATTACATATAATTTTTATTATTTATTTTTTGATTATTAGAGAAGTAGTGATGATTTCTAATCATCACTTAGTTGCAATTGAATTTGGTACCTTTGGACCTTCAAACACTTAGCCATACTTAACCCCAGACCTCCAAACGGTCTTGGGTGACCCCCAAATGGTCTTGAGACAGTTTGGGTGATTCCCAAATGGTTTTGAAACCATTTGGGTCAATCAACCCAAAACATCATCTCAATCAATTTCAAAATAAGCACTTAGCCAATTAGGGTTTGCAATTAAGGAATCATTCACAATTGAAACCTTCAAGATCAACCAATTGAAGCCATTGGATCAAGATCAAAGTACCACAACATATATATTCAAATGGTCAACCATTTCAAATGGTCAACCATTTCAAATGGTCAACCATTCCAAACGGTTTGCAAACCGTTTCACTACTACAGAAATAGCATTCAATGTCACTTTTCTGGGCGTCGGTTATTAAGGAAAACTGACACCTATCATATACGGCGTCAGTTGTTTAAGAAAACCGACGTCTATATTCGAAGACCAGCCAGACACGGGTACCGCTTTGTATTAAGCGTCGGTTGTTTATAAAAAACCGACGCTTAAAGTCGCCCGCCAAATCCATTTTTCGATAAAAAAAATAGTGTCATTGTCAGCGTCGGTTATATACCTAGAAAACCGACGCCTATGTGCGATGAAAATTTGCGCCGAAAATGTCACTTTCAGCGTCAGTTATCCATGTATAACCGACGCTGAAGGTGGTTCCCGCCAAACATTTTCATGAAAATATCATCCAATTGGACGTCGGTTGTTGCAAACAACCGACGCTAAAGATGTTTAGGCGTCGGTTGTTGTAAACAACCGACGCTATTTGGGAACTTCATAACCCTCGATCGCCCGACTCTTCCCCTTTCTTCTGTTTCATTGCTACCCTATTTCCCTGTTGCGGCGATTTTTCCGGTGATTTCTCTGCTGCTGCTGCTAGTTTTTCTCCGGCGCTTCTCTCCGGCGCCCCATCTCCGGCGTCCCCTCTTCGGCGCCCCTCTCCGGCGCGTTTCTTCTCCGCCGCCCCTGCTGCCCGCCCTGCTGCTCCAACCGCCTGCGCCACCGCCACGCCTGAGAACCGGCGCCGCCGCCACGCCTGGTGCCCACCTGCCTACCCACCTGCCTGCCCACCGCCGCCCTAGCTCCTTTCTTCCTGCTCACGCCCGGCGCCACCCCCTTCTTCCTGCTTCGACCACCACTGCTGGAAAAGGTATGTACTACTGGTTTCCTTATATACTAGTAATGCATGATTAGTTTTACTGATTTCCTTGCTGCTTTCAGTGATTAATGATTGGTACTACTGGTTAGTATTACTTTAGTGATTACTTTAATTCAACAATTCATAGTTTGTTATTTACAATTACTGATCTGCTTGCCGATTTTAATGATTAGAGATATTGATTAATAGTAAGTATTGATGAATACTTAGTTAATTACTGTTTTGTTGATTAAATATGTATAGAAGTTCCTTATAAATATATTTTTTCTATACACATACATGTAATTTTGTATAAAATACATGATGTAGTGTGATCTTAAATCGTAGAGTGTACCCCTTTTGTTCTATGATGGTACCTATGACCCTAAATACATCCATAAGGGTGTATTGTATCCTAAAGAAGATTTATTTCTTACTTCTGCCCTAATTTTTATATGGATCTTAATCTTATATCGCTTACTCATAAATAAGGAAATATCCTCCCTTATGACCACCTTGATGTGTATGTCCCATATAATCCACATGTTGGACCCTAATGATACAAATTTTTTATGTTGAAAACGAATGTATGTTTCAAGTGTTGAACCTAATGTTAGACAATGTGTTTGTTATAGGTGGTACACATCTATTATATAAGAATGACATCACATGTGTTTGTTGGCCTAGAAAGTCAACAATCATTGTTCTTTATATTACTTGTACATTGGTATAAATTAGAATGAACAATCACTAAATTATATATTGTTTGTATGGAGTCCGGCTTCATTGTATATATCTATTATTGTGTTTGTTGGCCTAGAAACCCGTCCAAGATTGACTCATTAGGAGTAAATCTTGGATAGTCCCCGGTTTGGGATTGTTCTTGAACACCTAATCTCACTTAGGATTTAAGTGTATAATGTGTATTGGGTTTTCGAGAAAATTTTGGTAGCATTTCCCCGTTTGTTCTCTAAGTACATATGTACTTAGAGAACAGCGGGGAAATGCTGCCGAAATTTTCTTGAAAACCCAATACACATTATACACTTACTAGTGAGATTAGGTGTTCAAGGATGGGATAGGTGGTACACATTTATTATATATAAGAATGGCATAACATGTGTTTGTTGGCATTTCCCCGTTTGTTCTCTAAGTACATATGTACTTAGAGAACAGCGGGGAAATGCTGCCTAATCTTTTCCTAATATATACTTGTTTCCTAATATATACTTGTTTTCTCTGATCATAGAATGGATAGATCATGGATGTCCATTCGTAATCGTTGCACCCCATAGTTTATATCTGGTCTTGATCAGTTTATTAGATTTTCCGAGGAACATAGGAAAAAACCTACAGATAGGTTCTACTGTCCATGTAGGCATTGCGGTAACAACTTGAAAGTCAACACTGTTGAGGAAATCAAAAGTCATGTCATGTGCAATGAGATTGTACAAGGCTATACATAATGGCACTGGCATGGAGAGATTTCAAAATCGAAACCAGTAGATGTCGATAGCAGTGCTTGGGTGGAAGAAGAAATTGCCTCCGATGACGTAAATGTGAACGAACCAGTTCCAACAGACATCGTTGATGTGATGCTGGATAGTTGTAGGGTAGAGCACACCGATCCACCTCCTATCTTTACAAACATTGTGCATGATGCTGAGATACCGTTATACACAGGCTGTGCTAAGTTTACGAAGCTTAGCGCTGTGTTGAGATTGTATAAGTTGAAAGCTAACAATAGATGGAGCGACAAAAGCTTCACTTCATTGTTGACTTTGTTGAAAGAAATGCTTCCTGAAGGAAACGAGCTTCCAATCTCAACATACCAGGTAAAGAAAATGTTGTGCCCAATGGGAATGGAGGCCAAGAAGATACATGCATGCCTGAATGATTGTGTATTATTTCAAAAGGACTATGTAGATTTGAAAGATTGTCCAAAATGTGGTGCGTCACGGTATAAATTGACGACTTCGGGGGAGTCCAAAACTGGTTCTCCTGCCAAGGTGTTGTGGTATCTACCTATAACATCACGGTTTCAACGCTTGTTTGCAAATCCGAAAGATGCGAAGAATTTGAGGTGGCATGCAGATGTTAAGAAAAATAATGATGGGATCCTACGACATGCGTCTGATTCCCCACAGTGGAAGAAGATTGATCTATTGTACCCTAAATTTGGTGAAGAAGATAGGAATCTAAGACTTGGGCTTTGTACAGATGGGATGAATCCGTACGGGACATTGAGCAGCCAACATAGCACTTGGCCAGTCATGCTTGTTATATACAATCTTCCTCCCTGGATGTGTATGAAAAATAAGTACATTATGTTGTCATTGTTGATATCGGGCCCTAAACAACCCGGAAATGATATCGATGTTTATCTTGAACCTTTGATTGATGACTTAAAGAAACTTTGGGCTGAAGGTGTGATGACCTATGATGCTTCAGCAAGAGAGACATTTCGTTTGCACGCTATGTTGTTTTGCACTATTAATGACTTTCCAGCATATGGGAATTTGTCTGGATATAGTGTCAAAGGAGCTAAAGCGTGTCCTATATGTGAAGAAAACACTGATTCAATAAGACTAAAACATGGCGGCAAGACTGTATATCTTGGTCATCGAAGGTTTCTTTCAAAATTCCATCCGTATCGTAGGAAGCGCAAAGCATTCAATGGATGGAATGATGAACGGAGTGCACCTAAACCTATACCAGGGGATGTTGTTTATGAAAGAGTAAAAGACATTGTCAATGAATTTGGTAAGAAATCACAATGTAGTATGGCCACACGGAGTGACAATTCTTCATTCAAGAAGAAGTCAATATTTTGGGATCTTCCTTATTGGAGTTCTTTGACAGTCAGGCATTGTATCGATGTAATGCACGTTGAGAAAAATGTCTGTGATAGCATCATTGGTACTCTATTAAATATACCAGGTAAGACTAAAGATGGGATAAAATCCATACTGGACCTACGTGAAATGGGAATAAGGTCAGAATTAATAGAATTACGTGAAATGGGTAATAAAAGAACATACTTACCTCCCGCTTGTTACACGTTGTCTAGAAAGGAGAAGAAAACTTTTTGTGAATGCTTGGTAAATGTTAAGGTGCCACATGGTTACTCATCCAACATCCGTAGATTGGTATCAATGAAAGATCTGAAGTTGATAGGTCTTAAATCTCATGATTGTCACACTCTAATGCAACAAATATTGCCCGTGGAAATTCGATCTATATTGCTGAAGCATGTAAGGTTTGCAATTACCAGACTTTGTTTCTTTTTCAACAGTCTATGCAGCAAAGTTATTGACCCTGATACTCTCGATAATTTGCAAAGAGAAGTGGTTGTTACCCTATGTCAGCTTGAGATGTATTTCCCTCCTTCGTTCTTTGATATCATGGTACATCTTGTTGTCCACTTGACTAGAGAAGTGAAAATGTTGGGACCAGTTTTCTTGCATTGGATGTATCCCTTTGAACGATACATGAGCGTTTTTAAAGGTGATGTTCGAAACCGTTATCGGCCTGAAGGGAGTATTATTAAAGGTTATGTGGCGAGAGAGGTTATGGATTTTTGCAATGACTTTCTCAGTGGTAATGACACTCCTGATAATGACAAGAATATTGAGGAGGGCAAAGGAATTTTGGGATCACGGGTGAAAGTAATCAGCTGTGAGCAGTTGGAACAAGCTCACTTGTATATTTTACACAATATGAACGAAGTGAGTGTTTATATCGAGGAACATACCAATTTCATAAAGAGACAACATCCTCGAGCAAGTTCAATGTGGCTTGCTAGAGAGCATAATAAGACTTTTACTAAGTGGTTTGAAGATAAAGTCTTACATCAACTATCTCAAACACTAAATGATATTACAGAAACTATCAAATGCCTCGCCTTTAAACCAAAACCGAATGTTATGTCTTATGAAGGGTTTGACATTAATGGATTCACATATTACACAAAGCGCCAAGATGATAAGAGTGTCGTCCAAAATAGTGGGGTCACTCTTCAAGCGTCGACTATGTACTTTGCAAGTGCAAAGGATAAGAGTCCACGTGAAGCTAAAATGTCATATTACGGTGTCATTGAAGACATTTGGGAGTTTGACTACATAGATTTCAAAATTCCGCTCTTTAAATGTAATTGGGTTGATAACACCAAAGGAGTTATAGTGGATGAATTGGGTTTCACTTTGGTGAACTTTGAAAAGATTGGCGAGAAGGGTGAACCATTCATATTGGTATCACAGGCGAAACAAATATTCTATATCGATGATCCTGTGAATGATAAATGGTCGGTTGTTCTTCATGGTAAAAGACAGTTCATTGAAGATCCTATAGATGAAGAAGAGTACTATGATAAGTATGATGACTCCAGTCCATTCTCAGTTGGGTTTCCCACTCCACAAAATATTGAAGCTAATGATGACTTATATGTGCGCGGAGATCACAATGAAGGATTGTTAATTGATAAAAGATCACAATTTTAGAGACATGTATGTTAATACAAATGCTAAATGTTTGCCTTTTTCTAGTTAATACAAATGCTAAATGTTTGCCTTTTTCTAGTTAATACAAATGCTAAATGTTTGCCTTTTTCTAGTTAATACAAATGCTAAATGGTTGCATTTTAAATGACATTTTCAGATGGCTGACCATGATGAGCATGATGTCCATGATGAGCATGAAGTCCATGATGAGCATGCTGTCCATGACGAACATGGCGAGGATACTAATGTAAGTTCTAAAAACATATCTTGTATTTCTATAAAATTCATTATCTTCTAGTTATGTCATATATCCTATATTTCTATATTGGGCTAATTTAGTGTGTTTTATTTTTGTCAAATTTTAGGTTGATGCACCTGTACCCACTGAAGCACTGGAGCAACTTGATGCGCAGCACCAAACACTTAACAAGAAAAGGGGCATCACTCTGTTGAAGAAGTTATTAGCGCTAAGTGGTAGTGGATCCAAATTGGTGGTGGAGTTTGATAATGGAGGAAATCCAATTGGAGTGAACCGCAATAATTTTGTAAACTATCTTGGGTGTACCACTCGGAGCCATTGTGGTGTTAAGTATGACAATTGGCATAAAGTTCCTCAAGGGAAAAAAGACTTGATATGGAAGGATTTATGCATGAGTTATTATTATTTGCAATTCTATTTTGTAGATTACAAATTCTATTATTTGCAATTCTATTTTGGATACTAGTTAATAACATTTCTATTTTACAGAATCTGTTTGCATTGGATGAGAAGTTGCATCGTAAAAATGTGATGCAACACGCTGGAAAGATGCTTAGGAATTATAGGACAAATCTGAACAGAGAATACATAAAAGAGGGTGATAAGAAGAAGAAGTCAGCCCTTGAACAATGGAACTTCTTGGACAAAGAAGATTGGGACAATTTTGTTGCTTCAAGAAAATCTGAAGAATTCAAGGTATTAGGCGTCACTCCCAATTTAATTAATATACATTGTATTCGCCTATTCAAGATTAACATTTAGTGCTACTAACCAAATCTTTAATGTGCATACTAACTAGGCCCTCAGTGACGCACAAAAAGCAAAGCGTGCACTGAATGTGTATGACCACACTATGGGTCCAAAAGGCTATGCAAGCGTTCGCCAAAGACTACAGGCGGAGTCTGCGGCTACTCAGGAGTCTGCTCCTACTCAGGAGTCTGCCACACCCATGCCTCGCCATGATATCTGGATAGCTGGCAGGCAAAACAAGAAGGGTGAAATAAAGAAGCTTGTAACTACTGAGGCGGCTGCAAAAATGGTAAAATACATCTCTTAGAGAAATCGTTTGAATATTGATTATTGATTTTTTGTGGTGTTAACTTGCCAATTTCTGTTTATGGTGATTAGCGGGAGATGCACGAGCAGAGGAAATAAGGAACGTTCATCCCTCAGGGCACAAGGGATGAATTGACAGTTGCTCTGGGTAACCCAGAGCATCCTGGATGTGTTAGAGGTGTCAGCGCTGGTGTTGGCATCAAAGCATTCTTTGGGCCATCCCAGCGCAAACCCAGAGCGGGACTTTCTCAAGAAGAGGTAACCTATTCTTTTTTTAGAATGTTACTGCAAAAGGAAATTCATTAATAAGAAGCTAATGTTTCTTTTATCCATGTATAGGAGAATAAGAGAGTTGAGGATTTAGTTGCTAAGAAGGTCAACGATGTAGTTGCTGAGAAGGTCAAGGAAGAATTGCTGCGGTGGCAGGCATCTCAGGCTTCCAATACACCTATGGCGACCCACTCTTCTCCTGATGCACAGACTGCGAGTAATCCTGGAGACCCATCGCCTAGCACGTCTGTTGTAAGTATTGTTTATGACATTGTAGCTAGTCTTTTCAAGATGATATGTTTTCAAGATTATATGTATATATGTATAACATTCTTTACGTAAATTTGTAGGCATTGAAGCCATGCCGCTTAAGAATAGAAGACTATGTTGTTGCAGAGGCGCAAGCTTACCCGTCCCTTCCTGGGGAAAGGTTTCACGGGACTCCAATGCCACAAGGCTATGTTCGTGTGGGCCCATTACGTGTGTTACCCGATTGGAGGGAAGTTGCGTTGCCATATGCCCACCCAGATATTGATACACTTGGTGAGGCAGAAGGCGGGGTCATATTGTGGCCCAAAGCAGATGTCGTCTACACGACTGAAATTGTAAGATAAATTTACATTGATTTAGACTGTTAATGTGTATATATTATGTCAACTGATCTGAAATTATATATACAGGTTAAAAAGAAGACACCAGGAGCACCTAGGCCTCCACCTCCACTTCCCGCATTACCAACTTGGGTTCCAACTGACCTAACATACCCGTTAGGTCCTGCTTGTAGGGGAATGGCATGTTGGCTACGTGCACATAATATACATTGCCCTATAATAGTTTCTTTAGATGCAGATTATGCAGGTCGATCATACGATAGCTCTTTATTTATAAAAGATATTATTGAGCTGTTTATGTATGATTGGCTGAATACATCAATGATAGAGACATGGATAAGGTGAGATCTTGTTTATACATCCATATACCTTGTGTAACATCCGGTGATCTGGTTTCTTATATATTAATGCATACGTAATACATGTTTTGCAGCTACTTAGTCGAAGATCATTGCAAACAATTTGCATTTGATCATGTGCGATTTTTGATTCCATCATTGATTAGTATGGTAGCTAAAGACCCTGATAATGTTCAACAATACTGTATAGATGCTTTTACAATTTTTGGTCAGCAAAAGAAGACGATAATAATAGCTCCATTCAATGTCAAGTAAGTTTACTTTATTTATAATTTGGACTTAAGAAAATTCCATTTTTATTGTGCATTTTGAGTTATTAATTGTTAACTTTTTACCTCTAGCGGTAAACATTGGGAGTTACTAGTTATTGTCCCCGGGACGTTCACTGTTTATTATCTAGATCCCGCGGGAAGTACATTAAACACTAAAATTGGACACGTAATGAGAATGCCATTATTCTGGTGAGAAATATTTCATTTTTATATCCGTTAACATCTTTTATTACATTACTATTTACTTATGCAATTTATTGTGTTATATTAACATGTAGGGGTTTAGATGCATTCAAAAAGGCTGGAGGAACGGTCCCAAGGAAAAAGAACCAGCCAATAAATTGGCAAAACGTACAAGTAAGTTCCCGACTCGAATATATATATTATTGATGTGAATTGTGCTTAGTTGTATTATTTTGTATGTTTCAATTTATAGTGTGCTACACAAGACAATGGCTGGGCATGCACATACTATGTGATGTGATTTATGCAGATGATTATCAAATATGTCGCATTGGACATCGATACCATACATGAGGTATTATATATAGTCTCATTAGTTAGTATGAAATATATCAATCTTATCTTATTTTTATATTATTACTTATATATATACATCATTCTCTTTGCAGGTGTTTAAAACTGACAACACTACAGGTAAACGCTTAAAAAATATACATGCTCCATATACGATGGAAGCATTAAATGAAGTAAGAGAAGAATGGGCAAAAGCCATACAAGCAGTGGCAACTGTAAGATATAATTGGGATGTTGATAGCGATAATGAATGATACTTTGTAAATGAATATTTTTGAATGTTAATACATGTATTTGAATGTTTCTATATGTGTGAATGTGAGAATTGAATTGATGTCTGAATGTATGTACTTGTGTGAAATTTTCTTTGTGACTTTTGCAGGTTTGCGGCCTGTTTGTAGGCTGATATCAATGGATGTCGTAAACCTGCAGTTCAGAAAACTAAACTGCAGGTTCTCATCCTGCTGACCAGCCACAGCAGGCCTGCAAACTGATATGAAAAAAAAAATATAAATAGGCGTCAGTTATTTATAGAAAACCGTCAGCAAAGACATACAGCGTCGGTTATTTATAGATAACCGACGCCTGATGTGGCCAAAGCAGTCCTGGAAATGGCGTCGGATATTCGTATCAAACCGACGCCTATTTAAACCACCAGGCGTCGGTCGTTTGGTATATAACCAACGCCAAAAGGGTTCGCGCCACATAAAACGGCGTCATCTAGGACACTTTATGCGTCGGTTATCAACTAAAAGACCGACACTACATGGAATATAGGCGTCGGTCTTTTAGTAAATCACCGACGGAGAAAGTGCCCTAGATGACGCCATTTTCTGTGGCGCGAACCATTTTGGCGTCGGTTGTCTACTAAAAGACCAACGCCTATAGGTTAAATAGGCGTCGGTTAAAAAACCGACGCCGAAATGTTCGACCATTAGCGGCGCCCACATAGGCGTCGGTCGGAAACCGACGCCAAATGGGGTTAAAAGACCGACGCCTAATGGGGTTTCTGTAGTAGTGTTTGGTCACCAAATGGTGTGGTGAAATCGTTTGGTCCCAGCATTGAAACCGTTTGCCCTAGATATTTGGGGAGGTGTGTGCTTATGATGATGTCATCATCATCAATCTCCAAACTCACGAAATCTACTATGATTTCCATGGAGATTGCATCAATCAACCAAACTTAATTTCAGAAATGAAGAAATGATCACCAATTGATAAGGAATTGATTACAATAATAAAATTAAGGGTTCAAGTTATAAAACCCCCCTCCAATTGAGATCCAAATTTCCAAGATCACGGCAACAATGGTGGATGAAGCTCTTGCAACTCCCCCTAGGCTCGTCCTCAAGCTTTTGGTTGAAAAGATTGGCTAGGGTTGAAGAGGAGATCGAAATAAGAAGAAATCAATGATTTATTTTCGATTTCCACCATGGAATCAAGGAGAAAGGAGGTCAAGAACCTTACCAACAGGTAGGGAGTCGTCCTCCTAGTCCTCCCAAGCTCCTTGGTCATTTTCCAAGTGAAGGAAAGAAGTGCAAACGAAAAAGCCTTTCATTTGGCTTGTAAAGGGTCTTTTTATAAGGAATTCAAGGAGAGAGAAAGTGCCTAAATTCATTTAATACCAAAAATGGTGCCGCCTCTTCCCCATCAACTCCTTGTCCAAGAAGACATCTTATTTGCCTATTATTCCTCTCAATTATCCATGATTTAAAGAAAAGCAAATTAAGCACCTCAAATCATATTATACTAATATCCATATGTGAGTGGATATTTCTTTTTCTTATAATAATGGTGAGTGGGATTTCACCTCCTTAGGATATGCTCGTGCCTTTGCAAGGCTTTAAGCTCATCCACACACATCTGAATCCAACCATTTTGGTTGAAGGCCCTTTAATTAATACATTCACTTTTGCCCTAAATTAAATTAGGGTTTCAATTAGGATTAAATCTTGATTATTTTAATATCAAGATTCTCTCTCCTCCAACTTTATTCAAAAGAGGCGCCCTTATCATTTTCTTTGCTCTACATGATGACAAGAAACATTAGGGACCTTATTGAATTGGTAATTTGCATGTTGAACCCTAGGTTTTGGGTAAATTGCACATTACACCAAAACCAGGTTTTAATGCACAAGGATTGCTTTACAAGCTTGTGAAAACCACACCACTACATCATCTTCATTATTATGATGTCTCAACATCATAGGAACATTTTATCATGTGCAATTTGCAAGTTAACCCCTCAACTTGGGTAATTTTCACTTTAGTCTAAAATAAGCAAACATTGCTTCAACATTGCTCAATCATGACCAAAATTGAAACATAAGTTTCTCATGAGCCCTAATTACTTTTCCCAAGATATTATTAAGCATATAATCAACCTTATTAGGCAAAAAATCTAGAGTTATAATATAACCCAGGTCAGGGATGTTACAATTTCACTCTCTTCTGAGAATTTATTTCATGTTAAAGACTCTATGTTGATTTTGATCTTATCATCATATTTCTGTATTGGTTGTTCTTATTGACTCTAATTTATACTTTACTTCATGATCAAATCCTAATTGTGGAAATGAACTATTTTGGGACACATATGTGGTTTGTGTTTCATATTGTCCATTTATGTGATGGAAATCTCATTAATATGACTGAAATTTTGCTTGCCTTCACATTTTTCATGCTTTGTGATTTAGTAGTTGTAGAGTTGTGTAAGTACTTTGGTTTTATTATGGATTTATCTGCCATTTATTTTTGGGATGGATGTTATGTGCCCCATACCCTGGGTTATGTGCCCATATTTTTTGGGATGGAGATTATGTGCCCCATACCCAGGTTTTATGCCCACTCTATATTTGGAGTTTGGTTTTGTGCCTTACTCTATCAGGTTTTAAGGTTATGACCTTTAACCACCATTTTTTTTATATTTCACTAGTGATATTCCTATCTCACATGCATGTAGAATGATTGTTACTGTGATGGGTTTTGTACCCTAAATTCTTTATATGTGCTTTTGTGACATAACTCTTATGTTTTATTCATGGCAAGTATTTTTCTTGATTATCTTGTTATTACAATTTGTACTATTTTTATGCCCACTGGGACAGTACTTTTCCTCTTCTATGGGAAACCTTGTTTTATTTTATGTCCCTTTTCCTAATGTTGTTCAATTCCCTATTAACATGCTCATACCGACGTTTATGCTAATATTTTCCATCATTTTCTTCTATTGTAGGGTATACTTCCAACTCTTAAGTTGGAGCAAGGAGAAGAAAATCAAGGTTGATCAGTACCACTTCATAAGTAGATGAAACTTCTTTGAAGACAGATTTGAGGTGGTTAAATAATCCTTTTTTGATCCTATATTGTAATTAGTTTTCATATGTATCACCCTGTGTAGTGAAGGATGGTGATAATTTCAAACATTGTAATAGTTAGATATTTTATATTCAGTTGCTACATTTGGTATCTTGAAACATACTTTTGAATAAATTAGATTATCATCCCTTTGGGAAAATCTAGTTGTGTGTTTAGCATATGGAATGTTTCCTTTAATGTGATTTAGTAGGGAGTGGATCCCCGCTAGAGTCCCACTCCTTAAAGTATTATATTAGAGACATTAGCATTTGGTTAATCTAACTATTACAATCTTATCTCCCTTAGGTAGTTTACCTTTTTTAATAGCTTGCTTATACCTAGTACCCTTGCCTTGTTCAAACATACCCATATGGATGGGGATAACTCATCTCTTGATAACCAAGACGGTTTTGAGACACCATATAGCCTAAAGTATAGAATGTTGAATATGAATCCTCCATTTACTTCTTTAGTGTCTCAAGTTTCCATCACATCAGGAATTCATCCCTCAATGCGTCAGGATACCCCAACATCTATTGTTGTTAACGCAGGTTATGGCATCTCTATTGAACATGATTTAGCTTTGTTGTGACAATTCCTCACCACAGCTATAGTGAGAAAGTTAAATACCCCTATTCTGTTTGATAAGTTGAAGGAGTACTCACTGATAAAATTCATCAAGATGCAACCAACCTACTTCAAGGATAAAGGGGAACTGGAGATGGTTGATAAGGCTGACTGTTGGGATTTAGCTATTGAGTGGACGTTTGAAGGAATGACATGCCTTCCTCATTAGAAGGTTCGGTTTGCCTCCTATGATATGGATGGATCGGCACGTGTCTGGTGGAATGGAATGGCTCAAACTCCTGATGCTTCTTATTAGACTTGGGAAAAATTCTTGGCACTCTTTCAAGAGAAAAACATCTACATTGCTACTCTTATAAAGAATGAAGCGCAATTCTATAGTTTGAAGTAAGATTCCATGTCTCTTCCCGCATATGTGCAAAAATTCCTACTTCTTGAGCATTATGCTACTGGGTTGAATGTGTATCATAGAGCTAATTTGTTCTTGCAAAGACTCAGCTACCATGTGGGGCATGCTTGTATCACACAAATTCCCCTAACTTTCCAACATATGGTTGATAAATCTTTAGTTATTGATTCTTATCCAAGGTGTCAACCTAGGGATCATGACAAGAAGAGGAAGTCCTCAGGTTATGATTAGAGAAGGGACAAATGTCCTATGTGTCAGGGTTATCATTATCCTGGGAAGTGTTCTAAAGTGGGAAATCAAGAAACACCTCAACCTAACTTCTAGGTTGTATGCCATCATTGCAATGAGTTTAGTCATATACGACCTAGATGCACCCATCCTCATGATGGAAGTGCACTAGCTCAACAACAACAATCATAGGCACCCCCTCAAAATAATGGCAATAATAATGGAATAAGAGTTGTTGAGAGACATGTAGGAAGAGTCTTTGCTTTGGATGGATAAGAGGCTAATGAAGAAGAACATGTTGAAGGAAACCTAAAATCTCTTAGTTAGACTTTAAAGCTATGTTTTCCATTTTGCATGATACCTTTGAGGATGAAAGTGATGAAGTAAATGAGTTCTAGTTGGACTATTCTTTATATTATATGATTCTTCGACTTATTAAGCTATGCCTTTTAAGTGGTGGAGGATAGGTGGTTGATAATTTATGGATGATTATATTTCAAGGACAAAATCCTTTGAAGGGGTGGAGTGTTGGAAAGTAGTAAAACATAGAATCCTATCCTATTCCATGATTAGAAGATTAGTAAGCATCTACATTTGACCAAACAAGGATAAAAATATACCAAAAATGGATAATTTTAATGCATAACATATTAAATGGTAATAGGTTCTATAATCAATATCATATATCATGATTTATTCGTATTAATATAATATGTAGGTAATCCATTGAATTTGTCACATATATTTTTGTTTTTGACTAATATTCACATAATGGATAAACAAAAGGTATAATGTACTTAAAACATGTATAGGATAACAATTAAAATTTTCATGTGCAATCATCTAAGTAAAAGTGTTAAATAAGTAAGATATGGAATTTCATGTATTTTAAACAAAAGTAACTCTTTTAGTAGTAATGTGAAGATACTAAGAATCTAAATAATAAAAAATGATGTTAATGATATAACATAATGGTATTAAGCCTAAAAACATCACTACATTATAACTGATAAATGGGAATCGTAAAAGTGAAATACAATGGTAAAAATGTGTTCCTTGGTGCCAATTTTCACAATATCTGAACAATACTAGCCATCCTAATTTTATTTAGAGAAGAAAATATGAAAAAGGTCAAAAGTATAGCATAAATTATTAAATGTCTTCAAAAGTGGAAATACAACCCAAATTTAGATTCTACATACCAAAATTAGTTTATGTGTAAATTTTAGCATCAATTGAATGATCTTATCTATCCTAGTTTTACTTGGGAGAGAGAATATAACTTAAATACAAGAATATCAAATAAAGTAGTAAACCATCCTAAAGGTGTAAAGTAATGCCAAAAATGGATTCTTCATGTCCTAATTAGTTTAGATATAAAATTTGGTATAATTTGAATCATGTTTGAACCCTAAAAAATTGGGAAAGAAACTACATAAAATAAACCCCACATTGCTAATTAAATGCAATTATGTATTAGACTTCATATAGTTCTCTATTTAATCTATCACACAATTTAAATCTCATCTTTTCCTAAATTTTCTATGCTTCGTACCTTCTCACACGTCTTTCTTGATTTTGTGTGTCTTGTAAACGCTACAATTGTGATTTGATGACATGTGTGTCATCTCCTACCTTATGTAAGAGATGTTCACACATCGTGAACAATAGCTATGGACACAATGCCTGGTCTTTCATAGATTCCTTTCCTAATTCTTGTTCATTTTCTTTTTACTTTTAGTGCATTAAACTCATGAGAAAATTCCACAGGCAAAGAGCAATTAATAGAATCCTAGTTTCCCTTATTCACGATTTGCCCAATTTGGCTCTCCAAGTTTCTCGGATTATCCTCATACCCGACACTCATATCCTAACCTATAAATAGGGGATCATATCTTCATCTCCTCTACACCTCCAGTAACATTTGTTTCACCTCAGTTGCATCCAAGTCTTCACCTAATGTCGCTGCAACTTTGAGAACATGTCCACAACACCGGCATCTGAAGCTCTCTCCCAGCTTCATGCCAACTTGATTAGATCTAAGGTATGATTTAGAGAGGTATGTTACTTGCTTCTATACTATCACAAATTTGCATCATTTTATTGCTCATTTTTCCTCAAATTTTTTGAAGCCCAACCTTGATGCCTCACAACCATGGCATTGGTGTGAGGAAGGGCATGAACCGTTCAATGTATTCTTTTTCATGTCGCTCATTTCCTTTTTTGCTTTATTTTTCCTCCAAGGGAAGAATAATATTTTCCCCTTAATTTGTTTCTCCATTGCACCGAGTCATTTATCTTGTAGTTTGCTAACCCAACCAATTGGTCGAAGCTGATTGGGCCATCTCAACAAGCCCATCTCAATTGAGTGCATATTGTTTACCTGTGTAAATTTTCTCGATTTTCTGATTGATCATTTTTTTGATAATTCACAACTAACTCTCTAGTTATCCAAGAATTTTACAAAAATATTCCTTGGAATTAGAAAATTATTGTCTATCCAAATAAAAATATTTCATAACATAAGTTTGATCATAATAAGAATAATAATCTAGGGTTTGTAATATGTATACTAATTAATGTTTATATATAAAAGTCTATGTTAGATAGATAAGAACCCTAACTTGGAACAAGGGTTTTTGATTTGAGAAATCACCCATAATCATCACTCTCTTGGTCCTATGGACAAACTAGCCTACACAATTTCTCTCTCTTCTGAGAAGTTACTACATGTGAAAGATTGTATGTCAATTTTAATGTTGTGATCATATTTGGGAGAGCCCGTTATACCAAATGAGATTAGTTAAAACTCAAAACACAATCAATCACCAATTAATGACATGGTAGAAAAAGGGGATAATTGAAACCGATTTAAACTTCATAAACATGTCCAAAAACATTTACATAAAATCCCAACATCTTGCATGTATTCATATATCATGCCAAGTATCTTTTACAATTGTTCTATGAACTCAACCACAACATATATATATATATATATATATATATATATATATATATATATATATATATATATATATATATATATATATATATATATATATATATATATATATATATATATATACATATATATAGAAGAACATTGTCCACAAATACCACATATACAAGCATCAAAAGGCTACCAAAAGATCAAGTCAATTGAAACATCGTATACAAACTTTCACGATTAGACATGAATGTGCAGGGATGACTCTAGGACACACTAGACATCTAACTACCTTCTCTAAGGTGCATCACCATAGCTCATTGTTGTTGCCACGGGTCTACTGCAGCTGCTACCGACAACCTAAAAAAGATGTGGTGACCCATGAGGTGAGACTAATGTCCTAGAAAGAGATATAACTCTCAATAGCACTTATTGATTACATCATGTGAAGTAATTAAACAGATAGAGAATATTATATAATAGAATGGATATACCAGATATAAAACTTCTTGAGAATAGTTCTACTCTGTGTCTTATTTGTAGCATTGGAAGGTTAACATAATGCTCATAAATATCATCATAAGTCTGACTAACATCATAAACATAGCTAACATCATCAGTGAGGCTAACAGTATAAGTATGGGTGATAGCAAAGCACATCTAGAAGCCTGAGCATAACTAACAACATAAACATAACCAACAGTACCAATATATCTAAAAAAATAAGCATTGCTAATTTCTCTTATTGCACTATACATCATTTATATATGAAATGAGAAAACAAGGGTTATCGTCCAATCTGAAGCACTATGTATAACCCTAATCAGATATGCTACACAATTGTATTACATCTTTTATTAAGCACTATGGAGTTTGAGGTATACCAATTGACCCCTGTTAAGTTGAAACCATTTTCGTACAAGATCTAGGAGAGCAAAAATCCTAAGATCTCATCCGCCCTTAGTCTATGCTAGTCTGCCGTAGTGATACATATGGTCAAGTTACAAAACATATTAGTCTGCCCTTGGTATATAGATCACGACACCAGTAACTAAGGTATTCAAAACCCTATCATCTGAGGTACAACTTCATTTGTCCTCAATCACATCACATATAAAAATATTTGCGATACAACTACATTTGTTCTCTTGCTGAGGTATGACCGCAGCCATCCTCAAAACCTTGGGATGATGATGTCAAGGATGTACTCTCCCTACACCAACACATACCTAATAGTATGTGACTCCGGGCTTCACTTCTGGAATACCCATTTCACCATCTCAGAAGTCCTGACACTGGAATGGTTCTACAACATAGGACACTACATGATTAGGGTTTCACTTGATTACTTAATTCCAATTTGGTGAGTTAAGGCTACATAAAATAAGTGGACACACAAACCCTAATTCATTTCTAACAAATATTTATATATAAAAACTCCAAAATGTATAAAATATATGAGACATATTCCTCGTTTCAACATCACATGATATTATTTCATTACCATCCATGAGACTACACTTCTCATCACACCATCACAGGATATAAATCCTTATCATTTTAACCCAAGGTAACAACCCTTATCAACATAGAGATGATTACACCTCCATTAGTGTCTGATGCATGACCAAGGGGCATTAAGATGATCACATTATTTCCTGCAAGATCTTCATTATCTTTCAACACCTTGAAAAAGGTTCAACTTACACCATCATGCTTATGAGACACATGTGTAGCATAAGAAAGCATCAGTCATAAGGCTATGATAACCACCAGTTAACACGTTAGGGTTAGAGAAAACATTAGAGAGAATATTCCTCCATCATATCATGCAAGAAAACTAAGTATGATCAACCATCATTCCTTAATTTAATTATGTTAAGTTCAACAAGATATGTGGAAGTGATGTCACAAATCCTAACCTCAAACTAAACCATAGGTACATACACTTACATAGGTCAAAGCACATCCTTCACACATAGAATCCCCATCTGATCATGGATGCACAAGATAAAGCATTACCATCATATCCCATACAATACTCAAGTATGGATTCATACATAAGTCAAGGTGTAACCATCAGATTGTAGCCTCAAACCAGACCATCAAAACCTAGGGCTCAACAAACCATCAATTTCCATAAAAGCAAAAACCATCATATGTTAGATAGGCAAAACCGTTAGATTGTATTAATTCGAGGGAAAAGGTAAGATTGCAAACTCATGGACTTAAAACCATCAATTTTGAATCATCAAATACAAACCATTGGATCAGGTGCAACAAGCACAAACCATCAAATCATAAACCATATGTATACCTATTGGGTCCAAGGCCAACTAAACCATTGAATCATATGCATTAATCACCACCATTGGATCATGAGAAACCATATGATTATAAACCTAGAAAGGAAAATGTTTGTTGACTTGAAAAGCGCCATCAGTTGTGGACATTAGGTCCACTATCGATTCTTGCAACTAGTGAAACCATTGGTTGAGAACCATCATCCATAAAACCAGTAAAACCATTGACCTCAGAACCAGGAAAGAAATCGGGCTTAGGGCTAGGTACAACATCGAATGTGGAGCAAGTGAAACCATCATTTGTGAGAAAAAAAAGAGCCACCAGGTGTTGACCCAGTGGACCATCATTTTTCATCACTAGGTGGAAAAATAAATCCAAAATTCCAAGTAAAGCCATCATTTGATGAAGCCTAAGAAACCATCGTTTGAAACCAGTTGAAGAGAGAACTAAATCCATCCATTCTAGAGGAACATTGTAATCAGTTCTAACCATTAGAAGAAGGTTCAAAATAGCACCAAGTTAAAAACCATCATTTTGTGTAAGGAGCCAAACCATCAAGTTATGTAAATAGGAGAAATCATCTCAAATTACTAGACAAAAACAATCGTTTGAGGAAGCAAAACCATAATTTCCACATGCATGTGAGTACTAGAGTTTTCACATCCAAGGTAGAAACATGTAAAAGATCTTATGGGTGCATATAGGGAGATTATCTACTCAAAAACTACCTCATAACTCATACCCTAGGCAAATGTATCATCTTTCCACTTAGAACTACATTTTAGAGCAAGATCATTACATGCAAGTTAAGAGTAAGCAATAAATGTGGGGAAAGTTATATAACTCACCTCATAGATGATGAAGAATGTCCAGTTAACAAAGTATCTTGAAGAGAGAGAATGAAGAAATCCTACATGGATGACTCCACACATCCAAGCTATCTCCTTTCTCCAAGAACAAGCAACCCCTAGGTCAAAGATGCCAAACGGAAGGTTTGTTAAAGATCTAGCTCATGCTCCACCAAGAAACACCATGGATCTAACCAAGAAGGAAGAGAGAAGGAAGGCAGCAAGGAAAAGAAAGGGAAAGAGGTAGATCTTACTTTCTTAGGTCAAGAACAAGCTAAGGAAGCTCCACAAGCTTGAAGAGAGGGTAATCTGAACACTAGGTGTACATGCAAGAAAGATCATCCAGGCTTCCTCTACCTTGAGATCCTTCTTCTCCACAAAGAAAGAGGGATGAGATATATGTAGAAAGGAATATGAAGAGGGTGAGTTAGGTGTGTAAAGAACTCATTTGCATGCAAAGAGGGAGGTATATAAAGCTTAGGGTGAAAGAGAAAGGAAGGTAGAGGTGTCAAGCCAAGCATGCAATGTGTCTAATGTCAAAATGTCTCTTCCATGAAAAACTAGGTTCACAATTGAGTGTGGTAACCAGGGGGACCACTGAATCTTAACACTAGCTGAGCCATAAACCTTCAACAGTAGGTGGCCTATTGATTGTTGCCTCCACTTGGTCACCAAGCAACACCCTAGTGTCACCATCGGTTGGTGTACTACACAAGCAGAACCGTCGACCTAGGTTCCTCTGGAGGGAAAACCATAGACCTACAAGCATCCATATACCACCATAGGATCCCATCAACTAGAGGTGGACCATCAAATCCCATCATCCAATGGAAAGACCATTGAGTTACGGCATCCAAGTGAAGGAACCTACCCTTAAACCCTAGGTTAGATGTCACCACTAAACCAAGGTACAACAAGGCACCCTAAGGAACGACTATATCAATCATGGTATAAAAACAAGTGAGGCACAAAAAGCATGTGACAATTTACAAGAAAACCCTTATATATGTGTAAATTTCATAAAAGTCCAAAACAAGCACATATATAACAAAACATACCCAAACAGTGTCTAAAGTGGACCAAACTTGAAACATAACTTTGTCACATGATATAAAAGAACACTTAGGGTTATATTAAGGTGTTAAGAATCCAATAAAGGTAATCAAGCATGTTCAACCTAAAAGAAAGGTCAGTGGTCTTACAACCATAAACCCCTAACATGGATTTTGACTCTGAAATCCAAGGCAACAAAGATGGTTACCTACTATGAACCTCATCCACTAACCTCCACTTGGTTACTTCCATACCATGGTGATGTCACAACACTCTCATATAAGTCATGCTTTCTCCCTCAACTCATGCATGTGTCATCTTGGGTCAACATAGAAAACCCCACATAAGAAAACATCCTCATCCAACTACACCTCCATTTTCTGTATCACTTGTCTTGTACTGGGATGACACTTCATCAACATGGAAAGTAGAAATTATGGTGCAACCTATGCTATTATCATAGTAAATTCTAACTTGAAACTCAAGTTGTTCAACATGGTTACCAGCATATGTCTTCCGCCTATCCTGAGATGCTTTCAAATGTTGTTGAATTACTATGTCATGTATCTCTTTCCTTATGCAGCTTCACAACATTTCATGCATGTGCTTCTATGGTGAGTATTTTCATTAGGTACACTTTAATAAACTCTAGTGGACCTCCTTTATCTATAAAAAACTGTAGGACATATGTTCTTATAAGTTTCTTCAATCCTCTACACAGTTCTTTCTGACTGTCCATCTATCTAAGGTTGTGTTAAACTTCTATTGTATCCTTATTTCTATAGGCTTCTAGTGTTTCTCATTTGAATTTCTATCAAATGTACACTTGACAATATATGTTCCATACCCTATTTCACACTTGTATGCCATTGCATGTTCTTCAACTTATGATACATCTATGTATTTTCTGGGTACATCATATGTGTCAAAAATGAGTCCCCCCCCCAAATACTATCTCACTCAAATCATCAGTGTCTGGAATCATTGTCTAGTGTTGGATGCATGTTGTCTTGTCACCTGTCCTATGGAAGCCATCATGCTTCTTGTTTTGCTACTCAGATCTAACACCTTGCATTATGGTACCCCACATTTGTATACCTTTGATCTACTATAGTGGTGTTGGTCTGACTTGTGGATGTGTCAAAAACCCTAACAATTGTGATACTTCCAACTATACATCGTTATGTTGAATCAATTCTAGCATGTCCCATTTTGTGATATGTCGAAGAGCATAACTATGCCTTGTGTACAATTATTGATGAAGATAACTTCTTGTTTAGTGCATCAACTTCCACATCATCCTTTCTAGTTGACTATCTATTGTACAATCATAATTCTTGATCAGCTCCATATACTGTCTTCATCCCATAGATAGTTCTTTCTCTAAGAAATGTTTCCAAACCTTCAGGGTTAGCACTACATCAGGAAATTTTTTATCATGGGTCGGATAGTTTAGCTTGTCCTTCATATGTTGTCATGAAGTAAAAGGAATCATTCTCTTATGTTGTATTGACACATATCCTAAAGTGTTCTTCACATCATTACAGAAGATGATGTATCCTTCCCTTTTGTTCTGGAAACACTAACATTAGAACACTTGTCAACTTCTCCTTTAGCATATAGAAAGAACACTGAGACATGTCATTCCATACAAAAAGGGTCACCTTTCCCAGTCAATCTTTCTAGGGGTAAAGCAACGACACTAACATTCTAAATGAACTTCTTGTAGTGTCTTGCTAGGCCTAAGAAGCTTTGGATCTCAGTTAGTGTCTGGGGTTGCTCCCACTTTAGCGCTGACTTTGCCTTATTTGGATTCATACAACATACTTAGTAGATATATCTTAACCCTGAGAAGACACTTTAGTCAACCCCAAACTCACTCTTGCTAAACTTGACATATAGTTATTGCTGCTTCAACAATCCTAGGGTTTAGAAAAGATTTTGTCCAAGATGTTGATCATCTTAGAAGTACATTGAGATGTTTTCAACTACACTTGTCGCATCTCGGAAGGACATGATCTGAGCACTCTATTCCTCAAGTCCATGAATGTTGTTGATGCATTGGTTACTCTAAATGACACAACCATGAATTCATAGTGGCATACAACTGATTCCATCCACTTTGCTTCTCATCTGATTATATGCCAACCTTAGATCTATCTAAAGGAACATTGTAGCACTTGTAAATTGGTCAACAAACAATTTATCCTTGGTAGTGGTTACTCATTCTTTTTAGTTGGTCTTGTCCAGATACCGGTATCCCATATACATCATCACATAATGACTCTTCTTCTTTACAAACAACACTTAGAGGATACCAACATCAAAATATCTTTCCTTCTAAGGAAAAGAAACACCATGAAACTCATCTAATAAACATGTTCAACTCACATACTACTGGTACACCCTGGATACTAGGACTCGTCACCTTGGTATCCCCTACATGTGCCAAGAAGAACTCACACCCTGGTCTCATCAGCTTCTTTACCACCATAACCAACTCAAAACATATAGGGGTAGCTTTCCTAACTCTTGGAAGGCTCAAAAAGCATTCCCATCACAAAACATCATGATCTTGGAACTATAGTCCAAAGCATCCACATGTCACACCAAGGTATCCACCCCCAAGATTACAAAATTGCACATGTACCAAATGGCATAAGATCCATTAGGAAGTTGTACCTCAAAAAGAAAGAACATAAAGGGAAAACACACTTCCCATAACATAGAAACATTGTCTAGGGGATAACTAGCAAGGGATTACCAATTCTACCTTCATATTGCAGGTTATAATTTTTTATGTATCATTTAACATTTCACATTTTGGGTTCCTTGCCATCAGTATAGGAACTATTAAAATTAGTGTATCTCATTTCTTTTTTCTTGTTAATTATTTATCATTCTTGTATATGTCCTCTCATTTAGCATATTTTTCAGTCACTTATCAAGGGGTAATTCATTACATTTCACATTTTCTTCATTTAATAGGGATCACCCCCCTCTAAACTATTCCACATGCCATGATAATTATTACATTAGCACCTTCTTATTTATGTGAATTGGTCTGAGATTATCTTCAATTTCACTTTATCCGTCTATCATTGTTCTTATTCATCTTCTGATATCACACTTACCACATCAGTTCTCTTTTCCTTATGTATATTTTATACCTTGAATAATTCCATTAACACAGATTTATCTCTCTTTTACTTCATTATCTTCTAGAATTACATCTTCAAAACTCCTCTTTAGTGTATTTTTATTCAGATGTAGGTTTCATGGTATCGTATATTTCTCTTTATTTACCAAACATCCAAGTTTTGATAGGTTATGATGTGATTCTCATCTTTCTTTAGAGTAAGATTAAGATATTTTCACCATAATTTATCATTCGTCATGCTCTTTAGATTGTTTTAAACTGAATACTTGAATATATTAATTAGAAAGATAACAATCTATGAGTTCCAAACTTCTTCAATAATTGAATACCTGGCTAGGGCATCCAAGTACGGAGTTCAAGCAGTACGCATTATGTTCACATGTCATCTTCCTTACTTAGTTATCATCTCAGTCCTAAGTCCTAGTGTCATTGTAGACTCTGCAAACCTAAAGCTCTGATACCAACTTGAGAGAGCCTGTCACACTAAACAAGAATATTTAAAACACAAAACATGATCGATCGCTAATTAACCACATGGCATAAAAAAGGGATAATTAGAACTGATTTAAACTTCACAAACATGTCTAAGAACATTTACTTAAAAGTCCAATGTCTTGCATGCATTCATATATCATGCCAAGTGCCTTTTACAATTATTACATGGCCTCAAACTGCAATATATATATATATATATATATATATATATATATATATATATATATATATATATATATATATATATATATATATATATATATATATATATATATATATATATATATATATATATACGGAAGAACATTTTCCACAAATACAACATGTACAAGAATCAAAATTCTACCAAAAGCTCGAGTCGATTGAAACATCGTATACAAAGTTTCCCACCTGAACCTAAGTGTACAGGGATGACTCTAGGACACACTAGACATCTAACATCCTTCTCTAAGGTCCACCACCATAGCTCCTCCCCACTGCCACAAGTTTGCTTCCCCAGCTACCAATCACTTAAAAAATATGTGGTGACCCACAAGGTGAGACTCATGTCCCAATGAAAGATATAACTCTTAACAATGCTTATTGATTACATAAGATTAAGTAATTAAATAGATAGATCATATTATATAATAGAATGGAAATACCATATATAAAACTTCTTGAGAATAGCTCTAATTTGAGTCTAATTTTTAGCATTGAAAGGTTAACATGCTCATAACTATCATCATAAGTCTGACTAACATCACAAACATAGACAACATCGTTAGCAGGTCTAACATTATAAGTACGGATAATAACAAAGCACATGTAGCAGCATGATCATAACTAACAACATAAACATAATTAGCAGTATCAATATATCTAGCAAAATAAGCATGGCTACTTTCTGTTATTGCACTATACATCATCTATATGTGAAAATAGCAAACAAGGGTTATCATCCAATGTGAAGCATTGTGTATAACCCCAATCAGATATGATACACTATTGTATTACATATTTTATAAGCCCTGGGGAGTTTGAGGTACCACTGAGACTCTAACTAACCATTGCTAAGTCAAAATTAATTCCATACAAGATCTGGGAGAGTCAGAATCCTAAGATATCATCCTCCCTTGGTTAGTACGAATCTACCAGAATGACACATAAGATCAAGCTACAAAACACCTTAGTGTTCCCTTGATATATAGGTCATGACACTAGTAACTAGGGTATACAAAACCCTATCATTAGAGGTACAATAGTAGTTGTCCTCAATCACATCAAAAATACAAATATATCAGATACAACTATAGTCAGTCTCCTACTGACTGTAGCCATACTCAAAACCTTGGGATCAGGATGTCAAGGATGTACTCTCCCTGCACCCACACATACTCAATAGTATGTGACTAGGGGTCCCTTCTGGAATACCCATTTCACCATGTAGTAAGTCCTGACACTAGAATGGTTCTACTACACAGGGCACTAAATCATTAGGGTTTCACTTGATTATTTAATTCCAGTTGGATGAGTTAAGGTTGCATCAAACAAGTGGACATACAAACCCTAATTCATATCTAACAAGTATTGATATATAACAACTCCAAAAGATATAAAACATATGGAAAATATTCCTCATTTCACTTGGTACTATTTCATTACCACATATGAGACTATACTTGTCATCACACCATCACAGGATATAAATCCTTATCATATTATCCCAGGGTAACAAGCCTTGTCAACATTAAGAGGATTACACCTCCATTAGGGCCCAACACATGCCCAGGGGTCATTAAGACCATCATGTTATTTCCTGCATGATGATCATTATCTTTCAACACCAAGAATAAGCTTCAACTTACATCATCATGCATATGACACATAGGTGTAGCATAAGAAAGCATCAATCATAAGGATATGATAACCACCAGTTAACACATTAGGGTTACACCAAACATTAGAATAAAATATTCCTCCATCATATCATATAAGGAAGTGAAGTATGATTAACCATCATTCCTTAATTGCATTAAGTTCAGTTCAACATGATAGGTGGAAGTGATGTTACTAAACAATACCTCAAACTAAACCATAGGTTCATACACTTACTTAGGTCAAAACACATCCTCACACATAGCATCCCCATCCAATCATAGATGGACAAGGTAAATTACTATGGTCGAATCCCATACTATCCTGAAGTATGGATTCATACATAACTCAAGGTGAAACCATCAGAATATAGACTCAAACAAAACCATCAAAACTTAGGGGTCAACAAACCATCGATTTCCATAAAAGAAAAAACCATTGGATGCAAGATAGGAAAAACCATCATATTCTATTAATTCAATGGTAATGGTAAGACTACAAACTCATGGACTTAAAACCATCGATTCGAAATCATCAAATATGAACCATCGGATCAGGTGAAACAAGCAAAAACCATCAAATCATAAACCACACATAACACTATCAAGTTCAAGAAAAACAAAACCATTGAATCATATGCGTTAATCACTAATAGAGGACCATGAGAAGTCATATGATTATACACCTAGAAAGGCCATCATTTGTTGACTTCAGAAGCACCATCAATTGTGTATTTTAGGTCCACTATCATTTGTGGACTTTAGTGTTGGGAAATACGGGATCAAAGTATAGAAATAGAAACAAAAAAAGTTATCTATATGTATTCCCATAATAGCAAGATCGTGTCAGCTACTCTGAAATAGGAAGGATGGTTTAGTGAGTTATACCTGATACAGGAGCAAGTCCATCGACAACAACTCGCTTCAATGCAACTTTCAAATATTTGCTCTTGTATGGTGGATGTGCAGCTCCTAGACTTCACCACGAAGAATGAATAGAACAGCTTTTGCAACAACTCATGTGGTTTAGCCATGGACTACAGGTTGACTTTGTTCTTTGAGAAACAACCAAAGGACTCTTCCTCTATAGTAGTCCACATGGACCAACTATAAATCCTATCATTCAACTAGAACAGACATGAAGGAATTGTCCCGTTGTTGGCGTACTAGTCACCAACTTGCACTCCCACAAAAATAACTCTTATTTGTTCTCTCCCATACCTATCCATCCATTGTCGGGTAGGAGTTGCTTGGGATCTCTAAGTTACCACAACTAGAGAGGACAACAATTATCAGAGCAATTGATTCTTAGTTGATGATTTTGTTGTTGTTGTTGTTATGCTTTGGGAAGCCCCAAGGAACCTTCTATTTATAGGCAGGGTTTGGGTCAGGGTTTCCAATACCATTCTAATAAAATATTATATAGTTTTTCTCCCATTAAACAAACATCAGAGAAACTATTGACATTTGATCTGATTGGAATCAAAAACCAAATCTACAAAATGAGTGTCCCACACATAGTAGAGAGTCTAGTGTCATGTCACCTAATGAAAAGGGTGAGAACAGGGTGTAGACTGGTGTATCTACCTAAAACATAGATGCATCATAGGTCAAAGATTTCTCTTCCCGTGATGTATGTCATTTGCAAATAATGCACGTCCCATATTGTAGCACTACAAAGAAAGAATGATGCCTAAGGACTTGAAATACAATAAGAAACAGTGTACGCCTAGTTCTCAGACATCTAGGTGCTGACCTAGAGGCTAGGTCAGATCTAGTCTCTCAAAGATGACTAATCTAACCCTAAAGATTTTTATGTTCAAGGTTTTCTTTAGTTTTGAGTTGTATAATGAGAAAATGTTAGGCTTTTCTATACCACTCATGACGTCCCTAGATTTTCTATAACTTAATATGATGTGTGATGTCTAAATTGAAACCTAACCTCAGTGCATCATCACAATTTAAACATCACATACTAGGCTAAGAAGAATAAAATTAGAGGAAGTTAGATGGAAATAAAAGTAGCACATGCACATGAACAATAATAAAACCATAAAACACATGTTCACCATTCAACATATAATTACAACATGAATTGTTACAGCATTTGATATTACATATTGAACAACAAACTTTTACATATACATGTACTACCACTAAACAACAAGATCTTAGACAATAGGTCCATATGTACATCTACTCACCACACAACCCTCAACTATCCACGTTGTTCAAGAGCATAAGACCACATACCTAAAATAGATATTACATTTGGTACACGTTGGTAAAATATTCAAGAATATTTTACTGAATATGTCTATGTGTCTTTTATATACCTCTCATTACTAAGCTTGGCAATAAGATAAAGCTATTACTTGGCAGTAATAAACAAATATAAGAAAAATCATATAATTACACAAAGATATTTGTTACCAAAAGAGAACACATACTTTGGCATATTTTCCATTATATGCTCGTGCATCAGCCTACTGATGGGATACATGCATTAAGGTCGCATGATCTACTTACCAAAGAGATAGAGCATTGTACATGCGATCAGATTAACAAAGAGATAGATCACTCACTAGCACTATGCTTACCAAAGAGATATAGTGCTTTCATGTAATGGTATAGATATATTATGTTTCATGTGTTTATAACACTAAGTATGGTAAATCAAGCAACATATCATACAATAACAATCATTTCATCCATTATCATATGCCAAGTATTTTACTACACATATAATACAAGCATATTGTATAATAAGCCAAGTAAGAGGTAATGACTTACCTTGATCAAGATATCCTAATCAGATTCCTGATGTCATCTATATCCTTGTCATCCCTCTGATCAAGACAAGATCACACATCACCCATCAGGCTCTCATCATCATAACCCTGGTATGTCCATTTTAGGGTTTTACTTAGATCATTGGATATTCTCCTTTTTACTTGTATTCTAGTCTTATAATTATCTTACTCAGAAAATGTTCTATATTATGGTTCATTTGTATGAACATTAGTTTCCATATCATTGTTTGCATGTATTAACCCTAGATTATATACATTGATCCAATTAGGGTTTTCTCATCATTATAGGATCCTTAAACATGTAACCTTATTTATATGCATAATTATGATCTCATAATTATATATTATCTTCCAGTTGTTGATATAAGATTACTCTACAATTTCCAGGGTTTCTTGAACATCTTTGCAATTATTGTACATTAATTAGGGTTATTAGCCCTAATTAGTCATTGAAAGAAAATTACATGGTTTCATGTTGAAATGTTATCATATATGACATCATATGTGTTACACATAACATTTAATAGGTACTGGTGCATTTTCATGATTTTAGGTCTTCATTTATTATTTATTAGACATGAAAAGATCATTTTACATCTTACATGATAAACCCAACATTTAACATTGAATTGCAAATATTATGGTTCTATCTTTTTCTACTCATTTTTCTGAGAATTGTTGTACCTTATTTGTAATTTTAAGATAACCGAGCTAATTTCTATGAATTATCTAAGACCTGTAAATTTTTGGGTAATTAAATATTGATTTACCTTTTGTGGCCAACTAAGGATTGCCACGGGTCTAGTGCGGGGTGTGGCTCCTTCTTCTCCTAGCCTACGCTTAGTGGTGGGTTCTCTACTCTTGGACCCGATTTGCGCTCCTGACTCAGTCTTAGACGAGTTGGTTCACTGATCTGGACCCAAGCTGACTATCCTCCTCTCTCATGTAATGCAGACTTTGAGTCTACCTCCTCTATTTTGTGGGGTAGACATCATAGCTAGCTCCATTGGTGAGAAACCAACAACACGATGAGGCTCCTTTTCTATCTCTAAGACCACTATCAACTTCAGCAAGTTCATACGAACCTCCATGGTTGCTATTACTCTAGGATGCAGCTGTGGAGCTCATTCTCCATAAGGTCGTTGTTGCTTAGTTCTAGATGGGGTGGAGCGAAAGGGAGTAAATGTCTCTGATCATCCTTGTGCCAATCTGGAGCTACTGAAAGCTTCAAGACACCTCCATGAACTCATATGTATCCCTAATTTTCACCGAGGAACTCCGAGCACAAGCCTCCCTACTCCAACTGTAATTCTAGTGGAGTCCCCCTCATCACCCATGGTACCTGCTACGAAACGACTAGAAAGCATGAGGGATCAACTCCTCCGATCCCCAGCTCCACTTTCCCCTACTTAGATCCCTTTTTCATCTCTATTTCTCTTTGCTCTTCTCCTTCCTCTCTTATAGAAGTTGCAATGAAGAAGGGGGGATAGGAAGTTTGTTCTCCCTCATCACTCACTCACTAACCACATATGAGGGGTCATGATATTCATCTAGATGAGCTGAGATCAACTCCTCATCCATTCTCTCTTCTCACCCACGTTCTTAGTGCCACCACATTGCGGGTGGGTCATCACCATGGTCAAGATGCAATTGCCATGAAGGATACAACTTATGAACCATCCGATCCAGCATATCAAGGGTAGAGAAATACCAACGCAGTCAATCTGTGGCTAACTCAACTCACCATCTGTGTGACAGCCTCACATCATGACTTAGCTAAACATCATGTAACTTTGTCAATTATAATCAATAATACACATAATTTATGATACTCAAACCTAAATAACTTCATCGAAGGACCTTCAAACTTTGTGAAATTCAAACCATATCTTTACTATCATCCAAGCTACATCCCATCCAACTTTGGTGCAAAAAATCACTTGATCAACCAACCACTTAATCCAAAGTGTCACATACTTAATGATATTAATCATATTATTAACATCAATGACTTTCAATCTTTGCCAAACTAGTTGAAATACCTTCATATGATCGAAACTCACTTTTGGAATATCATTTTGTCATTATAATATGTAAACCCAAGTAAGATTAACCATGTCATCTTATATACATAAGGACTCATATTTTATTATTCCAATCTCCAACCCATGATTGAATTAATGAATTGAGTAACCAAGAAACTCAAAAGTTCACTCCATCACATCCTACACACCTTAAAAGAAATTTCAACCTCAAAATTAAGCCAAAAGTCCAGTCCATCACATAATATACATCTTAAAAGAAATTTTTTCCTCAAAATTAAGCTATCCTCTTACTTCAAGGAAAAACCAAAAGGTCTTCATCCATATGCAAGGCCCCACTCTATGTGCAACATATCCAAAAATAAAGCCCATGATGATATCCAAACCACTATTAGAAGATTTTTAAACATCTAGCGTGAATCACCCCTTCATAAAAGATTGAAAAAAATGGCTTAGAAATTTTAGTTATGTCATGACATATCTCATATGTTAGGGTTGCATCCTTAGCTTTACCCATGCATTAGGGTTCCCACATCATATTACCATGTTCTAAAGGATTTAACTAAAGTTAATCCATTATATCAAGGTGTCATCAATATTTTATTGGTCTAATTGTTAGAACATGTTCAACACTAACATATGCCTTCAGGAAGGAGTTAATTATATTTAACCCACTTTATCCATCTAGATCAAAACAAGGTATCATAATCATTTCATTGTACTAATGCTTTAGATAATATTCAACATCTTTATTAAGCAATAATATTAACCCCACATTCATTGTTTATCATTAATTTGTCATATCAAATTACAAACTTTATAAGTGACTTCATCACTATATTAACCAACTATATTCATTATCATTATGTATATGGTTAACCATGTATACATAGACAACTATCAAACCATCTCTATGTTTTCGACATGTCATATACTTGTGTATCTCATCTCAAGATGAGATCACATTCTTACATGTCTTATCTCATGGTTGTGCTAAACAAACTTATGTAAGTGTCTGATCAACATTATCTAGTCCAATTAAGGTTGTCCCAACCCTTATCATGAGGGTATTCTAGTGATTAGTCTCCCTAAGCTCACTCAACTCTATGTGTATCTCATAAGCAAAACATTATCTTCCCTCTTTGGTCTAGGTTTATCAACTTTACCTCAATGCTACTAGTAATACTTTCAAGCTCTAGCCACATAAGAACAAACCAAAACATGCTATGACATACTATTCATAGATCTCTACCCATGAAATACTATTTCTAAACTCTCTATCTTATATACACCACTAGAGTCCTATAAGGAACCACGGACCAGAGCATGAGGCTTCACATCATACCAACATTTCAAACCTCCTCCAGGGTCTTGGGATTCTATCTCCCTCACCTAGATGGTAGGTACTCATTTTCATATCCACATATTCACATATGCATACATTACTAGCCTCTCTCTGGCTCTAGGGTTTGGTCCTCTCAGGGACATCTAGGGTTTAACAGGTCTATAGGAATCATGCATAAAGCAACTCATCACAATCACTCAGGAGTATTCTAGTTTAGGACATATCATAACACATATTTCTCATAATTCTCATATCTTGGAGTTTAGCTTCTCTAACCTTCTCCCTCTGGGTCTCACTCTCTCTGGATTTAACCATATAACTGGTACCAACGCTAGAGTTCTTCCTTTATAAAAGAGATTGAGGCTCATACTAATGCACATATTGTCTTAACTTATCCTATGTCATCCAAAAAAATCATACATACTTTCATCATCGAAGCCTATCTCAAATCCTCAAAACTGAACCTTAATCCTTAAAGACAAACATTGATCATCATAAACCATCTTATATCATCTATATAATACTTACATCATAACAAAGCCTATCTCAAATCCTTAAAACTGAACCTTAATCCTTAAAGACAAACATTGATCATCATAAAACATCTTATATCATCTATATAAGACTTACATCATATCATCAATACTTATTTCATCTATTCCATATATCATATATTCCAATAAGGATCTAGACATCTACACCAGAACTACTCTCTCTTATAGACTGATGTCACTCACTTTCACTTAGGTTGCATGATTATCTCCTACTCGTACATGTGTGTGAAATCATTTTTGTAATACTTACATATATAATAAAATATTATATAGTTTTTCCGATAAAGCAAATGTCATAGAAAACTATCAAGGTTTGATTTGATACTATCGAGGTTCGATTCGATTAGAATCAAAAACCAAATCCACAAAATGAGTACCCCACACATAGTAGAGAGTCTAGTGTCATGTCACCTAATGAAAAGGGTGAGAATAGGGTGTAGATTGGTGTAGCTACCTAAAACATAGATTCATCATATGTCAAAGATTTTTCTTCTTATGATGTACGTCATTTCCAAATAATGCAACGTCCCATACTACTACACTACAAGGAAAGAACAACACCTAAGGACCTACTATACAATAAGCACCAGTCTAGGCCTAGTTCTCAGACACTAGGTGCTAACCTAGAGGCTAGGTCCGATCTAATCTCTAAAAGATGACTATTCTAACCCTAAATATTTTTATGTTCAAGGTTTTTTCTATTTTTGAGTTGTATAATGAGAAAATGTCAGGCTTTTCTATTGTTCATGCTTTGATACCACCAGTGACATCCCTAGATTTTCTAAAACATAATATAATGTGTGACATCTAAATTGACACCGCACCTCAATTTGGCATCGTAATTTAAACACCACACACTAGTCTAAGAAGAAGAAAAGTCATAAGGAAACAACAGTAGCGCATGCACATGAACAATAATAATACCATACAACACATGTTCACCATTCAACATATAATTCTAACATGAATTGTTACAACATTTGATATTATATATTAAACAATAAACTCTTACATATACATGTACTACCACTAAATAATTGGATGTTAGACAAAAGGTACACTTGTACACCTACTCGCCACATAGCTCTCAACTATCCAGGTTCTTCAAGAACATAAGACCACATACCTAAAATAGATATTATATGTAATACACATCAGCATAATATTCAAGAATATTGTACTGAGTACGCCTACGTGTCTTTTATATACCTCTCATTACTAAGATTGGCTATAAGATAAAACTATTGCTTGGAAATAATAAACAAATATAAGAAAAAGCATATACTTGTGCAAAGATATTTTTTACCAAAAGAGAACACATATTTTAGGCACATTTTCCATTATATGCATGTGCATCTTCCTACTAATGAGATAGATTCATTAAAGCCTTATGATCTACTTACTAATGAGATAGATCATTTTACATGTGATATGCTTACCAAATAGATAGATCACTCACTATCACTATGCTTACCAAAGAGATATAGTTCTTTCATATAATGGAACATATATATTATGTTTCATGTGTTCATAACACTTGTTGGGTGTTAAGGGAGGCAGAGAAGCAGCGGAAACAAAAATTTTCTCCCTCAAACCCAGAACAAAAGGAATCGTGTCAACGTCTATACAATAGGAAAGATGGTTTGTGGATGCATACCTTGTCCCGAGGCTTGCTCGGTGACAGTACCTCGCGCCTTTCATGGTCTTCACCTCCGGTCTTAGACGGTGTCTGTGCAGCTCCTTGTCGCATCAGGACTGAAGACTCCTGGTCTCACCGGGACTGTCAGGATTGACAGTTGTCCTCCGAGCGACAGAGGTCTCCCGCCTCTACAGTCATCCACATGGACCTCTTGGAACTCCGATATCCTTGTCGCACAAGGAACCGGAAGGAGTCGCACCCTCTTGTCGGCGTACTAGTCACCAACACACTCTCCTACTACCAGTTGCAACTGCAGTTGTCTTTCCCTTGATGTGCCTCCCTTTTCGAGTAGCACTTGCTCGGGCTCTCTCGGTTACCAAAACCAGAGAGAATGACAACTCTGCAAAGCAACCGGCTTGCACTGAGTTTTACTCTGAGAAGCCCCCAATAGCCCTATATATATAGGAGGGTCATGGGACAGGGTTTTCTGTCCCCGGCAATATGGGACTAAAAGCAGGAGGAGAAGGGTTCGAGATTTTCACAAAAAGCAACCAACTCGCAACCTGAACCGATCGTTTCACAACTGAAACGGTCGATTGGGGACCTGAACCGGTCGGTTGACACTCAACCGATCTATTGAGACCCATGAGTCGGTCGGTTCACTTTCTGAACCGATCGGTTCGTGGTCCTGATCAGTTCCCGATTGACTTTCCAACTTTTGTTTCTAATTGGTATCAAATACCAATCCTTGTTCCAATCAAATTGGGAAAGTGAAACAAAAGGAAAATTATCACCAATCTTACTTTCCCAACTTGCTCGGTTGCATCAGTTGAACCGATCATTTCAACACTTGAAGCAATCGTTCACCCTGTCCTTGAGCCGATCGGTTCATCACATGAACCGGTTGGTTCACCAAGCTGAGACGATCGGTTCACCACATTATCCGATCGGTTGGGAGTACATATTGTGCAGAATTAGTCAATTGTGATTTTAATCAATCCGATACTCCAATCAATGTGTCCAACACCTTGAACATTATGATATTAAGCTATCAACTGATTGAGTGTTTAATTGAACTCCTAAACTCCTTTAGTAATCAATCTAAACATTGTTTGTGGAAAAAACTCCTCTTCCAGGTTAAATCATATGTGTGTGACCCTGCAGGTCCATTTCACGTTGGCAGTGAAAGTCCATAACACTTATGACTTCACAAGCAAAGAGTGGTGCCTAGTCACACATTAGTGCTACCCAAGTGAAATAGAAAGTTGGAGAACAACTTTCAATCCTACAATCTGTGAATGGTGTTACAATGAATGTATAATTCCTTTGCCACTGATATGCTGAATGAACTCAAGGCATGGAACAGTCATTCTGTCAACATTTATTCATTTCCTTGATCTCAGAGCAGACTGGGTGAGATGTGTGTGACATCAATATCACATATTGAATCACACGTGCATGTGCATGCCTTTCTCAATCCTACTCATCAAGTGGCCAATGATATCAAACTCCCTCAGGAGGGACAAATCCCATATCTATCACTCACCCCTCAAAAGCCCCATGTGTCAAAGCCACCCAATCATCACCTTTATAACAACCCATGTTTCAGGACTGCGTTTGATGATGTCAAAGTGTACCCAACGACATGTGTTGAGTGTAGTGATTTCAGGTCTAAGAATCACACTCTACACCATCACTGTGAGAGCTGATTGTGACTACCAAGTCATGGTTCCATGTGTCACTCTCACGGTGGGTCTGTCCGGTACCTTGTTCTCTAACAAGTACCTATGTGCTTGGTTTGATATCTCTATATCATGACTAATGAGATTTTGTCATCAACCAACACACAATCTAGTCTTTAGTGTTATTGATGTCTATGGTTATTTCCACAATAACAACCGACTAGGGACTAAACAAGAATGTATACCCTTAACATCCGTATGATCTCATCGTTTAGGTCCTTAACCTAAAAGCATACATCATTGAATAAAATCATTCTTTATACATCTATCATGTTACACTATCATCTCAGAAACAATTTAAACATATAGATCGGAAATTGCCCTTTTATTATTATTCAAATCATTTACAAAGTATCCCATTACAATCATCATATGACTTGCTCTATGGGCATACATACAAACAGACTCCCACTTGCACTTAGAGCCAGTCACCTTGGAATCTCATTCCTTGTGACCTAGCATGACCATCATGCTTCTGCTGAGAAAGGGCCTTAGTCAGTGGATCAGCTATGTTGTCTTCAGTTGGTACTTTGCAAATCTTCACATTTCCTCGATGTACGATCTCTCGTATGAGATGGAGGTGCCGCAGTATGTGCTTGGACCGCTGATGTGATCTGGGCTCCTTAGCTTGTGCAATAGCTCCATTATTGTCACAATAAAGCTTAATTGCATCACAGCTACTAGGAACTACACCAAGTTCAGAAATGAACTTCCTGATCCACACAGCCTCCTTTGCTGCATGTGAAGCAGCAATATACTCGGCCTCTGTAGTAGAATCGGCAACTGTTTCTTGCTTGGAACTCTTCCAGCTCATAGCTCCATTATTAAGGCAAAACACAAATCCTGACTGCGATCTGTAATCATCTTTATCGGTTTGGAAGCTTGCATCGGTGTAACCCTTTACAACCAGCTCTTCCTCGCCGCCGTAAATAAGAAACTAATCCTTAGTCCTTCGCAAGTAATTGAGGATGTTCTTTACAACTGTCCAATGAGCATCCCCGGGATCTGACTGGTACCTGATCGTCATGCTGAGAGCATACGAGACATTTGGGTGTGTGCACAACATAGCGTACATGATGGATCCGATGGCTGATGCATATGGGATCCCATTCATTCGCTCCCTCTCTTCACAAGATTGGGGACATTGAGCTCTAGAGACGGTGACTCCATGTAGCATGGGGACGTTGCCTCTCTTTGAGTTCTCCATGCTGAACCGCTTCAGCACTTTGTCGATGTGCGTGGTTTAATTTAGTCTGAGAATCCTTCTAGATCTATCTCTATAGATCTTAATTCCTAGAATGTAGGATGCTTCTCCTAAGTCCTTCATTGAGAAAGTATTCCCAAGCCAAGTCTTTACCTTCTCTAAGGCTAAGACATCATTCCCCATCAAAAGTATGTCATCCACATACAATATGAGGAATGTTGTCGAGCTCCCACTAACCTTCTTGTACACACAAGGTTCATCTTCATTTTGAATAAAGCCAAACACTTAGACTTCCTCATCAAATCGAAGATTCCAACTCCGAGATGCTTGCTTCAATCCATAGATTGACCTTTGCAGCTTACAGACTTTATTGGCATTCTTTGGATCTACAAAACCTTCAGGATGTGTCATGTACACATCCTCATTTATATTCCCATTAAGGAATGAGGTTTTAACACCCATCTGCCAAATCTCATAGTCATAATTAGCTGCAATAGCAAGCATGATCCTGATGGATTTATTCATGGCAACTGGAGAAAAGGTTTCATCATAGTCAACACCTTGAACTTGTCAAAATCCCTTCGCAACCAATCTGCCTTTATAAGTTTGCACATTGCCATCCATGTCGGTCTTCTTCTTGAAGACCCACTTGCACCCTATGGGTTTTACCCCTTCGGGTGGTTCCATCAAAGTTCATACTTTGTTGGAGTATATGGATTCCATCTCAGATCTCATGTCTTCAAGCCATTTCTCAGAATCTGGTCCCTCCATAGCCTCTACGTAGGTAGTTGGATCATCATCTGTGATCAACTCACCACCTTCCTGAGTCACAAGGTATCCTAACCTCTCAGGTTCAAGGCGGGTCCTACTAGATCTACGAGGTCCTTGTGTTACCTGAGGAGACTGAGATTCCACAACACCTTGTGAATCTACATTTTCCTCTGGTACATCTACCAGTTCAATGTTTTCTTGTTGGGCTTGAACCTCTTCAAGCTATATATTCTTCCCACTGCTTCCTTTGGAAATAAATTCCTTCTCTAGGAACATAGTTGACCTGGAAACAATCACTTTGTTGTCAGTAGGGTGGTATAAATAGTATCCCCTCATTTCCTTGGGGTATCCAATGAAATAACATTTATCGAATTTGGGTCCAAGCTTATCAGGAAACATTTTCTTGACGTAAGCCTCACAACCCCAAATCTTCAGAAAAGACAAATCGGGATGCTTCCCGTACCATATCTCATATGGCGTCTTTTGAACCAATTTAGATGGTACACGGTTAAGTGTAAACGCGACGGTTTCAAGAGCATGACCCCAGAAAGAAATCGGAAGATCAGCAAAACTCATCATTGATCGCACCATATCCAACAATGTGTGATTCCTTCTTTCAGACACACCATTATGTTGTGGTGTTCCAGGCGGAGTCCATTGTGATACAATACCACGGGCTCGCAGAAGGTCCTCAAACTCCTGGCTTAAGTATTCTCCACCTTGATCGGATCAAAGTGCCTTAATACTTTTACCAAGTTGGTTATGTACTTCATTCATGAAATCCTTGAACTTTTCAAGGGCTTCTAACTTATACTTCATCAGGTACACATAGCCATACCTACTGAAATCATCAGTGAAGGTAATGAAGTACTGATACCCATTTCTGGCATTAGATCTAAAAGGCCCACATACATCAGTATGTATGAGTCCTAATAGATCACTAGCTCTCTCACCTTTACCTGAAAAGGGAGTCTTGGTCATCTTGCCCAACAAACAAGATTCACATGTCTCTATTGATTCATAATCAAAAGAGTCTAGATAACCATCTTTATGGAGTCTAGAAATGCACTTCTCATGTATGTGCCCTAGACAACAATGCCAGAGATATGTCTTGTTTGAGTCGTTGAGTTTTTGCCTTTTGGTGTTTACATTATATACACTTGTCTCCAAGTCTATCAAGTATAGACCATAAGACATAGGGGCACTGCCATAAAAGATCCCATCTTTATAAATGGAACACTTTCCATTCTTAATAAGAAATTCAAATCCATCTTTGTCCAAACAAGAGACGGAAATGATATTCCTATTTATGGCAGGTACATAATAGCAGTTCTTCAACTCTATTATTAGCCCACTTGGTAGAGCTAACTCATAGGTTCCTACAGCACTGGCGGCAACTCTTGCCCCATTTGCAACACGTAGTTCAACCTCGCCTTTCCCCAAAGGCCTACTTCTCTTAAGATCCTTCACATTTGAACAAATGTGAGATCCGCATCCGGTATCAAGTACCCATGACGAAGAAGTAGTAAAGTTAATCTCTATCACGTATACACCAGAAGTGGAGATCTCTATCTCTGACTTCTTCTTCCATCATTCCTTCCATCCTCTCGATGTAGAAGAAATTGGTTTGGCGAGAGAACCCTTCTCTCCCTTACCTTCGTTCTTCTTTACTAACGCATTAAGCGTACATAGAGTGGATTCTAAGGCTTCTGGTATATCTGGATTGTGCAGAACACTTCTCACAGTCCTCAACCAGTTATGGAATTTATTCTCAATTAATTTGCCCATTTAAAAAGATGATTCTTTTGCCATTCTACAAGAGAAAATTTGCATTTGTCAAAACTCCTTTTGATTTGATTTGAATAAATTTGACAATAGTTAATTAGGCCTTTAATTAATTACCACTCCCACTATTTTGACTCAAATTGATAGCCCTCACCATCAATTCGGAAGATTGCAGCATACAATCTTCTAGTGGGTCAAGATCCTAAAATCCTCTGAGCCATGGACAAGCTAGGGCTGTCACCCACAACTGAGATCTCCCAGGTAGGCAACTCTTGCCAATTGCATCATATGCAACTCTTGAAAGATGTCATATGCAACTCCTTGCCATGATCATCTCCATACCTCAAAGTGCTAGATCCTATCTAGGTCACCTTGTTAAGTCCGACCCAAAGCCAACACAATGAACATGCACCCTGCTTGGGCAGAACCACACATTCATCCTTCACGCTTCCACGAGATAGACGGTGCACCATGATTGGGCGTGCCCATACTTGGTTGATCAAGCTTTTCACGTGTGTCGCATTTGGAAGGCATCTCAAACTTAATATTTAATGAGGGATTTGTTTTTATATACATATACATATCCAATCACCACAATATATAGTATGTATCATATACATGCTATATCCCACAGAAAATATGCAAAATGATAAAAAGCAATGATTATGGCCATCCTATAGTGATTCCTCGAGCCAAGAGGAATCACGGTCATCTAGGTCTACATCACATGCAACCTGTACAAGATGAAATCTGTGCCTTCCTTTCTGGGTTTGATCAGCTCATCTCCATGATTGATCGGCTCGCCATCAAGTTTGTTGTTCAGGTGCCACCAACCGATCGACTGGCACCTCCAGCCGATCAGTTCATCGGTCATCGTGCATCTCCTCAGGTCGCCACCTGCTCGTCTCGCTCCTTGAACTGGCCGTCTGGATCACCAACCGATCGGTTCACGCCTTGAACTGATCGTCTCAAGTCGTCTGCCATTCTTTGACATAATAGGAAATAAAGTATATCCTATTTGCAATTTAATTGTGAAACCCTGAGTTACATTCGGGGGGAGCAAAGGTAGGAAAAGAATTCTCGAATTATTTCGAGTTACATCAGGAATAGGAGAAGGGGAATCGGTGCGCAGACCGAGATGCAAGAAACCACATACAACCACACACAGATATAGGGTTTATAGGCCATAACCATGCTGCACATCCACCACAAAACTCGTTTAAGGGCGATGCGTATCGAGTGCATTAATATTACATATCATATATGTATAATTGGGATTTGTGGATTGGACATGCATAAAGCCAATTTTATTCGCATCGTATGCAATAAATAAAGGCGACAAACCAAAATCGATCATATCGATAATCCTAAAATATAGAGCAGTTGACGTGGGTTTGATACCACTGTTGGGTTTTAAGGGAGGCAGAGAAGCAGCGGAAACAAAAAACTTTCTCCCTCAAACCCAGAACAAAAGGAATCGCGTCAATGTCTATACAATAGGAAAGATGGTTTGTGGATGCATACATTGTCCTGAGGCTTGCTCGGCGACAATACCTTGCGCCTTGTGTGGTCTTCACCTCCGGTCTTGGACGGTGTCTGTGCAGCTCCTGGTCGCACGGAGACTGAAGACTCCTGGTCTCACCGGGACTGTCGGGATTGACAGTTGTCCTCCGAGCGACAGAGGTCTCCTGCCTCTGTAGTCATCCACACAGACCGCCTGGAACTCCGATCTCCTTGTCGCACAAGGAACCGAAAGGAGTCGCACCCTCCTGTCGGCGTACTAGTCGCCAACACACTCTCCTGCTACCAGTTGCAACTGCAGTTGTCTTTCCATTGCTGTGCCTCCCTTTTCGGGTAGCACTTGCTCGGGCTCTCTCGGTTACCAAAACCAGAGAGAACGACAACTTTGCAGAGCAACCGGCTTGCAAAGAGTTGTACTCTGAGAAGCCCCCAATACCCCTATATATATAGGTGGGTCATGGGACAGGGTTCTCTATCCCCGGCAATATTGGACTAAAAGCAGGAATAGAAGGGTTCAAGATTTTCCACAAAAAACAACCAACTCGCAACCTGAACCGATCGTTTCACAACTGAAGCGGTCGGTTGGGGACCTGAACCGGTCGGTTGACACTCAACCGATCAGTTAGGACCCATGAGCAGGTCGGTTCACTTTCTGAACCGATCAGTTTGTGGTCCTGATCAGTTCCTGATTGACTTCCCAACTTTTGTTTCTAATTGGTATCAAATACCAATCCTTGTTCCAATCAAAATGGGCAAGTGAAACGAAAGGAAAATTCTCACCAATCTTACTTTCCCAACTTGCTCAGTTGCATCAGTTGAACTGATCGTTTCAACACTTGAAGCAATCATTCACCCTGTCCTTGAGTCGATAGGTTCATCACATGAACCGGTCACTTCACCAAGCTGATCTGATCGGTTCATCACATGATCCGATCGGTTGGGAGTACAGATTGTGCAGAATCAGTCAATTGCGATTTCAATCAATGTGATACTCCAATCAATGTGTCCAACACCTTGAACATTATGATATTGAGCTATCAACTGATTGAGTGTTTAATTGAACTACTAAACTCCTTTAGTAATCAATCTAAACATTGTTTGTGGACAAAACTCCTCTTCCAGGTTAAATCCTATGTGTGTGACCCTACAGGTCCATTTCACATTGGTAGTGAATGTCCATAACACTTATGACTTCACAAGCAAAGAGCGGTGCCTAGTCACACATCAGTGCTACCCAAGTGAAATAGAAAGTTGGAGAACAACTTTCAATTCTACAATCGGTGAATGGTGTTATAGTGAATGTATAATTCCTTTGTCACTGATATCCTGAATGAACTCGAGGCATGGAACAGTCATTCTGTCAACATTCATTCATTTCCTTGATCTCAGAGCAGACTGGGTGAGATGTGTGTGACATCAATATCACATATTGATTCACGCGTGCATGCGCATGCCTTTCTCAATCCTACTCATCAAGTGGCCAAGGATATCAAACTCCCTCAGGAGGGACAAATCCCATATCTATCACTCACCCCTCAGAAGCCCCATGTGTCAAAGCCACCCAATCATCACCTTTATAACAACCCATATTTCAGGATTGCGTTTGATGATGTCAAAGTGTACCCAATGACATGTGTTGAGTGTAGTGATTTCAGGTCTAAGAATCACACTCACCACCATCACTATGAGAGCTGACTGTGACTACCAAGCCATGGTTCCATGTGTCACTCTCACGGTGGGTCTGTCTGGTACCTTGTTCTCTAACAAGTACCTATGTGCTTGGTTTGATATCTCTATATCATGACTAATGAGATTCTGTCATCAACCAACACACAATCTAGTCTTTAGTGTTATTGATGTCTATTGTTATTTCCACAATACAACTGACTAGGGACTAAACAAGAATGTATACCCTTAACATCTGTATGATCTCATCATTTAGGTCCTTAACCTAAAAGTATTCGTCATTGAGTAAAATCATTCTTTAGACATCTATCATGTTACACTATCATCTCAGAAACAATTTAAACATATAGATCGGAAATTGCCCTTTTATTATTATTCAAATCATTTACAAAGTATCCCATTACAATCATCATATGACTTGCTCTATGGGCATACATACCAACAACACTAAGTATGGTAAATCAAGCAACATATCATACAAGAACAATCATTTCATCCAATATCATATGCCAAGTATTCTACTATACAAATAATACAAGCATATTGTATAATAAGTCAAGCAAGAGGTAATGGCATACCTTGATCAAGATATCCTAATCACATTCCTGATGTCATCTATATCCTTGTCACCCCCCTGATCAAGACAAGATCACACATCACCATCAGATTCTCATCATCATAACCTTGGTATGTCCATTTTTAGGGTTTTACTTAGATCATAGGATATTCTCCTTTTTACTTGTATTCTTGTCTTGTAATTATCTTAATGAGATCATGTTCCAGATTATGGTTTGTTTGTATGAACATTAGTTTCTAGTTCATATGAACCTCCACAATTGTTATTACTCTAGGATGCGGTTGTGGAGCTCATTCTCCACAAGGTCGTTGCCGCTTGGTTTTGGCTACAGTGGAGCAAAAGGGGGTAAATGTATCTAATCATCCTCGAGCCAATCTAGAGCTACTAAAAGCTTTGAGAGACATCCATGAACTCATGTATCCCTAGTATTCACTGAGAAACTCCGGGAACAAGCCTCCCTACTCCAAATGTAATTCTAGCAGAGTCCCCCTCATTAGACATGGTATCTGCTGCAAAAGGACTAGAAAGCATGAAGAATCAACTCCACTAATCCCTAGCTCCATTTTCCCCTACTTAGATCCCTCTTTTAGTCTCTCTTTCTCCTTGGTCTTCTCCTTCCTCTCTTCTAGAAGTTGTAATGGAGTGAAGGGGGAGGAATAGGAAGTTTGTTCTCCCTTGTCACTTATTCACTAACCACATATGAGTGATTGTGATATTCATTTGGATGAGACGATATAAACTCTTCATCCATCCTCTGCTCTCGCCTATGTTCTCAGCACCACCACGTCGTGGGCTGTCATCACCATGGTCAAGATGAAACTACCATGAAGGAGACAACTTATGAACCATTCGGTCCAACATATCCAACTAGAGAAATACCCACATAGTCAATCTATGGCGGACTCAACTCACTAGCTATGTGACAGCCTCACAACATGACTTAGCTAAACATCATGTAACTATATCAATTATAATCAATAATACACATAATTTTATGATACTCAAACCTAAATAACTTCATCTAGGAACCTTCAAACTTTATGAAACTTGAACCATAGCTTAACTATCATCCAAGTTACATCCTATCCAACTTTGGTGAAAAAACTCACTTCATCAACTAACCACTTAATCCAAAATGACACATACATAAGGGTATTAATTATATTATTAACATCAACGACTTTCAATCTTTGCCAAACTAGTTGATGTACATTCATATGAACAAAACTCACTTTAGGACTATCATTTTGTCATTATAATATGTAAACCCAAGCAATATTAACCATGTCCTCTTATATACATAAGGACTTAAATTTGATTATTCCAATCTCCAACCCATGATTGAATCAATGAATTGAGTAACCAAGAAACTCAAAAGTTCACTCCATCACATCCTACACACCTTAAAAAAAATTCAACCTTAAAATTAAGCCAAAAGTCCTTTCCATCACATCATATACATCTTAAAAAATATACCATCCTTGAAATTAAGTTATGCTCTTACTTCGAGGAAAAACCAAAAGGTCTTCATCCATATGTAGGACACCACTCTATGTGCAACATATCCAAAAACAAATCCCCATAATCATATCCAAACCACTATTAGGAGGTTTTAAAACATCTAGTGTGAATCACCCCTTCATAAAAGATTGAAAAAATGGCTTAGAAATTTTGGTTATGTCATGACATAACTCATATGTTAGGGTTGCAACCTTTTCTTTTCCCATCAATTAGGGTTCCCACATCATATTACCATGTTCAAAAGGAGTTAACTAAAGTTAGTCCATTATATCAAGGTGCCATCAACATTTTATTGAGCTAATTGTTAGAACATGTTCAACACTAATATATGCCTTTAGGAGGGCGTTAACTATAGTTAACCCACTTTCTCCATCTAGATCATATCAAGGTGTCATAATCATTTAATTGTACTAATGTTTCAGATAATATTCAACATCTTTATTGAGCACTAACATTAACACCACATTCATTGTTTATCATTCATTTTCATTTTCTCATATCATATTACAAACTTTTTGAGTGACTTCATCACTAGATTAACCTACTATATTGAATTATCATTATGTATATGTTTAACCATCTATACATAAACAACTATCAAACATCTCTATGTTTTCAACATGTTATATACTTGTGTATCTCATCTCAAGATAAGATCACATTCTTACATATATTATCTCATGATTGTAAGGACCCTGAACTTGCTTAATGAGTTGAATGATCTTACCATAATTGAATGCTTATAACCCTAATCTAACCTTTTGATATGTTTTGAAATCATAATACAAGCTTAATGTTTCAAATTTGGTCCAATTTGGACACTGTTTGAGCAAGTTATGCAATTTTCTATACATTTTGGACTTTTCTACAATTTACCCAATAGAGGGGTTTTCTTTGCAATTTGTCGCATACATTATGTTACATAGATGTTACATTATCATTCTTGAGATTTTTGAGCCATGGGGATCCTATTTGAGCAATGGTTTGAAGGTGTTTTCATCAAAGTTATTTTAGGGTTTACCCCTTCACGGATGAGCTACTTTTAGTAGCTATCAACAAATGAATTATGTGATTGGCTGGGAATTTCGACAAAGGAAAGGTAATCAGGTTAATAGGGACGGTGGGGGATCTTATTATGTGTTTTCTTGTATATTCTTAATAGTTTAAGGCCATAAACACATGGTGAAGCTACTTTTACACCTCATGCTTGCTTCTATCCTTATCCATGGGCTATATTTACCTCTTCCTTGCCCAAATACGAAACTATGCTTGATTTATCTTTCCTCTAACCTGGAGAAACAAATACACTCTGTTTTTCTGTGGAACCAACTACTCTAAGGTAGAATAAAACCCCTTTTTGGAGAAGAAGGTCTCTTAGGGCTCCATCTAGCCCTACCTAGGGTTTCCAAGGTCATCTTCTAGGGAATTCGACCAAGGCAAGTTGTTTTCTTCCTTCCTTATTGATTTTTCTTGCTCTTCTCCTTCCTTAGACCTTCCTCCATCAGGTCAGAACCATGTTGTTCCATGGTGAAAGTGTCTCTACAACTCAAAAATCTATCCTTTTTGTTTCTTTTTCTAGGATTTTGCTTCTTTGTGGAGAGAAGTACCTATTTGGCCAAGTTTAGATCTGAATCCAAGGTTTTCTTGCCCTATTTTCTCGAGATTATTGCTGTTTGGGATCTGACCTACTCTATAGAGGCGAGTTATATAATATTCTTCACTTATATTTCTTAGTAGAAGCTTTTTAGTTCATGTTTATGCCTTAATGTGTTGATTTAAGAATAGAGAAACCATGCTTGTTTAGAATTACGAATTTTTGTGGTGTTCCCTGTTTTGTTCCAATTCTATGTGAACTTTTAAACATGTGTATGACCTTTCTAAGGTGTAACATGATCTGGGACAGGTTGATAGCATCAACCTATGGTGCTAAGTACAAAATAGTTGATGGTTCAAATTAGGTTTTTCAAGCTATTTCATTCCCTATCACACCACCGATGGTCATACCATTCAATATCCAATGGTGTTGCTATTTTGGCAACTGATGTTCGTGATCAAGGGTGTCAAATTTATGGTGACAACCTATGGTCACCCCCTTAGGTCAGGTTTTGACTCAATTGGACATTTAATTATCACCCACTAAGTATTCTAATGATGTTATCAATCGATGATGATATTGGCTCAATATTTGATGGTGTTAATTGAAGTATTACTAATCTTGCAACCAATGGTGACCTAATGATCACAATTAATGGTGGATCACGTCATCACCATATATGATGAAATAGGAATGCAATTTTATATTTTACTAAACCTTAAACTAATGGTTCCTTGGTTCAATTGATTTAATGGTTAGACTTATACTTCAATTAATAACCTTGAACAATGAACCTGATCCAATGAATAAAATTGGATGCTTCAACATCCAATGGATTTGAATAAATCACATGGTATTATATGTGGGTCCTAATGAAGATAATTTAATGGTTCAATACCATTAATTTGTAGTCTTACCTTTGCCATCATATAGTTATATTTGATAAATCGCTATAATAAGTGGAGGTGTAACTCCCATGTGATCTAGCTTGTTATTCGTAACCTTAATATAATTATATGATGTTGATTGGTTATAATCAGACCTCTTGAATGACTAATGTGATAATGAATTACACTCTTTTTGTGTTGAAACCACATTGTAGTACTATTTGAATATCATAGTGCATTACCATGTGAATATCTATGGACACATATGTGTTAATGATCTTATGAGCCTTGCTTAAGGCATGGAATAATGATGATAACCTTACTATGAATAATGTGATGGTCTTAATGACCTTTGGGCATGTTTGAAGCCATTTTTGAGGTGAATTCCTCTTCATGTTTAAATAAGGGTTAAAACCCTCGAACTTGTGATAAGATATTGGTATCTTGTAAAAGTATGATGCTAAGTGTAGTCCATTAATTTGCAATGAATGATAGCATGTGGTAATGTGATTAACATTTATATCTTTTGAAGTTGTTATACATATACTCTTGTTAGAAAATAATTAGGGTTTTAATGTCCATTTGTATGATTTAGCCTTAATTCACCCAATTAGCATAACTAATTAAGTGAAACTCTAATCATGTAGTGCCCTGTGTCATTGATCTATCTGAGTGTCAGAAATTACCAGATAGTAAAACAAGTATTCCTAAGGGATACTTGGAGTGCATACTGATGAGTATGTGGGGTCCTTGTCATCCTAAATTCAAGTGTTAGGGAGGATGATAGTGGTCATACCTAGCCCTCAGTTTGAGAACGGTTGCGGTCGTGTCTCAGTGATTATATATATGATGATGAGATTGGAGGACAACTGTGGTTGTACCTCAGATGGTAGGGTATGCGTACCCACCTCCTTTCACTAGTGTCATGACCTGTACCAAGGACAGACTAGGCTATTAGAAGCTTGACCTTATGTGTCGCTGTGGCGGACCCGTACTGACCGGTGGCGGAGAAGATCTTAGGAATGCGGCTCTTCGTATATATTGTATGGCACTGATTTTGACTTAGTAGTGGTTAGTTGGTACTTGAGTGGTATTTCTCAAATCCCTCGGGGAAATGTAATAAAATAAGTGATACCAGCCGTGTAGTATAATTTCTAGGGTTTAATACATATCACATTGGTTGATTAACCCTTGTCTTGTCTTTACACTGCATAGTTCTTACATGATGCAGACTTATGAAAATTGTACAATTCTACTTGATGTTACAACTTATTTTCTTAACTACTTAGTATGCTTAAACTATTTAATATATTCATATTGTTTATTCAATACCCTAACTGCTCAATGTATTAACTATTAATTAATATGTTATAATTAATATATGTTGGAGAGAGTTATATCTCTCATTGTGACTGGGTATCACCCGTGGGTCACCACATTTTTTTTAGGCGGTCAAGGGCAACGAGGTCGAGGTCGTGCTGTGGAAGAAAACCAACCTGGTGATCAATAGATTTAGAAGGTTGGTTAGTTGTAGATGTTAGTAGTAGAGTCCTAGTATCTTCCTTGTACTCTCAGGTCTGGGTATGGGATACATTTTATAGATGATATACTCATATCAACATGAGATTTTATAGTATGCCAATGTTTGTAAATATATGGCATGTACATGTGAAATATCTTTTGTATGCAGGATGTGACTGAGGTCTTTGGACCCATATGTAAATACTAGTTACAGTATATGAGAATGGAATGATGGACCTTTGTAAATGTTCTAGAGTTTATTTACATTGTTGGAATTAGTTTTAATTATTCCACATTTTTTACTATGTGATAAATCAGTTGTTGATCGTGTTTTGTGTTTTGAGTAATCTTGTTAAGCATGATGAGGTATCACAGTTAAGTTGGTATCAGAGCTCTAGGTTTATTGAGTCTACAGGGACATAGGACTTAGGTTTGACTCTATTCTTATGTATCCAACATATCTGATCATAGTTTATGCTTATGCAGATGTGTCTGGAGGACATGAAGAACATATTGACAGTAGCTATGTTGCACTAGGAGGAGGTGCAGGGAGGCAGGCACCTGATGAGAGAATACTAGAAGAAGGGCCAAAGCAGCCCGCAATGCCTCATAAAGACCCAGCAATGATGGCCAATCCTGAGTTTTAGTCTATGTTTAGACATATGATGGCCACAATTACACATATTCCTAACTGATCGCCAGCACCTCAGGCTAGGGAAGCCACCTCTAATGTGAAGTCCCAAGGTGTCAGGAAGACATTTAAACATCTTAGACGTGTTGGGGTGATTGAATATGCAGGTACTTCTGATCCAGCAAACACTGACATATAGTTGACTGAGCGGGAAAAGGCATTCAAAATCCTAAACGTCACTGAAGAGGACAAAATTAAGCATGCAGTATACTTGTTGAAGGGTAGTGATGGCCACTGGTGGGCCATATAAGAGGAGAAAAGGCCAGGAGTTGTGATAGGATGGGAGGAGTTTCTTAGAGAATTTGTTAGCCGATATTTTCTAGAGACCTACCTAGATGAGAAAATCTCTCAGTTTGAGTAGATTTGTCAGGGAGCTATGACTATCATTGAGTATGAACCAAAGGTTATGGAACTTATGAGGTTCTGCCCGCACATCACAACAATGGACAAGGAAAGGATCTAGAGATCTGAGAAGGGTCTGAGTACAGAGTTGACTACTACATCATCAGCCTTGGAGAATAGGAAAAGGTTTTCCACCTTTGTTGAATATGTCAGGAGGATTTAGAGGTCTTCCATAGAGAAGTGTGAAGCTAATGCTAAGAAGCAACCTATGCAGTTTCAAGGGCACTCATCTAGAGGCTTTAATAAGCCAAGGTTTTTCCCACCGCCATCGCAACCAAGGTCAACCTTCACTGAACCAAGATCATAGGCACCGTCGCAGTGGACCCCGAGTAGGGGTAGAGGATATAGTTTTCCACCAATAGGAGCTTGCAGTTCATCATCAGTCTCAGTTATAGGGTCATTTAGACCACATAGTGATAACTGAGTGTGTCATCAATGTGGACAGATAGGTCATATTAGATGGAATTTCCCTATGAAGGTTGAGGAGGTGAGTCAGCAACCAAGCCAAAATCATAAAGGATCACAACAATGAAAGTTTGATATTAGTAGTGGCATAGGACGTGGTCAGGCATCCCATGTAGGATCCTCAAGATAGGTGAGCAGAGGACGTGGATGGCAACAGGCGATAGCTAGGTTCTATGCCATGACCCAGTCGAAAGCAATGGTCAATCCATGAGTTGTGACATGTCAGATGGAGTTATTTCATTCTAATTTGTCTGCTTCTTATTTTGTATATGTGTTAGTAGACCCGAGTGTGATGCACTCTTTTATCACCATAGAGGTGATAGATAGTTGTTATCTACCTGTTAGTCTTAGATCTGATAGCCTATGGCTAGAGACTCCTTTGGTTGATTCTGCTGAGTTGAGGGAAGTGTGCCCTTCTTGTGTTCTTTCTTTCTCTAGACACAACATTCAAGTGGATCTTTTGCCACTTAACATGCATGGTTTTGATGTAATCCTAGGAATGGATACCTTGGAAAAATACAAGGTAGTCTTGGATTGTAGTACTAAACTGGAAACATTCCATGATGGAGATATACAGTGGATTTTTCAGGGTGATAGGAAGATTCTTCCTACATGTTTGATGTCAGCTATGACAGTTGAGAAGTTGATTAGACAAGGATGTGAGGCTTTCTTATCTCATGTTGTGAATACCAAGCTGGGATGTCCTGGTATCTAGGAGGTACCAGTGGTGCAAGAATTTGAGGATGTCTTTCCTGAGGAATTTCCTAGCATTCCCCCTCCTAGAGTGATTGAGTTTGAGATCAATCTTGTTCCTAGAACACAACCCATAGCACATTCAGCATACAAAATGGCACCAGTAGAGATGCAGGAGTTAAAGAAATAGTTACAAGAACTATTAGAGAAGGGTTTTATCAGGACAAGCACTTCCCCTTGGGGTGCTCCCATGTTGTTTGTTAAAAAGAAGGATGGTTCAATGAGGTTGTGTATAGACTATAGATAGTTGAACAAGGTGACAATAAAGAATAAGTATACTTTGCCAAGGATTGATGATCTTTTTTATCAGTTGAGAGGTTTTATTGTGTTTTCAAAGATAGAACTGAGGTTTGGTTACCATCAGTTGAGAATTAAGGCTGATGACATACCCAAGTCATCTTTTAGGACTAGGTATGGTCATTATGAGTTTGTGGTTATGTCATTTGGGTTAACCAATGCACCTGAAGCTTTTATGGATCTAATGAATAGGGTGTTTAGACCTTATCTTGATCAGTGTGTGGTTGTGTTCATAGATGATATCCTAATATACTCCAAGGATAGTCAACAACATGAGCAACACCTTCGCTCGACATTGACTTTGTTGAGGCAGCATCAACTATATGCTAAATTCAGCAAGTGTGAATTTTGGTATCTGAAGTGTCTTTTTTGGGCCATGTTATATCTACAAAAGGTATTTGTGTTGATCCTAAGAAAGTGGAATCTGTACTAGAATGGGAACAACCAAATACACCGACACAGATCTGTAGTTTCCTAGGTCTGGCAGGTTACTACAGGAGGTTCATCAAAGACTTCAGTTTTATAGCGTTACCCCTAACTAGGTTAACCAGGAAGGATGTTCCTTTTTCTTGGAATGACAAGTGTCAACATTCTTTCCAGCTTTTTAAAGAAAAGTTGACTAGTGCACCGGTGTTAGTACTGCCAGAGCAAGGAAAAGGCTATATTGTCTTTTGTGATGCTTCAAAGAATGGGTTGAGATGTGTGTTGATGCCAGATAAAAATGTGATTTCTTTTGCAGTGGTAGTCCATGCCTTAAAGATCTAGAGATAATATATTTATGGAGAAAAGTGTCAAATCTTCACTGACCACAAGAATCTACAGTATATCTTCTCAAAACATGAGCTAAATATGAGGCAGAGTAGATGGATGGAGCTGATTAAGGATTATGATTGCATAATAGACTACGATCCAGGAAAAGAAAATGTGTTAGCTGATTCATTGAGTAGAAAGTCATCTTCATTATCAACAGTAGATAATGCACAATTAAATTCCTTGATGTGCCATAAAAGAGATATGCTAGTGTCTCTTTTCCAGATGAATGTACAGCTAGAAGTTTCCTTGCTGGTAGGATTATTGGCACAGTTACAATTGAAAACTACCTTGAGACAGCAGATTCATGATGCACAACAGAATGATATTGTGATATAGAATATCTGATTAGGGATTGGCAATGAAAAGTATGATGGCTTTCATGAGGCAGATGATGGTACAGTTTATTACCACAATAGGACAGTAGTTCCTGATGTTGATGGGTTGAGGAAGATGGTACTTGAGGAGGCTCACTCTTCCATGTATGCAATGCATCCTGGAAGTACGAAGATGTACCAAAACATGAAAGACATGTATTGGTGGCCAGGTCTAAAGCTTGATGTGGCAGAGTTCACTGCCAAATGTCCAGTTTGTCAGTAGGTGAAGGTTGAGCACCAGAAGCCTACAGGGACATTACAACCCTTGCCAATACCCCAGTGGAAATGGGATCATATTACTATGGACTTTGTTGTTGGTCTTCTTAGGACTGCTAAGGGCCATGATTCCATATGGGTGATAGTAGACAGATTGACTAAGTCAGCTCATTTTCTGCCAGTTAAGATGCGTTTATAGCGGAGTAATTGGAAAAAATATATGTTGTTGAGATAGTCCGTCTGCATGGCATTCCAGTGACTATAATTTCTGATAGAGGTCCATTGTTTACAAGTCATTTTTGGGAGTGTCTGCATTCTACAATGGGAACACAACTGAGATTCATCACAACTTTTCATCTGTAGACTGATGGCCAGTCTGAAAGGACTATTCAGACTTTAGGGGATCTCTTGCGGGCATGTGTGCTGCAATTTCTTGGTAGTTGGGATGTACATATGACTATGATAGAGTTTGCGTACAACAATAGCTATCAAAGAAGCATAGATATGGCTCCTTATGAGGCTCTATATGGGAGATGATGTCGGTCTCCTCTTTGCTGGTATGAGACAGGTGAATATCAACTTTTGGGTCCTGAGCTAGTACATCAGACTATGGAAAATATTAAAGTGATACAATAATAGTTGAAAGCAGCCCGGGATAGGAAAAAATCTTATGCAGATAACCGATGCAGACCACTTGAGATCCAAGTGGGAGATAGAGTATATCTTAAGGTTTCTCCTTGGAAAGGTGTTCTGAGGTTTGGAAAGAAGGGTATGTTGGCTCCCAGATTTATGGGACCATACCCTATCCTAGCTCATGTTTGAAAGGTAGCATATAAGTTGGAGATACCACTAGATCTGCCTACATTGCATAATGTCTTTCACATCTCTATGTTAAGTAAATGCCATCTAGATACTGAGCAAACAATCCAATCAGTAGAGGTTGAGTTAGATGAGGATATCTCCTATAGTGAGGGTCCTATATTGATCATGGATAGAAGGGTGAAAAAGTTGAAGAGAAAAGATATAATACTAGTGAAAGTTTTATGGAATCATCTTGGAATAGAGGAAGCCACATGTTAACTAGAGAATGAGATGTGTAGAAAATACCCATCTCTTTTTTCATAGGATTTCGGGGTAAAATCCTTGTTAGGGGTTTATAGTTGTAAGCCCCTGAACTTGCTTAATGTGTTGAATGAGATTAATTACCATAATTGAATGCTTAGAACCCTAATATAACCTTTTTATATGTTTTGAAATCATAATACAAGCTTAAGTTTCAAAATTGGTCCAATTTGGATATTGTTTGAGCAAGTTATGCAATTTTCTATACATTTTGGACTTTTCTACAATTTACCCAATTGAGGGGTTTTTTTTGCAATTTGTCACATACATTATGTTCCTTAGATTTTATATTATCATTCTTGAGATTTTTAAGCCATGGGGATCCTAGTTGAGCAATGGTTTGAAGGTTTTTTCATCAAGGGTATTTTAGGGTTTACCCCTTCATGGATGAGCTACTTTTATTAGCTATCAACAAATGAATTATGTGATTGGCTGGGAATTTTTACAAAGAAAATCTAAGACAGTTAATAGGGATGGTGGTCGAGCGGCTTGTTTGTGTGCTTGTATATTCTTAATAGTTTAAGGCCATAAACACATGGGGAAGCTACTTTTACACCTCATGCCTGCTTCTATCCTTATCCATGGGCTATATTTACCTCTTCCTTGCCCAAATACGAAACTATGCTTTCTTTCTCTTTCCTCTAACCTACATCAACGAATCTAAGGTAGAATACAACCCCATTTTGGAGAATAAGGTCTCCTAGTGCTCCATCTAGCCCTACCTAGGGTTTCTAAGGTCATCTTCTTGGGAATTCGACCAAGGCAAGTTGTTTTCTTCCTTCCTTCTTCATTTTTCTTGCTCTTCTCCTTCCTTAGACCTTCCTCCAGGTCGTAACCCCCTGCTATTCCATGGTGAAAGTTTCTCTACAACTCAAAAAGCTATCCTTCTTGTTTCTTTTTCTAGGATTTTGCTTCTTTGTGGAGAGAAGTACCTATTTGGCCAAGTTCAGATCTGAATCCAAGGTTTTCTTGTCGTATTTTCTCGAGATTCTTGCTGTTTGGGATCTGACCTACTCTATAGAGGCAATTTATATAACATTATTCACTTATATTGCTTACTATAAGCTTTTTAGTTCATGTTTATGCCATAATGTGTTGATTTAAGCATAGAGAAACCATGCTTGTTTAGAATTACGAATTTTTGTGGTGTTCCCTATTTTTTTCCAGTTCTATATGAACTTGTAAACATGTGAAGGACCTTTATAAGGTGTAACATGATCTGGTACAGGTTGATTGCATCAACCTATGGTGCTAAGTACAAAATAGTTGATGGTTCAAATTAGGGTTTTCAAGCTATTTCATTCCCTATCACACCATTGATGATCATACCATTCAATAGCCAATGGTGTTGCTATTTTGGCAACTTATGTTCATGATCAAGGGTGTCAAATTTATGGTGACAACCTATGGTCACCCCCTTAGGTCAGGTTTTGACTCAATTAGATGTTTAATTATCATCCACTAAGTATTCTAATGATGTTATCAATCGATGATGATATTGGCTCAATATTTGATGGTGTTAACTGAATGTATTACTGATCTAGCAACCAATGGTGAACTAATGATCACAATTAATGGTGGATCAAGTCATCACCATATATGATGAATTAGGAATGTAATTGTAGATTTGACTAAACCTTAAACCAATGGTTCCTTGGTTCAATTGATTTAATGGTTAGACTTATACTTCAATTGATAACCTTGAACAATGAACCTGATCCAATGAATAATTATGGATGCTTCAACATCCAATGGATTAGAATAAATCACATGGTATTACATGCGGGTCCTAGTGAAGATAATTCAATGGTTCAATTCCATTAATTTGTAGTCTTACCTTTGCCGTCATATAGTTATATTTGATAAATTACTATAATTAGTGGATGTGTAACTCCCATGTGATCTAGCTTGTTATACCTAACCTTAATGTAATTATATGATGTTGATTGGTTATAAACAGACTTCTTGAATGATTAATGTGATAATGAATTACACTCTTTTTGTGTTGAAACTACATTGTAGTACTATTTGAATATCATAGTGCCTTGTCATGTTAATATCTATGGACACATATTTGTTAATGATCTTTTGAGCCTTGTTTAAGGCATGGAATGATAATGATAACCTTACTATGAATAATGTGATGGTCTTAACGGCCTTTGGGCATGTTTGAAGCCATGTTTGAGGTGAAATACTCTTCATGTTTCAATAAGGGTTAAAACCCTAGAACTTGTGATAAGATATTGGTATCTTGTACAAGTGTCATGATAACTGTAGTCCATTAATTTGCAATGAATGATAGCATGTGGTAATGTGATTAAGATTTATATCTCAAATGTTTTATATCTTTTGAAGTTGTTATACATATACTCTTTTTAGAAAAGAATTAGGGTTTGAATGTCCATTGGTATGATTTAGCCTTAATTCACCCAATTGGCATAACTAATTAAGTGAAACTCTAATCATGTAGTGCCCTGAGCCATAGATCTGTCTAAGTGTCAGAAATTGATAGATAGTGAAACGAGTATTCCTAAGGGATACTCGAAGCGTATACTAATGAGTTTGCGGGGTGCTTTTCATCCTAAATTCAAGTGTTAGGGAGGATGACAGTGGTCATACCTAGCCCTCAGTTTGAGAAAGGTTGTGTTCGTGTCTCAGTGATTATATATATATATATATGATGATGAGATTGGAGGACAACTGATAACACCAAATTTTGTGACGTTTTTCCCTTTATTCTGTTATCAAAACTACCCTTTTCTGCTATTTTCCTCTATTTTATTAGCATTTTCGCAATAATTGGCCAAGCAACGCTCTTATTCCAATTTTTCCTATCTTCTACAGAGTTTTCCTCGTTTTTGTGCAAAAAGGCCGATTCCGACCCATAATAAGTCTAAGCCCGCCTCGGCCTTCCTGACGCCCGATACAACCCAGCCCGACAGGGGCTGGGCGGCACAAGAATGATCGGCGGAGAAGGGCGCCTTGCGAAAGGGACGTACCGGCCGACACACCTTCTACCTGATAGGGAGCCGAAGCCGCCCGACGACCCAGCTCGTCGAGCGATACGACCACCCACCGGAAGGCGTGCCGCCAGCCACGTGACCGATAGCCAGCGCCTCGCGCCGAAGACATACATGTATCGGCCATCCACATCCATCGACCGGCGTATAAGGGAGCTACGTGGCGCTTCGAGCACCATGTTTTCTCGCCAACCAGCTGACTATAAATAACAGCTACAGGAAGCTGAAAAGACAGGTCAGAAACGTCGGAGGTTGGATAGGTCGGGACGGCTAGCCAGTTCACCGTTCGGACAGTTGGAGACTTGAGCGATCTGCGAGAGAAGTGCGAGAGCAACCGTATCGTGCCCCAGTGCTCGTACCGGGCGACACTAGGTGAGCTCTTCCTCATCCCGAGAGGGAGGGGATCGGTTCACCTAGGACTGTACCGGACGACACTGAGGGCCGATATCGGCCGACGTAGATACGCGACACGAGTGCCTGACAACAATCCCCGACAGTAGTATATGTGAATCCTTGGCCGACACGATAACGAAACCGATACGCTCTCCCCGTCAGTCGTGCCGCTCGAGAGGGTGTGCCGCCCGACATGAGCGTATCGGCCAGGGTCTTCGAACAATATAGTCGTCCGTCAGGCGTGCCGTCCGAGAGTTTGTGCCGCCCGACACGGCTGTACCGGGATAGGTCCCTGGATGGTATCGGGCTGGGAGTAGTAGTAGTCTATCGCCCTTCTACATCAAGAAGGCGACATCTATCTTTAATTCTGTTATTTAAATTCTTAGCTTATGCATTGTATTAAGACCCTTATAGCTGATGGAAATAGAAATGCTAAATTGCTATTTGTTTAATGCTTAGTGTCTTATGATTGGGTAACTACTGTGTTGGATATCTGAACTCTAGCTTGCATGTTTTAGATCGCGTTTCGCTTAGCTACCGAATCGTCTTTCCCGTCGCAACTACTTCGAGAGTTGGGTTGTGGCTCTAGTGTTCGGTCCGATTCTGGAGTACGAGAGTGCCCGGAATGGAGTTGTTTTAGTATCATTCCACTCTAACTTGAGTCCAGCAACCTCGAGAGGGGTGTTGAAGCTTGGTTAGAGGCACCCGCTCTGAGAGGAGGGGTGCAGGGTGTTACTGCTACCGCTTATCTTTCTAAAAGTCTTATCCCTTGCATTGCGCCTTAAGCTGCAGTTTACCTTTCTATTTTATGTTGCATGAAAATTCCTAAAAACTGCTAAATGACAAAATCTTAATCTTTCTTGTAACTCCAGTTGGAGATAGTTTTCTTTGATTTAATCATGACATCTTGTTGTTCCCTTCGGGGAACTTCAGTATCTCTTTATATCCACCGGAGTGTAGAGTGTCGATTCAGAGTCGTCAACACAACCCACCTTGTCCCTGTGTTCGACCCCGTATGACTACTTCGACCCCGTAAACAAAGTTGCGGGGGCCTAGAAGGATTCGGGTTATAAATGCGAAGGCTCGACTACCTCAAATACGCCTCCAATTTAAGGACGCGCGATTTAGGCCGGTCAACTTTCTGGCGCCGTTGCCGGGGACAAGGCAAATGGCACTATTGACGAATCTGAATCCACTAACTACACTCCCGTGCCTCAAGCTTAGAAATAGGCTTGACAGCACTTCTTTTTCTTTTTCATTTTCTTTTTTCTTTTACTTTAAGCATTATTCTTTACCCCAATTATAATTTTCTAAACATGATTTTTATGCGGTTTTCAGGTACTCTGATCTACTGAACACCGAGACTGTCAACCATGCCTCCTCGCGTAGAGCCACCTTCTGGAAACGAAAGCCCAGGAGGGAGGCCAGCTTCGCCGCCACCGGGAGACAACGACCGGTATAGTGATCATGAGCGACAAGAAGATCTAGAATCACCAGGGCATGAGGAAGAGCATCATCAGCATAGACGTCGTCGGAGACACAGGAGGAATCATGATAACTGGGAGCGACGCCGAGACGCCAGCAACAGTGACGACTCAGAGGAAGAAGAGAAAACTCTGAGAGAATTGGTTTCTACCAAGGCCAATAGATCGAGGTGCCCCGTTATCATCCCAAGGTTCAATGCTACAAACTTTGAGCTCAAGCCATCTGTGATCTCCATGATTCAAAATAAAAGCTTCAGGGGGAGTTCTAAGAGCGACAACCCTTACCATCACCTTGATGCTTTCAAAAATATCTGCGACACCATAAAGATGCGAGGGGTTCCCCAAGAGGTCATTTACTGCAAGGGTTTCATCTTCTCTTTGGAGGATAAGGCTCTATCATGGTACCTTGGGCTACCCCACCAAGCGCTGAATGGATGGGGAGAACTGGCTGACGCATTTGTAAACAAGTTCTACCCCACGGAGAAGACGATGAGAAACAAGTTAAAAATCGCGTCTTTCACGCAAAAGCCAAATGAAAACCTCCACGACGCCTGGGAATGATATCTGGAATATCAGAGGGACTGCCCTCACCACAATTTCAAGAAGGGTTTCCTGGTCTCCACCTTCTACAATGGGCTAACTCTCGATGAAAGGGTATCGCTGAATGCGGCAGCAGGAAGTGACTTCTTAGGGAAGAAGCCAAGCAAGTCCGAAAAAATCATTAGGAACATGGCTGAGTTGAAGGCCGATGTTGACTATGATAGATCCGATAGAGGGCAGGCGAAGAAGATAGGGGAAGGAATCTCTCTTGAGTCCAAGGCTCTGGAAAACATAACTTCTCAGATTCAAAGGATAGCAACAGATGTGAAACAATTGAAGGACCATGGCGGAAAAGGGAAGAAGCAAGTTGAGAAAGTCATGAAATGTGTTACCTGCGGTGAAGGAGGACATGGGGTACACAGCTGTATCTACACCAAACCCAGCACCGACAGTGACTCCGACTCGGAGGAAGAAAGGATCGAGAATGTATCCTACATGGGCTTCAAAAGACCAGACCACCCTGGATTTAGTTATGGCAACAAGGATGCGGCCGAGAACTCGCATCAGCTAAACACCTCAGCCAGGCCCGTGCAACCTTTTGAAAAGAGAGGGGGATCAGGCCAATACACCAAGAACAGCCAGTTCCAGCCAGCAAAAGGTAACTTCCAAGCACCAGGGAAGTACCAAGGCCCGCCCCGTGAACAGGAGAAAGGGGTGAACCAATCCGAAGTGATCGGCCAGTTGTTCGATTTTGTCAAGAAACAGGACACCGTTAATCACCAGTTAGCGCAAAGTGCGCTGTCCAATTCGGGGGTTTTGAACTCGTTGCAGGTCCAGTTGGCAGATATGCAGACACATCAGTGCCAAATCAACCAGCAGCTAGCGCAGCTCGCCGAGATTATGAAGAATCCTGTAGGGAAGATCCCGTCTAACACCGAACCAGCTAAAAGATAGATCAAGATGAAGAACCTGAAAGATGTCTAGCTGTAGACAGGAAATGCAGCGCTCCTTGGGAGGCAGCCCGTGCTTTTATTTTCCTAGAATAGGATGTTATTTACTTTCTTGCAAGGCAGACATTACAAACATTATGGACTGTAATAAGGCCCAAGTCAGTGCATGCGCACGTGTGCTGACTCTTTTTGTTTTAAGGGCCACCGCTTTAGTTTTATTTGCCAGGATGGGTAAATACCATCTGAGGCCAGGTTTAGCCTTAGGCCAATGATGTTTTACCCGCCTGTCGCCTCTTTTCTTAAGTGGGTTTTACTTCGGAGTTTTGTCTCGAAAAATCTTATATCGGTCGGGCGAAGTCTGGTCTAGCAAATCTTTTTTTTTCTTTTTTTTCCCAGACCAGATCAGGCGGCACACCAACCGACATACAGATTGCGCCTGTCCCGGGAGGAAATGTTTTTACTGCGACATTCGGACGCTATATATAAGGCAAAAACTTTACCGTGTCGTGCTCCCGGACTTTACTTTTTTCATCTACCATATCGCGCAGTACTTTTCTTGCCCTCCACTCCCGTGTCGCGCAGAGACCTCTTTCGATCCCGTGACGCGCAACACCTTAAGGAAAACAAAGGTATCGCGCGACAGCCCTATCGCCCGAGCATACCCGATACGGACCTTTATCGCGTACGACGTATCGGGCGAAGATTTTGCGTTGATTTTCCTTGTCGCCCGATACTGTTATCGCGCGACACGCTTCTCTCACACCTGCCCGATGCATCTGTGTCGGGCAGTGACCGTATCGTCTGTTTATTCTCATACCGGGCAGCGCTCTTTCAAGACCCTGCCAGGCGCTCAGTTTCGTTTGGGCGTATCGCCCGACATGGTTGTATCGGGCAAGCTTCACCTGATCTTGTCTTGAAGCCCGGTACCGTCGTATCGGGGTGCCTTTCCCCTTATTAATTTTTCTGTTGATAACAAAATAGCATTTATTTGATTGATGATAGGGATGGCACGCACAAAGATAACCGTTAGACTCGTTGGCGAGCAAGGCAGGAGAGTCGTCACCGAACCAGAGGCAGAGGTGGCCACTATCAGGAAGAAGCGCTCGAACCCTAAAGCAGCTGGACCCTCAACGTCTGGAAAGAGGGTGAGGACAGAAGAAGCGGCCACTCCAGCTGCAGCACCTGCTCCAACAACAGAACCATTAGAGCACACGCCAGGAAGGTTCGTGCCAAGAGATGAGGAGCACGGACGCCGATATGCTGAGCTAGGAGCCAAGCTCTACAGGCCGAGCAGGTTCGGCCACCAGTCGTCCTTCATGCAGTTGGGCATTTTCGGGAGACTGGAGGACGTACTTATTGTAGCAGGTCTGAGGCAAATCTGCTTCATCCTATCCGCCTCCTACACAGAGCTCACAAGGGAGTTCATGGCATCCCTTCACCGAGTAAAGAATACACCTGCAGAAGCCAGAATGTATGGCAGAGCAGACAAACTCCAGGGGTGGATTTACAACGCAGAGCACGTCATTTCGGAGAAGCTGCTCAACCAAATTTTCTCCTCCAGTGAAGAGGAGGGAAGGAGACTAGATAACGGTGCAAGGATCACCGAAGAAGACGGGTTCAACCCCGTAGATATCTGGGAAAAGCTAACCGGGGAGTCATCTTTCAAACCCGGGAGCAAGGTGGCGGCAGTGCACTCATGCTTCTGGAGGATAATACACAAGCTGGTGGCGTGCCTCCTCTTCAGCAAGAATGAGTCCAGCAACATTTACTCCGAGGAATTCCACGTCATGTGGCACATGATGGAGGACCGAACTATCAACCTGGGCGCTTCTTGCTGAACAGGCTGCACCCAATAAAGGATGCCACCAAGGAATATTGCATGGGTGGCATCATGAACCTAATCGTGGTGGGGTTGGGATACCCGCGTGAGCCGCGCAGCCTTTCAAGAACGAGAGGGGACGAGTCGATCGACCTCAAGTACCTCATGAGGTCGGGTATAATAAAGAAGGAGGGGCGGAGTTACTTCTACAAGTTCGCACGGACAAAGATCCTTCTTCTGCTTCCTCGTTGCGCCGCCTACAATGCAGAAAAGCTAGTCTTCACCACAGCCAAGATCGAGGTTGTGGCAGCGGGCGCAAGCTGCGCTCCGCCCCCAAGAAGCCAAGAGCGGGGGATCACCAGGGGGCCCATCCCGCTGGGTACTCGGCAGGACGTATTTTCAACAGCTCCTGCCGAGCGGCCCACTGCCTCGGGGCCACGAACGACAGCCACGACAATAAGGCCGGCGGTGGCAAGAGAAGAACCGGCGATCATGGAAGTCACCGAGACAAGGACTGGAACTGCAGCGAGAGAGACGGCTGCAGTCCCCGTAGTTTCTACTGCGCCCTTAAGGGCAACTGATGAATTACAACTGGATGTCAGCGATGAGGTATTCGCCGATATCCTACAAATGGAAATCGAAAGAGCACAGGTGACGCCGACACCACCACCAAAGTCACCTGTTGCAGTTGTTGAGGAGATCGTCGACAACGTCGATATGGGGCAGCCTCCGTCCCCCACAACACGGTCTCCTCCGATACAACAAGAGGGCGGGGCAGCACCGACACCTCGCCCAGAAGCATCAGCCGCGCGGACAATAGAAGTAGGTTCTGCCTCATCAGGAAGACCTTCGCGCGGGAGGAGCATTTCGAGGTCAAGGGGGAGACAAGCGGAAAACCCTCCTTCGCTCGGAATGATGCTAGGACAAGAACTCGATTTCTTGCGGGAGGTAACAAAAAACCATTCTACTACATTTCTTTCCCTAACCCGCAAGTTTTCGTTTTTCGAACAGAGGCTGGATAGGCAGGAACGAGAGCTGCTAGCTTTAGCCAGCCTACCTAGCCGGCTAGAGGCAGTGAATGCCACGCTTCAACAAGTTCTACAGCGCCTTAGCGAGATCGAGGGAAGGCTGAACAGGGAGGACGACCATCCATGCCCAAGGCAGCCGAGAAGATCGCCGTCGCCTCCCGGTCCGGGCTCTCAGTCCTCGTCGTCAAGAGCGTCGTCAGGATCATCCTCATACACCTCCTCCTCCGGCAGATCATCATCAGCAACTGGAGGAATTTCTTCACAAGGGCAAGGCTATGAAGCTCCTTCCAGACGAGAAAGCCCTTTTGACCTGAATGAGGCCGCTCCCTCAGCCCCCTTTGACGAAGCTGAGGATAACAACGAAGATATCAGTGTCGGGGAAGGCTCTTCTGACGAATCCGAGGGAGAAGGGGGGGACATCCGCACCGCAAACGAAAGACACCTCCCCAGAGGAAGGAGTTCAAGGGCCGACATCACCGATTTCTCCGCACCGACAGAGATACCTTCTTTCGAAATGGCTGACTTTGACAGAAGGGTCATAGGATATCTAACGATCAGAGACCAGAAACTGCTCAACATGGTCCTAAGATCGCAAGCTGACGAGGAAGAGGTACTCTGGAGCGACGGTTATTTCTCGGTACAGCGGGGAACTCTGAGAAACATCTTCCGCGCCAAGGCCGTCGTAGGGAAGAGTTTGTTCAGAGTGCTACAAGGGGCCATTATAGAAAACGCCGACAAGAACAACCAACATACAATTTACGTTGCCACCCCAGCCCTAGCAAGAAGACTAATGATGGGGTTGTACAATTCTACGCAGGTAGAAAGTATGTTGGATTACATTGAAGTGCATAATCCAAAACTGGTGCTGGCCCCTTACAAACACAGAAACAACTGGTTCCTGTGCATTGCCGACCTCTGAAATCATCATGTCCAACTGCATTTTTGCTGCAGCAAAGAGGTCCCGCACACAGGAAGTACGTTCCTACTCTCAAAGGACGAAAGCTAAGACTGTTGCCGCTACGTCTCCACCGGGTCATCAAGTACGGAGTCCAGCGCCACATCGGCGTCTGGAATTTCTACTCACTAAAGGACTTCCCAGTCCAAGAAGATGAGGGAAGTGGAAATAGCGCATTCATAGTCCTCAGAGCCATGGAGATGATACATATCTTCGGATACTTCAAGCAACTCCAGAATACTAACTTTTACAATCTCAGAAGCAAATATGCATTACTGCTAATAAAGGATAAGCGCTACTTCCGAGACGCGGGGATACCAGAAGAGCTTCTAGATAGCGAACAAGAAGAAGAGTCATCTCAGCACAGCAGCCCTCCTGAAAAAGAAGCAGAAGTAGAGACGAACATCTGTGGGGCAGGCAAACAAATAAACATCTTGCGGAAAGTTTTCGGACACGACGAACATGCCTCGCCCCAGAACCTGGAGGAGTCAATCCACAACTTCGACCGTTTCTCATGTGCTACCCTCACGCAAGAACAGGTCAACGAAATCCACATGAAGTTGGCTGACTCCAACCCTGCAGACATAGCTTACTCGGCAGGCGATGTCATAGTCCCGATTGACGACTTAAGGGACATGGTAAAAGAGGGAGGGTGTCTGGCGTTATCTGTGGCGGTCGCCTACATCCAGATAGTACGAAACAAGTCTGAACACGCATACATAGCAGATCCAATGATGTTCAACGACATTTGCCTAGCTGATGAACAAGGGGCAAAGGAAGCTTTCCTAGCAGAATTGGAATGCAGAGTCCCGGATACCATTCTCCTTCCAATCCTGCACATCAACCACTGGACGCTCTTAATGGTGTACACCCAACAACGAGCAGGGATTTTCTACAACATCTCGGACAGCAATAAAGACCATCCAGTGCCTTGTACATCGACAACGCTGACATCTCTTGAACGATTAGTACGAAAGTACTATATCGATATAGCAGCGCTGATACAACCATTCCTGGGAATGCAAGCAAGAGGCTGGCATGAACTCCAGTTCTGCCACCGCAGCCCGCAGCAAATTCAACTATCCAACGACTGCGGCGTCTTCGTCCTGGAATGGATGGCAAATGAGGCAACGCCTGATCAGCTCCTCCACATCGACTATCACAGCAAAAGAGGAGAATATGTGTGGGAGCTCTTATCTAGCCCAGGCGCGCTGATCATCTAACCCTCACTGATTAACATTTCCTTACCTCATCTACTTCACAACTCTGGGATAGAGTGTGGAGTAAGTTTGGGGGGGGTACCATGTACCAGTGAGGGAGGTACAAAAATCTTCTGATCTTTTTAACTTAAATTCCTTATTCTTTTGTTCTTTAACTTAAATTCCTTATTCTTTTGTTCTTTATCCTTTTGTTCTTTCCTATATCATGTGTACATATATATGTTTATACCAAAATTTCTGAAAATTTTGAAGATTTTGCTTATTTTGTCCCCTATGCATATGTACAAAGTTGCTGTAATAATAATAAAAACCTGTTGTGACTTCTTGCAAATTTTACTTTCTGTATATTTAATGAGTTACAAGTTCTGTCATATCTTTCTGATAATGTTGTCTCAAACAAACAAAAGATTGTGCCTTGCCATCCAAAAATTTTCGAAAAATAATAATCTCGCAAACAGCTAAGAGACGAGTATGGAGAAGGAAAAAGATGCCCAAACAGCAGATATCTCTTTTGTTTTCCCTTACCCAACAAAAATCCCAAAAAGAGAAAGAAGCCTTATGAGCGTGAATAAAAGTATGAGAGTTGTGCCCAATAAGAGAAAAGAAAAAAAAATATATACACACTTGTTTTCCAAAAGTACCCGTCTTTAGGCATGGTAGATCCGGGGCAGTGGTACGTAGGATGTGAAATCACTGCTCTAAAGCCAACTGGCTTGGACTGCAGGGACCACTTGCCCGTTAACGGACCCTTACCTGGATGGACTGATGGGAAACAAGAAGAAAAACCCAAAAAGCCTTAGCCTACCCTATACAAAACTTTCTGCCCTTAAAATAAAGCTGTTTGGTGTGGAAGCTAACTTCGGAATCATACACCAAAGTCTCGCTGAAGCTGTGGAGAAGAAAAATTTTACTTAAATAATAAGGCAAGTAGGGCAAGGTCTTTTGCTCGCTTTAAGACAGCATTACCTCCAAGACATCGCAAATCTTGTACTACCCTTTAGCCTTAAAGTTTTGCTATGCAAGAAGAAGCAACACAAAAGTTTAGTTTAAATATTGATTGAGGACAATCAAAAAGCTAAGTTTGGGGGAGTTGATAACACCAACTTTTGTGACGTTTTTGCCCTTTATTCTGTTATCAAAACTACCCTTTTCTGCTATTTTCCTCTATTTTATTAGCATTTTCGCAATAATTGGCCAAGCAACGCTCTTATTCCAATTTTTCCTATCTTCTATAGAGTTTTCCTCATTTTTGTGCAAAAAGGCCGATTCCGGCCCACAATAAGTCTAAGCCCGCCTCGGCCTTCCTGACGCCCGATACAACCCAGCCCGACAGGGGCTGGGCGGCACAAGAATGATCGGCGGAGAAGGGCGCCTTGCGAAAGGGACGTACCGGCCGACACACCTTCTACCCGACAGGGAGCCGAAGCCTCCCGACGACCCAGCTCGTCGAGCGATACGACCACCCACCGGCAGGCGTGCCGCCAACCACGTGACCGATAGCTAGCGCCTCGCGCCGAAGACATACATGTATCGGCCATCCACATCCATCGACCGGCGTATAAGGGAGCTACGTGGCGCTTCGAGCACCATGTTTTCTCACCAACCAGCTGACTATAAATAACAGCTACATGAAGCCGAAAAGACAGGTCGGAAACGTCGGAGGTTGGATAGGTCGGGACGGCTAGCCAGTTTACCGTTCAGACAGTTGGGGACTTGAGCGATCTGTGAGAGAAGTGCGAGAGCAACCGTATCGTGCCCCAGTGCTCGTACTGGGCGACACTAGGTGAGCTCTTCCTCATCCCGAGAGGGAGGGGATCGATTCACCTAGGACTGTACCGGATGACACTGAGGGCCGATATCGGCCGACGTAGATACGCGACATGAGTGCCTGACAACAATCCCCGACAGTAGTATATGTGAATCCTTGGCCGACACGATACCGAAACCGATACGCTCTCCCCGTCAGTCGTGCCGCTCGAGAGGGTGTGCCGCCCGACATGAGCATATCGGCCAGGGTTTTCGAACGATATAGTCGTCCGTCAGGCGTGCCGTTCGAGAGTTTGTGCCACCCGACACGGCTGTACCGGGATAGGTCCCTGGATGGTATCGGGCTGGGAGTAGTAGTAGTCTGTCGCCCTTCTACATCAAGAAGGCGACATCTATCTTTAATTCTGTTATTTAAATTCTGAGCTTATGCATTGTATTAAGACCCTTATAGCTGATGGAAATAGAAATGCTAAATTGCTATTTGTTTAATGCTTAGTGCCTTATGATTGGGTAACTACTGTGTTGGATATCTGAACTCTAGCTTGCATGTTTTGGATCGCGTTTCGCTTAGCTACCGAATCGTCTTTCCCGTCGCAACTACTTCGAGAGTTGGGTCGTGGCTCTAGTGTTCGGTCCGATTCTGGAGTACGAGAGTGCCCGGAACGGAGTTGTTTTAGTATCATTCCACTCTAACTTGAGTCTAGCAACCTCGAGAGGGGTGTTGAAGCTTGGTTAGAGGCACCCGCTCTGAGAGGAGGGGTGCAGGGTGTTACTGCTACCGCTTATCTTTCTAAAAGTCTTATCCCTTGCATTACGCCTTAAGCTGCAGTTTACCTTTCTATTTTCTGTTGCATGAAAATTCCTAAAAACTGCTAAATGACAAAATCTTAATCTTTCTTGTAACTCCAGTTGGAGATAGTTTTCTTTGATTTAATCGTGACATCTTGTTGTTCCCTTCGGGGAACTTCAGTATCTCTTTATATCCACCGGAGTGTAGAGTGTCGATTCAGAGTCGTCAACACAACCCACCTTGTCCCTGTGTTCGACCCCGTATGACTACTTCGACCCCGTAAACAAAGTTGCGGGGGCCTAGAAGGATTCGGGTTATAAATTCGAAGGCTCGACTACCTCAAATACGCCTCCAATTTTAGGACGCGCGATTTAGGCCGGTCAACTTTCTGGCGTCGTTGCCGGGGACAAGGCAAATGGCACTATTGACGAATCCGAATCCACTAACTACACTCCCATGCCTCAAGCTTAGAAATAGGCTTGACATCACTTCTTTTTCTTTTTCTTTTTCTTTTTTCTTTTACTTTAAGCATTATTCTTTACCCCAATTATAATTTTCTAAACATGATTTTTATGCGGTTTTCAGGTACTCTAATCTACTAAACACCGAGACTGTCAACCATGCCTCCTCGCGTAGAGCCACCTTCTGGAAATGAAAGCCCAGGAGGGAGGCCAGCTTCTCCGCCACCGGGAGACAACGACCGGTATAGTGATCATGAGCGACAAGAAGATCTAGAATCACCAGGGCATGAGGAAGAGCATCATCAGCATAGACGTCGTCGGAGACACAGGAGGAATCATGATAACCGGGAGTGACGCCGAGACGCCAGCAACAGTGATGACTCAGAGGAAGAAGAGAAAACTCTGAGAGAATTGGCTTCTACCAAGGCCAATAGATCGAGGTGCCCCGTTATCATCCCAAGGTTCAATGCTACAAACTTTGAGCTCAAGCCATCTGTGATCTCCATGATTCAAAATAAAAGCTTCAGGGGGAGTTCTAAGAGCGACAACCCTTACCATCACCTTGATGCTTTCAAAAATATCTGCGACACCATAAAGATGTGAGGGGTTCCCCAAGATGTCATTTACTGCAAGGGTTTCATCTTCTCTTTGGAGGATAAGGCTCTATCATGGTACCTTGGGCTACCCCACCAAGCGCTGAATGGATGGGGAGAACTGGCTGACGCATTTGTAAACAAGTTCTACCCCACGGAGAAGACGATGAGAAACAAGTTAAAAATCGTGTCTTTCACGCAAAAGCCAAATGAAAACCTCCACGACGCCTGGGAATGATATCTGGAATATCAGAGGGACTGCCCTCACCACAATTTCAAGAATGGTTTCCTGGTCTCCACCTTCTACAATGGGCTAACTCCCGATGAAAGGGTATCGCTGAATGCGACAGCAGGAAGTGACTTCTTAGGGAAGAAGCCAAGCAAGTCCGAAAAGATCATTAGGAACATGGCTGAGTTGAAGGCCGATGTTGACTATGATAGATCCGATAGAGGGCAGGCGAAGAAGACAGGGGAAGGAATCTCTCTTGAGTCCAAGGCTCTGGAAAACATAACTTCTCAGATTCAAAGGATAGCAACAGATGTGAAACAACTGAAGGACCATGGCGGAAAAGGGAAGAAGCAAGTTGAGAAAGTCATGAAATGTGTTACCTGCGGTGAAGGAGGACATGGGGTAGACAGTTGTATCTACACCAAACCCAGCACCGACAGTGACTCCGACTCGGAGGAAGAAAGGATCGAGAATGTATCCTACATGAGCTTCAAAAGACCAGACCACCCTGGATTTAGTTATGGCAACAAGGATGCGGCCGAGAACTCACATCAGCTAAACACCTCAGCCAGGCCCGTGCAACCTTTTGAAAAGAGAGGGGGATCAGGCCAATACACCAAGAACAGCCAGTTCCAGTCAGCAAAAGGTAACTTCCAAGCACCAGGGAAGTACCAAGGCCCGCCCCATGAACAGGAGAAAGGGGTGAACCAATCCGAAGTGATCGGCCAGTTGTTCGATTTTGTCAAGAAACAGGACACCGTTAATCACCAGTTAGCGCAAAGTGCGCTGTCCAATTCGGGGGTTTTGAACTCGTTGCAGGTCCAGTTGGCAGATATGCAGACACATCAGCGCCAAATCGACCAGCAGCTAGCGCAGCTCGCCGAGATTATGAAGAATCCTGTAGGGAAGATCACGTCTAACACCGAACCAGCTAAAAGATAGATCAAGATGAAGAAGTTGAAAGATGTCTAGCTGTAGACAGGAAATGCAGCGCTCCTCGGGAGGCAGCCCGTGCTTTTATTTTCCTAGAATAGGATGTTATTTACTTTCTTGCAAGGCAGACATTACAAACATTATGGACTGTAATAAGGCCCGATTCAGTGCATGCGCACGTGTGCTGACTCTTTTTGTTTTAAGGGCCACCGCTTAAGTTTTATTTGCCAGGATGGGTAAATACCATCTGAGGCCGGGTTTAGCCTTAGGCCAATGATGTTTTACCCGCCTGTCGCCTCTTTTCTTAAGTGGGTTTTACTTCGAAGTTTTGTCTCGAAAAATCTTATATCGGTCGGGCGAAGTCTGGTCTAGCAAATCTTTTTTTTTCTTTTTTTTCCCAAACCAGATCGGGCGGCACACCAACCGACATACAGATTGCGCCCGTCCCGGGAGGAAATGTTTTTACCACGACATTCGGCCGCTATATATAAGGCAAAAACTTTACCGTGTCGCGCTCCCAGACTTTACCTTTTTTCAGCTACCGTATCGCGCAGTACTTTTCTTGCCCTCCGCTCCCGTGTCGCGCATAGACCTCTTTCGATCCCATGACGCGCAGCACCTTAAGGAAAACAAAGGTATCGCGCGACAGCCCTATCGCCCGAGCATACCCGATACAGACCTTTATCGCGTACGACGTATCGGGCGAAGATTTTGCGTTGATTTTCCTTGTCGCCCGATACTGTTATCGCGCGACACGCTTCTCTCGCACCTGCCCGATGCATCTGTGTCGGGCAGTGACCGTATCGTCCGTTTATTCTCATACCGGGCAGCGCTCTTTCAAGACCATGTCGGGCGCTCAGTTTCGTTTGGGCGTATCGCCCGACACGGTTGTATCGGGCAAGCTTCACCTGATCTTGTCTTGAAGCCCGGTACCGTCGTATCGGGGTGCCTTTCCCCTTATTAATTTTTCTGTTGATAACAAAATAGAATTTTTTTGATTGATGATAGGGATGGCACGCACAAAGATAACCGTTAGACTCGTTGGTGAGCAAGGCAGGAGAGTCGTCACCGAACCAGAGGCAGAGGTGGCCACTATCAGGAAGAAGCGCTCGAACCCTGAAGCAGCTGGACCCTCAACGTCTGGAAAGAGGGTGAGGACAGAAGAAGCGGCCACTCCAGCTGCAGCACCTGCTCCAACAACAGAACCCTTGGAGCACACGCCAGGAAGGTTCGTGCCAAGAGATGAGGAGCACAGACGCCGATATGCTGAGCTAGGAGCCAAGCTCTACAGGCCGAGCAGGTTCGGCCACCAGTCGTCCTTCATGCAGTTGGGCATCTTCGGGAGACTGGAGGACGTACTTATTGTAGCAGGTCTGAGGCAAATCTGCTTCAGCCTATCCGCCTCCTACACAGAGCTCACAAGGGAGTTCATGGCGTCCCTTCACCAAGTAAAGAATACACCTGCAGAAGCCAGAATGTATGGCGGAGCAGACAGACTCCAGGGGCGGATTTACAACGCAGAGCACGTCATTTCGGAGAAGCTGCTCAACCAAATTTTCTCCTCCAGTGAAGAGGAGGGAAGGAGACTAGATAACGGTGCAAGGATCACCGAAGAAGACGGGTTCAACCCCGTAGATATCTGGGAAAAGCTAACCGTGGAGTCATCTTTCAAACCCGGGAGCAAGGTGGCGGCAGTGCACTCATGCTTCTGGAGGATAATACACAAGCTGGTGGCGTGCCTCCTCTTCAGCAAGAACGAGTCCAGCAACATTTACTCCGAGGAACTCCACGTCATGTGGCACATGATGGAGGGTCGAACTATCAACCTGGTGGCGTTCCTCCTCTTTGGTATAGGGTTATCAGGTTTACTTCAATGGTACTGGTGATACTTACAAGCTATATCCACATAAGCACAAACCAAAACATATTGTGACGTACTCTTCATAGATCTCTACCCATGAAATACTATTTCCCAACTCTCTATCTTATATACACCACTAGAGTTCTAGAAGGAACCACCAACCCAAGCATGAGGTTTCACATCATACTAGCATTTCAAAACTCCTCCAGGGTCATGGGATTCCATCTCCCTCACCTAGATGGTAGGTACTGATATTCATATTCACATATGCATACATAACTAGCCTCTCTCTAGCTCTATGGTTTGGTCCTCTCACAAACAGCTGGGGTTTAACAGGTCTATAGGAATCATGCATAAAGTGACTCATCTCAATAACTCAGGAGTATTCTAGTTTAGGACATATCATAACACATATTTCTCATAATTTTCATATCTTGGATATTAACTTCTTTGACCTTCTCCCTCTGGGTCTCACTCTCTCTTGAGTTAACCCTATAACTGGTCCCAACAGTAGAGGTCCTCCTTTGTAAAATAGATTGAGGCTCACAGTGTCTCACATCTTGTCTTAACTTATCTCATCTTACAAAAACATACATACTTTCATCATCAAAGCCTATCTCAAATCCTCAAAACTAAACCTTAATCCTTAAAGACAAATAGTGATCATCATAAACCATCATAAACCATCATATATCATCTATATAGACTTACATCGTATCATCAATACTTATTTCATCAATTCCATCTATGATATATTCCAACAAGGCTCTAGACATCTAATCTAGAACTACACTCTCTTCTAGACTGATGTCACTCACTTTCACTTAGGATGCATGACCACATCCTACTTGTAAATGTGTGGACATTTTTGTAATACTGGCATATATAATAAAATATTATATATTTTTCTCCAATAAAACAAACGTGAGAGAAAACTATCAAGGTCCAATTCGATTGGAATCAAAAACCAAATCCACAAAATGAGTGCCCCACACATAGTAGAGACTCTAGTGGCATGTCACCTAATGAAAAGGGTGAGAATAGGGTGTATACTGGTGTAGCTACCTAAAACATAGATGCATCATATGTCAATGATTTCTCTTCCCATGATGTATGTCATTTCCAAATAATGCAACGTCCCATACCACTACACTTCAAGGAAAGAATGACACCTACGGACCTACTATACAACAAGCATCGATCTAAACCTAGTTCTCAGACATCTAGGTGCTAACCTAGAGGCTAGGTTAGATCTAGTCTCTAAAAGATGACTAAACTAACCCTAAAGATTTTTATGTTCAAGGTTTTCTTTAGTTTTGAGTTTTATAATGAGAAAATGTCAGGCTTTGATATTGTTCATGCTCTGATACCACCTATGACATTTATGTGTGACATTTAAATTGAAACCTCACCTCAGCAAGCCATCACAATTTAAACACCACACACTAGGCTAAGAAGAAGAAATCAGAGGAAGTCAGAAGGAAACAATAGTAGTACATGCACATGAACAATAATAAAACCTTACAATAGATGTTCACCATTCAACATATAATTACAACATGAATTGTTACAACATTTGATATTACATATTGAACAACAAACTTTTACATATGCATGTACTACCACTAAATAACAGGATCTTAGACTATAGGTCCACCAATACACTTGCTCGCCACACAACTCTCAACTATCTAGGTTCTTTAATAGAGTAAGACCACATACCTAAAATAGAGATTAAATGTGGTACACATCAGCACAATATTCAAGAATATTGTACTGAGTATGCCTATGTGTCTTTTATATACCATTCATTACTAAGCTTGGAAATAAGATAAAACTATTACTTGACAGGAATAAACAAATATAAGAAAAAGCATATAATTGATCAAAGATATTTGTTACCATAAGAGAACACATATTTTTTGCACATTTTCCATTATATGCTCGTGGATCTGCCTACCAATGGGATATATGCATTAAGGCCTTATGATCTGCTTAACAAAGAGATAGACCATTGTACATGTGATATGCTTACAAAAGAGATAGATTACTCACTAGAAGTATGCTTACCAAAGAGATATAGTGATTTCATATAATGGAACATATATATTATGTTTCATGTGTTCATAACACTAAGTATGGTAAATCAAGTAACATATCATACAAGAACAATCATTTCATCCAATATCATATACCAAGTATTTTACTACACATCTAATACAAACATATTGTATAATAATCCAAGTAAGAGTTAACATCATATCTTGATTAGGATATCATAATCACATTCTTGGTGTCATCTATATCCATGTCATCCCCCTGATCAAGACAAGATCACACATCACCATATGGTTCTCATCATCATAACCCTGATATGTCTATTTTAGGGTTTTACTTAGATCATTGGATATTCTGGTTTTTGCTTATATTCTTATCTTTTATTAATCTTACTGAGATCAATGTCCAAATTATGGTTTGTGTGTATGAACATTAGTTTCCATATCATTGTTTGCATGTATTGACCCTAGATTATATACATTGATCCAATTAGGGTTTTCTCATCATTATAGGATCCTTAAACATGTAACCTTATTTATATACATAATTATGATCTCTTAATTATATATTAGCTTCCAATTACTAATATAAGATTACTCTGTAATTTTTAGGGTTTCTTGAGCATCTTTACAATTATTGCACATTAAATTAGGGTTATTAGCCCTAATTGTCCATATAAAGCAAATTACATGGTTTCATGTTGAAATATCATATTATATGACACCATATGTGTTATACACAACATATAAGAGTTATTGGTGCATTTTCATGATTTTAGGTCTTCCTTTATAATTTATTATACATGAAAAGACCATTTTGCATCTTACATGATAACTCTGATATTTAAGCATTTTATAATTGATATTATGGTTCTATCTTGTCTACTCATTTTTGTGAAAATTTTGGTACCTTATTTGTAATTTTTCAGATTACCGAGCTAATTTCTATGAATTATCTAAGATGTATACATTGTATGGATAATTAAACACTAATTTACCTTTTGTGGCCAACTAAGGGCTGCCATGTGTCTAATGCGGGGCATGGCTCCTTCTTCTCCTGGCCTATGATGAGCTGGCAGTTTCTCTGCTCCTGGACCCGATTCGCGCTCCTGACTCAGTCTTAGACTAGTTGGTTCTCTGATCTGGACCCCAGCTGACTATGCTCCTCTCTCATGTAACGCAGACTCTGAGTTTTCCTGCTCTATTTTATGGGGGTACCACCGCAGCTTGCTCCTCCAGCGTGCAACCAACAACATGATGGTGCTCCTTTTTTGTCTCTAAGACTACCAACAGTTTCAGCAAGTTCATACAAACCTCCACAGTTGCTATTACTCTAGGATGCGGCTATGGAGCTCATTCTCCACAAGGTCGTCACTGCTTGGTTCTAACTGCGATGGAGCAAAAGGGGGTAAATTTCTCTGATCATCCTCGTGTTGATCTGGAGCTACTGAAAGCTTCAGGACACCTCCACAAACTCATGTGTATCCCTAATTTTTACTGAGGAACTCCGGGCACAATCCTCCCTACTCCAACTGTAATTCCAGTGGAGTCCTCCTCGTCAGCCATGGCACCTGCTGCAAAAGGATTGGAAAGCATGAGGGATCAACTTCTCTAATCCCCAACTCCACTTTCCCCACTTATATCCCTCTTTCAGTCTCTCTTTCTCCTTGATCTTCTCCTTCTTCTCTTCTGGAAGTCATAATGGAGAAGGGGGAGGAATAGGAAGTCTATTCTCCCTCGTCACTCACTCACTTACCACATATGAGGGGTTGTGATATTTGTCTAGATGAGCTGAGATCAACTCCTCATCCATCCTCTACTCTTGCCCACGTTATCAACGTCACCACATCATGGGGAGTCATCACCATGGTCAAGATGCAACTTCCATGAAGGAGACAACTTATGAACCATTCGATCCAGCATATCCAATGGCAAAGAAATACCCACACAGTCAATCTGTGGCTGACTCAACTCACCAGCTCCATGACAGCCTCACATCAAGACTTAGTTAAACATCATGTAACTTTGTCAGTTATAATCAATAATAGACATAATTTTATGATACTCAAACCTAAATAACTTCATCTAGGAACCTTAAAACTTTATTAGATTTGAACCAAAGCTTTACTATCATACAAGGTACGTCCCTTCCAACTTTGGTGCAAAAACTCACTTACTTGATCAACTAACCACTTAATCCAAAATGGCACATACTTAAGGGTATTAATCATATTATTAACATCAACAACTTTTAATCTTTTCCAAACTAGTTGAAGTACCTTCATATGATCAAAACTCACTTTAGTACTATCATTTTGTAATTATAATATTTAAATTCATGTAATATTAACCATGTCATCTTATATACATAAGGACTCAAATTTGATTATTCCAATCTCCAGCCCATGATTGAATCAATGAATTGAGTACCAAGAAACTCAAAAGTTCACTCCATCACAAGAAACTTTGTTTGGACCAACCGAGCCATCTCACCCATCTGAGATGCCCGTCTCACTCACCCAAAATCATTTCTAGTGAGTCGAGTCAAACCGAACAGTTCAACTTTTCAATTCATAGAGAAGAACTTAGCAAATTCAAACCTTGATCATCCTGACAACCCAAATGGCCATCTCAACACATGAGACGCCAGTCTGACATCTCCAAACGGCCATATCACTCAGTGAGATGGTCATTTGGCAATGTAGTCTTCCAATCAGTTGATGTGTTGTGTGAATTGAATGCCTAAACACTTTAGTAATCAATCCAATCATTATTCAAGATAAACTCCTCTTCTATATGAGTTCCTATGTGTGTGTCCCTATAGGTCCCATATCACATTGGCAATGAATGTCCATAACTAACTTATGACATGACAACAAAGGAGGGTTCCTAGTTGCACTTCAGTGCTACCCAAGTGAATGGGAAGTTAGAGAACAACTTCAACCTACAATCTTTTTAAGGTGTTGTAGTGATTGTATAATTCCTTTATCTCTGATATCCAGGATGAACTCGAGGCATGGAAGTTCATACTCTCAACGTTCAATACATGTTCCTTGAACTAAGAGCAAACTATCTGAGATATTGTGACATCAATATCATATATTGATTCACATGTGCATGTGCATGCATTTCTCATTCTCACTTATCAAGTGGCCAGGATATCATACTCTAGTAGGAGGGGAAAATCCCATATCTATCACTCATAGTGTATACCCATGTGTTAAAGACAACCAATCATCACCTTTATAACAATCCATTTTTTTGGACTGTGTTTGATGATGTAAAAGCGTACTCAATGACATGTGACGAGTTCAGTGATTTTAGGTTTAAGAATCACAATTACCACCTTCTCTGTGAGAGATGACTATGGCCACCAATTATGGTTTCCATGTGTCATTCTCAAGGTGGGTATGTCCGATACACTATTCCCTAACATGCATCTTTGTGCTTGGTTCAAGATTGCCATATCATGACTACTTAGATTTTGTCATCAACCAACTCACACTCTAGTCTTATGTAATATTGGTGTCTATCTACATTAACAACCGACTAGGGACATAATAAGAATGTACATACTCTTAACATCCATATGATCTCATCCTCCAAGTCACGTACTTGAAGACATACGTCATTGAGTATTGTCATTCTTTAGATATTCATAATGTTTCTTCATTATGTCATAACTGAATGAAATAGAATGAATTAGAAGCTTGCCTTTATGAGTATTAATAAAATCCTTTATGGTATATGCCATGTCAATAATCATACAATTATCTCTATGGGCATACCTTACCAACATACTCCCACTTGCACTTAGAGCCAATCACCAACAAATTTCATTCTTAGTGATCCAAATATGTCCACCATGTTTCTACAGTGCATGTTCTTAATCCAGTGGGATAGGAACATATTGTTATTAGTCAGTATATTGCATGTTTCTCATCTCTTCTCTTTGAGATGAAACCACTATAATATGGTATCTGATATTCCTTGCCTAACAAGTAGATCCATTTTTTTCACAGTATCACTACGTTGTCATCAATGGTTGGAACATCTATAAGTTCATCATATGAACTACTAGATCCATATAGTATCACTCTCTATTCATAACACAAGTATACTCAGCTTCTATTGTAAAATAGAATTAATGGGTATTAGTTCGGAACCCTTCCAACTAACAACATTTTTCCTTTTAAAACATATTTATTGCAATCATGTTATCATTACGGAAGCTTGCATTGATGTAAACCTTTACATCCAACTATTCATTTCATTGCTATCTTTATTGACAAGCAATCTATCCTTAAGTACTTCGGAAGTACTAATGGATGTCTTTAATGACATTCCAATAACTCTTATTAGATTTTTGTATCATCTTGTCATGTCCAGTACATACAAGATTATATGGGATAAATACACTTATATCATTCATGACAGATCCATCATATTACATTTGATTCATGATATTTCCATTCTTCATAAGAATTGAATATAAGGTTCATGACAGACCAATCTAGATTCTCTCTCATTGAATCCTTCAGTGTGAACTCCTTCAACACATTGCTATTGTATGTACTAAAACTTCTATTGTGAAACATTCAAGAATTATCTCATAGGTCTTGTTCCTTATCTCATAAGATGTTTCACCTTATCCTTCATTGTTGAAGGTGTTACTCATTCCAGATCTCAATATTCACAATATTGAGATAATATTCCTCATCATATGTTGAATATTCATATATGCTCCACTAAATCTTTTGTAATCATAGATTTTCATCTTTTAACTTGATTCAAGTCATAACTCTTTGACTATCATGTCAAATTTAAAAGATCCATAATCTAAGATGATTGTTTCAGTCCCAGCTTGAAATTTGAAGTTTATAGACTTTATTTATTGTTTTGAAGTTGTAAAACCTTTGAGGATGTATCACGTACTCATCACTTGATGTATTCTCTTCAAGGAATCCGATTTGTTCTTCATATACCAAATCTCTTAGTCTATTTTAACTACAAAATAAGCCTAAAAATTGGTTAAAGGAATTTTTGTCACGTTCAACAACTTGAAATGACTTGAAAAACTTTATTCAACCTATTTGTCCTTTTATGTTATCCACATAGATATTTGTTACAACTTACTTTTGTACCCTTTACCCCTTTAGGTAGCACTATGAAAGTCCTAACTTGTAGGTTACATGGACCCCATAATGTCTTTGAGCCATTACTCTAATTATGGTACTCAACAACTTCTAGTTGACTAGTTGGCTCATCCTATTATGTCCAACCCATCTGAATTGTTGGATCCATAATCCTCTAATCTCAAATGTGTTCTACTAGAACTATTTCATTCTATTTTACATGATGAACCTGAGACTCCACAACAACTTGTGATTCTCATGGTTCTCATTGTACCACTTTTTTAATCTCAAACATTTTTTAGTTCTACTTTTACTCCCACTGATTCTATTGGAACTCAGTTATCCTATCAACAAAACACTTTTGCCATTGGATTGGGATTAATAGTAAGATTCAACAATTATGGTTTGTGGATAAACCTCTTTAAGAAAATACTTTCTCAATATAGGTTTCAATCCCTTAGACATATTGGTACATTCCCAAATCATATCATATATGATGTCTTATAAACCATTCAGATGGTACATTATTTAGTGATAGGTATATATTGATGAGGATAAGAAGATTATATTAATTGATAATTATATCATGACTCATCATGGTATAATTCCTTCATTGTGACATATCGTCATGTTCAGATGGATTTGACTCGTGATGCATTATCACAGTCCTTTCTTTGAAGGTACTCAAGGTATCGATGTAAAGTATTTCAATATTTTATCTCATCAAAGTTTGTTAATACTTTCATCAAAGTCATACTTCATTTATATTCACCTTGAACACTTCAAGAGATTTGTATTTCTGATTTTACTTGGTACATATCATCATATTACCAGTAAGTGAAGCAAAGTATAATTAATCATCTATAGAATTCTTTCCATAAGATCTTCATGCATCACATGTATGAGGTTTAATGGAAGGCTTATCCTCCCACTACATCTAGTGAAGGATGTTATTTCACTTTGTCCATAAATAATATTTATATATTTCCTCAGGTTCAATAACCAGGGGAATCTAGATTAACATCAATATGTGTTATAGACATGCATTTCTTATACGTACACCCAATATGACTATTGCTAATAATAATCTTGAGTTAGCAATTATAATCCTTTGGTATTCAACATTACAAAATAGTCATCTCAAAATCTTTTGTACAAAGACCATTCAGATGATTGGGAATTTCCATGCAAGATCATATCTATTGAAATAGAAACATTAGTATCTCACTTTATTGATATATCATCCTTTTCATACAATATGCTACTTGTTGGCATAATGAAATAGCAATTCTACTAACTCTATTACATGCCCATTCGGCTAAGATAAATTTAAATGTAGATAAAACCTTCTGCAACACATGGTCCACCTTGTCCATCTTTGTCCTTCTATGAAGGGTTTTACTTCTTTTCAGATCATGCACGTCAAGTATGTCAGATATATGTTTGGTATCGCATACCAAATTGAAGAAGTAATCAAATTTATCTTATAACATTTATACCTGAAGTGGAGGCCTCGATGCCTTCCATCTTCTTCTTTAATTCCTAAAACTAGAGTGGGAAATTTCTTTTCTAATGTCCAGGATGGTGACAATGGTGATAATTGCCTCTTACTTTCTTCACACCTCCCTTTTCCTTGAGATCTGAAGACTTGGGATTCTTAGATTTGCCTTTGCCTTTAGACTTCCCTTTTGTCTTGATGATGATCATCACAAACTTGGGCTTGTCTTTCTTCATTTGTGTCTCAGTTGTTCTCAACATGCCCAACAACTTTGTCAATGGCTTGTCAAAGTTGTTCATGTTGTAGTTCATGACAAACTAACTATATGACTCTGGAAGAGACTGTAGAATCATGTCAGTGGCCAACTCTTGACCTAAGGGGTATCCCAGTCTAGCTAGGTTCTCCACATACCCAATAAGCTTGAGTACATGAGGACCTACTAGATCTTTTTCTTCCATGCTACATTTGAATAGTGCCCTGGAGACATCATATCTCTCTTGTCTTACCTGATCTTGGTACATGTTCTTGAGATGCATGACCATCTCAATCACACCCATATTTTCATGATGACTCTACAACTCATAGTTCATGCAGCATAACATCAGACATTTGACATCCATGACATCTTTAGTGTGCTTTTTATAAGCATCCATGTCAGCCCTTGGTGCATTTTGAGGCAGTTCTTTTGGTGTTGGCGTTTCCAGGACATAGAGCTTGTTCTCCTATGTAAGAATGATTCTCAATGTCCTGAACCAGTCATGGAAGTTGTTTCAAGTAAGTTTGTCCTTCTCAAGGTCCGATCATAGAGAAAAGTGATTGTTGTTTGTTTCCATTTGATTTTACAAAAGAATTTGCAATTTGTCAAACCTCATTTTTTATTTGATTTGATTGAATTTGGGAAACAATAATTAGGTCTTTAATTATTTATTATTCTCATTATTTTGATCAAGTTGACAACCCTCAAGTATCAATTTGGAAAATTGTAGCGAACAGTTTTCTAATGAGCTAAGATCCAAAATGATTCAATTATTACCCAGTCTACACTAGCGTCCATAATCAACCATTTAGGTAGGCAATCAATCCAATTGCATCATAAGAAACTCTTGGATACATGATATGTGAAACTCTTTGCCATAATCATCTGCATGCATTTGGGCTTGGGCTCGCCAAGTCACTAGTTAATCCTGAACCAATAGATAACACAGTAGATATGCACCATGCTTTATGCAAATCTACATATCTACCATCGCACTTCTAAGAGATAGACAACACACCATGCTTTGTGGAAATCTATTCTTGGTCGATCAAGATTTTCATGTGTGTTTCTAATGGAAAGCATCTTAGACTTAATATGTTTGATTGAGGGGTTTAATATTTCATATATATACATATATTGTATCCCATCACTATAACGACCATCATCAAACCAAAAACCAAACCATTACTAATTATGTGGAATTACCATAAACAGTGGATTAAAAAAAATTACTAAAATTAAAAACCATTTTGCAAGGAGATCATCTACCAGAAAACTTTTACTAAAAGATCCAAATCTTATACATAACATGATTTACATTATACAACACTGTTTCATCTCTTCTTGAGGACAACATATAATAGTTTCTCTATCAACACATGTAGTGTAGCAACATAAAACCTCGAGGCATACAAGTCAAAATCTCAAATTGCTCATGAAACCATTACGAACTGACTCCAAGGGCCTAAGAGTATAGAGATGACACATAGGACTTCTATCTACAAGGCACGACAGTCAGTACACTCAACCTGAGTTGTCACTACTGCCTCGACTATTGTTTCTCCTCTACAAAAAGGTCTCCACTGCCTCGTACAAGTCCACCTAAACATTGCGGATCTCATAGGCTGAGATAATTGTCCCGGCGAGAGATATAACTCTCTGCTGACCATATTATTATCACAGATAAACATTTCAAAACTGAGTAGAGGTTCTCTTATATTAATAGGCAGGGTTCATCATTGTATGAAAACAATAAAGTAATATCTTTACTTAAGGAAATGATGCATCTACCCATGGTAGAGTAATAAACCATCTTTCTACTTTACAAGGAATGTAAAGAAACATAAATAACATATATCAAGCTAAGATTTATAACTGAATCACACATCAAACAATGTTTTCCATATTTGATCCTTATGTAAAATAGTACACAATTGAACATATTTTACAATCACACGTATGCCCTAACGAGATGAAGTATTCCCCATTCATCTCTAACTGACCACAAACTTCTCACAAGTCGGTACAATACAAGGTCAATGAGAGAGCTGGTTTCTATGACCTCAGCTGTCTCGGTCAGTACAAGACCACACAGGATTCAGTAGGACATCTTGTGTCATCTGCTGGCAGGACACCTCATTTCACTACAAAAAGAGCTTGCCAGGGTACTAGGCATCTTTTCTCAAAGTTATTGCATCAGCATGTACTCTCTTAGGGGAACATCTACTAACGACTATCCCTAGTTATGAAATTACTAAGTCATGTCATATAGCCATACTCTGAGCCACGGGCCAGTTCACCGTGCTCAACATAGAGTCTACGACCAAAGTCGCACTCGAGCCAGGATATGGTTTCATACAGCCAAAACCCCATTTATTTTGAGTTCGTAAGGGGATCGTCTCATACATGGTCGTCCAAGCTTATTAGGTTATGCATTCAAAAATATGCATTATGGGTTATGCCACGGGGAACCCGTTTCACCATACAGAAAATTCTGACACTGATGGATCTATGGTAAGGGCAACATTTTATGGTTTCTAGTGATATATTAAGTGCATTATAGTATTCTTTTAGTATCAAACAAGTTATAAGCATCAATCATAAACAAATTCTATAAAGAAAGATATAATAGATTTATCGAGTATTTTTCAAATCTTAGTTACATATTTATATGCATAACACTTGGGATCTCAGTCCCTTATCACATTACTAGGAATTCTCATCACTTCACATCATCATCATCATGATTACTGGATCTGGGTATTCTAACCCTTAGATCACCACACAACATTGTTACCTCTATAACAGGTAACCATTACATCTAGGTCCTCAGACCAAGGTATTCATTTCACTTGCTATACAAGTATTTCACATAGTTCACATGGTTTGATTAAGTATCTTGACACCTCTCACTAAGAAGCAACTATACACATGGCTCACAAGGCCCATTAAACATCTTGTCACCTCTCACTAGGCAACAACTATACACATGGCTCACAAGGCCCATTAAACATCTTGTCACCTCTCACTAGGCAACAAGTATACACATGGCTCACAAGGCCCATTAAACATCTTGTCACCTCTCACTAGGAAAAAACTATACACATGGCTCACAAGGCCATTATTAGGGTTAGGGTTTCCCTTTGTAGCCGAATAGGGTTTCAAGTTCATATTATTAATCCAAACCCTAATTCATTGCTCCACACATCTAGGAGCATACATTGAAAGTATAAGTATTCAATCATATTTATTCTCATCATTTATCATTAAATGATTATCAACAAAAAGTATGAGTTTCTCTCCCATCATCACTAGAATATTGATTACATCATACTTTAGTTTCAATCCTCCTTTTGAGGAATATTGGTTCATCATTAACAATTCACATCATCTTTTATACTGCAATTAACACAATCTGCAACATATGTCACTCAATCAATCACATATGATTGAAGTGTCCCTTCAATATCGGGTATGTGGTATAACCACATCACCGTGTCATGTTTTAGGGTGTATCCCCTAATCATCATATCATGTACCTATATCAAATTGACTATCACTTAATTCTTATCATTTCAAAATAACTTCATATTGGGTAAAAGCTACGTGCTTGACCGCATATCAGGTATAAGCTATGTTCTTGATACCATGTGCACAAGGTGTGCACTATATCTGGCATAGAGCATATGCCTCATCATGTATCATTTGAGTGGTACATTTACAAGAGACCATATCGGTTTCCATTCAGGATTATCGTATCGGGTATCCATGTTGGGTAACATATCGGGTTACCATGTTAGGTAGACCCTTAGACTCATAACCCCTTCATTCCTTCAAGGATCAATCCTTCTCATATAGTTACTTGACAAGCTAGGTGTCTTATTGAATTCTCATACCACAATCCTTTACACAAAAGGGTAGGGTATATCAGATTTCAATCCATCATCTAGGGTTTTCCACTAGAATGGGTAAATTATGCCATATCGTGCATGAAGTATGAAATGAACCTCATATCATTCACAAGATAGGAGTAGGTGATATTCCTATCAATCAAGGGATATCATTCATATCGTCCTTGTGATATCACTCACCACTTGTATCGGTTTACCCATCACCTTGGGTTTCCAACTCTACATTGTTCAGAGTATTCACTATCTCTATATCGTGTAAGAGGTGTAATCTTAGACTTGTATCGTGAATAAGGGGTGAGTGGGTATCTCCCATATTGTGCAACAGACATGACTCATATCATTTATGAGCTATCATATACCCCCATATCGGGTTAACCCCCATCTCGGGTTTCATATTGGGTTGAGATGTTTCAACCATATTGGGTTACACCTTGTATTTTAATTCGTGTCTTCTATTATGCATAAATGTATACTCAATAAAAAATATCATGCACTAGATGTGTGCTTCAAGGTATCGTGTACCAGAGGTGTATTACATGATCATATTGTGTAAGGAGAACTTGCTATTCTCACTCATAACGGGTTACCCAAACTAGGGTTTCATATCGACTTAGAAGTATACCCTTGCTCCTATATCATCCATGGAGACTATATCGTGCAAAGGGCATTATGGTTAACACCATATTGTCTTCCAAGGTATGAACTTCATCTCCATATAATGCAAGGAGATATAATTGTAGGGTTTTGTGGAGAAAACATGTGTGGCGGAAGTAAAAAAAATTCCACTCAACCCAAAACAGGATCTCGTCGACAACAGCATATTTGGAAGGAGTGTTTGCGGGATATACCTTATCGCAGAGCAAGTACGGTGATGTCCCACTACTCAAAGGTGTGTAATGATGCTTGTCTACATGAACAGAACTTCTCTCCTGTTCACTGTCGCAGGACGATCCGGCGGCGCGCCTTTTGTGCGATGATGTACGCCGCTCGTAACGCACACAGATTTTCGTTGATGTCCTCCGAACGCAGGCATCTCAGTGTTTGCATCTCTACTTCGTCCACGCGGATGGACTGGAACTCCACGTCGCGCTTCCTAAGCCGGCGGGAAGGAGTCATGTCTGTGCGGCGGCATGCTAGCGAAACGTTGCTCTCCTTTCTCTCCTAAGGACGGTGACAGCTAGGGTTTACATATGTGAGCGTAAACTAAAAAGCCTCTCTCAATATCTTATATAGACATCGGTCACCAAACTCCTTTAAATAGGAGACGAAGGGAAGTAGGGTTTCCCAAACCCATCGGTAAATAGAAACACTGCATTAATTAAAATGCTCGTGGATTAATTGGAATATTCTGGAATTCATTAATTAATGAAATAATCACATTAATTGATTAATTAATATCTGACTCCATGCAATCGCTTGGGATGGATCTATGGTCATATATGCCAATAGACTCCCACTTGAACTTAGAGCCAGTCACTCTAATATTATTCTAATTGATTACATAAACATTTTAGTAATCAATGTGATTCGGAGCAATTCCAATCAAATCCACAATTATACTCCTATTCCAACACATCCTATGCATGTGATCCGGTAGGCTCCAAATTACGTTGGCAGTGATATCCATAATCATATTATGATTTCACAAGCAATGATCGGTATCTAGCAAGACTTCATTACTACCCAAGTAATTGGAGAAGTTGGAGAACAACTTGGCCTATCATTCATGACTGGTGTTACAGTGATTGTATAGTTCCTTTGTCACTGATATCCGGATTGAACTTGAGTCATGTAATTGTTATCCTCTTAAATGTTCAATCCATGTTCCTTGAACTAGAGCAGACTGTCTGAGATATATGTAAGCTCAGTATCACATATTGACTCATATCAACAAGGCCATGCATTGTCCAGTCTCTCTTATCAAGTGGTCGGAATATCAAACTCCCGTAGGAAGGACACATTCCATCTACATCACTCATAGTCATCCCCATGTGTCACAGTGCACCCAAGCACCATGTTTATGGCAATCCTTATTTAGGACCATGGTAGATGATGTCAAAGTACACTGAACGACATGTGTGATAAGTGTAGTGACTTCAGGTCTAAGAACCACAATCACCACCATCATTATGAGATGTGACTCTAACTACCAATCATGGTATCCATGTGTCACTCTCAATATGGGTCTATCCAATACACTATTCTCTAACAAGTATCTATGTATTTGGTTTGATATCTCCATATCATGGATAATGAGATTCTTCCATCAACCAACATACACTCTAATCTTATGTGTTATTGATGTCTATGGACATTTCCACAATAACAACTGATTAGGGACAAAATAAGAATACATACTCTTAGCATACATATGATCTCACTGTTCAGGTCATCAACCCGAAGACATATGTCATTGACTATATTATTATATAGACATCTATAAGTTTTATGGTCATCTCACAATATAAAACACAAACATATAGATTGGAAACTTGACTTTATTGATATGATCAATGTAGTATAATAAATCATTTACATAGTATCCCATTACAATCATAGAATGATAGTCTCTATGGGCATACATACCAACAGATATCCACTTGCACTTATACCCAATCACTCATGAATCTCAATCCAAGTGATCGAACATGTCTGTCATGTTTCTATTATGAAAGTGCTTTACTGAGCGGGTCAGCCACATTGCTTCCTATAGGTATTATGCAAATCTTCACATCTCCTTGTTGTACGATCACTCATATGAGATGGAACCACCGTAGAATATGTTTGGAATGTTGGTTCTTTAGCCTATAAAATTGATCTGTTGATGTCGCAAAACAACTCAATTGCATCACCAGTGCTTGGAACCACTCCAAGTTCAAAAATGAACTTCTTGATCCACACAGCTTCCTTTGCAGCATTAGATGCGGCAATATATTTGGCCTCTGTTGTAGAATCCACAACCATCTCTTGCTTGGAACTCTTCCAGCTCACAGCTATGTTGTTCAGGAAAAACACAAATCCAGATTGTGATCTGTAGTCATCTTTGTCAGTTTGAAAACTAGGATCAGTGTAACCCTTTACCACGAGCTCTTCCTCACCACCGTATACCAAGAATTGATCCTTAGTCCTTCTTAAGTACTTTAGGATGTTCTTTACGGTTTTACAGTGAAATTCACCTGGATCTGACTGATACCGACTCGTCATGCTCAAAGCATACGACACATCAGGGCGAGTACATAACATCGCGTACATGATAGATCCAATTGCTGATGTATATGGAATCTTACTCATTCGTTCCCGTTCATCACATGAACTAGGACATTGGGATTTAGAGATCATAACCCCATGGGACATGGGCAATTTACCTCTCTTAGAACCCTCCATGCTAAACCTATTTAGCACCTTGTCAATGTATGTGCTCTGGCTTAGGCCTAGAAGCCTTCTAGATCTATCTCTATAGATCTTGATCCCCAGTATATAGGATGCTTCACCCAAATCCTTCATAGAGAAGGTCTTCCCTAGACAACCTTTTACTATATGAAGAGTAGGGGTGTCATTTCCCATCAATAGTATGTCATCCACATACAATATGAGAAATATGATTATGCTCCCACTCATATTGGGTATCCATGTCGGGTAACATATCGGGTTACCATGTTAGGTAGACCCGTAGACTCATAACCCCTTCATTACTTCAAGGATCAATCCTTATCATATAGTTACTTGACAAGCTAGGTGTCTTATTGAATTCTCATGCCACAATCCTTTACACAAAAGGGTAAGGTATATCGGGTTTCAATCCATCATCTAGGGTTTTCCACCAGATTGGGTAAATTATGCCATATCATGCATGAAGTATGAATTGAACCTCATATTGTTCACAAGATAGGAGTAGGTGCTATTCCTATTAATAAAGGGATATCATTCATATCGTCCATATGGTATCACTCACCACTTGTATCGGTTTACCCATCACCTTGGGTTTCCAACTCTATATTGTTTAGAGTATTCACTATCTCTATATAGTGCAAGAGGTGTAATCTTAGACTTGTATCATGAATAAGGGGTGAGCGGGTATCTCCCATATCATACAACAGACATGACTCATATTGTCTATGATCTATCATCTACCCCCATATCGGGTTAACCCCCATCATGGGTTTCATATCGAGTTGAGATGTTTCAACCATATTGGGTTACACCTTGTATTTTAATTCATGTATTATATTATGCAAACATGTATACTCAATCATACATATCATACACCAGATGTGTGCTTCAAGGTATCATGTACCTTAGTTGTATTACATGATCATATCTTTCAAGGAGCACTTTCTATTCTCACTCATATCGGGTTACCCAAACTAGGGTTTCATATTGACTTAGAAGTATACCCTTGTTCCTATATTGTGCATGGAGTCTATATTGTACAAAGGGCATTATGGTTAACACCATATCGTGTTCCAAGGTATGAACTTCATTTCCATATTGTGCAAGGAGATATAATCTCACAAGCATATCGTGCAATTGATATATGTATATTACCATATCGGGTATGAGCTACATGTTTGTGTGCTTGAACCTAATATCACTTTATAAAGTGATGCCATTTTCTTCAAGCTCTAGAACTTTGTTATAACTATTCTGGTTTATAAATAATAGGACTAGGAAATTCTTATAACTCATGGAACCATCAAGTATTCAATAAAAACTCAGAATTGAAAGTGATCATCTAGTATAACAAGTTAAGTGGTAAATAATAACATGATTGGGTTCAAGTTATATAACCCGCCTTATGAACAACTTCAAAGCTCCAAGCTCCAAAGATTCACATGCTAAGGTTGAAGAGGAACTTCTCCAAGGTCCAAGGCTCGTTCAAAACTCCTCCATAGATAAGAAATCACCATAATTAAGCACTTGGTGAAGAAGGAAAGAAAGGAATATTCATAACCCGATATCCTACTTCAACCAAGGTTGAAGATGACCAAAGCCTTACCTAAATCTTGGTGCTCGAGCTCTCCTTTCTCCTTGAGCTACTTTGCATGATACCTAAGGGGCTTTGCATGATATCTCCAAGGCATATGGTTGAGTATCGTAAATATTCATAAGTTGGTGAAAGGTGAAGTATATATACTTGGTTTGATGAGATAAAGTATATAAGAGGTGTCTTCACCTCAAGCTACTAGATGACACGTGGTCATGCATGGTTGACACATGGCCATGCATGCACACATACATATCTTGTTATGCAAGAAGTCTTAAGGTTAAGCTAGAGACAATATCTCGACTCTCTTTTATCTTGTTGGATAAGTTTCCTCATCTCTATCTCGTCAAATAAGCAACCTGATACACTTTTTGCAAGGGACTTTGCACCCCAGCATGGACCACCTCCTTGAGATGATCTACCCATCATGGCCTTTTCTAGGGCTCAACAAACTGATAGGAGACTTTTACTATGGCTCCTTGGCTGATACGACTCCTATATCAAGTCCACAACTCGATACAACACATAAAAAGCTTTACCTTCAATCCTTTCTTGGTCTTCTCATCACCAAGAGTATCATCACTCAAAGGTGATTTCAAACATGGCGTCCCCTTATTTCTCTATCCTTGAAATGATACATAGAGGAAGTAGGGACACACTAGAGGTGATAATTTTGCATTTCAACCCCATACATTTGGTAAATTACAAGTTGTACCAAAATTGGTACACAAAGTACTAACATTGTTTAAACAAGTTATAACTTGGGATTTAGGCTTTCCACATGCCACCACTTAGCATCACTCTCTTTCTTGTGATACTAAAACACTTAAAACACATTCCACATGGGACATTTTGAATGTAACCCCTCATCTTGGATAAATTGAACTTTTCACTCAGACTTTCATATAATGCACAAATAGTTTGCAAATAAGCTCAAACTTGACAATAAACTTCACAAGAAGTCTTAATTACTTTTAAAAATATTAGAATCAATTTGTAAGTACTTACTTAAGAAAAACTCCTAGGGTTAAACCATAACCAAGGTCTGGGGTGTTACAATTATAAACCCCTAACAAGGATTTTGTCCCCGAAATACCAGATGAAGGAAGACAATTATCATTCATGAATCATATTGTCAAGTCTCCACATAACATCTTGATGTCATGGAGATGCCATAGAACTTTGACCAACACAAAGTCCTTCCATTAAAGATCATCATAAGATTTGTCACACATGACACATACTCAACTGTCCTATCCATTACTGACTGCGGAGTCAACTCTGTTTCAGGTAACACTTTCTAAGTCAGAGAAGTACTATTCATACTTTAAATAACTCAGGTGTCAATCCTTATTGACTCACATCTTTTATGTGATAAGATTCTTTATTCTAGGGAGTCTTCCATACTCCTCACTCAGTTTAGTATTTTACTTCCAAGGAAAGACCAGGTTTACGTCCTGTCACCCACTTGGAACTACAAGTCTTATCCTACCTCTGTTGTGCCATTCTAATTTGTTGATACAACACAAAACTTTCTTATGACCCGTATCAACTATCTTCCTAGTTGTACATTCTTTTTCCATAGGAAGAGGTTACTTTTGAAAGAAGAACTTATCTCAGAGATACCTCTAGATGTTATAAATAAATTGCCTGAACAGATCTAGATAGGGATATTATAAGGAATTATTTTTAGCCTGATAAGCTTCCACTCAAAATGATTCTTCAATTGTTCCTTCAATTAATATATCCTTATCAACATTATGTTTATGCATAGCATAAACCCCTAACATATGATTTCCATACTAGAGTTATATAAAGGTTTCCCCTTCTAGGTAACCAAACCTTATTCATCTTATTATAAGTAGTATTCTTACTTTCCCATACCACCTGGCACATCTTGGATGCCAATATTCCTTACCTTGGTATTTTTCACATGTGTCGAAAACACATCATATCCTCATCATTTCCATTTCTCTATTATTAATACCAAAGTCAAACATACAAAAGGATCTTTCTTTTACCTTGGGACATTATATATTACACATATCTTTATCTTGGAACCAAGTTCCAAGACAAACTGATACTTTTCTAAGTATCCATCAAAATATCACTTCTAACTCATGCACATCAAGTGTCCTTAGTCTCACTTGATTTCCATGTCTCTGAAAGGAAAGAACACAAAGAAACATATTCCTTTCATCACCCCATCATTACCCAGGGTTATTCATCAAAGACGAGACATCATCATCTCCTAAGATTATTACCTGAACTTTCAACTATTCATTAGTCAATTACACTTGTTTCATCTTAGGTTCCTTGCCTTCTGCATAGGAATTATATGGATGATTACATATCATCATCCCTTTCTTTGTTATTGCCTATCATATTCTTGATCATGATTCTATCTGTGATGGATTGGACTTTTGGAATCCTAAAATGTCCAATGACTTAAGTGAAAGAATAAGGTTGAGTTAGAATGAGGGTTCCAAGCTCTTGACAAAGTATGTGTGTTGATGTGAGGTTGACATCATGGTTAAGATCTCTCTTTTAATGCCTTTTTGAGGAATTTATTTGAATGATTTAATAGTTGAGTTTTGGCACCAAATTGGTATCTTGAGTGGTAAGGAATCTATGGTTAAAATTTGGTGGCAATCAGATGTTCCTAGAGAGAGTTATGAAGGTTTGAAGTTTGTGAAATAATGTACATTATTGAGGGTTCATAGACCTAAGATTGTGTTTTATCTGGTGTCATGCATCCCTTTTGTTTGGGGTCAACTATGTGCCCCTTTTCTACCCCTAGATCTCAGATCTAACAGTCCAGGTGCTTGTAACTATGAACCCATGGATAGGTTGAAGTGAAGCAGTAAGTTGGACCCTAGGATGAAAGATCGATGCCTATAATGTCATCCCCTACCTTATAGTTAGAGCAAGGCAATGGGGCGGACAGGCAGTGTGAGTTCTCAACAACCACTCATCAAGATTGTAGGAGTGAGAGGAGGAAAGGATAGGGAAATTGGTCTCGAATGCTCCTGGCAATTAGTTTGACCCCCTTAAATAAGGTGTGTGGCCTTTCCAGTGGAGAGAACGAAACTCCCCTCCTCACTAATTCTCCACAGTGGCAAGCAGGAGGTATGGGGGAGTAGAGATCGGAGCTGGAGTGTTTGGTACTGGGAGCTAAGTTGACAAGAAGAAGAGTAGAAGCAAGGTCGAAGTAAGGGGAGACAAATGTGACCATTTTCAGTGGTTTTAGGTGGAGGTTCCATGGCGGACAGAGCCAACCTGACCGGAATGATGGTAGAGCTCAGAGACCAGTGGGGAGAGCTTCTATCCATGAGCAAAGGTTGCAAACGAACTTGTGGAGACCCTATGAAGCTTCCAAAGCTATAGGTCGGTGCTCGAGTGATCAGAGGCAAGACGCCTCTTTTACCCCTCCGTAGTAGGGCCCACGTCGGCGATCCCACAGCAGAAAGTGATACGGAGTTGAGGACGAAGAGTAGAGTGGCCTTCAAGCTTTAGATGGGGTCAGATCATCTAAAGGAGGCACAATCACATCTTTAAGAGGTAGGATCACGCCCCTTTTTCCTCACCGGAGTAGATGTGTGTGGTGGCGCACGCAGAAGATGGGGGATGTGGGTGTTTGCGTCGTTCGCGACCTGGGGAAAAAGAAAGAGAGTCAGCGAGTCAGGTTCTTAGATCCTAGGATCTATGGATCCACCCTCAGACCTGAACCGGCCGCCTACATCACGTAAAGGGAAGCGCCCAGCCACGTGGCAGCGCCTGATTGGTTGAAAAAGGTTAGAAATTCAAATAATTCCCAATTCTTCAATAAATCATAGAAATTAGCTCTGATGTCTGAAAAATACAAATAAAATATAGAAATTCGCATAAAAATGTATAGAACAAGATGGAACCGTCATATCAGACTTTTGATGCACTAAGAATAGTGATATCATGTAATATGTGTAATACTTAGTTCTTGCATAATAAATATTAATTGATGACCTAAAATTAGGAGAATGCATCAGTAACTCTTAAATGTGTTTTAGAAACCATGTGTCATCATATATGATCATGTTACGACACATAATCATGTAATTTGTTGATAATGGCTAATTAGGGCTAATAACCCTAAATAAAATGTAATAAATATATGCATGCTCGATAAATGATGAAATTTACAAAGTAAGCTCATATCAGTATATTGAACGGATTTAATTATGAGATCATGATGATGAACAGAATCAATGTTATATGAAGATGAACCTTAATATATTTCATGAAACTGTAATTTAGGTTAATGATGTAACCTAGGGTTATATGTGTACAAAAAGGATATGGAAGATAATGTTAAGATAATGAGCCATAATCTGTAAAGTGACATCAGTAAGATAATTCTAAGACAAGAAAGCAAGGAATGATGGGAATATCCTAATGAGATAAAGTGAAACCCTAATATGGACGTAATTAGGGTTAAGATGAGATGTAAGATGATGAGAACCTGATGGTATATATGATCTTATCTTGATCAGGTTTAACAAAGATATAGATGACATCAAGAATATGGTTTAGATTGTGATATCTCTTTGGAAGGTACGCCATTACCTCTTACTTGGCTTATTATGCAATATGCTTGTGTTATATGTGTAGTAAAATACTTGGCATATGATATTGGTTGAAATGATTGTTCCTGTATGTTATGTTGCTTGAGCTTTTCCATACTTATTGTTATGAACACATCAAACATAATATATCCATTCCATTATATGAAAACACATCGTGCTCAAAAAGTGATCACAAACTCCTAGGGGGTAGATCACATGTATAATGATCACAAACTCCTCGGGGGTAGATCATAAGGCCTAAAAATATCAAAGCCCTTGGGGGCAGATCTATGAGATATATCATGGAAAATAATCTTAAAATATGTGTTCTCTTTTGTTAATGAACATCTTTGTGCAAGTATTTGATTTTCTTATATTTCTTTATAGCCGCCAAGTATTAGTTTTATCGTATTGCCAAGATATGATGAGAGGTATATGAAAGACACATAGGCATACTCAGTACAATATTCTTGAATATTTTGTTGACGTGTACCACATGTAATCTTTTGTTTAGGTTGTGGTTATGCTTTTGAAGATCCAGTATAGTTGAGAGTTGTGTGGCGAGCTGATGTACAGGTGGACCTGTTGTCTTAAGATCATGTAGTTTAGTGGTAGTACATGTATATATAATAGTTTTTTGTTGAATATGTAATATCAAATGATGTAACAATTCATTATGTAATTATGTGTTGAATGGTGAACATGTGTTGTATGGTTTTATTATTGTTCATGTACATGTGCTACTATTGTTTCTTTCTGACTTCCTCTAATTTTCTTCTTCTTAGCTTAGTGTGTGGTGTTTAAATTGAGATTCTCATTGAGGTGAGGTTTCAATTTGGACGTCACACATCAGATTAAGTTTTAGAAAATTTGGGGACGTCACAGGTGGTATCAGAGCATGAATAATAGCAAAGCCTGACATTTTCTCATCATGAAACGTAAAATTGAAGAACCTTGAACCTATAAGAATCTTTAGGTTTAGATTAGTCGTCTTTTAGAGACTAGATCTAACCTAGCCTCTAGGTTAGCACCTAGATGTCTGAGAACTAGGTCTATACTGGTTTATGTTGAGTAGCAAGTCCTTAGATGTCGTTCTTTCCTTGTAGTGCAGTGATATGGGACGTTCCACTATTTGGAAATGACGTGCATCAAGGGAAGAGAAACCCTAGACATATTTTGCACGTTGTTTAGAGTAGCTACACTAGTCTACCCCTTGTTCTCAACCTTTTCACTAGTTTTCATGACATTGTACTCTCTACTATGTGTGGGACACTCATTTTTAGGATTTGGTTTTTGATTCCAAACGGATCGAACCTCGATAGTTTTCTCTGACGCTTGTTTTATTGGAGAAAAACTATATAATATTTTATTATGTATATGTATTACAAAAATGTGTCCCTACACATGTACGAGTACGAGGTGGTCATGTAACCTAAGTGAAAGTGAATGACATCAGTCTAGAAGAGAGAGTAGTTCTTGATTAGATGTCTAGAGACTTTTTGATATATATGATAGATGGAATAGATGATATAAGTTTTAATGATATGATGTAAGTCTTACATAGATGACCTAAGATGGTTATGATGATCGATGTTTGTCTTTGAGGAATTAAGTTCAGTTTTGAGGTTTTGAGATAAGTTTTGATGATGAAAGTAACTAGGCTTTTATGAGATAAGATATGTTAAGATGAGACAAAGTTGTGAGTCATCATGGGCCTCAATCTCTTTTATAAAGGAGGACCTCTAGTGTTAGGACCAGTTTCAGGGTTAATTCTAGAGACAGTGAGACCCATAGAGAGAAGGTCAGAGAACTAGACTCCAAGATATGAGAATTATGAGATATGTGATATGATATGTCCTAAACTAGACTACTCCTAAGTGAACGAGTTGAGTTTCTTTATGCATGATTCTAATAGTCTTCTTGAACCCTGGATGTCCTTGGGAGGACCAAACCCTAGAGATAGAGAGAGGCTCGTTATATATGTGCATGTGAACATGAATATGAATGCCTACCATCTGGGTGAGGGAGATAGCCCAAGACCCTGGAGGAGGTAGCTATGTTAGTTTCTAAGAATCCTCATGCTTGGGTTGGTGGTTTCCCACATAAGAATCTAGTGGTGTATATAAGAGAGTTTTGGGTAAGCATGTTTCATGGGTAGAAGACCTATGAAGAGAATATCATAGCATGTTTTGGTTTGTGCTTATGTGGCTAGAGTTTGTGAAGTTGATCAACTAGTGCCAATGAGGTAATTCGAGAACCCTAGACTAAGAGGGGAAAGATAAAGTATATGCATATGAGATAATCATAAAGATGAGTTAGCTCAGAGAGACTGAGCATGAAAATACCCTCATGATATGGGTCAGGAGAATCTTAATTGGACTAGATAAAGTTTTGATATATGTTTGACAAGCCACTCACTTAAGTTTGTTTAGCACAATCATGATATAATATATGTAAGGATGTGATCTAATCTCGATATGTGATGTATAGACATGATATGATGGAAACCTAGAGATGGTTTAATAGATATTAACGTATTAATGGTTAACCATATACATGAATAATGATGATAATGTTAAATTGTTGGCTAATCTTGTGATGAAATCACTAGTAAATGTTGCAGTTTATTATGAGAAATGAAATAAGAAGAAATGAATGAAACATGTTACATGAGGTGTTAATCTTAGTGCTTAATAAAGATGAAAATATAGTTTGAAAGTTAGCACAACATAATGTTTATGACACCTTGACATGATCTAGATGGATAAAGTGGGTTAAATATAGTTAACTCCCTCCTAACATGCAAATATTAATGTTGAACATGTTCTAACATATAACTCAATATAATGTTGATGACACCTTGATATAATGAGATAACTTTAGTTAACTCCTTTAGAACATGGTAATATGATGTGGGAATCCTAATGCATGGGTAAAGATAAGGAAGCAAATCTAACATATGAGATATGTAATGACATAACCTAAGTTTCTAAACCCTTGTTTGAGCCTTCTATGGAGTGAGGTTTCACCTTTAATGCTTTTGAAACCCCTAATAGTTCTTTGGATACATGGTTTTAGGTAAAATTTGCAGATATGTTGCACCTAGAATAGTGTTTTATATGTGGATGAAGGCAAGATAAGATTTTCCATGGAAGTATGAGTATGGTTTAATTCGAGGATGAATTTTCTTTTAAGATGTATATGATGTGAAAGATTGGATTTCTGGATTAATTCTGAGGATGGAATTTCTTTTAAGGTGTGTAGGATGTGATGGAGTGGACATTTCGAATCCTAAAATGTCCAATGACTTAAGTGAAAGCATAAGGTTGAGTTAGATTGAGGGTTCCAAGCTCTTGAAAAAGTAGGTGTGTTGATGTGAGGTGGACATCATGGTTAAGATCTCTCTTTTAATGTCTTTTTGAGGAATTTAATTGAATGGTTAATAGTTGAGTTTTGGCATCAAATTTGAGTACAAGGTTTCTTGAGTGGTAAGAAAGCTATGGTTAATATTTTGTGGCAATCAGATGCTCCTAGAGAGAGTTATGAAGGTTTGAAGTTTGTGAAATAATGCACATTATTAAGGGTTCATAGACCTAAGTTTGTGGTTTATCTGGTGTCATGCGCCACTTTTGTTTGGAGCTGGCTGCATGGCTCTTTTTTACCCCTAGATCTCAGATCTAATAATCCAGGTGCTTGTAACTATGAACCCACAGATAGGCTGAAGTGAAGGAGTAAGTTGGACCCTCAGATGAAAGATCGACGCCTATACAATCATCCCCTACCTTCCAGTTAGAGCAAGGTAGTGGGGTGGATAGGAAGTGTGAGTTCTCAGCCACCACTCATCAAGATCGTGGGAGAGAGAGGAGGACATGGTGTCTCGAAGGCTCCTAGCAATTAGTTTGAACCCCTTAAACTAGGTGTGTGTCCTTTCCAGTGGAGAGAACGAGACTCCCCTCCTCGTTGCTTCTCCATAGCGGCAAGCAGGAGGTATGGGGGAGTAGAGATTGGAGCTGGAGTGTTTGGTTCTGGGAGCTAAGTTGATGAGAAGAAGAGTAGAAGCAAGACTGAAGCTAGGGGAGACAAATGTGAGCATTTTCAGTGGTTTCAGGTGGAGGTTCCATGGCGGACGGAGCCAACCTGACCAGAATGATGGCAGATCTCGGAGACCTGTGGGGAGAGCTTCTCGCCATGAGAAAAGGTTGAAAACGAACTCGTGGAGACCCTTTGAAGCTTCCAAAGCTATAGGTTGGTGCTTGAGTGATCAGAGGCAAGACACCTCTTTTACCCCTCCGCAGGAGGGTTGACGTCGGTGATCCCACATCAGAAAGGGATACAGAGTAGAGGACGAGGAGTAGAGTGGTTGTCAAGCTTTGGATGGGGTCGACGCTTCTAAAGGAGGTACAATAGCATCTTGAGGAGGTAGGATTGTGCCCCTTCTAACTCGCTGGAGTGGTTGTGTTTTGCGGCGCACGCGGAAGACAGGGGATGTGGGTGTTTGCATCGTCCGCGACCTGGGGAAAAAGAAAGAGAACCAGCGAGTCGGGTTCATAGATCCTAGCATCCATGGATCCACCCTCATACCTGAACCGGCCACCTGCCTCAAGTAAAGGGAAGCGCCCAGCCATGTGACAGCGCCTGATTGGTTGAAAAAGGTTAGAAATTCAAATAATTCCTAGTTCTTCAATAAATCATAGAAATTAGCTCCGATGTCCAAAAAATACAAATAAAATATAGAAATTCTCATAAAAATGTATAGAACAAGATGGAACCATCATATTAGGCTTTTTGATGTACTAAGAATAGTGATATCATGTAATATGTGTAATGTTTAGTTCTTGAGTAATAAATATTAAATGATGACCTAAAATTAGGAGAATGCATCAGTAACTCTTAAATGTGTTTTAGAAACCATGTGACATCATATATGATCATGTTACGACACAAAATCATGTAATTTGCTGAGAATGGCTAATCAGGGCTAATAACCCTAAATAAAATGTAATAAATACAAGCATGCTCAATAAATGATGAAATTTACAGAGTAAGCTCATATCAGTATATTGAACCTCAGATGTAATTATGAGATCATGATGATGAACAGAATCCATATTATATGAAGATGAACCTTAATACATGTCATGAAACCCTAATCTAGGTTAATGATGTAACCTAGGGTTATATGTGTACAAAAAGGATATGGAAGATAATGTTCAAATAATGAGCCATAATCTGGAAAGTGACATCAGTTGGATAATTCTACGACAAGAAAGCAAGTAATGATGGGAATATCCTAATGAGATAAAGTGAAACCCTAATATGGATGTAATTAGGGTTAAGACGAGATGTAATATAATGAGAACCTGATGGTATATATGATCTTGTCTTGATCAGGTTTAACAAAGATACAGATGACATCAGGAATATGGTTTAGATTGTGATATCTCTTTGGAAGTACGCCATTACCTCTTACTTGGCTTATTATACAATATGTTTGTGTTATATGTGTAGTAAAATACTTGGCATATGATATTGGTTGAAATGATTGTTCCTGTATGTTATGTTGCTTGAGCTTTTCCATACTTATTGCTATGAACACATCAAACATAATATATCTGTTCCATTATATGAAGGCACACGGTGCTCGAAAAGTGATCACAAACTCCTAGGGGGTAGATCACATGTATAATGATCACAAATTCCTCGAGGGTAGATCATAAGGCCTGAAAATATCAAAGCCCTTGGGGGCATATGTATGAGATATATAATGGAAAATAAGCTTAAAATATGTGTTCTCTTTTGTTAATGAACATCTTTGTGCAATTATATGATTTTCTTATATTTCTTTATATCCGCCAAGTATTAGTTTTATCTTATTGCCAAGATATGATGAGAGTATATAAAAGACACGTAGGAATACTCAGTATAATATTATTGAATATTGTGCTGACATGTACCACATGTAATCTTTTATTTAGGTTGTGGTTATGCTTTTGAAGATCCAGTATAGTTGAGATTTGTGTGGCGAGCAGATGTACAGAAGGACCTATTGTCTTAAGATCATATAGTTTAGTGGTAGTACATGCATATGTAATAGTTTGTTGTTCAATATGTAATATCAATTGATGTAATAGTCCAATATGTAATTATGTGTTGAATGGTGAACATGTGTTGTATGGTTTTATTATTGTTCATGTACATGTGCTACTATTGTTTCTTTCTAACTTCCTCTGATTTTCTTCTTCTTAGCCTAGTGTGTGGTGTTTAAATTGAGATTCTCAATGAGGTGAGGTTTCAATTTGGACGTCACACATCAAATTAAGTTTTAGAAAATCTGGGGATGTCACACTATCACATTTCCCATTTCCATATCATGGAAAAGATCTTTACTATTCACGCACACTTTATCACACAGGATCATTTCCCTTGTTCTCATTCTCTTATCATGAGGATTATACTTTTTACTTCCCCATACACAGAGATTGATCTGAGATCATCTTAGACTCCATTTTATTACACTTAGGATGTGATAAAAATATCCATGCCATATTTTCAATTTTGTTATGCTCACTAGATTGTCTCAAAATGACTACTTGATCAGAGTAATCAAAAAGATAAAAATCTAAGAGTTACATATCGTCCTTATCTCCAATAGTTGAATACCTGGCCAGGGTATACAAGTACTAAGATTAGGTGCTATGCACTTTGTATACTATCGTGTTCCTTACTTTCCATATCAACAAAAGCATAGGACTTAGTCTCCATGGATTTTCTCCAGGCATCACTTCTACACCTCATCATTTTTCACACAGATAAAAGAAATTGTAAAACATTTAAAAGATTACTGAGAAAAATGTAAGTCCTCACCTTCCTTGTATCCTCATAGGACTAGTCAAAGGAAGCTCAATAAAAACTACTTTTCTTATATTTAACAAATAGAATCATGAAATGATATATCAGAATGACACTATTTCATCTGACTTGTCTCAATTCATGGATTGTTTACTGCCCCGGGCTGATTCTTTTTATAGAATCTTATTGTTGCATGATCCCAACATCGTGCTCTATAGATCGTTGTTGATAGACCTACTCGGGACGTTTGTCTATGTCCTCGTATTCCACTGCTAGACCCTTGCCTTTGAGAGCCTATTTTACTCTGCCTAGGCAGTTGGGTCATTTCCTTCTTCCCTTTTGGACAAAAGGATCTAATATGCCCAATCTATTTACACTTATAACACATCTTATAAGCATCCTCTGGCCTTGTTAGCCTTATAACCGATGTAGAGGCCAACTCAAGAGTTCTAACTGGTGGAACATCAGGTCTTTTGCCCTTTCTTGGTAGCCACAACCCTGGTGCATTAGACGTTGGTTGCACTAGTGGTACCAAAAACATCCCCTTTTTTAACTACTAGGCATTTGTTCCCGAGTTTGGATAGGTATTTTCTTAATTCCTACCTCATTATCCTCTTCTAGACAGTCTTTTATGATATGTCCAGGCTACCTACACCTGTAGAAAACCCTGATTTTAGGTCGTAACCTAATTCTTTCGTCATTTTCCATTACTCCAACATATTGATGTTGATCAGGAATCTTGCTAGAGTTTAAAATTTTATCAATGGGGGTTGGTAATCAGGGTTGTGTTATTAATACCCAGTCCACTATACGCATCATTGTTGTCCTAACTTGCCCAGCAATGGTATCAAAAGAAGGATCCCTTATCATAGCTGGATCATCTTGGGGATTCTCAGGCAGTCATTCTTCTCTCGCCTGGTCCCTTGCACCTTCCCCTGGTGCAACAGCAATGCTTTCAACAAAGTACTCCTTGTTTTCTCCAGACATCTTTAAGCTTTACTCTATCTTCTGCATAAGCAGAAGTCACTATAAGATATACTGGAGGACACTAGAATAGACTCAACACCTTAGTCCTATGTCTCTGTAGACTCAGCGAACCTTAAGCTCTGATACCAAACTTGTAACGACCATCATCAAACTGACAACCAAATTGTTACTAATTATGCAGAATTACCATAAACAGCAGATTAACACAAATTACTAAAATTAAAAACCATTTTGCAATGAGATCCTCTACCAGAAAACTTATACTGAAAGATCCAAATCTTATACATAACATGATTTCCATTATACAACATTGCTTCATCTCATCTTGAGGACAACATATAATAGTTGCTCTATCAACACATGTACTGTAGCAACATAAAACCTCAAGGCATACAAGACAAAATGTCAGATTGCTCAAGAAACCATTACGAACCGAGTCCAAGGACCTGAGAGTATAGAGATGACACATAGGACTTCTATCTACATGGTACGACAGATAGTACACTCAACCTGAGCTATCACTGTTGCCTCAATTGTTGTTTCTCCTCTGCAGAAAGGTCTCCACCGCCTCGTACACGTCCACCTAAAAATTTTGGATCCCACGGGGTGAGACAATTGTCCCAATGAGAGATATAACTCTCTACCAACCATATTATTGTTTCAGATAAACATTTTAAAACTGAGCAGAGGTTCTCTTATATTAACATGCAGGGTTAATTATTATATGAATAGAATAAAGTAATCTCTTTACTTAAGGAAATTATGCATCTACCCATGGTAGAGTAATAAACCATCTTTCCACTTTACAAGGAATGTAAGGAAACATAAATAACATCTATCAAGCTAAGATGTATAATTGAATTGCGCATCAAACAATGTTTGTCGTATTCGACCCTTAAGTAAAATGCTACACGGTTGAACATATTTTACAATCACACTTATGCCTTGAGGAGATGAAGTATACCTTGTTCATCTCCAACCAACCACAAACTTCTCACAAGTCGGTACCATACAAGGTCAATGGGAGAGTCGGTTGCCATTACCTCAGTTGTCTCGGTCAGTACGAGACCACACAGGATTTAGCAGGACATCTCATGTCATCTGCTGATAGGACATCTCGTATCGTTGTAACAAGAGCTTGCCAGGGTATTAGGCATCTTCTCTCAGAGTTACTGCGTCAGCATGTACTCTCTTAGGGGAACATCTACTAACAACCATCCCCAGTTATGAAATTACTGAGTCATGGCATATAGCCATACTCTGAGCCATGGGCCAGTTCACCATGCCCAACATAGAGTCTATGACTAAAGTCTCACTCGATCCAGGATATGGTTTCGCACTGCCAAATCCCCATTTATTTTGAGTTCGTAAGGGGATCAGCTCATACATGGTCGTCCAAGCTTACGCCCCCCACATATTCAAAAATATGCATTATAGGTTATGTCACAGGGAACCCGTTTCACCATTCAAGAAATTCTGGTGCTTATGGATCTATGGTCAGGGCAATGTTTTATGTTTTCTAGTGATATATTAAGTGCATTACAGTATTCTTTTAGCATCAAACAATTTATAAGCATCAATCATAAACAAATGCTACAAAGAAAGATGTAATAGATTTATCGAGTACTTTTCAAATCTTAGGAGCACATTTAGATGCATAACACTTGGGATATCAGTCCCTTATCACATTACTGGGAATTCTCATCCCTTTACATCATCATCACCATGATTACTAGATCTAGGTATTCAAACCCTTAGATAACCACACAACATTGTTACCTCTGTAACATGTAACCATTACACTAGTACAGAACCGACCTTTAGTATCAGTTATTTAAGGCCTTTGGCATCGGTTTCAAAGTGACACCCAAGTGGGTGCCACTAAAAGTCAAAACCTTCAGCGTCGGTTTTAACACTGATGCCATAGCCCTTCCCACCACCAAAAATGCACTAGCAAGGGCACTATAGGTGTCAGTTATTTAATAAAACTGACACTATATCCAGGTCAACGACGTCGGCGTTTCACAAAACCTGACGTCATAACCTTTCCCACCACCAATAAAATGTGCCAGCAAGGGCACCATCGGCGTCAGTTTTTATATATAACTGACACTACCTAGCCACATAGTGTTAGTTTTTTGCTAATAATCGACGTTGTATGTCTTTTTTGTCAGTTTTATACTAATAACCAACGCCTATGTTCTTATTTTTTTTCTTATTAGTTTCTTGTCCTGTTGTATGGATGGTCAGCAAGATGCAGAACCTGCAGTTCAGTTCTAAACTATAGGTTTACAGCATCCATTGATATCAACCAACAACAGGCCACAAACCTACAAAATTAACAAGATGGACAACAATTTATGATCACACACATGTATAAGCACATTTAATTCATATTGTTTTTCATCACACACATGTAGAAACCAGTAGTTCCATTTCAAATTTCCTACATTTTCACACACATTTAGCAACCTGCAGTTCCATTCATTTCATCTCTTTTCACATTCACACATATGACAATTTAGAAAAATCCATTCACATTCACAAAAAATAATTATGAGAACAAAGTTTAGAAATATCATTCTTTATTCATCATTGTCATCATCTCCATCAGTATCCCAATCATATTTAAAAATTTCCACTACTTGTAGGGCTTTTACCCATTGTTCTCTTACATCATTTAAGTCTTCCATCATATACGGAGTATGTACATCTAATAACTTTCCACCTATAGTGAAGTCAGTTTTAAACACCTGCAAAGAGAATAACTTATATATATAATTAATAATATATAATAAGATTGATATATTTCATATTATCTAATGATACTATATATAATACCTTATGTATGGTATCAATTTCCATTGCGGCATGTTTGATAATTAGGTACATAAATCGCATCACATAGTATGCACATGCATAACCATTTTCTTATATAGTACACTATAAATTGAAACATACAAAATATTCAAAAATACAAATAAGCACAGTTCACATAAATAATATATACATTGGAGTCGGGAAATTACTTTCACATTCTCCCAAATTAGTGGTTGATTCTTTTTCTTGGGGACCTTTCCTCCAGCTCTTTTGAACTCATGTAAAGCCCTACATGTTAAATGTAACACATTAAATTGCATAATTAAATAGTAATGTAATAATAGATGTTAACGGATATAAAAATATGAAATATTTCTCATAGGAATAATGGCCTTTTCATTGTGTGTCCATATAATGTATTCAATTCATTCCCCACAGGATCTAGATAATAGACAGTGAACATCTTGGGGACAATAACTAGTAACTCCCAATGCCTACCACTACAGGTAAGAAAGTTAAAAATTAATAACTCAAAATCCACAATAAAAATGTGATTTTCTTAAGTCCAAATTATAAGCAAAGTAAACTTACTCGCCATTGAATGGATCTATTATCACCATCTTCTTCTTTTTTACCAAAATATTTAAAAGCAGCACACCAGTATGAAGTAGCTGAAGAAAGGTCTTTATCTACAAGACTAATAAAATATGGAACCAAAAATCCCACATGGGAAAATGAAAAATATGTACATATCGTGTGTAAGTGGCTGCAAAACATGTATTATGTATGCATTAATATATAAGAAGCCAGATCACCATATATAAAACAAGGTATATGGATGTATAAACAAGATCTCACCATATCCACAGCTCTATCATAGATGTATTCATCCAATCATAATGAAACAACTCCAAAATATCTTGTATAAATAGCTTGTTATCGTATGATTGACCTACAACATACTCCAGAATAGAAACATTTATAGGGCAATTTGGGTCATATTCATCTATCCATACTACCATACCCCTACAATTAGGACCTAACGAGGTGTGTAGGTCCCTTAGAAGCCAACTTGGTACTTCAGGAGGTGGAGGTGGAGGCCGAGATGTAGCGGGTCTTCCTTTTGACTTGTATATATAATTTCAAATCAATTGACTCATATATACACACTAAAAAATTAACGTAATGTAAATTTACCATACAATATTAGTATAGATGACATATTCTTTGGGCCAAATTATCACTTCATCTTCTGCCTCACCAAGCATTTCAGAATCTGGGTGGGCATATGGAAATGGAAGATCCCTCCAATTGGGGAGTACATGTATCGGGCTCACACGAATCGCACCAGCTAGTACTAGAGTTCCATGAAACATGTCCCCTAGAAGGGCTAGGTAAGCATGTGCCTCTGCAATGATATATTCTTGACTTTTTAGACGGCATGGCTTCAACCCCTACAAATTTACATAAAGAATGTTATATACATATATACATAAACATATCATCTTGAAAAGACTAGCTACTATATATTCATAAAAATAGTTACAGCGAACGTGCTAGGTGGTGGGTCTGCAAGATTACTCCCAACCACCTCTATAGTAGGAGAAGAGAGGCATGCCACAGGTACTATCTGAGTGGCAGGCTGAGATGTCTGCCACTTGCTAATTTCTTCATGGAGTCTCCTATCAAGTGCTTCCTCAACTCTCCTATTAATTAATTCATCTTCCTATACATGGACAAAAGAAATGCTAGCTTTTGATTATTGAATTCCCTTTCACAATAACATTCTAAAAAAAGAACAGGTTACCTCAACATTTGATAGTCCCGCTTTTGGGACATATTTGTGTTGTGATGGCCCAAAGAACGCTTTTATGCCCACACTAGCGCCTGCACCCCTAATACATCCAGGATGCTCTAGGTTACCTAGAGAAATTGTCAATTCATCCCTTGTGCCCTCAGGTATGAGCTTGCCTTCCTCTGCTCGTGAAGCTCTCGCTAATCACCATCAATAGAACTTGGTAAGTAAACATAACAATAATCAATATCGATTGCTCTAAGAGTTGAATTTTACCATTTTTGCAGCCGCCTTAGCAGTTGTGGACTTCATTATATCTCCTTGCTTGTTTTGCCTCCCAGCTATCCACATAGAATGGCAAGGCAGAGGTGGGGGACCAATAGTAGAGGACTCTGTAGTCTCCTAAGTAGCAGCATACTGAGTCATAGACTCAACCTATAGTCTTTGATGACTGCTTGCATAGCCTCTTGGACCCATTGTGTGGTCATGCACATTCAGTGAACGCTTTCTCTTTGAGCATCGTTGATAGCCTTGTTAGTAAGCACATTGATTTGGTTAGTAATACTAAAGGTGAATCTTGAATAGGCGAATACATAAGAACGTATATTAATTAAATTGGGAGTGGTGCTTAATACCTTGAATTCATCTGTTTTTCTTTGGGTAACAAACTCCTCCCAGTCTTTGGGGTCTAGGTAGTTCCATTGCTCAGTGGCTGCCTTCTTCCTAAATTTATTTTTTAAAGGAGAATACAAACAAAAATTATTAGTGTAGAGTTAGTCAAAAAGTGATCAATGTCTAGAATTCGAAATCAATCAAGAACCTCTTCTCAGCATCGCATATGTAATATCAGGTGAGATTTGTCCTATAGTTCCTTAGGACCCTCCCACTGCGTTGCATCACGCATTTACGATGCAGTTTTCATCCAGATCAAATATACTCTGCAAAATATAATTGCTATTAACTAGTATCCTAAAAATTAGTAATCTATAAAAATATAATTGCAAATAATAATAACTCATGCATAGTTCCTTCCATACTAAGTCTTTCTTCCCCTTAGGAACTTTATTCTAGGATTCTACGTTAGGACTACAATGGCTGCGAGTAAGAACCCCAAGATATGAAATAAATGAGTTGGTTCACTCCAACTAGATTTCCTGCATGATCAAAATCCACAGCCAGTTTGGGTTCATTACCCCTTTATTGTAGTAACTTGTTCATCATTGTGATGCTCCTCACTTTCTCAATTTTTTTTGCTGCTCATCAAGTGCCCCAATATCTTCAGGGGGTACATCACCAACCTAAAATTTGACAAAAAAAACACACTTACAGGATATAACTATAAATGAACATATAGATAGAAACCTCAAGGATATATTTTTAAAACTTACATTGTGAGGCGGTGCATTGATGTCCTCACCCTCACGGTAATCATCACCACGGTCATCATATGAATGCTCAGCCATCTAAAAGTGCACATTCACATTGTAAAGTTCACATTATAATGTAATTCACATTGTAAGTTCACATTGTAAAGTCCACATTCACATTGTAAAGTAATTCACATTATAAAGTTCACATTCACATTGTAAAGTTCACATTGTAAAGTTCACATTCAAAAAAATAAAAGATATAAAAAATATAAACATGCATGCCTCTAATATTGCAATCTTTTATCAATTAACAATCCTTCATTGTGATCTCCGTACACATACAAGTCATCATTAGCTTCAATATTTGGTGGTGTTGGAAACCCAACTGAGAAAGGACTGGAGTCATCATACTTATCATAGTACTCTTCTTCATCTATAGGATCTTAAATGAACGGTACCATGAAGAACAACTGACCATTTATCATTTGCAGGATCATCGATATAAAATACTTGTTTCGCCTGTTATGCCAATATGAATGGTTCACCCTTCTCGCTAATCTTTTCAAATTTCACTAATGTGAAACCCAATTCATCCACTATAACTCCTTTGGTGTTATCAACCCAATTACATTTAAAGAGAGGAATTATGAAATCTACGTAGTCAAACTCCCATATGTCTTTAATGACACTGTAATAAGACATTTTAGCTTCACATGGACTCTTATCCTTTGCACTTGCAAAAAACAATGAAGATGCTTAAAGGGTGACCCCACTATTTTGGAAGACACTCTTATCATCTTGATGCTTTGTGTAATATGAGAATCCATTCATGTCAAACCCTTCATAAGACATAACATTCAATTTTGGTTTAAAGGCGAGCCATTTGATAGTTTCAGTAAGATTATTTGGTGTTTGAGATAGTTGATGTAAGAGTTTATCTTCAAACCACTTAATAAATGTCTTGTTATGCTCTCTAGAAAGCCACATTAAATTGGGTTGAGGATATTATCTCTTTATGAAATTGGTATGTTCCTCGATATAAACACTCACTTCATTGATGTTGTGTAAAATATACAAGTGACCTTGTTCCAACTGCTCACGGCTGATTACTTTCATATGTGATCCCAATATTCCTTTGTCGGAATACTCCTCAATATTCTTATCATTAACAGGAGCATCATTATCACTCAGAAAGTCATTGCAAAAATCCATAACCTCTCTCGCCAAATAACCCTCAATAATACTCCCTTCAGGCCGATAACAGTTTTGAACATCACCTTTAAAAACACTCATGTATCGTTCAAAGGGATACATCCAATGCAAGAAAACCGGTCCCAACATTTTCACTTCCCTAGTCAAGTGGATAGCAAGATGTACCATGATATCAAAGAACGAAGTAGGAAAATACATCTCAAGATGACATAGGGTAACAACCACTTCTCTTTGCAATTTATCGAGAGTATCAGGGTCAATAACTTTGCTGCACAGACTGTTGAAAAAGAAACAAAGTCTGTTGATTGCAAACCTTACATGCTTTGACAATATAGATCAAATTGCCACGGGTAATATTTTTTTCATTAGAGTGTGACAATCATGAGATTTAAGACCTATCAACTTCAAATCTTTCATTAATACCAATCTATAGATGTTGGATGAGTAACCATGTGGCACCTTAACATTTACCAAGCATTTACAAAAAGTTTTCTTCTCCTTTCTAGACAACGAGTAACAAGCGGGAGGTAAGTATGTTCTCCAATCGCTACTAACTACTTCTATTAATTTTGTCCTTATTCCCATTTCACGTAGGTCCATTCTGGATTTTATCCCATCTTTAGTCTTACCTGGTATATTAAACATAGTACCAATAACGCTATCACAGACATTTTTCTCAACATGCATGACATCAATACAATGCCTGACTGCCAAAGAACTCCAATAAGGAAGATCCCAAAATATTGACTTCTTCTAGAATAAATATTTGTCACTCTGTGTGTCCATGGTACATTGTGATCTCTTACCAAATTCATTGTCAAAGTCTTTTACTCTTTCATAAACAACCTCCCCTGGTATAGGTTTAGGTGCACTCCATTCCTCATTCCGTCCATTGAATGCTTTGCACAACCTATGATACAGATGGAATTTTGGAAGAAACCTTCGATGAACAAGATATATAGTCTTGCCGCCATGTTTTAGTCGTATTGAATCAGTGTTCTCTTCACATATAGGACACGTATTAGATCCTTTGACACTATACCCAGACAAATTCCCATATGTTGGAAAGTCATTAACAGTGTAAAACAACATAGCGTCCAAACAAAATGTCTCTCCTCGTGAAGCATCATAGGTCATCACACCTTAACCCCAGAGTTTCTTTAAGTCATCAATCAGAGGTTCAAGGTAAACGTCGATATCATTTCCAGGTTGTTTAGGGCCCGATATCAACAACGACAGCATAACGTACTTATTTTTCATACAAAACCAGGGAGGAAGATTGTATATAACAAGCATAACTGGCAAAGTGCTATGTTGGCTATTCAATTTCCCATACGGATTCATCCCATATGTACAAAGCCCAAGTCTTAGATTCCTGACTTCTTCACCAAATTTAGGGTACAATAAATCAATCTTCTTCCACTGTGGGGAATCAGACGCATGTCGTAGGATCCCATCATTATTTTTCTTAACATCTGCATGCCACCTCAAATTCTTCATATTTATCGGATTGGAAAATAAGCATTTAAACCGTGATATTATAGGTAGACACCACATCACCTTGGTAGGAGAACCAGATTTGGACTCCCCTGAAGTCGTCAATTTATACCTTGACGCACCACATTTTGGACAATCTTTCAAATCCACATAGTCCTTTTGAAATAATACACAATCATTCGGGCATGCGTGTATCTTCTTGGCCTCCATTCTCTTTGGGCACAATAATTTCTTTAATTGGTATGTTGAGATTGCCAGCTCATTTCCTTCAGGAAGAATTTCTTTCAACAAAGACAACAATGACGTGAAGCTTTTGTCACTCCATCTATTGTTATCTTTCAACTTATATAATCTCAACACAGCGCTAAGATTTGTAAACTTAGTACAACCTGTGTATAATGGTATCTCAGCATCATGCACAATGTTTCTATACATGGGAGGTGGATCGGTGTGCTCTACCCCACAACTATCCAACATCGCATCAATGATGTCTACTGGAACTATTTCGTTCACATCTACGTCATCGGAGGTAATTTCTTCTTCCATACAAGCACTGCTATCGACATCCACTGATTTCAGGTTTGAAATCTCTCCATGCCAGTTCCATTCTATATAGCCTTGTACAATCCCATTGCACATGGCATGACTTTTGATTTTGTCACCAGTATTGACTTTCAAGTTGTTACCGCAATGCCTACATAGATAGTAGAACCTATCTCCAGGTTGTTTCCGATGTTCCTCAGCAAATCTAATAAATTGATCAAGACCAGAAATAAACTCTGGGGTGTAGTGATTTGGAATGGACATCCATGATCTATCCATTCTATGATCAAAGAGAAAACAAGTATATATTAGGGTTTATGGTTAAAAGATTAGGTTCTAGGGTTAACAGATTAGGGTTGATGGTTAAAAGTTTAGGGTTTAAGGTCTTATATATAATAAATGTGTACCACCTATCCCATTCGTGAACACCTAATCTCACTAGTAAGTGTATAATGTGTATTGGGTTTTCAAGACAATTTCGGCAACATTTCCCCGCCGTTCTCCAAGTACATATGTACTTAGAGATCAAATAGGGAAATGCTACCAAAATTTTCTTGAAAACCCAATACATGTTATACACTTACATCCTAAGTGAGATTAGGTGTTCAAGAACAGTCCCAAACCAGGGACTATCCAAGATTTACTCCTAATGAGTAAATCTTGGACGGGTTTCTAGGCCAACAAATACATGTGCTCTCATTCCAATACCAGCGATCCTAGTTTCATCATTCATATCCTAGGTTGATTTACAATAGCATAATTGATTTCAAAATCTCAAATATTCATGCATATGTTGTCAACAAGATAATCATTAAACATAAAATGTAGGTATCCTATCATTTATAATTGATTTCAAAATTTCAAACTAGCTCATGCATTATCATCATCATTCTACATCATACAATATGGATTCATAATTAAACATAAATGTAGGTATCCTATCATTCATAATTGATTTTAAAATTTCAAACTAGCTCATGCATTATCATCATCATTCTACATCATACAATATGGATTCATGATTAAACATAAATGTAGGTATCCTATCATTCAAAATTGATTTCAAAATTTCAAACTAGCTCATGCATTATCATCATCATTCTACATCATACAATATGGATTCATGTTCCTAACATTTATTTGCACAAACATTTATTTCATTTCATATAGTATCAATAGAAGTGAAAAAATCATAAAAGCATCCATTCATTTCATATAATATATATTAATCATGCAAAATTCTTTACTACCTACCTTCCAAGGTGATGGAGGAAGAGCAGAGGGAGGAGAAGTAGTTGCAGAGCAGATGGAGGAGAAGTAGTCTGTAGAGTAGATGGAGGAGTAGCAGTCGGGCTCAGGCGGGTCCAGCAAGGAAGAGGGGAAGCGGCGGCGGCGGCTCTGGTGAGGAAGAGGGGAAGTGGCGGCGCCCTGGCTAGAGGAGAATAGAACTGCAGAGGACTAGCGGAGGAGAACCAGCAGCAGCGGCAAGGAAGAGGAGGACCGATGGCAGCGAACTGCGGAGGACCGTCAAGGAAGAGGAGGACCAGCGACAGAGAACCAGCAGCAGTGCCAGAGAAGAGAATTGCCAGACCTAAATGCAATGACGATGAAACAGAGAATGGGGAAGCTCTATTTTGTGGGTGCTATTAAGTTAACCATCGTCGTCATTTGTTTTAGAAACTGGCACCTAAGATCCAACAATGTTGGTCACCAAAAAAAATCGACACCTATGTTCAATCATAGTCATCAATTTCAACTAGAAAAACTGAAGTCTATCTACATATGCCGACAAAAAGAAATTACGACCATATTCGTCGGCTGCCATACAAAACCAACACCAATTGGGCAATTTTGGGGGGCGGGTAAAAATTTTCGCGGGGACAACACACGAACAGACATCAGTGTCGGTTATTGTAAGCAAACAGATGATGAAAATGGGTCTGATTTCTATCTCGTGAAAAACCTTTAGTCGTCGGTTATTTGGTAAACAATCGACGTCGTATGTGAAATTTTGGAGGTAATTTTTTTGCATTGGAAAAATTAGATTTGGTAGGCGATTTTAGGCATCAGTTTCTTATTGAGCAACTGATGCTAAATAAAAATCAATACACGTGTCTAGTCGATATTCACATATAGATGTCAGTTTGTGCTTTCAGCTGACATTATAGGGTTTCGGCGCCGATTTTTTGGATACAACTAACACCTCTAAATGTGACGTTATAAGCTATTTCTGTAGTAGTACCTCTAGGTCCTCAGACCAATGTATTCATTTCACTTGTTGTACAAGTATTTCACATAGTTCATATGGTTTGATTAAGTATCTTGTCACCTCTCACTAGGCAACAACTATACACATGGCTCACAAGGCCCATTAAACATCTTGTCACCTCTCACTAGGAAACAACTATACACGTGGCTCACAAGGCCCATTAAACATCTTGTCACCTATCACTACGCAACAACTATACACATGGCTCACAAGGCCCATTAAACATCTTGTCACCTCTTACTAGGCAACAACTATACACATGGCTCACAAGGTCATTATTAGGGTTAGGATTTCCCTTTGTAGCCGAATAGGGTTTCAAGTTCATATTATTAATCCAAACCCTAATTCATTGCTCCACACATCTAGGAGCATACATTGAAATTATAAGTATTCAATCATACTTATTTATTCTTGTCATTTATCATTAAATGATTATCAACACAAAGTATGAGTTTATCTCTCATCCTCACTAGGATATTGATTGCATCATACTTTAGGTTCAATCCTCCTTTTGAGGAATATTGGTTCATCATTAACAATTAACATCATCTTTTATATTGTAATTAAAAAAATCTGCAACATATGTCACTCAATCAATCACATATGATTGAAGTTTCCCTTCCATATTGGGTATGTGGTATAACCACATCACCATGTCATGTTTTTGGGTGTATCCCCTAATCATCATATCACGTACCTATATCAAATTGACTATCAATTAATTCTTATCATTTCAAAATAACTTCATATCGGGTATAAGCAACGTGATTGACCGCATATCGGGTATAAGCTATGTGCTTAATACCATATCGTACACAAGGTGTGCACTATATCGGGCATAGATCATATGCCTCATCATGTATCATTTGAGTGGTACATTTATAAGAGACCATATCAGTTTCCATTCAGGATTATCATATCGGGTATCCATGTCGGGTAACATATCAGGTTACCATGTTAGGTAGACCCTTAGACTCATAACCCCTTCATTCCTTCAAGGATCAATCCTTCTCATATAGTTACTTGACAAGCTAGGTGTCTTATTGAATTCTCATACCACAATCCTTTACACAAAAGGGTAGGGTATATCGAGTTTCAATCCATCATCTAGGGTTTTCCACTAGAATGGGTAAATTATGCCATATCGTGCATGAAGTATGAAATGAACCTCATATCATTCACAAGATAGGAGTAGGTGCTATTCCTATCAATAAAGGGATATCATTCATATCATCCTTGTGATATCACTCACCACTTGTATCAGTTTACCCATCACCTTGGGTTTCCAACTCTACATTGTTCAGAGTATTCACTATCTCTATATCGTGCAAGAGGTGTAATCTTAGACATGTATCGTGAATAACGGGTGAGTGGGTATCTCCCATATTGTGCAACAGGAATGACTCATATCGTTTATGAGCTATCATATACCCCCATATCGGGTTAACCCCCATCTCGGGTTTCATATTGGGTTGAGATGTTTCAATCATATCAGGTTACACCTTGTATTTTAATTCGTGTCTTCTATTATGCATAAGTGTATACTCAATCAATCATATCATGCACCAGATGTGTGGTTCAAGGTATCGTGTACCATAGGTGTATTACATGATCATATTGTGTAAGGAGCACTTGCTATTCTCACTCATAACGGGTTACCCAAACTAGGGTTTCATATCGACTTAGAAGTATACCCTTCCTCCTATATCATCCATGGAGACTATATCGTGCAAAGGGCATTATGGTTAACACCATATCATGTTCCAAGGTATGAACTTCATCTCCATATAATGCAAGGAGATATAATTGTAGGGTTTTGTGGAGAAAACATGTGCGGCGCAAGTAAAAAAAATTCCACTCAACCCAAAACAGGATCTCGTCGACAACAGCGTATTTGGAAGGAGTGTTTGCGGGATATACCTTATCGCGGAGAAAGTCTGGAGATGTCCCGCTGCTCAAAGGTGTGCAATCATGCTTGTCTACATGAACATATGGAAGGAGTGTTTGCGGGATATACCTTATCGCGGAGCAAGTCCGGAGATGTCCCGTTGCTCAAAGGTGTGCAATGATGCTTGTCTACATGAACATAACTTCTCTCATGTTCGCTGTCGCAGGACGATCCGGCAACACACCTTTTGTGCGATGATGTATGCCGCTCGTAATGCACATGGATGGTCATTGATGTCCTCCGAACGCAGGCATCTCAGTGTCTGCATCTCTACTTCGTCCATGTGGATGGATAAGAACTCCATGTCACTCTTCCTAAGCCAGCGGGAAGGAGTCATGTCTGTGCGGCGGCATGCTAGCGACACGTTGCTCTCCTTTCTCTCCTAAGGACGGTGACAACTAGGGTTTACATATGTGAGCGTAAACTAAAAAGCCTCTCTCAATATCTTATATAAACATCGGTCACCAAACTCCTTAAAATAGGAGACGAAGGGAAGTTGGGTTTCCCAAACCCATCGGTAAATAGAAACACTACATTAATTAAAATGCTCATGGATTAATTGGAATATTTTGGAATTCATGAATTAACGAAATAATCACATTAATTGATTAATTAATATCTGACTCCATGAAATCGATTGGGATGACTCTATGGGCATATATGCCAATAGAGTCCCACTTGCACTTAGATCCAGTCACTCCAATATTATTCTAATCGATTACATAAACATTTTAGTAATCAATGTGATTCGGACCAATTCTAATCAAATCCACAATTATATTCCTATTCCAACACATCCTATGCATGTGACCCGGTAGGCTCCAAATTATGTTGGCAGTGATATCCATAATCATATTATGATTTCACAAGCAATGATTGGCATCTAGCAAGACTTCATTACTACCCAAGTAATTAGAGAAGTTGGAGAACAACTTGACCTATCATTCATGACTGGTGTTACAATGATTGTATAGTTCCTTTGTCACTGATATCTGGATTGAACTTGATTCATGGAATTGTTATCCTCTTCAACGTTCAATCCATGTTCCTTGAACTAGAGCAGACTGACTGAGATATATGTAAGCTCAATATCACATATTGACTCATATCAGCAAGTCCATGCATTGTTCAGTCTCGCTTATCAAGTGGTCGGAATATCAAACTCCCGTAGGAAGTACACATTCCATCTACATCACTCACAGTCATCCCCATGTGTCACAGTGCACCCAGGCACCATCTTTATGGCAATCCTTATTTAGGACCATGGTAGATGATGTCAAAGTACACTGAATGACATGTGATAAGTGTAGTGACTTCAGGTCTAAGAACCACAATCACCACCATCATTATGAGATGTGACTCTAACTACCAATCATGGTATCCATGTGTCACTCTCAATATGGGTCTATCCGATACACTGTTCTCTAACAAGTACCTATGTATTTGGTTTGATATATCCATATCATGGATAATGAGATTCTTCCATCAACCAACATACATTCTAATCTTATGTGTTATTGATGTTTATGGATATTTCCACAATAACAACTGATTAGGGACAAAATAAGAATACATACTCTTAGCATACATATGATCTCACTGTTCAGGTCATCAACCCGAAGACATATGTCATTGACTATATTATTCTATAAACATCTATAAGTTTTATGGTCATCTCACAATATAAAACACAAACATATAGATTGGAAACTTGCCTTTATTTATATGATCAATGTAGTATTACAAATCATTTACATAGTATCCCATTACAATCATCAAATGATAGTCACTATGGGCATACATACCAACAGATCTCCACTTGCACTTATACCCAATCACTCATGAATGTCAATCCAAGTTATCGAACATGTATGTCATGTTTCTGTTGTGAAAGTGCTTTACTGAGCGGGTCAGCCACATTGCTTTATATAGGTATTATGCAAATCTTCACATATCCTCGTTGTACGATCTCTCATATGAGATGGAACCACCGTAGAATATGTTTGGAATGTTGGTGTGATATTGGTTCTTTAGCCTATGCAATTGCTCTATTGATGTCGCAAAACAACTCAATTGCATCACCAACGCTTGGAACCACTCCAAGTTCAGAAATGAACTTCTTGATCCAAACAGCTTCCTTTGCAGCATTAGATGCGACAATATATTTGGCCTTTGTTGTAGAATCCGCAACCATCTCTTGCTTGGAACTCTTCCAGCTCACAGCTATGTTGTTCAGGCAAAACACAAATCCAGATTGTGATCTATAGTCATCTTTGTCAGTTTGAAAGCTAGCATCGGTGTAACCCTTTACCACGAGCTCTTCCTCACCACCGTATACCAAAAATTTATCCTTAGTCCTTCTCAAGTACTTTAGGATGTTCTTTACGGTTGTCCAGTGACATTCACTGGGATCTGACTGATTCTGACTTGTCATGCTCAAAGCATATGATACATCAGGGCGAGTACATAACATCGCGTACATGATAGATCCAATTGCTGGTGCATATGGAATCTTACTCATTCATTCCCGTTCATCACATGAACTAGGACATTGGGATTTAGATATCATAACCCCATGGGACATGGGCAATTTACCTCTCTTAGATCCCTCCATGCTAAACCTCTTTAGCACCTTGTCAATGTATGTGCTCTGGCTTAGGCCTAGAAGCCTTCTAGATCTATCTCTATAGATCTTGATCCCCAGTATATAGGATGCTTCGCCCAAATCCTTCATACAGAAGGTCTTCCCTAGACAACCTTTTACTGTCTGGAGAGTAGGGATGTCATTTCCCATCAATAGTATGTCATCCACATACAATATGAGAAATATGATTGTGCTCCCACTAACCCTTTTCTAAACACAAGGTTCATCTTCATTTTGACTAAAGCCAAACTTTTTGACTACTTCATCAAAACGTAGATTCCAGCTTTGAGATGCTTGCTTCAATCCATAGATTGACCTTTGTAGATTACAAACTTTATTGGCTTCCTTTGGATCGATAAAACCCTCAAGTTGTGTCATGTATACATCCTCGAGTAAATTCCCATTAAGGAATGTTATTTTAACATCCATCTATCAAATCTCATGGTCATGATAAGCTGCAATGGCAAGCATGATCCTGATGGATTTAACCATGGCAACTGGTGAGAAGGTCTCGTCATAATCAACACCTTGAATTTGACAGAATCCTTTCACAACCAATCTACCTTTATAGGTTTGAACATTTCCATCCATGTCAGTCTTCTTCTTGAAGACCCACTTACACCCTATGGGTTTTAACCCTTCAGGTGGATCCACCAAGGTCCATACCTTATTGATGTACATGGATTCCATCTCAGATCTCATGTCTTCGAGCCATTTCTCAGATTCTAGTCCCTTGGTAGCTTCTAGATAGGAAGTTGGCTCATCTTCTATGCCCAATTCATCATTGTCTTGAGTCACGAGAAATCCAAATCTCTTAGGCTCAAGTCGTGTCCTACTAGACCTACGAGGTTCCTGTGTTACATTTCAAACTTGAAATTCTACAACAATTTGTGAGTCTTCGTGTTCCTTATGTACCTCCTTAGGTTCTCTGCTTTCTTGTTGGCCTCAAACTTCTTCGAGATCTACATTCCTCCCACTAATTCCTTTGGAAATAAATTCCTTTTCAAGAAATACAGCAGTCCTAGGAACAAACACTTTGTTGTCAGTTGGTGTGTAGAAGTAGTATCCCCGAGTTTCCTTGGGGTATCCAACAAAATAGCATTTTTCTGATTTGGGTCCAAGCTTTTCAGGAAATTGTTTCCTAACATAAGCTTCACATCCCCAAATCTATAACATAAACAAATTGGGATGATTCCCATTCCATATCTCATATGGTGTCTTTTGAATCGATTTGGAAGGTACACGGTTAAGTGTAAACGATGTAGTTTCAAGAGCATATCCCCATAAGGATATTGGAAGTTCAGCTGAACTCATCATTGATCGTACCATGCCTAATAATGTATGATTCCTTCTTTTTGACACACCATTATGTTGTGGTGTACTAGGTGGAGTCCATTGTGATACAATACCACAGTCTCTCAAAAGGTCCTCAAACTCTTGGCTTAAGTATTCGCCACCTCGATCTAAACGGAGTGCTTTAATACTCTTACCAAGTTGCTTCTCTACTTCATTCATGAAAGTCTTGAACATTTTAAGAGTTTCTGACTTGTGTTTCATAAGATATACATAGCCATACCTACTGAGGTCATCAGTGAAGGTAATGAAGTATTGATATCCTCCTCTAGCATTTGATCTAAAAGGTCCACATACATCAGTATGTATGAGCCCTAGCAGATCACTAGCTCTCTAACTATTTCCAGTGAAAGGAGTCTTGGTCATCTTCCCTAATAAGCATGCCTCACATGTCTCCAATGATTCAAAATCAAAAGAGTCTAGATAACCATCCTTATGGAGTCTAGATATGTGCTTCTCATTTATGTGCCCAAGACGACAATGCCATAAGAATGTTTTGTTTGAGTTGTCAAGTTTTAACCTTTTAGTATTTACATTGTATATGCTAGTCTCAAGTTCTAACAAGTAGATACCATAATACATAGGGGCATTTCCATAAAAGATCTCATCTTTATAAATAGAAATAATTCCATTCTTAATGTGAAATTCAAATCCACTCTTGTCCATACAAGATATAGAAATAATATTTCTATTAATGGCAGGTACATAATAGAAATTCTCTAATTCTATTACAAGGCCCATAGGCAAAGATAAACTAATAACTCCAACTGCGGTGGTAGAAACTCTTGCTCCATTAGCGACCCGCGGCTCGACTTGGCCCTTTCGTAAAGGCTTACTTCTTATCAGATCCTGCATATTAGAACATATGTGATATCCACATCTGGTATCCAGTACCCATGATGAAGAAGTATTTAAGTTTATCTCAATAATGTATATACCTGAAGTGGAGATCTCTATCCCCTACTTCTTCTTCCTCAGTTCCTCTAGGTAGAGAGGACAATTTCTTTTCAAATGTCTGGCCTGGTGACAATGGTGACAACTGCCTTCTTTGGATATCCCACCTTTAGCTTTGAGCACGGATGACTTTGGCTTCTTCCCACCTTTAGAACTTTTCTTAGCCTTGCCTTTGCCTTTTGACTTTTCCTTTTGCTTTCTGATCATCATCACAGACTTGGGCTTGTCTTTCTTCAGCTGTGCTTCAGCTATCCTCAACATGCCCAACAATTCTGACAATGGCTTTTCAAGATTGTTCATGTTGTAGTTCATGATAAAATGACTATGATTCAGGAAATGATTGTAGAATCACATCAGTGGCCAACTCTTGACCTAGGGGAAATCCCATCTTGGATTGGATTTCCACGTGCCCAATCAAAGTAAGTATATGGGTGCCAACTGAGTCTCCCTCTTTCGTCTTGCTTCTGAATAAAGCCTTTGAGACATCATACTCTCTCGTCTTGCTTGATGTTGATGCATGTTCTTGATATGTGTTACCATCTCCATGACATTAATGTTCTCATGCTGCTCTTGCAACTCATAGTTCATTGAGTACAACATCAGGCACTTGACATCCGCGGCATCATCAAGGTGCTTCTTGTTAGCATCCTTTTCATCCTTGGGCGCATTTGCGGCGGGTTTCGCTGGCTCTAGTATTTCAAGGACATAGAGCTTACGCTCACGTGTGAGAACAATTCTCGATGTCCTAAACCAGTTTTGAAAGTTGGTTTCAGTAAGTTTGTCATTCTCAAGGATGGATCGCAATAAGAAAGTGTGAGTGTTGTTTGCCATTTGATTGCTACAAAAGAAAAATTTGCATTTAGTCCAAAACATTTTGACTTGTAATGATTTGATAAACGACATTAATTAGGCCTTTAATTAATTATGCTCCCACTATTTTATTCAAATTGATAGCCCTCACTATCAACTCGGAAGATTGCAACGTACATGATGTGGCTTTTTGAATGCACTAACAAATTCACTCGGGGTTTATATCCCTGAGCTTTTACCAAAACCAAGTGCAACAATACCACCCGCAAGCGGACGGATCTTATCGCAGTATAGTTGAGGATCGAACCCAAAGGACAACGTTTTTAAGAATCTTTGTCAGTTAGATCTAGCCCAAGTAAAACTAATATTTAGAACAATTGGTTGATTTTGGTTTGATTAAACTAATTGCAAGAAAGTAAATGCGGAATAAAAGATGGGTTTAGATCAATGATATGGAATCGATGGGATGGTACCGGGTTTGACCACCGCTACGCACACAAACACACTCTCTTGAAAACAAACCAGGCACGGTATAACACTCCAAATAGAGCTGCTGCAGAACCCCCCATACGGGCGTCAGGTCCGCGTAAGCATCACCATAGGCATCCGATTTCTCATCGCCATCCGGATCACATGTCTTACGGCTCTGAAGATATAGAAATCCACGGAGGTTGTGAACCCCCCATACGGGCGTTAGGCGCACAGAAGCGTCACCGAAGGCTAGATGGCTCGTCCCCTCGCGGATCATACACTTACGACCTCGATGAAATCCCATCCTATTTCTAGTTTGGGAGTCAGCCGCGTTAACCGATAAACAAGCAGGAAGGTGACATGCGAGCAAACATCGACGTTTAGCAAGATGATGCAAAATCCAACTAAGGTTGTGAACCCCCTATACAGGCGTTAGGCGCACAGAAGCGTCACCGAAGGCTATATGGCTCGTCCCCTCGCAGATCATACACTTACGACCTCAAGGAACCCATCGGAAGTTATCGTCAAGGGTCAAACATGCTAAACGACGTTCCAACCCATGCCTTGAAGTTATCGCAACATAGGAACCCATGCATTGAAGTTATCGCAACATAGGGAGAACAAAGATGAAAACACGCACATAACCAACCTACAAGCTTAACGATAAACGACAAAATGAAGAGTTATATACATTGCCTTGGAAAGTTTAACAAAAGAACATGGTTTGCATGGGCAGCGGGGCTAGTCCCCGCACCCCAGCGAAAGAGGACTACTCGCTCATGATACGAGATACAAGAAGGATAGGAGAGAAAGATAGATCCGCCATGAGCTCGGTGCAGAGGGTGGACGCAGCTCGGTGAAGAAGATGCACTCCTTGCGCCGTCTTCTTCCTCTTCTTGGCCTCCTTGGACGCAACACCAGCGATAGATGGAGTGGAACTTGATCGGTGTGGTGCTCTGGTAGCCTTTCGGCGTCCGGAACCGATGCCTCGAAATGGGGACCCTGGGGGTCTATTTATAGTTTCAGATCTGATCCCAAACGGTTTGGATAAGTTGCTGGAAATATCTCCTCCAAACAGTTTGGAGACCGTTTGGGCGCCAAACGGTCTTGAGACCGTTTGGGCACCAAACGGTCTTGAGACCGCTTGGGCACCAAACGGTCTTGAGACCGTTTGGGCATCAAACGGTTTGGAGGTCGTTTGAGCGCCAAACGGTCTTGCTTTGATCGGTCCTGGCTTTGGCGTGGTCGCGCGGCTTTAGTTCTTCAATCGATCCTTGCGCTTGCATCGAACGGTCTTGGGACCGTGCGGGACCAAACGGTCTTGGGACCGCGCGGGACCAAACGGTCTTGGGACCGTTTGGGACCAAACGGCCTTGGGACCGCATGGGACCAAACGGTCTTGAGACCGCATGGGACCAAACGGTCTTGAGACCGCATGGGACCAAACGGTCTTGGGACCGCATGGGACCAAACGGTCTTGGGACCGCATGGGACCAAACGGTCTTGGGACCGCATGGGACCAAAAGGTCTTGGGACCGCATGGGACCAAACGGTCTTGGGACCGCATGGGACCAAACGGTCTTGGGACCGCATGGGACCAAACGGTCTTGGGACCGCATGGGACCAAACGGTCTTGGGACCGCATGGGACCAAACGGTTTGGGACCGCATGGGACCAAATGGTTTGGAGACCGTTTGGGCACCAAACGGTCTTGGGACCGCATGGGACCAAACGGTCTTAAGACCGCGTGGACTTCTTGGGCAACTGGTTTCGTCTTGTTCTTTGTGTATTCCAGCAAACGGTCTTGAGACCGCATGGATCCAAATGGTCTTGAGACCGTTTGCATGGAGTTGCCTGCTACACCTGCATAAAATGAAAGATATTTAGTTAAAACCTTGATTATTGAATCACTGAGTAGTTTTGTGCATTATGATTCATATTAGGGTGAAAAGATGTGGAATAGATATTAAATTGTTCCAAAAAGGTAATTGAAAATCATGATGAGTATGCACTCATCAAAACACCCCGAACTTAAATCGTTGCTCGTCCTCGAGTAACATAAAATTTGAAACTGTTGCCTGATGGAATACTTTCGATCCGTGTGATTTCTTCATCTTCACATCACAAATGTTTTCTTTTTGCTCAGTATGAGTGAGTACCTCAACTTCCTGGGACCACGAAACACGTCTTTCCATAGCTTTGTTCCTGAGTTCGTTTCCCAACAACACTTCCTCCCCGCCTTTTCCAACACCAAGCATGTCGAAGAGTTTTGTAGGAGTTCAGAGATACCCGTAGAATCGACAAGTATGCATTTGATCTGACACTGGTGTAGTTCAGGATGGTAGGGTATGTATTGTGCCCTTAGGTAGAAAAAGGAGTGAAAGGTGGTATGGAAAGAAGAAGTAAATCTCTCCTCTATTCGACTCGAGATTTTTATTTGTTTTGCAATTTCATTTATTGCATATTTTTTTGTGTGCGCTATGGCATCTTTTGTTGCAGATCTCTCCTCTATTCGACTCGAGATTGCATTTATTTTGTGTGCACTTTGGCATCTTTTTATTGCAGATCTCTCCTCTATTTGACTCGAGATTGCATTTTTGATGGTACGCCCCTATTTATTGGAAGGGGTATGGAAGAAGCGGATATGGGGAAAGTGGCGTGCCACCCCGAACTTAGGGTTTGGCACAAGTTTGGATATTTTGGTGGTATTTATGGATGGAGGGATACGAAGATGATAGAAGAAGTGTAGAAGAGAGTTCAGATCAGGATGCAACTTGATTTACAATTTAAAACCGGGTTATTCTCTTTGTCATACTCTGCTCAAATAATGACTTGATGCAGATCCGGTGGGGTTTCTGAGCCATTGTTCCACTAGTCAGTTAGGAAGCGTGACGTGTTTGATCCCTATCAGTTTGACAGATACTTATCATTATGTAATAAGAATTATGATGTTAGGAATCATAAGTTTCACAGGATGATTTCAGGCAAGTTTCAAAGGTCAGTCCTCTTGAGGATTTGCTTTGAATAAGGAGGATGTTATGATAGAAGATGCATAGCAAAATGTTAGTTACATTTTTATCAACAAAAGACAAAATTTCATCAGGTATCTGTTCAAAATTTTGAAAATTTTATGATAGAGACATATTGAATATGAAAAGAGGGTTTGTATGTGGAAGTGGAATACGTACCACCCACCCTCCACCCCGAACTTAGAGATTTGCTCGTCCTCGAGCAAACCCTAAATTCAAGATGGAGGGGAAAGGAAACACCAGGTATGACTGCCGAGAATGAATTCATTCTGATCAGCACCAATCCGATCTCGTGTCCTAAAAGAAAAACTCTCTCATAAGGCAAATTTTATTTAAGGAAAATTTAACTATAAGGAACAAAATTTGAAAAGGAAAAGTAAAATAGATTTATTGGTCGGGTTGCCTCCCGACAAGCGCCTTTGTTTTATGTCGATGGCTCGACAGAGTTCTTCGGAATTATGGTGGGTCCTTTGGATTGTTGAATTCCAACATTATTTCAGTGCCTTTGTCAGCTGGTGTGAAGTATCTTTTCAAGCGGTGACCATTTGCTATAAATTCGCCAGACCCGTCGCTCCATAAAGAGAAAGCACCATGGGGAGAGATGCTTTTGACGATGTAAGGTCCGCACCAATGTGAGCGGAGTTTTCCTGGGAACAATTTTAATCTGGAGTTGAAAACTAGAACTTGGTCTCCCACTCGTATGTCTTTTTGTTTCAGATGTCCATCATGCCAGAGTTTTGTACGTTCTTTGTAGATTTGTGCATTCTCATAGGCTGTCATTCTGAGTTCATCCAGCTCATGGAGTTGCCGAATTCTGGCTTGACCCGCTTGTTTCATATCGAAGTTTATTTGTTTAATTGCCCACCATGCCTTATGTTCAAGTTCGACTGGAAGGTGGCAACTCTTTCCATATATCAATCGAAAAGGGGTAGTCCCAAGGGGAGTCTTATAAGCAGTGCGATAAGCCCATAAGGCGTCGTTGATTTTTGTCGCCCAATCTTTTCGATTACGTCCAACGGTTTTCTCAAGGATAGCCTTAAGTTGTCGGTTGGAGACCTCTACCTGTCCACTGGTTTGTGGATGATAAGGCGAAGCTATCTTGTGTGAGACGCCATATTTTCGTAGAAGATCTTCAAGGCTTCTTTCAATGAAGTGGGATCCTCCGTCAGATATCACGGTTCTCGGCACTCCGAACCGTGGGAAGATAATATCTTTGAATAGTTTGATGACTGGTTTTGAATCACAAGTGACGGTTGGTATAGCTTCAACCCATTTGGAGACGTAGTCCACCGCCACAAGGATGTTAGAGAATCCATTAGAAGATGGGAATGGCCCCATATAGTCCACTCCCCAGACGTCAAATATCTCGACTTCTTGCCATAGATTCAGTGGCATTTCGTCTCTCTTGGTTATATTGCCAGCTCTTTGACACTTATCACATGATATGACAAAATCATAACAGTCCTTGGATAAAGTTGGCCAGAAAAATCCACATTGCAAAACTTTTAAGGCAGTCTTTTTAGAGCTCATATGCCCACCCATGGGTCCTGAGTGGCATTGTTCCAAAATAGAATGGGCTTCTTCTTCGGCGACACAACGTCTATACAATCCATCTGCACAGAGTTTGAAAAGATATGGTTCATCCCAATAGTAATGCTTCACATCATGCATAAATTTCTTCAGAGCGTTCCCGGTGTATTGAGGATGGATGACTCAGGTGGCAAGGTAGTTTACTAAGTCTGAATACCATGGTTCGAGTCCTGAGACTCTCATAAGCTGATCATCTGGTAGAGAGTCGTTTATCGGAATCCCTTCAGCATCCAGAGTGTGGATGCGACTCAGGTGATCTGCCACGACATTCTCCGTCCCTTTTTTATCTCTTATTTCTAGGTCAAATACTTGTAGAAGGAGTATCCATCTGATCAGCCTTGGCTTAGCATCTTTCTTTGTCATAAGATAACAGATAGTAGCATGGTCAGTGTAAACGATTACCTTCGAACCAGTAAGGTAGGATCTGAATTTGTCGAAAGCATAAATGACTGCTAAAAGCTCCTTTTCAATAGTAGCATAATTCCTTTGAGCTTCGTCGAGGGTCTTTGATGCATAATAGATCACATAATGTTTCTTCTCTATGCATTGTCCTAAGACAGCACCCACCGCGTAATCACTGGCATCACACATAATTTCAAAGGGGTGGTCCCAATCGAGAGCTCTAATGATGGGAGTAGTTGTAAGGGCTTTCTTCAGCATATCAAAACTTTTGACGCATTCTTCATTGAAATTGAAATCAGCATCCTTTAAAAGTAGATTAGTCATCGGCTTCGTTATCTTGGAAAAATCACGTATAAACCTTCTATAGAATCCAGCGTGACCAAGGAATGCGCGAACTTCTTTTACATTTGTGGGGATTTCCAGTTTAGAGATGACTTCTATCTTGGCCTTATCAACTTCAATTCCTTTATTACTAACCTTGTGGCCCAAGACGATGCCTTCCTTTACCATAAAGTGGCATTTCTCCCAATTTAGCACCAGATGTGCTTCTTCACAACGTTTGAGGACCATGGAGAGATGCTTAAGACAAGAATCAAAGGAGTCACCATATACGGAAAAATCGTCCATGAAAACCTCCATAACTGTTTCAGTAAGCCCTGCAAAAATGGCAGTCATGCAACGTTGAAAAGTTGCAGGGGCATTACACAGACCAAAAGGCATTCTTTTAAAAGCATATGTCCCGAAGGGACAGGTGAAAGTTGTTTTTTCTTGATCATCTGGATGTATGGGGATCTGATAGAATCCAGAGTAACCGTTCAGGTAACAGAAATATTCTTGATGGGCCAATCTTTCCAAAACTTGATCGAGGAAGGGCATAGGAAAATGATCCTTCCGAGTGGCCTTGTTTAATTTTCTATAATCAATACACATCCTCCACCCAGTCACTGTTCGGGTGGGGATGAGCTCATTGTTTTCATTTCTTGTGACAGTAGTACCTCCTTTCTTGGGTACAACATGAACTGGGCCCACCCATGGTGAGTCCGATATCGGGTATATTATTCCAGCTGTAAGGAGTTTGATGATCTCACGACGGACCACTTCCTTCATATTCGGGTTCAACTTTTGTTGATGCTCGATCGTTGGCTTATGGTCTTCCATCATGGGGATTCTGTGCATGCACAAGGCTTGACTGACCCCTGTGAGGTCACTCATTTTGTAGCCTATGGTTTTCTTTCTCTCCTTTAATACCTCCAGAAGTTTCTCTTCTTGTTTGGTCGTTAAACCAGAGTTAATAATGACAGGACAAACTTTGAGATCGTCTAAAAACATATACTTCATCCCTTCAGGTAGGTGCTTCATTTCAGGAGGTTTTGGTTTTTCACTGATTTCTTCTGGGGTTTCGGTAACCTTTAATTCTTCATAGGTAGCTTCAGGATTTCCTTTAGTAGAGTCGGGAGGTTCGGTGCAATCCTTATCTTGTTGGTCAGTAGGTTCATCATTAAAAAGGTCATATAGAGAAATTTCCAAGGGATCGCATGACTCGTGATATTCTTGAGTAAGTTGTGACATCTGCTCAACACAATCTATCAGATAGACTTCCTCCTGTATACTCGGTCTTCTCATGCTTTCAAAAACTTTGAACTCCAGAGTTTCTTTACCTAACCTGAGCAGTAAGGTTCCGGCTTCAACATCGATAAGGGCTCTAGCAGTGGCGAGGAATGGACGACCGAAGATAATAGGGTATTTGGTGTCTTCTTTTATGTCCATGATGACAAAATCACATGGGACATATGCGTCCTTGCCTACCTTGACCGGGATGTCTTCGAGAATTCCTAACGGCTTTTTTACCGAATTATCCGCAAGTTGAATTGTCATATCAGTTGGAAGCAATTCTTCAAACCCTAGTCTCTTGCATAGACTGAGAGGCATAATAGAAATACTTGCGCCAAGATCTGCCAATCCTTTCTTGCATGATGAGTCGCCAATGTGACATGAGATTCCGAAGGATCCTGGATCTTTTTGTTTCTTAGGCATCTTGCTTAGTATGATATCTGATGTGGTAGCAGCCAATTTTATAGTTTCATATTCTTCAGTGATGTACTTCTTGGTGAGAAGCGACTTTAGATACATGGTCCAGGCTGGTATCTCATTAAGAGCATCTAGGAATGGTATGTCAACATGGAGCTTTTTCATAGCCTCTTTGAATTTGATGAATCTAGTATCAAGCTTGGTTTCCCTCAGACGGGATGGGAAAGGAGCACGAGGCTTATATATAGGAATATCCGGTTCAGGTGTCTCTACTTCTTCATCGATAGATTCCTCAGAACTTCCCTTATCAGTATTTCTTTCCTTCGGTTGCGATTCTGGTGTTGTCGAGTTTTGGTCCGTCAAAGGTTCATTCTCCTCAGGGATATCCATAGTTGTTTTTGTTGGGGGATCCAAATAACTTTTCCCTGATCTTGTGGCGATAACCTTCAGCTGCTCCAGATGTTTCGGATTGTTCTCAGGTTGTCCGGTGAAGACTCCAGCTTGTGGCTTAATACTAGCAGCAAGTTGAGCTAGTTGAGTTTCAATAGCCTTCTGTTGGGCTTGTTGATTGGCTATCATCGTTTGTTGTGTTTGCAATAACTTTTCAATGGTAGATAGCTTGTCATCAGAAGGGATGGATCCTGTTTGACCCTGTTGTTGGTTCAAGCTTTGATACTGAGAGTTATTCTGATAATTATTATAGTTTCTGTTCTGAAAGTTTCCCTTGAAGTTTCCTTGATTCCCAAAGTTCTGTTGCTGGTTAAACTGATACCCAGATGGGCCTCTTGGTTGATTATTCGGAACAAATTGATGCGAGTTCATAGCTCCTGAAGGATTTTCGTACTGGAAGCCTGGGTGATTCCTATTTTGATTCGGATTGTAATAGTTCTGCCCAGGGTTGGTGTTAATAGCATTAAGATTTTCCATCTGGCAATTATCTCCTTGCCCACAGGCGTTGCTTAAAACTACATCATAGAGAACATTGCATGATAGTGTGGAATGGTCAGTGCCTTTGCACGCTTCACAAAACAAAGAAGTGGACTTGACTTGTTCTGGTTGCCTAGTTGGAGAATGTCCTCTTCCAATCACAGCAAGGGATGATTCTATGTGATCTTGCTTTGCAACCAAGACTTTCAAAGTTTCAGCTATAGATTTGTATTCTGGGATAGCATCAGCCATAGCTACCTTTAAGACTCCTTTACCAACAGATCTGCCCCAGTTGGCTTGATTTTCTGCTCCCAGGGTGACTACTCTCCATGCGTTGTCGTAACTTTGCCGCATGAAGTTCCCTCCAGACGAAGAGTCAAGGAACATCTTAACATCATCTTCCACACCCCTGTAGAATATCTCTATCAGCTGGTTCTTAGGAATTCCATGGTGTGGGCATTTGCGTAGGAGCTCCTTGTATCTATCCCAAGCTTCGGAAAGAGTTTCTCCTGGGACTTGAGTGAAATTTGTGATTCGTCCCCTGATCTCATATGTAAGAGATGGGGGGTAGAACTTTTCCAGAAAGGCGTTTTGAAGCTGCTCCCAGGTGGTGATGGGTACATCACTCTGTAGTGAGTTGTACCAACTAATGGCTCTATCAGCCAGAGAGTACTTGAAGAGACGGAGTCGAATAGCATGATCAGAGACTCCATTTTGCTTCGTCATAGCACACAGGTCAATGAATCTGAGAAGATGACCTTGGCTGTCTTCAGCTTGTTTACCGTAGAATGGGTTGTTTTGAAGCAAGGTTATCCAATGTGCTCTAATCTCAAAGTTGGCAGCTTCGATGGGAGGAGGCTGCACCGGATGATAGACATTCGCGGCCTTTGGGATAGAGAACTCTCTAAGATCCTTCTGAAGTTCCGCTACCTGCGCTGCTGCCTGTGCTGCTAAGATCTCCTGTTGAACCGCAGCTCTAGCTTCTTGCATGAACCTTTCTCTCTGTGCATTGATGGCTTGAGCCACCCTACGGGCTACTTCTTCTTCTTGCGCCATTCTGGCTCGATTCTCTCGGATCTGACGATGGAAGGTTCTATCGATTTCGGGATCAAAGCTCGCAGTCAGTCCGAGACTATCCGAACGGTGCATGCACTAATCGTCAAAGAGCACCTAAAATTTGAAAAGGTTTGAAAGTGAGATCCTTGGTGTAGATTAAAGATCAAATAGATGAGTGATAGTTTCAAAAAGAAAACAAAATCCTAGATTAGTCTTAAAAGAACTAGATTTGACTGAGTGATTCCGTTGTCCCCGGCAACGGTGCCAGAATTTGATGTGGCTTTTTGAATGCACTAACAAATTCACTCGGGGTTTATATCCCCGAGCTTTTACCAAAACCAAGTATAGTTGAGGATCGAACCCAAAGGACAACGTTTTTAAGAATCTTTGTCAGTTAGATCTAGCCCAAGTAAAACTAATATTTAGAACAATTGGTTGATTTTGGTTTGATTAAACTAATTGCAAGAAAGTAAATGCGGAATAAAAGATGGGTTTAGATCAATGATATGGAATCGCTGGGATGGTACCGGGTTTGACCACCGCTACGCACACAAACACACTCTCTTGAAAACAAACCAGGCACGGTATAACACTCCAAATAGAGCTACTGCAGAACCCCCCATACGGGTGTCAGGTCCGCGTAAGCATCACCATAGGCAGCCGATTTCTCATCGCCATCCGGATCACATGTCTTACGGCTCTGAAGATACAGAAATCCACGGAGGTTGTGAACCCCCCATACGGGCGTTAGGCGCACAGAAGCGTCACCGAAGGCTAGATGGCTCGTCCCCTCGCGGATCATACACTTACGACCTCGATGAAATCCCATCCTATTTCTAGTTTGGGAGTCAGCCACGTTAACCGATAAACAAGCAGGAAGGTGACATGCGAGCAAACATCGACGTTTAGCAAGATGATGTAAAATCCAACTAAGGTTGTGAACCCCCTATACAGGCGTTAGGCGCACAGAAGTGTCAAAGAAGGCTAGATGGCTCGTCCCCTCGCGGATCATACACTTACGACCTCAAGGAACCCATCGGAAGTTATCGCCAAGGGTCAAACATGCTAAATGACGTTCCAACCCATGCCTGGAAGTTATCGCAACATAGGAACCCATGCATTGAAGTTATCGCAACATAGGGAGCACAAAGATGAAAACACGCACATAACCAACCTACAAGCTTAACGATAAATGACAAAATGAAGAGTTATATACATTGCCTTGGAAAGTTTAACAAAAGAACATGGTTTGCATGGGCAGCGGGGCTAGTCCCTGCACCCCAGCGAAAGAGGACTACTCGCTCATGATACGAGATACAAGAAGGATAGGAGAGAAAGATAGATCCGCCATGAGCTCGGTGCAGAGGGTGGACGCAGCTCGGTGAAGAAGATGCGCTCCTTGCGCCGTCTTCTTCCTCTTCTTGGCCTCCTTGGACGCAACACCAGCGATAGATGGAGTGGAACTTGATCGGTGTGGTGCTCTGGCAGCCTTTCGGCATCCGGAACCGATGCCTCGAAATGGGGACCCTGGGGGTCTATTTATAGTTTCAGATCTGATCCCAAACGGTTTGGATAAGTTGCTGGAAATATCTTCTCCAAACGGTTTGGAGACCGTTTGGGCGCCAAACGGTCTTGAGACCGTTTGGGTGCCAAACGGTCTTGAGACCGCTTGGGCACCAAACGGTCTTGAGACCGTTTGGGCATCAAATGGTTTGGAGGTCGTTTGAGCGCCAAACGGTCTTGCTTTGATCGGTCCTGGCTTTGGCGTGGTCGCGCGGCTTTAGTTCTTCAATCGATCCTTGCGCTTGCATCGAACGGTCTTGGGACCGCGCAGGACCAAACGGTCTTGGGACCGTTTGGGACCAAACGGTCTTGGGACCGTTTGGGACCAAACGGCCTTGGGACCGTTTGGGACCAAACGGCCTTGGGACCGCATGGGACCAAACGGTCTTGAGACCGCATGGGACCAAACGGTCTTGAGACCGCATGGGACCAAACGGTCTTGGGACCGCATGGGACCAAACGGTCTTGGGACCGCATGGCACCAAACGGTCTTGGGACCGCATGGGACCAAACGGTCTTGGGACCGCATGGGACCAAACGGTCTTGGGACCGCATGGAACCAAACGGTCTTGGGACCGCATGGGACCAAACGGTTTGGGACCGCATGGGACCAAACGGTTTGGAGACCGTTTGGGCACCAAACGGTCTTGGGACCGCATGGGACCAAACGGTCTTGAGACCGCGTGGACTTCTTGGGCAACTGGTTTCGTCTTGTTCTTTGTGTATTCCAGCAAACGGTCTTGAGACCGCATGGATCCAAACGGTCTTGAGACCGTTTGCATGGAGTTGCCTGCTACACCTGCATAAAATGAAAGATATTTAGTTAAAACCTTGATTATTGAATCACTGAGTAGTTTTGTGCATTATGATTCATATTAGGGTGAAAAGATGTGGAATAGATATTAAATTGTTCCAAAAAGGTAATTGAAAATCATGATGAGTATGCACTCATCAGTACAACCTTCTAGTGAGCCAAGATCCAAAATAATTGGATCAATGCCCAGCCAACGTCGGCGTCAAAGACCAAATACTAAGGTAGGCAACTTTTTCCAATTGCATCATATGCAACTCTTGGATAGATGATCATGCACAACTCCTTGCCATGATACATCTGTGTGCCTATAGGTACTTGATCCTATCAAGGTTCCCTAGTTAATTCCAACCCATACGCCAACACAATGAGTGTGCACCGTGCGGAGGCAGACCCACACACCTACCATCACACTTCTACGAGATAGACAGTGTACCACGCAGAGGTGTACCAACACATAGTCGATCAAGCTTTTCATGTGTGTTGATTTATGGAAGGCAACTAAAACTTAATATTATTAATTGAGGGGTTTTATTAAAACATATACATATCCAAACACCACATACTTATAGTACATATCATATACAATCCTTGGAGTTGGATCTTGGAATTAGATATTCATGGTGCTACTCCATGGACAATCCTTGGAGTTGGATCTTCAAGTGGCCTCCTTAAATCAAGTTTACAAAGACTAAAGCTAATCCTATCTCTATTACATCATATGAGTACAAATATAAAGGGAAAGAATTAATTACACTTTGAAATAAGAGATGAGGCTCGGCATGCAAGCTGAATACTTTATACAAAAGATCCATATGCAACCATTATACATCCATAGCATTCACAAACAAACATATCCACAAGATTGACATCCACATTCATTCACAACATTCACAAAAAGGGATACTAGGCCATAACCGTGCATGCATTCACCACATAAAACAAAATTTTAATGGTGACATGTATGTTATCATAGGTATATCTACATATACATATATACTAATTAAAATTTTAGTACTTTTAATGTGGGACATTCCCCATTAAATAAATTTTTGACTCCCATGCAGACTATGCGGGGTACACAGGGGCAGCACCCCTGAAAGGTCTACAGAATTTTACTTCCGTGCACTTAGGAAAATCAGTATTTTCCATAGACAACCCCGTCTGAAATGTCAAAAATAGAAGCATGTAGCGTATGTAGAATTAGGTTTAGATTTTCACATTAACAGTTTTAATTCACATCATATGCAACATAAAAAATAGTATACAACGATTCGATCATATCAAAATGAATCCAAATACGTCATAGATCGACGTTGCTCTGATACCACTATAGGGTTATGTGGAGAAAACATGTGCGGCGAAAGTAGCAAAATTCCACTCAACTCGAAACAGGATCTTATCGACAACAGTGTATTTGGAAGGATTGTTTGCGGGATATACCTTATCGCGGAGCAAGTCCGGCAATGTCCCACTGCTCAAAGGTGTACAACGATGCTTGTCTACACGGACAGAATTTCTCTCATATTCCTTGTCGTAGGAAGATCGGTGGCGCTCCTTTCGTGTGATGATGTACGACGCTCATCACATGCACGGATGGTCGTTTATGTCCTCCAAACACAGGCGTTTCAGCATCTGCATCTCTACATCATCCACGCAGATGGACTGGAACTCCACGTCGTGCTTCCTAAGCCAGCGGGAAGGAGTCGTGTCTATGTAGCGGCACGTTGCTCTCCTTTCTCTCCTAAGGACGGTGACGGCTAGGGTTTATGTACGTGAGCGTAAACTGAAAAGCCTATCTCAATATCTTATATAGACATCGGTCATCAACCTCCTTTAAATAGGAGATGAAGGGAAGTAGGGTTTCCCAAACCCATCGATAAATAGAAACACTGTGTTAATTAAAACACTAATGGATTAATTAGAATATTCTGGAATTCATTAATTAACCAAATAATCACATTAATTGATTAATTAATATATGACTCCATGCAATTGCTTGGGATGGCTCTATGGGCATATATGCCAACAATAATATCACAAGAATATTGTGCAAGTGATACATGTATATTACCATATCGGGTATGAGCTACTTGTTAGTGTGCTTGAACCCGGTATCACTTTATAAAGTGATACCATCTTCTTCAAGCTCTAGACCTTCATTCTAGTTGTTCTAGTTTATAAATAAGAGGTCTAGGAAATTCTTAGAACTCATGGAACCATCAAGTATTCAATAAAAACTCTGAATTGAAAGTGATCATCTAGTATAACAAGTTAAGTGGCAAATAATAACATGATTGGGTTCAAGTCACTGTTTAGAAAATCGACCGCTTAGGCTGAATAATCGGCCGAATATTCCTTTTTGGGGGTCTACCACTCCGATTATGAATAATCGGCCTATAATCGGTCCAGGACTGATTAATCGGCCGATCGGGGGAATAATCAGTCGATTAATCTTCGATTTTCAAAATCAAATGCTAGTAATAATTTTTTTACATTAATTTTTTCTAATACTACTATTGGTCATTACAATTACATTCTCTTCTTCCAATTTACATATTTGGTGTTCTCCTCATGTTTTCTCTATAAGTTTATAGTTAGTGTTTATTGAACTGATCCTTACTGTTGATGTTTTCTTCTTTAATTTCATCAATGTTTCTAATTACTTCTTAATGCAATATTAGTCTATGACTTATCAATGTTTCTAATTACTTATCAATGTTTTTTCTCTAATTTCATCAATGTTTCAAGTTACTTATTAATGCAATATTAGTCTTATCACTTATCAATGTTTCTAATTACTTATTAATGCAATATTAGTCTATGACTTATCAATGTTTCTAATTACTTATTAATGCAATATTAGTCTATTACTTATCAACGTTTCTAATTACTTATTAATGTGATATTAGTCTATGACTTATCAATGTTTGTTATTACTTATCAAAGTTTTCTTCTCTAATTTCATCAATGTTTCTAACTACTTATGAATGCAATATTAGTCTATTACTTATAAATGTTTCTAATTACTTATCATTGTCATTATTATATGGTCAATATATAATTTACATATATTTATGGTTAATATTTAAAAAAATCAAAACCGATTAAAACCGAATATTCTCCCGCTTATACTCCCTCATACCGTATATACTCTATTCAGTACCCTCTCCGCCCGTACACCGATTATCGCTTTTCAGAACAATGGTTCAAGTTATATAACCTGCCTTATGAACAACTTCAAAGCTCCAAGCTCCAAAGCTTCACGTCCTAAGGTTGAAGTTGAACTTCTCCAAGGTCCAAGGCTCATTCACAACTCCTCCATAGACAAGAAATCACCATATTTAAGCACTTGGTGAAGAAGGAAAGAAAGGAATATTCATAACCCGATATCCTACTTCAACCAAGGTTGAAGATGACCAAAGCCTTACCTAAAGCTTGGCACTCGAGCTCTCCTTGATCCTTGAGCTACTTTTCATGATAACTAAGGGGATTTGCATGATATCTCCAAGGGATATGGTTGTGAGGATCGTAAACTTTCATAAGTTGGTGAAAGGTGAAGTATATATACTTGGTTTCATGAGATAAAGTATATAAGAGGTGTCTTCACCTTAAGCTACTAGATGACACGTGGCTATGCATGGTTGACACATGGACATGCATGCACACATACATATCTTGTTATGCAATAAGTCTTGAGGATAATCTAGAGACAATATCTCAGCCCTCGTTTATCTTGTTGGATAAGTTTCCTCATCTTTATCTCATCAAATAAGCAACCTGATACACTTTTTGGAAGGGGCTTTGCAACCCATCATGGACTACCTCCTTGAGGTGCTCTGCCCATCATGGCCTTTTTCAGGGCTCAAAATATAGCAGACTTTTACTATGGCACCTTGGCCGATAGGACTCCTATGTCAAGTCCACAACTCAATACAACACATAAAAAGCTTTACCTTCAATCCTTTCTTGGTCTTCTCATCACCAAGAGTATCATCACTCAAAGGTGATTTCAAACATGGTGCCCCCTTCTTTATATATCCTCTAAATGATACATAGAGGAAGTAGGGACACTCTAGAGGTGATAATTTTGCATTTCAACCCCATACATTGGGTAAATTACAAATTGTACCAAAATTGGTACACAAAGTACTAGCATTGTTTAAACAAGTTATAACTTGGGATTTAGGCTTTCCACAAGCCACCACTTAGCATCACTCTCTTTCTTATGATACTAAAACACTTAAAACACATTCCACAAGTGACATTTTACAATTTAACCCCTCATCTTGGGTAAATTGCACTTTTCACTTAGACTTTCATATAATGCACAAATAGTTTGCAAATAAGCTCAAACTTGGCAATAAACTTCACAAGAAGTCTTAATAACTTTTCAAAAGATTAGATCAGTTTGTAAGTACTTACTTAAGAAAAACTCCTAGAGTTAAACCATAACCTAGGTCAGGGGTGTTACAATCACCACATATATAATACATATCATATACATGCTATACCCCACAATGTAAACATGCAATATTAAAATAAAAAGTGATGGTTATGGCCATCTCTACTTGTAATTCCTTGGAGCCATAAGGAATTACTACCACCTAGGTCAATCATCAAATCATAAGTATGAACCTCTTGTTGGTGTAGATCTGTGCTTGCCAATTTGGGTAGATTGGTTCAACCCTTGAACAGGTCATCTCACCTCTTGCCCAGTTGGCTGGTCCTCCGGGATAGTCGTCTAGCCTCTTGTCCAACAGATGTTTGGACTCCTTCTAAATGGTCAATTGGGCCCACTAGGAGGTCGCCTAGTTCCATCATTCTATCGTCCATGGTCCTCTAGATAGTCAGCTCGTCTCATGAACTGGTTGTCTCATCTGGAGATGATCATCTTCCTTTTTGTTGCAAGAAAAGAAACTATTTGATTGCTAGTTTATTACATTGTAAGAGAAACCTTGAGTTACATTTGAGGGGAGAAAAGATAGGAAATAATTAACTTTACATTGGGAAGAAGGAGGTAGAGGTTCGGAACTCAGATCGAGATAAAATAGGAATAAAGCTAGATCATCCAACCACACATAAATATTGGGTATTGTCCATAACCACACTACACATCCACCATAAAAATTGTTTTTAGGGCGACGTGTGTAAATTGCATATATATATATATATATATATATATATATATATATATATATATACACTTGAGTGTACAGATTCTGCCATACACCTCAATGATGTTTGCCTATCTAGACCTTGTCTTTCTGAAATCCAATCCATTGATCTTCATGGTTATAATAATAATAGGCCACATACAAGATTTGAGCTCATTTGGATGAGTGTAAGTCACTCATCCAAGGACAACAAAATGGATGCACAAAACTAATTTGAAATGCATGATCTTGCCTCCTTTAGATGCACGACCTATAAGTATTGAAATGAACTAAAATTTATTATTTAGTATGTTCTTAAGATATTTAAGAAGATCAACGGTTTAGAATCTTCAAAAAGTTATTGCACCATTAAAAATGACTGAGGTGTACGGTGCCTCTAGTAAACTTGAGTGTACACTAGCATGACTCTCTCTCTCTCTCTTTATATATATATATATATATATATATATATATATATATATATATATATATATATATGTATGTATGTATGTATGTATATAAAAGTTTGGGATTATGTAGCCGTTGACCAGATACGCATGTGAGATATTTTATGGGATTAAGAGAGAAAGATTCCCCCCTCCCATGCCCTAGCGAAGGTCGAACGCCTAGGAGGGTGGTAAATCAAGGTGGCATATGAGATACATTAAATATTCACATCATATGTAATAAATAAATAATTAAACCAAAAATCAGATCATATTGATTACCCTAAATCATAATTATTAACGTGGATCTGATATCACTAATGGGAAATATGAGCACAAAGTATAGAAGCAGTAACAAAAAAATTATCTATATGTATTCCCATAACAGTAAGATCACATCAACTACTATGAAATAGGAGGGATGGTTTAGCAAGTTATACCTAGTCCTGGAGTAAGTCCAGTGACAACAACTCACTTTAATGCAACTATCAACTAGTTTCTCTTGGATGGTGGTTGTGTAGCTCATGGTCTTCACTACAAACAATGAATAGAACATCTCTACAACGACTCATGTGGTCTAGCTACGGACTACATGTTGACTTTGCTCTCTGAGTAGAAGCCAAAGGACTCCTGCCTCTAAAGTAGTCCACACAGACCAACTAGAAATCTTGTCATTCTATTAGAACAGACAGGAAGGAGATGTCCCTCATGTTAGTGTACTAGGAAATAACTTGCTCTCCCACAACAACAACTCTCAATTGTTCTCTCTTGTAGTTATCCCTCCCTTATCGGGTAGGACTTGCTTGGTCTCACTCGGTTACCACAACCAGAGAGGACGACAATATCAGAGTAATTAATTCTCATTTCATGTTGTTGTTGTTGTTGTTGTTTTTGTGCTCTGGGAAACCACAAGTACCCATCTAATCATGGTTTGGGTCAGGGTGTGGGAGTGGGAAGGATGGGAAGATCTTGAATTTTCACAACCTGTAAACACTGAAATGGTTGTCTAGTCACACGATACAGTCATCTCGCACTGCCATAGAGTCATTTCGTAGTTTCCCAATCATACACGAACTACGCAATTCGATTCCAATTAATATTACATATTAATTCCTTGCACCACAAGTAACGTGCAATCAAATAAGTTCGGGAAACATATAGAACCTTTGTTCGGCCCAACCGAGCCGTCTCACCCATGCGAGATGCCCGTCTCACTCACTCAGACACCCGTTTGGTGAGTCGAGTCGAACCAATTGGTTCAACCGGTCAGTTCATAGAGAAGAACTTAGCCAATTAGAACTCTGATCATCCTGAAAACCCAAACAGCCATCTCAACACTTGAGACACTCGTCTGGCATGTTGAAACGGTTGTCTCACTCAGTGAGATGGTCATTTGGTAGTGTAGTCAACCAATCAATTGATCTATTGCGTGAATTGAATACTTAAACACTTTAGTAATCGATCCAATCATCATTTAAGATAAACTCCTTTTCTAGAAGAGTTCCTATGTGTGTGACCATAAAGGTCCCATGTCACGTTGGTAGTGAATGTCCATAACTAACTTATGACATCACAAGCAAGGAGTGGTGCCTAGTCGAACATCAGTGCTACCCCAAGTGAATGGAAAGTTAGAGAACAACTTCAACCTACAATATGTGTAAGGTGTTGTAGTGTTTGTATAATCCTTTGTCTCTGATATCTAGGATGAACTCGAGGCATGGAATGTCATTCTCTCAACTTTCAATCCATGTTCCTTGAACCAAGAGCAGACTGTATGAGATAATGTGACTTCAATATCATATATTGATTTGCGTGTGCATATGCATGCATTTCGTAGTCTCGCCTATCAAGTGGCCAGGATATCATACTCTAGTAGGAAGGGAAAATCCCATATCTATCACTCACAATCTATCCCCATGTGTCAAAGTCACCCAATCATCACCTATATAACAACCCATGTTTTAGGACTGTGTTTGATGATGTCAATGCATACCCAATGACATGTGACGAGTGTAGTGATTTCAGGTCTAAGAATTACAATAACCACCTTCACTATAAGAGATGACTATGACCACCAATTATTGTTTCCATGTGTCACTGTCAAGGTGGGTCTATCTGATACACTATTCCCTAACATGTTTCTGCGTGCTTGGTTTGATATTTCCTTATCATGGCTAATGAGATTCTATCATCAACCAACCCACACTCTAGTCTGATGTGTTACTGGTGTCTATCTACCGTCTAAGTAACAATCGACTAGGGACATAATAAGAATGTACAAACTCTTAACATACATATGATCTCATCCTCCAAGTCACGTACTTGAAGACATACATCATTGAGTATTGTCATTCTTTAGACATTCACATTGTTTCTTCATTATCTCATAATTGAATGAAATAGAATGAATTAGAAGCTTGCATTTATGAGTATTAATCAAATCCTTTATGGTATATGCCATGTAAATCATTATATGATTGGCTCTATGGGCATACCTTACCAACATTCAGGTCCACGATCTAGTCTTGCAACTAGTGAAACCATTGGTTGAGAACCGTCATCTTTAAAACCAATAAAACCATCAACCTCAGAACGAGTAAAGCCATCAACCTTAGGGCCAAACACACCATCAAATCTGCCCCAAAGGAAACCATTGTTTTTTAGAACCATAAGAGCCATCAGATGTTGACCCAGTGGGACCATTGTTTGTCATCACTAGGGAAAAAATAGATCCAAAACTCCAAGTAAAACCATTCTTTGATGAAACCTAAGAAACCGTCATTTGAAACCACTTGAAGAGAGTACTAAAGCAATCCATTCTAGAGGAACATAGCCATCACTTAAAAGAACTAGAACAAGGTTCAAATATCACCAAGTAAAAAACCATCCTTTGGTGTAAGGAGACAAACCATTGAGTTATGGAAATAGGAGAAATCAGCTCAAAGAACTAGAGAAAAACCATTGTTTAAGGAAGCAAAACCATAATTTACACATGCATGCAAGTTCTAGAGTTTTCACTTCAAAGGTAGAAACATTTTCAAGGTATTAGGAGTGCAGATAGGGATATTATCTACTAAAAAACTACCTCATAACTCATGCCCTATCATCTTTCCACTTAGAACTATATTTTAGAGCCAGATCATGTACATGCAAGTTAAGAGTAAGTAATCAACATAGAGAAAGTTATATAACTCACCTCAAAGATGATGATGCAGGTCCAAAGAGAAAGTTATATCAAAGAGAGAGAGAGAGAGAGAGAGATTAAACCCTACTTTTAACACTCCACATGTCCAACCTATTTCCTTTCTTTAAGAACAAGCAAATCCTAGGTCAAAGCAGCAAGAAGGAAGGTGTTCTTCAAGATATAGATCATGATCCACCAAGAAACTCCATGGATCTAACCAAGAAGGAAGAGAGAGAATGAAGGGAAAGAGGGATATATTACTTGCTTAGGTCAATAACAAGCTAAGGAAGCTCCACAAACTTGAAGAGAGGGTAGATCCAAACACTAGGTGCACATGCAAGCAAGATCGACCAAGATTCTTCTACCTTGAGCTCCTTCTTCTCCACCATGAATGAGGGACAAGCTTCAAGTATCTAGGAAGATCAAGAGAGTAATGTTGGTGTGTAAAGAACTCGTTTGCATGCTAAGAGGGAGGTATATAAAGCTTAGGGTGAAAGAGAAAGGAAGGTAGAGGTGTCAAGCCAAGCATGCCATGTTTCCAAGGTCAAAACATCTCTTTAATGCAAAAATAGGTTGACCTTCGAGTCTGGTAACCAGGGGTACCATTGAATCTTAACACCAGGTGAGTCATCGATGTTCAACAGTAGGTGGCCCATTGGTTGCTGCTTCTACTTGGTCACCAAGCAAAACCCTAGTGTCACTATCGGTCACAAGCAGGACCATCAAACTCGCTACCTCAAGAGAGAAAAGCATCAACCTCCAAACATCAAGAGACCATCATCTGAACCCACCACCTATAGGTGGACCATAGGATCCCATCATCCAAAGGAAAGACCATCGAGTTAGGGCATCTAGGTGAAGGAACCTAGCCCTAAACCCTAGGTTAGATGTCACCACTAAGCCAAGGTACAAAAAGGCTCCCCAAGGCACAACTATCTCAAGAATGGTATGAAACAATTTAAGGCACAACAAGCATGTGAAAAATTGCAAGAAAAACTTTAGATATGGGTAAATTGCATAAAATTCCAAAACAAACACATATATAGAAAAACTTGCCCAAATAGTATCCAAAGTGGACCAAACTTGACACTTAACTTTGTCACATGCTATAAAGAACATCTTAGGGTTATATTAAGGTTGTAAGCATCCAATAAAGGAAAGAAAGCATGTTTAACAAAAAAGCAGGGTCAGAGATCTTACAATATTACTTTGTTGGCTATTCTTATTTACTCTAAATTATACTTTACTTCATGATGAAACCATAATTGTGGTTATGAAATATTTTTCCCACTTGTGTGTTGTATGTTTCATATTATCAGTATATGTGATGGAAATCGAACTAATACGATTAAACTTTTACTTTCCTCCATATTTTTTATGCTATGTGATTCAGTAGACCTAGAGTTGTCTAAGTACTTTGGTTTATTTTATGGGGTTATGTTCCCTTTATTTTTGGGATGAAGGTTATGTGACCCATACCCTAGACTATGTGCCCATGTTATTTTGGGATGGAGGTTATGTCTCAGGTACTCGGGTTTTATTCCTGCTTAATATTTACATTTTGGTTATGATCCCTACTCTATCAGGTTTTAAGGCAATGAGCCTTAGCTTCCGTTGTTATTTATATTTCACTAGTGCTATGCATATCTCACATGCATGCAAGTTGTTTGAATTGTCATTGGTTTTGTGCCCTAAATTCTTAATATGTACTTTTGTGGAAACTCTTCTGTTTTATTTATGGAAAGTGTTCTTCTTGATTATCTTCTTATTGCAACTCATATTCTTTTTATGCCCACTTGGATAGTAGTTTTCACCTTCTATAGGAAGCCTTGTTATATTTGATGTCTTTTTCCTAATGTTTCTCAATTCCCTATTAACATTCTCATACCAGCTTTTATGTTGATATTTTCGATCTCTTTCTTCTCTTGTGGTGTATGATTTCACTCCCTAGGTTGAGAGCAAGGAGGAGAAAGCCAAGGTTGACCATACTTCAAAAGTAGTTGAATCTTCTTGTGAGACAGATTCAAGGTGGTCAGATAATCCTTTGTTGGTCCTATACTACAGTTAGTTGTCATATGTATCACCCTACCTGGTGAAGGGTGTTGACAATATCAAACATTGTAATAGTTATATGTTTTATATTCCATTCCTACATTTGGTATCTTGAAACATAGTTTTGAATAAATTAGATTATCTTTCATTTTTGTAAAATTTAGTTGTGCATTTTTTATATATGGGATGTTTCCTTTTATTTGATTTAATAGGGAGTGGATACCCTCTCGGGTCCCACTCCTTACACTCAGGATCCAACCAATGCAAACTCTCCCATTCTTATCATGAAGATGAGGGTATTTCCAACCTCTAGGGAACAACTTCAACACTGACTCCTTATTGTGTCTTTTTAATTTTGTCTCCACCAGAATTGTCATTGCAGCATTAGTGTTGATAATTTTCGTCCTAACCTGTAGGGAAATTGGGGCAATAGATAAGGTAGTGGAAACAAAAATTTAAAGCATGATTCCCTAATCAAAAAGATCGTGTCAACAATAATGTTTCTAGGAAACAAGGTTTGCAAGGTTATATCGGGTGCTAGAGCAAGTCCAACAATAATACTCTTGTAGTAGCATGTGCCTTTCTTCAAGAAGTAGAGTGCTTCTTCAAGCGGCACTCGAGCAGTCATCAACAGCGGCCTCCTTGTGCAACACCATAGACGAAGGTTGACAGAGTCCTCCTAGTGATAGGTTACGGCCTCCTAACCTCTAGAGTAGTCCATTCAGACCACTGAGAACTACACATTACATTTCTAGAGAAAATGAGAAGGAGTTGTCCCTTCAAATGTCAATCTGCTAGCATTGATTCACTCTCCTGATTGTCTCTCTATTTCTATCCTTCCCTTTGATGGGTATGACTTGCTCGGGCTCTCTTGGTTACCACAACCAGAGAGGACAATAGTTTTTAGATCTTATTGTTGTCTCTGTAAAACCCCCAATACCCCTCTATTTTTAAGAGAGGCTAGGGTCAGGGTTCCTTGTCTGTGTGGGAGTCAAAAACACTTAATTCATTAACTTCATAGAAACTAAAAAAAGTGAACCAGTCGGTTCGTATGCCTCACCACTCTGTTCGTGCATGAACTGGTCAGTTTGTATAGTTTCCTATTCTGAATCACATTAGTATTCAATGCATGATTAATACAAATCAGGACATCAACATCAATCTTGATCCAATTGAATTGATCATTGAACCAGGTAGTTCATCATATGAACCAGTCGGTTGGGACCATGAGCTAGTCGGTTCACTAGGTGAATCGGTCGGTTCATGCCCTGGTTCTAGCATTGTTCAACCAATGTTGATTCCAACTGACGTAACACTCCAACTAATCAGTTCAACACTTAAATCGGTCAATTCAGAATCTAGTTAGTCAATTTTGATATCAATTGTTAAATTTAATACCTAAACACATTTAGTAATCAAGTTAAAATCATTCATCAACAAAATCCTATTCCAAGTGTATCCTATGTGTGTGACTCTATAGGTCCCAAATTACATTCAAAGTGAATGTCCATAACCAATTTATGACATCACAAGTAATGAGTGGTATCTAGAAACACATCATTTCTATCCAAGTAATTCAAAAAGTTGGAGAACAACTTCAACCTATAATATGTGATCGGTGTTACTATGATCATATCTTTCCTTTGTCTCTGACATCTAGATTGAACTTGAGGCATGGAATCATCATCCTCTTAATGTTCAATCCATGTTCCTTGAACTAGAGCAGGTTGTATGAGATGCATGTGAGTTCACATATCACATATTGAATCACATAAATATGGCCATACATTTCGTAGTCTCTCTTATCAAGAGGCCTAGATATCAATCTCTTATAGGAGGGAAAATCCCAACCGCTTCACTCACACTCAATCCCCATGTGTCAAGAGTACCCGAGCATCACCTTTATGGAAACCCTTATTCAAGGTCATGTTGGATGATATCAAAGTCCAATAAATGACATGTGATGAGTGTAGTGAGTTTAGGTCTAAGAACCACAATCACCACTATCACTATGCGAGATGATTCTGACTACAATTCCATGGTATCCATGTATCACTCTCAAGGTGGGTATGTTTGATACACTATTCTCTAACATGTACATGTGTGCTTGACTTAATATCACATATCATGACTAGTGAGACTCTGTCATTAGTCAACACAAACTCTAGTCTTATGTGTTACTATTGTCTATTTTGGTTCCATAGTAATATATGACTAGGGATATAATAAGAATGTATGTAATCCTTTCATACATATGATCTCATTATTCATGTCCTTCACCTGAAGACATATGTCATCGAGTAACATCATTATTTAGACATCTACTAATGTATGTGTCACCATCTCATGATTGAGACAAACATAATAGATAGAATTACCTTTATTATTATCAAATAAATTATATAATTCCACATTGCAATCATCATATGATTGGATCTCTGGGCATACATACCAACATACTCCCAGTTGCACTTAGTATCAATCACCCACAAATCTTATTCCAAGTGATCTTACATTCCCATCATGTTTCTGCTGTGTTGGTGCTTTTATAGTGGGTTAGCAATGTTTGCTTCAAGTCAGTATTTTGCAAGATTCACATCTCCTTATTGTATTACATCTTGTATGAGATGGAAGTTCCGTAGTATGCTATATGAGATTCCTTGCCTAACTAGTAGCTCCATTGTTGTTAAATATTTCTACTGTGTCATCAATGGTTGGAACCTCCCATAACTTCATATATATGAACTTCTAGATCCATACAATATACTCTGGTATGTTCATAACACCAAGATACTTGTCTTCTATTGTAAAATTAAAAACTTTCTTGAGCCCAATTTTTTACCAACTTACAGTTCTCATTTTAAGGTCAATCACAAATTTAGATTGTGATCATTAATTTTATTTGTCATTTTGGAAGCCTGCATCGTTGTAATCTTTTACACCCAACTCTTCCTTATTGGCATAAACATGGAACCATATTCTTAGTGCTTCTCAAGTACTTAAGGATGTTTTTTATGGTAGGCTGGTGACTATCACTGGGATCTAACAAATATCCACTCGTCATGTCCAATACATACGAGCTAACTAGAGAAATACATATTCTCTCATCAAGTCCAATACATATGAGATAACAGGATGTGTACATAACATTGCATATATGATAGATCCAAAATCAAATGCATATGGCATCTATCCATGTGTTCCTGTTCTTTACAAGAATGGGGCCACAACTCCAGAGAGACTAATTCCATGTAACATGGCCAAGTTTTCTCTCATAGAGTATTGCATGTTGGACCCCTTTAGCATCTTGCCAATGTATGTGCTCTTTTTTAGGTGAAGAATCTTTCTGTATCTATCTTTATAGATCTTGATTCCTATTATATAGGATGCTTCACCTAAACCCTTCATAGATAAGGTACTTTGTATCCAGTTTAATATTTGAAATATAAGGATGTTATTCCCCATCATCATGTGGAATATAAGTATGCTCCCACTTGACTTATGTAATCACATATTTCATCTTTATTTTGATTGAAGTCAGACTCTTTGACTATCTTGTCAAATAGAAGATTCTAGATCTTATATGCTTACTTCAATCCACATATTGACCTTTGTAGCCTACATAGTTTATTTGCATTATTGGATTTATAATACCTTTAGGTTGTGTCAGGCACACATCCTCATAATTATTCTAGTTAAGGAATGTGGTTTTGACATCCACATGTTGAATCTTATATTCATAATAAGCTATAATGGCAAGCATGATCATGTTGGATTCAGCTATGGTAATTGGTGAAAAGATGTCATCATGTTAAACACCTTGAACTTGTTTGAAACTCATTGCAACCAATCTACTCTTCCATGTTGGTCCTTTTTTGAAGACCCAATTGCACCCTATGGGTTTTACCCCTTCAGGTGGATACACTAAGGTCATAGCTTGTTTGTTACAATCCACATTGAGGTTAGTCAGTAAGTACCTCAATTAGCATGAAGTATCTTGATTAGTGATAAGTACCATGATAAACATCATGGTTAATCAAGATAAGCTAAGATGTGAATCATTAGTCAATATTGATTCATCTGATGTAATTAACGTTAACTATAGTGTTAATCGTTAAGTTAATTACCTAAGATGATTAACCTAGCTAAGATGGTTTAGTTATTGTGTTTTTATGCCTTGAGAAGGTATAGAATCTCGTTCATAAAAGAATGAAAGAAAAATTGTGTAATTCGGACTTACGGAGAGAAAGTTATGAAAGTTTGAAGTTTTTGGGTTTAAACCACAATTTACCCATTAATAGGTTAATAACCCCTTTTCCCCTTATAACCTTATCTCATCTTCCCAGATCGGTGCTAAGCACTGCTTGAAGTAGGCACCCAAGCAGCACCTGATCGCAGTAGAGGGAGAGAAGGGTGGGGTGATTTTCGAGCCCCTTAGCTACGATTCAGATGGTGTCATCCTCCTTTCTTCTTCTTCCTCCTTTTCCTCACCCAGCTGTGCCCTAGCCTGCTAGGGAAGCACCCCCAGTAGCAGTGGCTGCACAGCAGCCACAGCAGTGGCCAGGGGTCATTTAGGCATAGCCAACACCACAAAAACGGCACCCTTGACTTCGGTCGTGAGTCCAGAGCTCAAATCCGCAGCTCCCAGTCATGATTGGCACCTAGCCGAGTCCTTTCCTCAACTTGAGCATGGGAAAGCAGCAGCTACTTGTAGTAGGTCCGAACCAGGGCAAGCCAAAGGTTGAAGAAAACCCTGCGGATGCCCGGAAGTAGGATTTAGACGTGTTCGCAGTCGATTTCGGCCATCTCAAACCTCTATGAGTAGAATCTCACCCACCAAGCAAGATTTAACTCCAATAAATAGGTGTTTTCAGTTAGAACTGTGTTATTCGCAGGTAATAGCGATTACTCAGGTGTTGTGTGATATTGGCATTACCTCACTTTTATTTTACATTTTGCTTCTTCACATTTTGTATGATTTAGTTTGTTAACTGATCTATATGATTTGGATTATGGAAACTGTACGGTTGAATAAATCCTAAACTACTTAGTTTAGAGGTTAAAGACATTAGTACATGACTCAGATTTCTAGTAGTTGTACGGTTTGGGTATAAACCCAGGATATACGATTTTAGTAATTAACTAATTGCACAATTTAAAGAAATAGATGATGACTCGCAATGTCTCAATATAAATCTATTGCATGCTCTCTATTATAGTTAATGTGTGTGATTTAGTATTAACATGAATTGGCATGTTTCTTAAGGATATTATTTAGAATTCTTAGTTATTATTAATAATTCTTGCCATGACAAGTAATTAACTCGTAATTATGTTATGCGATGCACAACTCAAGATTTGGGTTGAGGTGCACGTTTTCCAAGAAAGTACAAATAATTTACAAGTGCAAATGACGATTACTTGTATGCCAAGTAATTAACTCTTATCAGTATATCAAGAAGTTCAATTGCATGATTCGAGTGTATAAATGCCAAGTGGACATGTATTCTATTTATTTAAGTATTTCAGTCTGCCTGGATGTATAAAATGTTGATTTCTCAGTATATTACGGTGTTTGAGTATACTTTGCTACCAAGTTTAGAATGATATACATGTTGTGTTATAAACTTTAAATAAATAGACATAGTACCATAGAGATACCATAGTCAAGTATATGTAAGGAAAATACACAATATAGTAAGAGCTTTCTAAGAATAATATAATAATAGACATAGGAGCCCTAAACTCTGTAGATTCCCTATGAGAGGTCTGCGTCGTAGGGATGAAATGACCTAACCCTGGTAGTGTCCAGTATACGGGGGTCGGAACGTACTAATAGATGGTACGGGGGATGAAGCCCTAGTGAAAGTATCCTTAACATACAACATGTAGTATCCAACATCAACTAGAGGTCATGGTGGCACTAGAGTACAGTAAAGCCAATAGGTGGCTTGAATCTTCGCCTGTGTGCTCAAGTTAGAGAAGGAGTCCAGTTTTTATGGCATAATAGGTGTGTCGAGGCCAGAGAGCCATTTTCCTATTGTAGACCAGTGATGTAGTCAGGCTTAGCATTCCCGGGTGTGTCAGCTAAGTCTTGTACGGTGAGATCATAGTTCGTTATGAGTCTTCATAAGTAGAGTACACTGCATATGATCAAGGCATAAGATAAAATATGTTCATATAGGTTTCAAGAGTTTCTTATAAGTAAGAAAGGTTAAGAAATATTCAGGTATAGGTTCACAGCAGTTGTTCTTTTAATGAAATATTTACATTCCCTGTGGTATTTAATTGTAATTGTTAGATTTTCTCAATGTTATAATTTCCTACATTTTTATTTTAGTTTAATAAACATAAATGAGTTATCTGCGATGGTTGGGAGAAATTCTATTCACGGAGCCAGTAGCTCACCAACCTACTGAAATATTTCTCAGGTAAATGTCAACACGAGGAAGCTGAAGGATCTTATCATTCAAGCTCTTAGAAGGTAGTTCATAGTTAGAATAGAGGTCTCTTAGTACTTTCCCCTTGGTCCTTGGGGCATGTGGTGTGGTACAGCGACAATGCAATGTAACCAGTTTTGGTATGTATGCCCGTAGAGCAAGTCATGTGATGATTGTAATGGGATACTTTGTAAATAATTTGAATAATAGTAAAGTCAATTTCCTATCTATATGTTTTAACTGTTTCTGAGATGATAGTGTAACATGATAGATGTCTAAAGAATTGTTTTACTCGATGACATATGCTTTTGGGTTGAGGACCTAAACGATGAGATCATACGGATGTTAAGAGTATACATTCTTATTTTGTCCCTAGTTAGTTGTTATTGTGGAAATAACCATAGACATCAATAACACTAAAGACTAGATTGTGTGTTGGTTGATGACTAAATCTCATTAGTCATGATATAGTGATATTAAACCAAGCACATAGGTACTAGTTAGAGAACAAGTGTACCGGACAGACCCACCGTGAGAGTGACACATGGAACCATGATTTGGTAGTCACAGTCAGCTGTCACAGTGATGGTGGTGAGTGTGATTCTTCGACCTAAAATCACTACACTCAACACATGTTGTTGGGTACATCTTGATATCATCAAACGCAGTCCTGAAACATGGGTTGTTATAAAGGTGATGATTGGGTGACTTTGACACATGGGGCTTTTGAGAGGTGAGTGGTAGATATGGGATTTGTCCCTCCTAAGGGAGTTTGATGTCCATGGCCACTTGATGAGTAGGATTGAGAAAGGCATGTGCATGCATGTGTGAATCAATATATGATATTGATGTCACACACATCTCACCCAGTCTGCTTTGAGATCAAGGAAATGAATGAATGTTGAACGGATGACTGCACCATGCCTTGAGTTCATTCTGGACATTAGTGACAAAGGAATTATACATTCGCTGTAACACCATTCACATATTGTAGGATTGAAAGTTGTTCTCTAATTTTCTATTTCACTTGGGTACCACTAATGTGTGACTAGGCACCGCTCTTTTCTTGTGAAGTCATAAGTGTTATGGACTTTCACTGCCAACGTGAAATGGACCTACAGGGTCACACACATAGGATTTAACCTAGAAGAGAAGTTTATCCACAAACGATGTTTAGATTTATTACTAAATGAGTTTAGTAGTTCAATTAAACACTCAATCAATTGATAGCTCAGTCTCATAGTGTTTAAGGTGTTGGACCGATTGAATAGAGTATCTGATTGATTGAAACTGCAATTGACTGATTTGGAGAAGTCTGCTGCCCCAATCGATAGACTCATGAGATGAACCAATCAGCTCAAGACAGGGTGAACCGACCGGTTCAAGGGTTGAACTGATCGGCTCAACTGGTCCAACTGAGATCATTTGGAAAGTCAGAAGACTATTTTGGAAATACAATTTGTTTCACTTGTACAAATTCAATTTGAACAAGGATTAATATTTGAGTAGTTGGAAACAAATTTGAAAGTCAATTTGAGTTGGACCAGGACCACGAACCGATCAGCTCAGAGGTGAACTGATCGGCTCAAGTGTCCCAACCGACCAGTTCAGGTGTGAACTGAGTGGCTCAGGTCCGGAACCGACTGTTTCATGTTTGAAACGATCGGTTCAACTGGCGCAGTTGGTTGTTTTGTGGAAAATCTCAAACCCTTCTACTCATGTTATAATCCTGCATTGGTCGGGGTAGAGAACCATGCCCCATGACCCTCCTATATATATAGGGGTATTGGGGGCTTTTCAAAGTACAACTTAGAACACCATTTGCTCTGCAAAGTTGTCGTTATCTCTAGTTGTGGTAACCAGGAGAGCCTGAGCAAGTGCTACCCGATAAGGGAGGCACAACAAGGGAAACAAAACTGTAGAAAAGCGACTGGTTGCAGGAGAGTGTGTCGGTGGCTAGTACGCCGACAGGAGGGTGTGACTCCTTCTGATTCCTTATGGGACAAGGAGATCGGAGTTCCAGGTGGTCTCTGTGGACTATTATAGAGGCAGGAGACTTCTGCCGCTTGGAGGACAGATGTTAATCCCGACAGTCCCAGTGAGACCAGGAGCAGTACAGACACCGTCCAATATCAGAGGTGAAGACCGTGCAAGCCGTGAGGTATCGTTGCCGAGAAAGCCTCGGGACAAGGTATGTAATTACAAACCATCCTTTCTAATGTATAGACTTTGACACGATTCCTTTATTCTGGGTTTGGGAGAAGAAAAAAAATTTGTTTCTGCTGCCTTCTTTGTCTCCCCTAAAACCCAACAGTGGTATCAGAGCCACATCAACTACTCTATACTTTAGGCTTATCGATGTGATTGATTTTGGTTTGTTGTCTTTATTTATTGCATATGATGCGAATAAAATTGGATTTGTGCATGTCCAATCCTAAATCCACAAATCCCTATATACATATATGATATGTAATATAAAATGCACTCGATACGCGTCGCCCTTAAACGAGTTTTGTGGTGGATGTATAGTGTTGTTATGGCCTATAAACCCTATGTATGTGTTCTAGGTTGAATGTGGTTGCTTGCATCTCGGTCTGCACATTGATTCCCTATCTCCTATTCCTGATGTAACTCGAGATAACTCGAGATTTATTTCCTACCTTTGCTCCCCCCGCATGTAACTCGACGTTTCCTTTTTCAAATGTAAAATAGAATAGATATTTTATTTCCTGTTATATCAAAGAATGGAGGACCGTTTGAAGATAATTGAGATGATCGGTTCAAGGTATGAACCGATTGGTTGGCGATACAGACGACCGTTTCGAGGAGCAAGATGAGCGGGTGGCGACCTGAGGAGATGCACGACGACCAGGTGAACCGATCAGTTGGAGGAGCCAACTGATCAGCTGGTGGCACCCAATTGACTGGCCTGACGGCGAGCCGATCAATCATGGAGATGAGTTGATCAAACCCAGAAAGGCAAAGCACAGAGTTCATCTTGTACAGGTTGCATGTGATGTGGACCTAGATGACCGTGATTCCTCTTGGTTCGAGGAATCACATTAGGATGGCTATAATCATTGCTTTTATCATTTCACATGTTTTCTGTGGGATACAGCATGTATATGATACTTACTATATTGTGGTGATTGGATATGTATATGTACCTATAAAAACCAAATCCCTCATTAAATATTAAAGTTTTAGATGCCTTCCAAATGTGACACACATGAAAAGCTTGATCGGCCAAGTGTGGGTAGGCCCTAGCGTGGTACACCGTCTATATCGTGGAAGCGTGAAGGATGGATATGTGGGTCTTCCCGAGCAGGGTGCATATTCATCATGTTGGCTTTGGGTCAAACTTAACAAGGTGACCTAGATAGGATCTAGCACCTTGAGGCATGGAGGTGAACATGGCAAGGAGTTGTGCATGACATCTTTCAAGAGTTGCATATGATGAAATTGGCAAAAGTTGCCTATCTAGAAGATCTGAGTTGTGGGTGACATCCCTAGCTAGTCCAAGACTCAGAGGATTTCAGGATCTTGACCCACTAGAAGATTGTACACTGCAATCTTCTGAATTGATGGTGAGGGTTGTCAATTTGAATCAAAATAGTGGGAGCGGTAATTAATTAAAGGCCTAATTAACTACTGTCAAATTTTATTCAAATCAAATCAAATGAAAAGGAGTTTTGACACATGCAATTTTCTCTTGTAGAATGGCAAAAGAATCATCTTTTAAAATGGGCAAATTAATTGAGAATAAATTCCATAACTGGTTGGGGATTGTGAGAAGTGTTCTGCACAATCCAGAAATACTGGTAGCCTTTGAATCCACTCTATGTGCGCTTAAGAAAAAGGATAGTTCATTGATGGAGATCAATGGAACAAAGTCTAAGGACAAAGGTGAGGGACAGAAGGGTTCTCTCGCCAAACCAATGTCAGAATCTTCTACACTCAAAACATGGAGAGGATGGAAGGAATGATGGAAGAAGAAGTGAGAGATAAAGATCTCTACTTCTGGTGTATACGTGATAGATATTAACTTTACTACTTCTTTTTCATGGGTACTTGATACCGGATGTGGATCTCACATTTGTTCAAATGTGAAGGATCTTAAAAGAATTTAGCCTTTGGGGAAAGGCAAGGTTGAAGTACGTGTTTCCAATGGGGCAAGAGTTACCGCCAGTGTCGTAGGAACCTATGAGTTAACTCTACCTAGTGGGCTAATAATAGAGTTGAAGAACTGCTATTATGTACCTGCCATAAATAGGAATATCATTTCCATCTCTTGTTTGGACAAGGATGGTTTTGAATTTCTTATTAAGAATGGAAAGTGTTTTATTTCAAAAGATGGGATCCTTTATAGCAGTGTCCCAATGTCTTATGGTCTATACTTGATAGATCTAGAGACAAGTGTATACAATGTCAACACTAAAAGGCAAAAACTCAACAACTCAAACAAAACATATCTTTGGCATTGTCATCTAGGGCACATAAATGAGAAGCGCATATCTAGACTCCATAAAGATGGTTATCTAGACTCTTTTAATTATGAATCAATAGAGACATGTGAATCTTATTTGTTGGGTAAGATGACCAAGACTCCCTTTTCAGGTAAAGGTGAGAGAGCTAGTGATCTATTAGGACTCATACATACTGATGTATGTGGGCCTTTTAGAACTAATGCCAGAGGTGGGTATCAGAACTTCATTACCTTCACTGCTGACTTCAGTAGGTATGGCTATGTGTACCTGATGAAACATAAGTCAGAAACCCTTGAAAGGTTCAAGGATTTCATGAATGAAGTACACAACCAACTTGGTAAAAGTATTAAAGCACTTCAATCCGATTGAGGAGGAGAATACTTAAGCCAGGAGTTTGAGGACCTTCTGTGAGCTCGTGGTATCGTATCACAATGGACTCTGCTTGGAACACCACAGCATAATGGTGTATCTGAAAGAAGGAATCACACTTTACTGGATATGGTGTGATCAATGATGAGTTTCGTTGATCTTCTGATTTCCTTCTGGGGTTATGCTCTGGAAACTGCCACGTTTACACTTAATTGAGTACCATCTAAATCGGTTCAAAAGACACCATATGAGATATGGCACGGGAAGCGCCCCGATTTGTCTTTTATTAAGATTTGGGGTTGTGAGGATTACATCAAGAAAATGTTTCCTGATAAGCTTGGACCCAAGTCTGATAAATGTTATTTTGTTGGATACCCCAAGAAAATAAGGGGATACTATTTATACCACCCTACTAAAAACAAAGTTTGTTGCTAGGACAGTTGTATTCCTAGAAAAGGAATTTATTTCCATAGGAAGCAGTGGGAGGAAAATAGAGCTTGAAGAGGTTCAAGCCCAACAAGAAGACATTGAACCATTTGATGTATAAGAGGAATATAGAGATTCACAAGGTGTTGTGGAATCTCAGTCTCCTCAAGTAATACAAGGACCTCATAGATCTAGTAAGACACACCTTGAACCTGATAGGTTTCGATACCTTGTGACTCAGGAAGGCGGTGAGTTGATCATAGATGATGATCCAACTACCTATCTAGAGGCTATGGAGGGATCAGATTCTGAGAAATGGCTTGAGGCCATGAAATCCGAGATGGAATCCATGTACTCCAACAAAGTATGGACTTTGGTGAAACCACCTGAAGGGGTAAAACCCATAGGGTGCAAGTGGGTCTTCAAGAAGAAGACCGACATGGATGGCAATGTGCAAACTTATAAAGGCATATTGGTTGCAAAGGGTTTCTGACAAGTTCGAGGTGTTGACTATGACGAAACTTTTTCTCCAGTTGCCATAATTAAGTCCATCAGGATCATGCTTTCTATTACGGCTTACTATGACTATGAGATTTGGCAAATGGATGTTAAAACCACATTCCTTAATGGGAATATAAATGAGGATGTGTACATGACACAACTTGAAGGTTTTGTAGATCCAAAGAATGACAATACAGTCTGTAAGCTACAAAGATCAATCTATGGATTGAAGCAAGCATCTCAGAGTTGGAATCTTCAATTTGATGAGGAAGTCAAAGTATTTGGCTTTATTCAAAATAAAGATGAACCTTGTGTGTACAAGAAGGTTAGTGGGAGCACGACCACATTCCTCATATTGTATGTGGATTACATACTATTGATGGGGAACGATGTCTCAGTCTTAGAGAAGGTAAAGACTTGGCTTGGGAATACTTTCTCAATGAAGGACTTAGGAGAAGCATCCTACATTCTAGGTATTAAGATCTATAGAGATAGATCTAAAAGGCTTCTCAAACTAAGTCAAAGCACGTACATTGACAAAGTGTTGAAGTGATTCAGCATGGAGAACTCAAAGAGAGGCTACATCCCCATGCATCATGGAGTCACCATGTCTAGAGCTCAATGTCCCCAATCTTGTGAAGAGAGGGAGTGTATGAATGGAATCCCATATGCATCAGCCATCGGATCCATCATGTACGCTATGTTGTACACACGCCCAGATGTCTCGTATGCCCTCAGCATGACGAGTAGGTACCAGTCAGATCATGGGGATGCTCACTGGAAAGTCGTAAAGAACATCCTCAAGTACTTGTGAAGGACTAAGGATCAGTTCCTCATATACGACGACGAGGAAGAACTAGTTGTAAGAGGTTACACCGATGCAAGCTTCCAAACCGACAAAGATGGTTACAGATCACAATCAGGATTTGTATTTTGCCTAAACAATGGAGCTGTGAGCTGGAAGAGTTCCAAGCAGGAAGCAGTTGTTGATTCTACTACAGAGGATGAGTATATTGCTGCTTCACATGCAGCAAAGGAAGTTGTGTGGATCAGGAAGTTCATCTCTGAACTTGGTGTAGTTCCCAGTAGTTGTGATGCAATTGAGCTTTATTGTGATAATAATGGAGCTATTGCTCAAGCTAAGGAGTCCAGATCACATCAGTGGTCCAAGAACATACTACGGTGCTTCCATCTCATACGAGAGATCGTACAGTGAGAAGATCTGAAGATTTGCAAAGTACCAACTGAAGACAACATAGTTGATCCACTGACGAAGGCCCTTTCTCAGCAGAAGCATGATCACAAGGACTGAGGTTCCTAGGTGACTGGCTCTAAGTGCAAGTGGGAGTTTGTTGGTATGTATGCCCATAGAGCAAGTCATGTGATGATTGTAATGGGATACTTGGTAAATGATTTGAATAATAATAAAGGCAATTTCCGATCTATATGTTTTAACAGTTTCTGAGATGATAGTGTAACATGATAGATGTCTAAAGAATTGGTTTACTCGATGACGTATGCTTTTGGGTTGAGGACCTAAACGATGAGATCATACGGATGATAAGAGTATACATTCTTGTTTTGTCCCTAGTTAGTTGTTATTGTGGAAATAACCATAGACATCAATAACACTAAAGACTAGATTGTGTGTTGGTTGATGACTGAATCTCATTAGTCATGATATAGTGATATCAAACCAAGCACATAGGTACTTGTTAGAGAACAAGTGTACCGGACTGACCCACCGTGAGAGTGACACATGGAACCATGATTTGGTAGTCACAATTAGCTCTCATAGTGATGGTGGTGAGTGTGATTCTTTGACTTGAAATCATTGCTCTCAACACATGTTGTTGGGTACATCTTGACATTATAAAATACAGTCCTAAAACATGGGTTGTTATAAAGGTGATGTTTGGGTGACTTTGACACATGGGGCTTTTGAGGGGTGAGTGATAGATATGGGATTTGTCCCTCCTAAGGGAGTTTGATGTCCATGGCCACTTGATGAGTAGGATTGAGAAAGGCATGCGCATGCATGTGTGAATCAATATATGATATTGATGTCACACACATCTCACCCAGTATGCTCTGAGATCAAGGAAATGAATGAATGTTGAAAGGATGACTGCACCATGCCTTGAGTTCATTTTGGACATTAGTGACAAAGGAATTATACATTCGCTGTAACACCATTCACGAATTGTAGGATTGAAATTTGTTATCCAATTTTCTTTTTCACTTAGGTATCACTGATGTGTGACTAGGCACCGCTCTTTGCTTGTGAAGTCATAAGTGTTATGGACTTTCACTGCCAACGTGAAATGGACCTGTAGGGTCACACACATAGGATTTAACCTGGAAGAGGAGTTTATCCACAAACGATGTTTAGATTGATTACTAAACGAGTTTAGTAGTTCAATTACAATCAATTGATAGCTCAGTATCATAGTGTTCAAGGTGTTGGACCGATTGAATAGAGTATCGGATTGATTGAAACTACAATTGACTGATTTGCACAAGTATGCTGCCCCAACCGATCGGCTCATGAGATGAACCGATCGGCTCAAGACAGTGTGAACTGACCAGTTCAAGGGTTGAACCGATCATCTCAACTGGTCCAACCAAGATCGTTTGGAAAGTTAGAAGACTATTTTGCAAATACAATTTGTTTCACTTGTACAAATTCGATTTGAACAAGGATTAATATTTGATTAGTTGGAAACAAATTTGAAAGTCAATTTGAGTTGGACCAGGACCACGAACCGATCAGCTCAGAGGTGAACCGATCGAATCAAGTGTCCCAACCGACCGGTTCAGGTGTGAACCGATCGGCTCAAGTCCCTAACCGACCGTTTCATGTTTGAAACGATCGGTTCAGCTTGTACAATTGGTTGTTTTGGGAAAATCTCGAGCCCTTGTACTCCTGCTTTAATCTCGCATTGCCCGGGGTAGAGAACCCTATCCCATGACCTCCTATATATAGGGGTATTGGGGGCTTCTCAAAGTACAACTCAGAACACCAGTTGCTCTACAAAGTTGTCGTTCTCTCTGGTTGTGGTAACCAGGAGAGCCCGAGCAAGTACTACCCAATAAGGGAGGCACAGCAAGGGAAAGACAACTGCAAAAAAGTGACTGGTTGGAGGAGAGTGTGTCGGTGGCTAGTGCACCGATAGGAGGGTGCGACTCCATCTGATTCCTTGTGGGACAAGGAGATCAAAGTTCCAGGTGGTCTGTGGGGACTACTACAGAGGCAGGAGACTTCTGTCACTTGGAGGACAGTTGTTAATCTCGACAGTCTCGGTGAGACCAGGAGCTGCACAGACACCATCCAAGTTCGAAGGTGAAGACCGCACAAGCCGCGAGGTATCGTCACCAAGCAAGCTTCGGGACAAGGTATGTAATTACAAACCATCCTTCCTACTGTATAGACGTTGACGTGATTCCTTTATTCTGGGTTTGGGAGAAGAATTATTTTTTGTTTCCGCTGCCTTCTCTGTCTCCCCTAAAACCCAACAACCAGTAGATTAGTTTTTAAGTTATCTATCGTGCTTTATATTCTGCATGAAAAATGTAATATGGTGTATAAATCTGCTTTACCTATCTAGTAATGTAAATAGTAGTTGCTTCCGCAGTTTAGTAAGATTTCAATTTATTCCAAGTTATAAGATTTTCCTTTAGGTTAATTTTAAGTGATTAAGAAAAGAAAAAGTTAAAGGTGTTTTACCAAGTTTGACTCTTCACTCTTCGGGGTCATTAGAGATGGCACGGGGATCGGGGCGCCATAGCGGTTTTGGTATCAGAGCACAGGTCAAGTACGTAGTTACTCTAAGCCAAGGTTAGGGGACAATAAGAGACCAATGGAATTAGGACTTAGTGTTTTCCTTCTAACTACAATTTTCTAACATGAAGTGTTTTGTTATACTATTACATATGGCAGGAAGAGGACATGGTCATGAGGACCAAGCTGAGAGACACTTTGGACCTGATGCTCAGGTGATGGGTCTAGGTGGTGGAGATGATGTGGATGAGATATCAAGAGTGTATAGGATGGTTCTTGAGACCAGGGAAAAATATAAGATGGAGAGGCGAGCTTCTATCTCAAGCAGCAAGGATCTTATGAAATCCTATGAGCTAGTTAAGAAGCTTGGAGGTACTAAATTTGTTGGAACTATGGACCCTGCAGTGGAAGATGAATGGCTGAGACAGTTAGAGAAAGTGTTCCGTCTGATGGAGCTATTTGAGGAAAGACAAATCAATCACGCAATTTATTTGCTTAAAGGTGATGCAGAGCTCTGGTGGCATGGAGTGGAAGATAAAAGGTGGAACACAGTATTGACTAGGAAGGATTTCTTTGATGAATTCCATCTTAAGTACTACCCACCTACCTTTCTAAGTGAGAAGATAAGACAGTTGTAGAATATCAGATAAGGAAGTATGACAATTGGTGAATACGAGGCACATTTCACAAGGTTGGCAAATTTATGTCCGCAACTTATTCCTGATGATATAGAAAAGTGCAGAAGAATTCAACAAGGATTAAGATCAGAGATTAGACACACCATGTCAGCCATTGGTCGAAAAGATAGATAAAACTTTGGGGGATTTGTGGAAGTAGCGAGACATGTAGAAGAGTCAGTAAATGCTGATAAGCAGTCTGAGAGTAAGAAAATATCTGGAGACTTTATTAGAGGGGGACAAAGAAGTGGTGAATACAGAGGAGGTGGTGGTTTCTTTTCAAAGATAGGACTAGGACTTGGTTGTTTTGGGAGACAAGGATCTAGGTTTTCACCAAGTGGAGGAAGGCCCAATTCTGGAAGATGGAATACATAGTCTACATGGACATCTCCAACTAGGTCTTCAAGATCTTCAGTTTCAGTGATAGGACCGCAGAGACATGATACATCCATATGTGATATCTGTGGAAAGCCACACTCTGGTCAATGTTGGGGTGTAGATTTTTAGGGTTGTCACATCTGTGGATAGGTGGGACAATTTTGAAGGCAATGTCCCCAGTTACAGCAAGTGGCAACACAGGGTTCTCAGTTATAGTACCAAAATGTTCTGAGACAGGCTCCAGCTGGAGGAGCGAGTTCTTCAATAGCTTTAGGTTCCCAAGGAGGAGGAGCACCTAGTGTAAGGGAAGGAAAACGAGGACATTGTGGGAGAGGAAGAGCTTCAGGATGCTTCTTCTCTCTGACACAGCCAGAAGGTATTGTTTCTTACTGACTAGTTATAGGAGAAATGTTTTCTTTAATAGCATTTCAGTTATAGTTTTAATAGATATGGGTGCTACTCACTCATTTATACATAGTTCTTTAGCTTGTGAACTTAACCTATTAACCCAGGAGTTACCTTTTGAGTTGTTGTTGAGGGTTCTGTTAGGTGAACTGACAGTGTTGACAGAGTTTTGTCCCAGATGTTTATTGACCTTTGGTGGATACACCATTGTGGTTAATCTTATACCCCTAGATATTAACTCTTTTCAAGTTATCTTGGGTATGGATTTCCTAGAGACGTATCGAGTTCAGCTCGACTGTTGGAAGGAGGTTGTCTTTCAACAAGGTGGATTTTCTTGTGTCTTTTCTGGAGATAGGAAAGTTTTGCCTACGTGTATCATATCAACCATTGTAGCTGATGAGATGTTGTAGAAAGGTTGTGAGGCGTTCTTGGTTCATGTATTAGATACTAAAGAAGAGAAGAGCACAGTCATCCTATGGGATGTGCCAGTGGTCTGTGAGTTCCCAGATGTTTTCCCATATGAGTTGTCAGGTCTACCTCCTGAAAGAGAGATAGACTTTGAGATCCAGGTTTTTCCAGGTAGTCACCCTATAGCAATGCCAGTCTACAGAATCACACCTGCAGAGTTGAAGGAACTAAAAATCTAGTTACATGAATAACTAGATAAGGGTTTCATTCGACCTAGTTCTTTGCCATGGGGAGCTCCAGTCTTGTTTGTGAAAAAGAAAGATGGTACTATGAGGTTATGTATAGACTATAGACAATTGAATAAGATCACCATCAAGAATAAGTATATGTTGCCAAGGATAGATGATTTGTTTGATCAGTTGTGTGGAGCGACAATCTTTTCTAAGATAGACTTAAGATATGTATATCATCAGTTGAAGATAAAGGCTTCAGATATTCCTAAGTCAGCTTTCAGAACAATATACGAGCATTATGAGTTTCTGGTCATGTCGTTTGGACTGACTAATGCTCCAGCAGCTTTCATGGATATGATGAACCGGATTTCCAAGCTGTTCTTGGATCAGTTCATAGTGGTTTTCATAGATGACCTTCTGATTTATTCTAGAGATGATGAGCAGCATGAGCAGCATCTGAGGATAGTGTTACAGTTGTTGAGATAGTACCAGATATATGCTAAGTTCAGTAAGTGTGAGTTCTAGTTAGTTGAGGTGTCTTTTCTTGGACATGTCATCTCAGGAGATGGAGTAAGTGTTGACCCTAAGAAAGTCGAATCTATACTACAGTGGGAGTAGCCTAAAACTCCTACTGAGATCAGAAGCTTCTTAGGATTGGAAGGTTACTATAGGAGGTTCATCCAGAACTTCAGTGTTGTAGCATCACCTCTAACACGCTTAACGAGAAAGGATGCACCATTTGTCTGGTCAGACAATTATGAGAAGATTTTTTCAGATCTTGAAGAAGAAGCTGACTACAACACCATTGTTAATCTTGCCTGAGGCAGATAAAGGCTACATAGTGTTTTGTGAAGCTTCAAGGAGAGGTTTAGGTTGTGTGTTGATGAAGGAAGGCAAAGTAGTAGCTTATGCATCTAGACAGCTTAAGAAAAATGAGGAGAATTACCCGACACATGATCTGGAGTTAGCTACAGTATTCATGCTCTTAAGACATGGCACCACTATCTTTATGGTGAGGCATGCCAGGTGTTTAGGGATCATAAGAGCTTGAAATATATCTTTACCCAGAAGGATCTGAATCTTAGAAAGTGGAGATAGTTAGAATTGATCAAGGATTATGAAGTGACGATAGATTATCATCCTGGAAAAGCGATTGTGGTAGCAGATGCTCTGAGCAGGAAGTCAAGTTCAATAGATGATGTATTCTCTATGGAATGTTTCAGGAGAGACCTGCTAGTAGAGATGTGGAAGTTGAACTTAGACTTAGGAGTGATAGAACAGAGTGGTTTGATTGCTTATATGCAAGTAAAGCCTACCGTTTATGATCAGATCAAAGAACTACAGCAGAGTGATAGTGAGTTACAGCAGATCATGCATGACAAGATAGGGGAAAAAGACTAGAATTTAGGTTTTCAGATGATGGTTTGTTGTATCAACATGACAAGTTGTGTGTAACTCGAGTTAGTGATTTGAAAGAACAGATTCTTGAGGAAGTGCATGCATTGATGTACACTATGCATCCAGGCAACACTAAGATGTACATGAATCTTAAGGAGTTGTACTGGTGGTCAGGTATGAAGAAGGATGTAGATGAGTATGTGGCTAGGTGTAGTGTGTGCTAGTAGGTTAAGGTTGAGCATCAGAAACCTGCAGGTACCTTGCAATCTCTTCCAATACCAGAGTGGAAGTGGGAACATATCACAATGGACTTTGTGGTAGGGTTTCCCAAGACATCTAGAGGTTGTGACTTGATATGGGTAATTGTGGATAGACTGACTAAGTTTTCTCACTTTCTTCCTATTAAGTCAACCTTTGATGTCCCAAAATTGGCTAAGATATACATGGATGAGATAGTCAGGTTGCATGGTATCTCAATTTCAATAATATTAGACAGAGATCCTAAGTTCACATCCAAGTTTTGGAATCAGTTGCATCATGCTTTAGGCACAAAGTTGAGATTCAGTACAGCTTTTCACTCGCAGATGGATGGTCAGTCAGAGAGGACCATTCAGACTCTTGAGGACATGCTGAGAGCATGTATCCTACATTTTAGTGGAAGTTGGGAAGAACACTTGAGCCTTATAGAGTTTGCATATAATAATAGTCACCATTCCAATCTTGGTATGGCCCCGTATGAAGCTCTATATGGTAGAAAGTGTAGATCACCCATATGTTGGTACGAGGTGGGTGAAAAAGAGATTCTTGGACCAGAGATAGTGGATTTGATTACAGAAAAGATTACAGTGATCATAGAATAGTTGAAAGCTGCACAGGACAGGCAGAAGAGTTATGCTGAGAAGAGGTGTAGACCTATTGAGTTTGAGGTTGGTGATGAAGTGTATCTGAAATTTTCAACATGGAAAGGAGTGTTGAGGTTTGGCAAGAGAGGCTGACTGACTCCTAGGTTTATGGGCCCATATCCTGTCATTGAGAGGATTGGACCTGTAGCCTACAGGTTGAATTTTTCATCCGAGTTGGTTAATCTACATGATGTGTTTCATGTATCAATGTTGAAGAAGTGTTACCCTAGTACAGAGAAGATAATGGACCCAGAACCTGCACATCTCAGAAAAGATGTGTCCTATGTTGAAGGACTAGTACAAATAGTTGATTGGAGAATTAAGAAGCTCAAGAACTGAGAGATACCATTAGTAAAAGTTCTGTGGAGGAACCACAACCTAGAGGAAGCCATGTGGGAGCTTGAGTCAGAGATGTGTAACAAATTTCCTTTTCTCTTTTAGGAATTTCAGGATGAAATTCTTATAAGGGAGGGAGATTGTTACAACCCACATTGAGGTTAGTCAGTAAGTACCTCGATTAATGTGAAGTACCTTGATTAGTGCTAAGTAACTTATTAAACATCATGGTTAATCAAGATAAGCTAAGATGTGAATCATTAGTTGATATTGATTCATCTAATGTAATTAATGCTAACTGTAGTGTTAATCGTTGGGTTAATTACCTAAGATAATTAACCTAGATAATATGGTTTAGTTATTGTGTTTTTATGCATTGATAATTTAGTGAATCTTGTTCTTAAAAGAATGAAAGAAAAATTATGTAATTCAGACTTACGGAGAGAAAGTTATGAAAGTTTGAAGTTTTTGGGTTTAAACCACTATTTACCCATTAATAGGTTAATAACCCCTTATAACCTTATCTCATCTTCACCGATCGGTGCTAAGAACCATTTGAAGCAGGTGCCTAAGTAGTGCCCGATCGCAGCAAAGGGAGAGAAGGGTGGGGCAATTTTCAAGCCCCTTAGCTCCGATTCACCTGGTGTCGTCCTCCATTCTTCTTCCTCCTCCTTCCTTCCTCATCTTCCTCGCCCAGCTATGCCCTAACCTACTAGGATGATGCCCCCAGAAGCAGGGGCTGCACAACAGCCATAGTGGCGGCCAGGGGCTGTATAGGCGCAGCCAACACCACGAAAACGGCGCCCTTGACTTCGATCGTGAGTCCAGAGCTCAAATCTGCAGCTCCCAGCCGTGATTGGCACCTAGCCGAGTCCTTTCCTCAACCTGAGCACTGGAAAGCAGCTGCTGCTTGTAGTAGGTCCAAACTAGGGCAAGCCCAAGGTTGAAGACAACCCCGTGGATGCCCGGAAGCAAGATTTAGATGCATTTCCAATCGATTTTGGCCATCTTAAACCTCTGTGAGTAGAATCTCACTCACCAAGCAAGATTTAACTTCAAAAAATGGGTGTTTTCGGTTGAAACTGTGTTATTCGTGGATAACATCGGTTACCTAGGTGTCATGTGGTATTGGCGTCGCCTGACTTTTATTTCACATTTTGCTTCTTCACATTTTGTATGATTTAGTTTGTTAAATGATCTGTATGATTTGGATTATTGAAATTGTACGGTTGAATAAATCCTAAACTACTCAGTTTAAAGGTTAAAGACATTAGCACATGACCCAGATTTCTAGTAATTGTACGGTTTGGGTATAAACCCAGGTTGTATGATTTTAGTAATTAACTAATTTCATGATTTAAAGAAATAGACGATGACTCGCAATGTCTCAATATAAATTTGTTGCATGCTCTCTGTTATAGTTAATGTGTATGATTTAGTATTAACACAAATTGGCACGTTTCTTAAGGATATTATTAGAAATTCTCAGTTATTATTAATAATTCTTGCCATGACAAGTAATGAACTCTTAATTATGTTATGTTATGCACAACTCAAGATTTGGGTTGAGGTGCACATTTTCCAAGAAAGTACAAATAATTTACAGGTGCAAATGACGATTACTCATATGCCAAGTAATCTTATCAGTATATCAAGAAGTTCAATTGTATGATTCCAGTGTATAAATGCCAAGTGGACATGTATTCTGTTTATTTAAGTATTTCAGTCTACCTGCATGTATAAAATGTTGATTTCTCAGTATATTACAGTGTTTGAGCATACTTTTCTACCAAGTTTAGAATGATTTACATGTTGTATTATAAACCTTAAATAAATAGACACGGTACCATAGAGATACCAGAGTCAAGTAAATGTAAGGAAAATACACACTATAGTAAGAGATTTCTAAGAATAATATAATAATAGACATAGGAGCCCTGAACACCATAGATTCCCTATGAGAGGTCTGCGTCATAGGGATGAAATGACCTAACCATGGTAGTGTCCAACATACGGGGGTCGGAACGTAGTAATAGGTGGTACGGGGGATGAAGGCCTAGTGGAAGTCTCCTTAAAATACAACATGTAGTGTCCAACATCAACCAGAGGTCCTAGTGGCACTAGAGTATAGTAAAGCCAATAGGTGGCTTGACTCTCCGCATGTGTGCTCAGGTTAGAGGCGGAGTCTAGTTTTTACGGCATAATAGGTGTGCCAAGGCCAAAGAGCCATTTTCTTGTTGTAGACCAGTTACGTAGTCAGGCTTAGCATTCCCGGGTGTGTGAGCTAAGTCTTCTACAGTGAGATCGTAGTTCACTACGAGTCTTCATATGTAGAGTACACTGCATATGATCAGGGCATAAGCTAAAATATGTTCATATAGGTTTAAAGAGTTTCTTATAAGTAAGAAAGGCTAAGAAAGATTCGGGTATAGTTTCACAGCAGTTGTTCTTTTAATGAAATATTTACATTCCTTGTGGTATTTAATTGTAATTGTTAGATCTGCTTAGTGTAGTAATTTCCTGCATTTTTATTTTAGTTTAATAAACATAAATGAGTTATCTACGATGGTTGGGTGAAATTCTATTCACTCAGCCAGTAGCTCACCAACCTACTAAAATATTTTTCAGGTAAACGTCAGCACGAGGAAGCTGAAGGATCTTATCATCCAAGCTCTTAGAAGGTAGTTCATAGTTAGAATAGAGGTCTCTTCATCCTTTCCCCTCGGTCCTTGGGGCATGTCATGTGGTAGAGAGAGAATGTAATGTAACCAGTAGATTAGTTTTTAAGTTATCTATCATGCTTTATATTCCGCATGAAAAATGTAATATGTTGTGTAAATCTGCTTCACCTATCTAGTAATGTAAATAGTAGTTGCTTTCGCAGTTTAGTAAGATTTTAGTTCATTCTATGTTATAAGATTTTCCTTTAGGTTAATTTTAAGTGATTAAGAAAAGAAAAAGTTAAGGGTGGTTTACCAAGGTTGACTCTTCGGTCTTCGGGGTCATTAGATATGGCACGGGGATCGGGGCATCACATTGTTGGTGTACATGCAGTCCATCTTGGATCTCATAGCCTCAAACTATTTCTCATACTCTGGTCCCTCAATAGAATCTGGATAGGTTTGTTGACTCATCATCTATGACTAACTTACTGCCCTTTTGAGCTATAAGTTATCATAATCTTTAAAATTCACAGTGTTTCCTACTAGATCTATGAGGTTTTGTGTTACATAAGGAACTTGAGATTCCACTACATCTTGTGGTTATCATTATTCCAATTGTACCTCATTTAGGTTCAATGTTTTCTTATTGGTCTCAAACATTTTATGTTCAAATTTTCTCCCAGTGATTCCTTTGGAATTAAATTACTTTTCAGAAATACAACCATCATGGAAACAAAACACTTTTGTTGTTGGATTGGAATATAAAGTAGTGCTAAAAAAAATAACATTTATGTGATTTGTGGACAAATCTTTCAAGAAATTATTTTCTTTTATAAGCTTCATCCTTAATCTTTATAAAATACATTTGTGGACACTTCTCATGCCATATATAATATGGTCTTTTGAACCATTTCAGACAGTACATTTTTTAGTGTAAAGCATGTGCCAAAAGGAAATTATACAATTAGTTATATTTATTAATAATCACACTGTGACTAACATGGTGTGCTTCCTTCATTCTGATACACTATCATTGTGTTTTAGGTGTAATTCATCATGATACACTGTCATGGTCTCCTAGAAGGTCATCATACTCTTGTTTCAAAGTATTTTCATATCAATCATACTGAAATGCTTTATTACTTATACAAAGTTGGTTATATACTTCATTCATGATCTCTTTAAACACTTCAAGAGATTCAAGCTTGTATTTTATCCAATACAATCTTCCATACTTACTGGCAAAAAATGATGATGTACTATTAACCACCTCTAGCATTTATTCTTAAAGGTCTATATACATTACTATGTATGAGCCCTGATAGAATAGTCACTCTCCCACTACATATAGTGAAGATACCCTTATATAAGATTTACATGTCTCTATTGGTTCAATAACCAAAAGAGTCTAGTAAAACATCATAATGGACTCTAGAGATGCATTTTTTTTATTTATTTTCTCTAGATGAGAATGCTACAGGTATTGTTTGAGTCATTGAGTCATTCAGTATATGTGTCATACACATCTGTCTCTACAACTATCAAGTATATATTATGAAACTTAGGGTATTACCATGTAAGATCTTTATCTTTTAAAACGAAACACGAATTTATCCAGAAAGATAAATGATGTTCGCATTAATGGTATGTATATAATAGCAATTCACTAATTCTATTACATGTCCATCAGGCTGAATGATAGATTCCAATTGTAATAGTAGCAACATTTGTTTGCATAGTTCTATCTTACTTCTTCTCAGATCCTGAAGTGAAGATCTCTATCTCCTTCTTCTGCCTCTTGAGTTCCCTTAAGAGAAGAGGGCATATTCCTTTTGCACTTGCCTTTCTCGTTATTTTGAGTGTAGAAGACTTGGACTTCGGCTTAGCCTCAAAACTCTTCTTTGCCTTTCCTTTGTCATTGGACTTCACTCTGGTCATCACAATCACATGTTTGTCCTTCTTCATTCTTGCTTCAGAATTTTTCAACATTCCAAGTAATTCTGACAGTGGTTTGGTCAAGTTACTCAAGTAGTAACAGTCGATAAATTATCTATTTGATTCAAGCAATGATACTAGAATCATATTTGTGGCCAACTCTTAGCTCAAAAAGAATCCCAATCTTTATAGATGTTCCACATGCCCAATCATATTGAGCACATGAGGCTCAACTAGATCTCCTTCTGTCATTTTGCACTCAATGAGCATCTTTGATACATTGTCCTTTCTTTATTTGCATGATTCTGGTTCATATCTTTAAGATGTGTGACAATCTCAAGAATCCCCATGCCTTCATGCTGCTCATGCAACTCATAGTTCATAAAGCATAGCATAAGGTTCTTATTGTCTACGACATCATTGGCATGCTTCCAATAAGAATCCACCTCATCCCTAGGCGCATTAGGAGCAAGTTCCTCTAGCACTAGTGCATCTATGACATATACCTTATGCTCGTCATTGAGAACTCTTCTCAAAGTCCAAAACCCATCGGTAAAGTTTGTCCCATTTAGTTTTTTATTGTGAAGAACTGATCACAATGATGACATGTTCATGTTTACCATTAGATTCTACAAAAGAAATTGCAACTTTGTCAAAACATTTTTATTAGTTTGATTTGATAACATAGATGATATAAATTATACCTTTAATTAATTGTCCCTCCGACTATTTTGTTCAAATTGATAGCCCTCACTACAAATTTAGAAGATTGCATCTCACATCCTTCTAGTGAGCCAAGATCTAAAACAATTGAGTCAATACCCAACCAACGTTGGCATTGATGATCAATTATTAAGGTAGGCAAGATTTGACAATTGCATCTCATATAAATCTCATATAGATGGTGTGAACAACTCATTGTCACAATCCATCTATATTCTTCTAGGCACTTAATCCTATTAAGGTCCCCTAGTTATGCCTGATGCATAAGACAACACGATAAAATATGCACCCTACCAGGGAAGACCCACATATCTACCATTAAACTTCCATGAGATATACAACATACCACGCTAGGGTGTGCCCACACTTAGTTGATCAAGCTTCTCATGTGTGTCTCTTATTGGAAAGCATCTAAGACTTAATGTTATATTGAGGGATTTTATATAAATAGATATACATATCTAATCACCACATACTTATAGTATGTATCATACACATGCTATAACCACAATGAAAACATGCAATAATAAACACAAGAAATGGTAATGGCCATCCTATTGTAATTCCTTGTTTCCACAATGAATTACTATTACCTAAGGTCCACATCATATGTAGCAACTTATTGTTGATGAAGATTTATGTTCCACTAGTCCCAAACGATCAGTTCATCCCTTAAACCAATCGACTGGCCTCTTAGACGGTATGTTGGTTGCTCGAACCGGTCATCTAGCCTCTGATCCATGCGACGTCTGGACTCCTCTATCTGGTCAGTTGGGCCACCAACCGATCAATTGGATCCTCCTACCATCGGCCTCCTTAGTTCTTCAATCAACGGGTTCAGTTCCTAAACTGGTCGGTTCACCTAATGAGCCAATTGGCTCACCTGATGCAAAAATATTCTTTTGCATAATAAGAAATAAAACTATCCTAATCCAATTGACTAACTACATTATAATTTTGAAACCTTAAGTTACATTCAAGGGGAGCATAGGAAGGAAAGAATTAATAACTTTACATATGAAAAAGAAGAGAGAGACTCAGTATGCAAACTGAGATATAAATAGTAACAACAACAATACAACCAAGCACAAAAGGTCTAGGGGTATATGACACAACCATGCTACCAATCACCATCAAATCGACACACACACACACACACACACACACACACACACATATATATATATATATATATATATATATATATATATGGAATTGTATGTGGGATTTAGTTTGATGTACACATTAACCAATTTAATATTTGCATCACATGTAATAAAATAAATTCAATCATATCGATTTAAATCCAGATACACCATAAATTGATCTTTGATACCACTATAGGGAAATTGGGATGACATATAAGGTAATTGAAAAAAAAATTAAAACCTAGTTTCCTAATCAGCAAGATCACGTCAACAACAATTTATCTAGGAAAGAAGGTTTGCAAGGTTATACCTGGTCGTAGAGTAAGTCTAGCGACAATACCTGTGTAGTAGCATGTGCCTTTCTTCAAGAAGCAGTGAGCTTCATCAAGCGGCACTCGAGTAGTCATGAACGACGACCTCCTAGTGCAACACCACAGACGGTGGTTGACAGTGTCCTCCTAGACACATGCAATGACCTTGATGCGATGATTTTTAGTCGCATTTATAGAGCTTTTTCATATGTGTTTTGTGCTCTAATTACTCATTTTTATGGATAATATTGCATAATTCACTCATTTCGGTCTTTGCCATCATTCTATGTCAAATCCCCTTTGTTTTACCATTTTTAGCATTATTTATCATATTATCATAATTTGTGTGGATTTACTTGGTCTTATTGTGAAATTTCAGGAAAAACAAGTATTTGCTTCCGTCGATACCATCGACGGAAGTCGATACCATCAACCAAGCCACAGGTTGCCAACTGAGAGGAGCAACACAGAGTCGATACCATCGACACTCAAGTCGATGGTATCGAGATCCCTTCAGATTGCTGGCGAGGAATCCGTTGATACCATCGACCCAAGTCGATGCCATCGACACATTGAGGCTACAGCGTCGCTAAACGACAACAACCGATGCTAAAGAGAGTCGATACCATCGACCCAAGTTGATGGTATCGAGATGACCACAGGCGCTCAGACGAAAAGAAAAGAAGGCTGCCGCTAATACGCTGGGTCGATACCATCGACCCGCGTCGATGGTATCGACGCCGGCAGATATGCGTTGGATTCGTTTTGATCTCAATCGGATGGCTGGAGTTATTTGACGACCTAATTAGGGACTTATACCTAATGACGGCCGCCCACACGAGGGGATCATCTCATATTGCATTGCACGAGTGCCGAGGAAGGAGAAAAAGGAGAACATAGGCCAGAAGCTCATCCCGGGTGATTCGGACGCTGCCGAAGACGAATTCCACCACCGACAGGCGGGGAAGCTCGTATTCTACGCCAAGGATCTACCGGTTCTTCTCCGTTCAGGGGTTTTCCCACTTGTTTCACGTTTTTCTTATGAATTCCCCTATTTCTACCATGTATTCGTGCGAGATGAACATGAGAGGCTAAAACCCTCCATCTTTAGGACCGGGAGTAGCCCGGGAATGCATTATATGACAATTTTATATTGATAATTCATATTTTCTCTCTCAAATCCGTGGTATAGATTCGTTTTCTCCATATATATTGTTATGCTTGATCACCATAATAATAGCTTAATGCCCTTAATCACTTCGACAGAAGGATTAACGGTTGAAAAGAGACGAAACCTACATTAATCAATAAAACCCTTGACAAAGGAGTTGTAAAATTAATGGTGGGAACTGAGAGATCGTTTATAATGTGCTTAGTTTAGGGGAATGATTACTACGATGGTGGAATCAACCTAAACCTAAGTAGTGAGTTACACCACGACAGTGGGTAATTCTGTTTTCAGGCCACTACCCGGATAGAGAGAGAAGAGTGAGGAATCATATAAAACCTAATACAATGTTGACCCGCGGCGAAACCGCAATCCTAAAGATATCCTTTTGAATTGATTAAATTAACCTTTAATCAATTGTTTTCATTGTTTCATTTTATTTTCTTTTAATTTTGACAACAAACCTTACTTTGTTATTCGGCCTAGCTGATTGCGATTAGTTAGTAGAAGTCTCCAATAATTCACGTGTCCCTGAGTTCGACTCGGGCCTCACAAAGGCCTATATTACTCGACACGTATACTTGCGTTTAAGTGTGTAGTAAAATACACGTCAAGTTTTTGGCGCCGTTGCCGGGGATACGGCGAATTATTGGCACTTTGAGTGCTAAGAGCGGCCACTCTAGGCCACATTTTTTTTATTTTGAGACAACTTTAAATATTTTTAAATTTATCTATTATTGTGTTTACTCGTTCAAAGCATAGTACTGAACCCCGATTTTCTTATTTCAGGTACTTTGCATGGTGCATACACGTAGCGCAGACTACGTGAATCGCACACCTGACGTTCCACCTTCGGGACCAGAGGACGAGGATTACTACAAGAAAGATCACCAAAGCGACATAGATTCTGAATCTGAGCAAGAGAAAGCAGAAGAAATGGCCGAACCACAGACAATATGGGAGAAGATCAAAGCGTCTTCTTCATCAGCTTCAAAGGGGCCCATCAAGAAACAGGGGCTCAACATTCCAACCTACAAGATTGATCCCGCGTTGATTAACTTGGTTAAATCAAATGCATTTCACGGGTTGAAGAATGAGGACCCAGTGGTACACATCAGTCAGTTCGTTGAAAACTGTGATATGGTGAAGATAGACAGGTTCCCACAGGATGTGTAGTACCTCAAGTTGTTCCCAAGCTCCCTGGCAGGAGTTGCGAGAGAGTGGCTACATAACCTCGACGATGAGTTTGTTGAATCATGGGATCATATGGTGGAGGTTTTCTTCGAGAGGTTTTTCCCTCCTGAGAAGACCAACGACATGATTAGGAAGATTCACAATTTCACCCAACAGGCGGGTGAAACATATTCTGAGACCTGGGAGCGATTCCAGGTCATGTTGAGGAGATGTCCACATCATGGACTGGACAAGGAGACACAGGTGAAGATCTTCTATTTTGCTTTCTCCGAGCATGATAGAAGCAACTTGGACTCGGCCGGTTCAGGATTTTTCTTGAACAACACTGATACGAGATGCTGGGAAATACTGAAGAACATGGCACGAAAGCAATCCTGGGGAGAAAGAGAGAGATGCCCAGTTGAGCAAGCAAGAGTTGCCAGTGAGTCCAAGGCAATGAGAGAGTTAAATGAGAAGATGGATCTTCTCACAAAGAAGCTACTGCAGAAGGAAGACAATGAGTTCGAGGAGGAGGCTCAAGTCAAGTACATGAGGCAACAGCAAGGGTACAGGAACAATGACTATTCATGGTGAAAGGACAAAAAGTTCTCATGGAAGGACCCGAACAATTTTATGCAGGATCCGGACGCCAAGCCTGCACCAGCCACAGAGGACAAGAGCACGGAGTTGCTCAATCAAGTCATCAAACAAAACCAGGAGTTAATGAACACATTTGGGCAACAAATCAAGCAACAGGGTGAATTTATGAACCAATTTGGGCAGACTTTGTAGAGTCATGGGGCTCAAATGAGAACTATAGAGACTTCCATGGCACAGATGGCGGCTGAAATTGCAAGCTTGAAGAAGCCAGCACATCCGGGTTTTCCAGGTAACACCAATGTTCCCGGGGGAAACCAGCAGGCCAAGGCCATTCTACTGAGGAGCGGTAAGAAAGTGTTGAATCCAAGGGCGGATGACACAAGCACACCGCAGGACAAAGTTGAAGATGCAATCATCAAGGAGCAGCCCACACCTGTCACAGGGCAAGCTGAAGATATAGCTGAGAATGGTAATGAAGAACAAGCTGCTGAGGAGGAACCACAGAAATTGACACCCTATGTGCCACCTCATCAAATGACACATACTGTTCTGGTCCCCTATCCCAATAGTGCAAAGGCAAGGAAGGTGGATGCACAATTCAAGAAATTTCTGGACAGCTTTAGAAAGTTATCGGTAAATATTCCGTTGTTAGAGGCGATTGAGCAAATCCCATCTTACGGGAAGTTTATAAAAGATGTCATCAACAAAAAGAGGAAAATACCCGACACTGAGGTTGTGGTGCTGAAGGAGCAAGTGAGTGCTTTCATTATGGGCACTTTGCCGCCGAAGAGACAGGACCCCGGTTGTTTCAATATTTCTTGCTTTATCGGGAAGTTCAAATTCGGAGAAGCACTATGTGATTCTGGGGCAAGCATCAATTTGATGCCCCTTTCTACATTTAAAAAGCTGGGATTAAAGGAGTCAAGGCCAAGCAACATGACTATCCAATTGGCCGATAATTCCATGGTGAAACCTTATGGAATCTGCGAAGATGTCTTGGTAAAGGTGGACCGATTTGTTTTTCCGGCTGATTTCGTGGTTATGGAAATGCAGGACGAGCATGGCAATGAGTTGCTACTTGGACGCCCATTCCAAGCTACAGCTGATATGATCTTGGAGATGGGGAGAGGTCGCTTGACCTTGGGCATTGCAGATGATCGCTTTGAGATGGTCATGCCCACTAGCAATGCATCTACTAAAGCAAAAGCACAATGTAACATGGTGAAACATGTGGAGCACAATATCTCACTTTGCCTTGGGAAGCCATTCTTGGACATGGCTCATGTGATGAGTAAGATGGATAATGGAACCTTAGTTGTGGACATTATGGAGCAAACTAAAGTTGTTTCTTTATGCAAAGCTGTTGGGTTTCCGAATGATGAGAATGAGGACATTCCACCTTCTTGGGAGGATGAGGCGATCATTACTTCAGTTTTTGATGCATATCCAGAATTGTCGTTGGAGGCGTGTTTGTTAAATGTCACATATGATTGGATGTGGAGTACTTCACTCAAGGAGTGCGCCAAAATGCTTCAGATGCTTCCATGTTTTTACACGAGGCACTATGAAGATTTAGGTACACTTCCCCCACCGCTGCAATCATCTCTTATTTGTCCGCCTGAGTTGGAGTTGAAACCACTGCCCCCGCATCTTAAGTACGTCTTTCTAGCTGAGAAGGACAAGTTACCAGTGATTGTATCTGCTTACTTGAGTGCGGATGAGGAGGAGCAACTACTGATAGTGCTCAAGAACCACCGTGGAGCTTTTGGGTGGTCTGTTGCAGACATCAAGGGGATTTCCTCGACACTTTGTCAGCATAAGATACGGCTCGAGGAGGGAGCCAAACCAGTCATCCAGCCTCAAAGACGTTTAAATCCGAGCATGATGGAGGTCATGAAGAAGGAAGTCATAAAACTTCTTGCTGCAGGGATCATATATGTCATATCAGATTTGATGTGGGTGAGTCCCACACAGGTAGTCCCTAAAAAGGGGGGAATTACTATTACTACAAATCTGTTGAATGAACCTGTCACCACCCGATTGGTAACCGGGTGGCGTGTTTGCATTGACTACCGTTGATTGAATGCCGCAACTCTTAAAGATCATTTTCCTTTGCCATTCATTGATCAGATTTTGGAACGTCTTTCCGGGCGGTCGCATTTTTGTTTTCTGGATGGGTATTCGGGGTATAACCAGATTTCTATTGATCCTTTGGATCAAGAGAAGTCTACGTTCACTTGTCCCTACGGGACTTTTTCTTACCGACGGATGTCGTTTGGATTATGTAATGCACCAGCAACGTTTCAACGCTGCATGCTCGCCATATTCTCTGACATGGTGGAGCGTTGTCTTGAGGTTTTCATGGACGACTTCTCGGTTTATGGGGTGTCTTTTGATGAGTGTCTATATAACTTGGACAAGGTGCTGCAGCGGTGCGAGGACACACACTTGGTCCTCAATTGGGAGAAATGTCACATGATGGTGACGGAAGGAATAGTGCTAGGACACAAGGTGTCTAGCAAGGGTCTTGAGGTAGACCCCGTAAAAATTGAGGTGATTTCTAAGCTACCCCCACCTAATTCCGTAAAAGGGGTGAGAAGCTTTTTGGGACACGCCGGGTTTTATCGGCGATTCATCAAGGATTTTTCTAAAATCGCAAAACCTTTATCCGAATTGTTGGAAAAAGATGCAGTTTTTGATTTCAATGATAAGTGTCTTCACACATTCGAAGTTTTGAAAGAAAAGTTGATTTCGGCTCCGGTTGTTCAAACGCCGGATTGGACAAAACCATTCGAATTGATGTGTGACACTTCCGATTATGCAGTGGGAGCCGTTTTGGGGCAAAGGGTAGATAATAAGCCCGTTGTGATTTTCTACGCCTCCAAAACACTTAATGATGCTCAATTGAACTATACTACTACAGAAAAAGAGTTACTTGCCGTCGTGTTTGCTTTTGAAAAATTTCGGCAGTACTTAGTGGGTTCTAAAGTAGTTGTGTGGACTGATCACGCTGCGATAAAATATTTGATGGAGAAGAAGGATGCAAAGCCTAGACTAATTAGGTGGATTTTGCTTTTACAAGAATTTGATATTGAAATCAAGGACAAGTCGGGAATTGAAAATGTGGTGGCTGACCACTTGTCTAGGTTAGAAAGGATAGATGAACAAGGTTTACACATACCCATAACCGAGACGTTCCCCGATGAACAACTTTTGAAAATTGATTCTAAGGAACCATGGTTTGCTAATATTGTTAACTATTTGGCTTGCGGGATCATCCCGAAAGACTGGTCTTATCAAGAGAAAAAGAAATTCTTTCATTCTTTGAGATACTATTTTTGGGATGACCCAATTCTTTTGAAGCAGTGCAGGGATGGTATTCTTCGCAGGTGTGTGCCGGAGGTGGAGTACGAGAGTGTTCTCCACCATTGCCATGCGTCGCCTACGGGAGGACACCATGCTAGTTCACGGACAGCAGCCAAAGTGTTGGAAAGCGGCCTTTATTGACCAACTTTGTTCCGGGATGCCTATGATTTTGTGAGGCAATGTGACCCATGCCAGCGCACAGGTAACATTTCAAGGAGACAAGAGATGCCCCTGAATGTATTTCAGGAAGTTGAGGTATTTGACTTATGGGGCATAGACTTCATGGGACCCTTTGTGTCCTCAAATTCAAATTTATATATCTTGCTTGCTGTTGATTATGTGTCGAAGTGGGTGGAAGCAATCCCCACAAGGACTAATGATTCGAATGTAGTGTGCAGGTTTGTGAAAGAAAATATATTCTGCAGGTTCGGGATACCCCAAATGATCATAAGTGATGGAGGCACACATTTCCGGAATCAGAAATTTTCGACACTTTTGATGAAATATGGGGTCAAGCACAACATCGGCACCCCATATCATCCACAGACGCAAGGATAGGTGGAGGTTTCAAATCGGGAAATCAAGAAGATTCTAGAACGGACAGTGGCATCCACAAGAAAAAATTGGAGTGCCCTACTACCGGACGCACTTTGGGCGTATAGAACGGCGTACAAAACACCTATAGGCACCATGCCTTTTAGGTTGGCGTATGGCCGGGCTTGCCACCTTCCGGTGGAGTTAAAGCACAAGGCCCATTGGGCGCTAAGAAGGCTGAACTTGAGTTATGATGAAGCTGAGAAAAAGAGGATGTTCGAATTGAACGAATTAAATGAGTTACGCATGACGGCATATGAGAATGCCCGCATCTACAAGGAGCGTACAAAGCTGATCCATGATCGACATATTGAGCTGCGCACGTTCAAGAAGGGATATAGTGTTCTATTGTTTAACTCCCGTCTCAAATTGCATCCCAGGAAGCTGAAGTCCCGGTGGAGTGGACCCTTTGTAGTGGAAGAGGTGAGACTGCATGGTGCGATTCTTGTGCGTGATGGAGATGCCACGTTCTTGGTGAACGGGCAACGATTAAAGTTGTATTTTGGTGAAAACTACAAGAGAAAAGTGAATGAGGTCAAACTCATTACACTTGTGGATGAATGAGATGATGGGAAGACGTCTAGCCTAAGACGTTAAAGAAGGGCGCTTGTTGGGAGGCAACCCAACCATTGGTACATTAGGATAGGTTAATTTTAGTCATAGATTGCTTTTATTTCGTTTAATTTTAGTGTAAAAAAGATACCTTGATCCATTTGTTCAATGTGCAGGCACAGGCAGGGTCGATACCATCGACACACTGGTCGATGGTATCGACATGGGTTCAGGTTGATAGCTGCAAAAATTGCACTGAGTCGATACTATCGACACCACCGTTGATGGTATCGACATACCTACAGGCAGGTCGCAATAAAAATGTCGATAGTATCGACATTCCAGTCGATACCATCGAGATCTCTGGAGAAGTTCAGAAGATTTTTGCTCAGTCAACTCGATACCATCGACGGCCTCGTCGATGGTATCGACATGATCACAGGTTAAATTGAAGAAGTGGCGGTGTCGCAATAAAAGCAAGTTGATACCATCGACCCTCGTCGATGGTATCGACATCCATGTCACCGATCCGCGCCAAGGCATCGACGACGATCATGAGTCCACGTCAGCGATCCGGGTGCTGCGTCGATACTATCGACTTGTGTCGATGGTATCGACAGGTCAGCAATCCAGATTTCCCGATCCAGCAAACGTCAGCCGTCGATACTCACGAGGGAGGCGGATAGCATCGAGACGTGTCGATACCATCAACCCGCGTCGATGGTATCGACGGGTCGACAGTAGCACCGGCCAAGTCTATTTAAGGAGACTTGCAACATCATTTGACGTCACACCTTCAGAGCAAATGTCCTCCTTTGCGCCGAGCACTCCCCCGAGCCATCCAAGACTGAAGAGAAGCGACATCGAGCAGGGATCTTCACCGAGCGGAGAATCACTTCTCCATCTTCCCCGAGCTCTCTTCTTCTAATCCCATCTTTCTTGCAACAATGGTGCACGCCGCCAGATCATCATCCTCGCACGAGATTGTGGAGTTTGTTCCACCCCCTACTGCTTCAGTCTCACGTCCGCGCCTGGCTCACCCTTCCGCGGAGGTGAAGAAGGTCTATGAGGAGATCATGAAGCGGAAGATCGAGCCGACCCGGTATGTGGACCGGGGAATGATCCGTGATCTGGGATTCGAGGCCAACTTGGCCTATGTGCTGAAGGGTCAAGCACGCCACACCAGCATAAGGACAGGCGAGCTGGAGCGCCATGCGGATGGGTAGCCGTTCTTCGGCGAATGGCCCACCTACAAAGAATTGGTGGCGGAGTTTATGGCGTCCCTTGATGTCTGCGTTGTGCCCAACGACGTGGTTGCATCGGATCGTGAGTGGATCAAGGGTCGGGTATCGTTCCGGCTGTTCAACATCAACTACAACATCACTCTTAAGCAGTTCAACAACATCTTTAACAGGAACCACTCCCAACATGATCACCGACGCCCAGATTCCCGCACCGACTACGACAAGATCTTCGCCGAGCTAGTCACAGTGTCGGCGGGAAAGACAGTGAGCTACCACAATGCTGCGGTAGCAGACTTCGAGCATCCTTTCGTCCGGGTCCTACACCGGATGTTGAGCCTTACGTTCTTTGCTCAGAGCGATTTGGCATTGAGCAAGTTTCAGGAGAGCGATCTTTTCTTCCTCTACATGCTCCTGAAGCGACAAGAATGCAACTGGGGTGTGTTCTTTCTACAGCGCGTCCTGGCGGTGAAGAGGAGTACAAGGAAGGCTCCGATCCATTTTGGTGGGCTCATCACCAAGTTGGCGCACTACTTGGGGCTGAATTTACAGTCCATGACTCCGATTTCCACGAGGAGTAAGGTGAACGTGCAACATCTGCACCGTTCAAACCTTATCCTTCTCCGGGATGGGTTGGCGTACGCACACTGCCACGTCAACCACGCTTGCCAGGAATGCGCACTGCCGGACGCTGTCTTCCACATCGAGGGAGCCTAGCACTTCCGGTGGCCGATCATAGCTGTCGAGTCCGATGAAGAAGAAGGCGGTGATGACGAACAAGAAGGCGAGGCTGAGGAGGAAGAGGAGGCTTTCACACCTCTTCGCGCACGAGTAGCACCACAGAAGCGTCCTAGGATGCATCCAGGTGCGTCTTCATCATCACAGCCCCCGCCGCCATCACCACAGCCCTCGCAGCCAGGCGAGGATGTCTACTCAATGCAAGGCATGTATACGATGCTGCAGGACATACATCAGACACAGCAGCAGCATTTAGAGATGTATACCGGTATTCAGGATACTACGAACCGGTTACTTGACAACCAAAGGGCGATGTTCGAGAATGAACGTCTCCTCCTCGACAACCAACAGCAGATACACAATCGGTTGCAAAGGATGGAGATGCAACAGGAGCCCTTTTATGACCATTACTGGAGTCAGAGCTACTTTGGAGGCTATCCACAGCCTCTGCCGAGGACCCATTACGATCCGAGCTTCCAGGGGGAGTATCCTTCTTGGGATCCTACGGCCCCGCAGTACCCGCCTCTGCCTCCACAAGAATGATCAGGGTATCTCTGTTCCACTCTTAAGTTTGTTTTTGACTATGAGGCCATAGTCGAATTCAAGCTTAGGGGGGTAGCAGGAACAGCTCTATCTTTTCTTTTGTTGCTTTTAGTTGTTATTTGCTATTTGTTTCTTGCATTTTTAGTTTTTGTTTAGGATCCACATCTATCTAGTGTAACTGTGGATGTCGTAAGAGTTTGTCATCTCGTTGTGTATTCATGGGAAATTTAAGGGAATTTTAAATTTTTGTGTCTTTTGGATAGCTTGACTTGGTTGTCCTTGGGGAACTTGTCCGATGAAAATGATTGATTATGTCAACTTTAAAACAATATGTCACACCTATACTCCCTTTTGACTCATGAAAAGTGGATAGTAACGGTTGCTTGAGCCTAACCTAACCAAATGGTAATGAGACCTTAATTGGATATAAGAGAGAGAACCCTTTGAATCACTACACATGTCAGTAAGGAGGGACACATAATACTCTTATAAGGTTCAGTCATCTAATCTTGTGATCATTCCACTTCATTCTTCCATAATCCACCTAAGAATTGGAAGTAAAGTACATTTTTAATTCTTTCTTGTGTGCATAGCATATAGATAGGAATTTCATTGATATTTTCCATACTTTTGCATAAAAAGAGAAAAATATAGGGATTCATGCACATTACCTTTAGGTGCATGCCATGTAGTTGCACTCATGACTTTCATGATTATCATGCATAAAGTACACCATGTATCTAAATTTTTCCTCAAAAGTGATCTAAACTGTTCCATACCTTCGAAATATTGCAAAGATTTCCAATCATGAAGAAAACAACCCAATACATGTATCTCTAAGCAATTATGGATATGTGGGCTACAAGAAAAAAAAAGAAAAGGAGAAGAAAAAAAAATTCTGAAAATCTGAAAAAATTGAGAAAAGAAAAAAAAAAAAGAATTTAGAAGGAAATGGAATAAGAGGGAGAAAGGAACATGATATCACTCGCATTACAGGAAAATTGAGTACATGATGTGGCTTAAGTAGATTTCCATCTCATTTTGAGGTGGAAGGCTAGGGCATGCATCATTTCACCCAATTTATGCATTAGGGCATTTTTATTGTGCATTTGCATCACGTAGGACATTTGTTTTATGCATATTGAAACTGTGCAATACTTCCGAGTTCTTCCATGAACCACCCTTTCCATCCACCTGTTGCTCGGATTGGTAGGTCACCGTGAATTTCTCCTCACTAATGATTATCAGGAGAACTACTTCCATGTAGATGGTAGTTAGGGCGAGCAATGTAGTGTAGGCGATCACAAGATGCACCAATGTTGAATCGGCGAATTTTATTATGTTAACTGCCTTATGTGATAGTGTTCATCGGTTTGAAGGATAATTTCTCTTATTGATGATTATTGTTGCCTTTACGGTAATTACTGTTGTGTGGTTAGAGAAGGCCGGTTTGAGAACGTTCAGTGGGAGTCACATGGGATGTGGGTTGGTGTGTTGATTTTTAGTTGACATCTGCAATTCTATTCTAAGGATCAGTTGCTCGAGGGCGAGCAATGTTTAAGCTTAGGGGAGTTTAATGCGATGATTTTGAGTCGCATTTATAGACCTTTTTCATATGTGTTTTGTGCTCTAATTACTCATTTTTATGGATAATATTGCATAATTCACTCATTTCGGTCTTTGCCATCATTCTATGTCAAATCCCCTTTGTTTTACCATTTTGAGCATTATTTATCATATTATCATAATTTGTGTGGATTTACTTGGTCTTATTGTGAAATTTCAGGAAAAACAAGTATTTGCTTCCGTTGATACCATCGACGGAAGTCGATACCATCGACCAAGCCACAGGTTGCCAGCCGAGAGGAGCAGCACAAAGTCGATACCATCGACACTCAAGTCGATGGTATCGAGATCCCTTCAGATTGCTGGTGAGGAATCCGTCGATACCATCGACCCAAGTCGATGCCATCGACACATTGAGGCTACAGCGTCGCTAAACGACAACAACCGACGCTAAAGAGAGTCGATACCATCGACCCAAGTCGATGGTATCGAGATGACCACAGGCGCTCAGACGAAAAGAAAAGAAGGCTGCCGCTAATACGCTGGGTCGATACCATCGACCCGCGTCGATGGTATCGACGCCGACAGATATGCATTGGATTCGTTTTGATCTCAATCGGATGGCTGGAGTTATTTGACGACCTAATTAGGGACTGATACCTAATGACGGCCGCCCACACGAGGGGATCATCTCATATTGCATTGCACGAGTGCCGAGGAAGGAGAAAAAGGAGAACGGAGGCCAGAAGCTCATCCTGGGTGATTCGGACGCTGCCGAAGACGAATTCCACCACCGACAGGAGGGGAAGCTCGTATTCTACGCCAAGGACCTACCGGTTCTTCTCCGTTCAGGGGTTTTCCCACTTGTTTCACGTTTTTCTTATGAATTCCCCTATTTCTACCATGTATTCGTGTGAGATGAACATGAGAGGCTAAAACCCTCCATCTTTAGGACCGGGAGTAGCCCGAGAATGCATTGTATGACAATTTTATATTGATAATTCATATTTTCTCTCTCAAATCCGTGGTATAGATTCGTTTTCTCCATATATATTGTTATGCTTGATCACCATAATAATAGCTTAATGCCCTTAATCACTTCGACAGAAGGATTAACGGTTGAAAAGAGATGAAACCTACATTAATAAATAAAACCCTTGACAAAGGAGTTGTAAAATTAATGGTGGGAACTGAGAGATTGTTTATAATGTGCTTAGTTTAGGGGAATGATTACTACGACGGTGGAATCAACCTAAACCTAAGTAGTGAGTTACACCACGACAGTGGGTAATTCTGTTTTCATGCCACTACGCGGATAGAGAGAGAAGAGTGAGGAATCATATAAAACCTAATACAATGTTGACCGGCGGCGAAACCGCAATCCTAAAGATATCCTTTTGAATTGATTAAATTAACCTTTAATCAATTGTTTTCATTGTTTCATTTTATTTTCTTTTAATTTCGACAACAAACCTTACTTTTTTATTCGGCCTAGCTGATTGCGATTAGTTAGTATAAGTCTCCAATAATTCACGTGTCCCTGAGTTTGACTCGGGCCTCACAAAGGCCTATATTACTCAACGCGTATACTTGCGTTTAAGCGCGTAGTAAAATACACGTCAGACCTCCTCTCCTCTAGAGTAGTTCATATCGACAATTGGGAAATCCACGTTGCACTACAAGAGCCAACAGGAAGGAGTAGTCCCTTCGAATGTCAATCTACTAGGATTGATTAACTCTCCCAAATGTCTATCCCATGCTATCCCTCCCTTTGGCGGGTAGGACTTGCTCAGGCTCTCTTACCACAACCAGAGAGGACAATAACTATCAGATCTTATTGTTGTGTCTGAGAAGCCCCCATTACCCCTCTATTTATAAGAGAGGCTAGGGTTAGGGTTTCCAGTCTGTACGGGAGTTGAAAAGACTGGATTCACAAATTTTCTAGAAACTATTAGTGGTGAATTAGTCAGTTCGCATGCCCAATCGGTCAGTTCATGCATGAATGGTCAGTTCATTCCATGAACCAGTCAGTTCGTTCCTTGAACCAGTTGGTTTATGTAGTTTCCTATTCTAAATGACATTGATATTCAATGCACAATTAATGAAAATTATGAAGTCAACATCAATCCTTGATCCATTTAAATTGATCATTGAACCAGGAGGTTCATCATATGAACCGGTTGGTTGGGACCATGAACCGGTCAGTTCACTAGGTGAACCAATCGATTCATGCCCAGGTTCAGGCATTGTTCAACCAATGTTGATTCAAGTTGACCTGACACTCCAACTTATCAGTTAAACACTTGAACCAGTCAATTTCGAGTTCAGTTAGTCAATTTTGAACCTCATCTAATTAATTAAATACCTAAAAAATTTTATTAATTAAGTTAAACATCATTCATGAATAAAATAATATTCCAAGTGTATCATCTGTGTACCTAAACACTTTTATTAATTAAGTTAAACATCATTCATGAATAAAATAATATTCCAAGTGTATCATCTGTGTGTGACTCTATAGGTCCCTAATTACATTGATAGTGAATGTCCATAACCAACTTATGACGTCATAAGCAATAAGTGGTATCTAGAAACACATCATTACTACCCAAGTAATTTGAAAATTTGGAGAACAACTTCAACCTACAATCCATGATTAGTGTTACTATGATCATATAGTTCCTTTGACTCTGATATCTAGGTTGAATTCGAGGCATGGAATTGTCATCCTCTCAATCAATCCATGTTCCTTGAACTAGAGCAGACTGTCTGAGATGCATGTGAGTTCACATATCACATATTGAATCACATAAGTATGGCCATACATTTCTTAGTCTCACTTATCAAGAGGCATGGATATCAATCTCTTGTAGGAGGTCAAATCCCATCTACATCTCTCACACTCAATCCCCATTTTTCATAGAGTACCCAAGCTTCACCTTTATGAAAACCCTTATTCGAGGTCGTTTTGGATGATGTCAAAGTCCAATGAATGACTTGTAATGAGTGTAGTGACTTCCAGTCTAAGAACCACAATCATCACTATCACTATGAGACATGATTCTGACTACCATTCTATGGTATCCATGTATCACTCTCAAGGTGGTTTTGTCCAATACACTGTTCACTAACATGTACCTATGTGCTTGACTTGATATCACATATCATGACTAATGAGACTTTTTCATCAGTTAAGACACACTCTAGTCTTATGTATTACTATCGTCTATTTTGTTTTCATAGTAATATCTGACTAGGGACGATAACAAGAATGTATGTACTCTTATCATACATCTGATGTCATTGTTTAGGTTCTCAACTTGAAGACATATGTCATCAAGTAACTATTGGTATGTATGCCCATAGAGCTAATCATATGATGATTGTAATGGTATAACATGTAATAAAGGGAAGCTTCCAATTTATTCTATTTAATTCAGTAATGAGATAATTATGTAAATGTCTAGATAATTATATTACTCAATGACGTATCTATTCAAGTTACTACCCTTGTAGATGAGATCATATGGATGTTAAGAGTATATATATGTTTTATGTCCTTGACCATTTGTTATTGTGGAAGGTTGATAGACAACAATAACACATAAAACCTGAGTGTGAGTTGATTGATGATTAAATCTCATTAGTCATGATATGGCAATATCAAACCAAGCACATAGATACATGTTAGAGAATAGTGTATCAGACAGTCCCACCATGAGACTGACACATGGAAGCTATAATCATGGAAGTCATAGTCAGCTCTCACAGTGATGGTGGTGGTTGTGGTTCTTAGACCTAAAATCACTGCACTCATAACATGTCCATGGGTACACTTTGACATCATCAAATGCAATCCTGAAACATGGGTTGTTATAATGGTAATGATTGGGTGACTTTGATACATGGGGGCTAACTGTGAGTCATAGAGATGAGATTTGTCCCTTCTACAGGAGTATGATATCCAAGGCCTCTTGATTAGAGAGACTGAGAAAAGTATGGCCATACTCATGTGAGTCAATATGTGATATTGATCTTACATATATCTCATATAGTTTGCTCTAGTTCAAGGAACAAGATTGAATAATAATGAGGATGACTAATCCATGCCTCTAGTTCAATATCGATATCTATGACAAACAAACTATACAAACATTATAACACCATACACAGATTGTAGGTTGAAGTTGCTCCGCAACTTTCCATTCACTTGGGTAGCACTGATGTGTGACTAGGCACCACTCTTTGTTTGTGATGTGGTAAGTTTTTATGGACATTCAGTTTCAATGTGATATGTGACCCTATAGGTCCTATGTCACATTGGCAGTGAATGTCCATAACAACTGATGACATTACAAGAAAACAGTGGTGCCTAGTCGCACATCAGTGATACCCAAGTGAATGGAAAGTTGGGGAGAAACTTCAGCCTATAATCTGTGTATGGTGTTACAGTGTTTGTATAGTTCTTTTGTCACTGATATCTAGATTGAACTAGAGGCATGGAGTAGTCATTCTCATTATTATTCAATCTCATTCCTTGAACCAGAGTAGACTGTATGAGATATATATAAGCTCAATATCACATATTGACTCACATGTCAATGGACATACTTCTCTCAGTCTCACTAATCAAGAGGCCTCGGATATCATACTCCTGTAAGAGGGACAAATCCCATCTCTATCACTCATAGTTAGTCCCCATGTGTCAAAGTCACCCAATCATCACCATTATAACAACCCATGTTTCAAGATTGCGTTTGATGATGTCAAAGTGTACCCAATGATATGTGATCAATGTAGTGATTTCAGGTACAAGAACCACAACCACCACCATCACTGTGAGATCTAATTTTGACTTCCATGATGATGTCTTCCATGTGTTAGTCTCATGGTGGGTTTGTCTGATACACTGTTCTCTAACATGTATATGTGTGCTTGGCTTGATATTAACATATCGTGACTAATGAGATTTAGTCATCAAACAACTCACACTCTAATCTTATGTGTTATTGTTGTCTATCAACCTTCCACAATAATAACCAATCAAGGACATAATGAAAATATGTATATGTACTCCTAACATCAGTATGATCTCATCCACAAGGGTAGTAACTTGAATACATATGTCATTGAGTAATATAATTCTCTAGACATTTATAATGTTACATCATTATCTCATAATTGAATTAAATAAAATAAATTGGAAGCTTGACTTTATTACAAACTATGCCATTAAAATAATCATATGATTGGCTCTCTGGGCATACATACCAACAGACTCCCACTTGCACTTAAAGCCAATCACCCATGAATCTCATCCTGAGTGACCTAGCATGACCATTATACTTCTTCTATGCAAATTCTTTATAGTGGGTTTAGCAACGTTTTCTATAAGACAGTATCTTGCAATTTTCACATCTCTTCATTGTACGACTACTCGTATGAGATGTAAGTGCCATAGTACATTATCTGAGATTCCCAACCTATCTAGTAGCTCCATTGTTGACATCAGTATTTCTATTGTATTATCAATGGTTGGAACCTCACATAAATTTATCTGTATGAACTTCTTGATCCATACAGTATCCTCTATTATTCTTATAACACAGAGATACTCAGTTTCTTTTTTAGATTTGAACAAATGTCATTAGCTCAAAACCCTTTCAAGCTTACATTTTTTGTATGTCGTCAAACATAAATTTAAATTGTGATTATTTTTTCAGTTTGGAAGCTTGCATGGGTGTAACCCTTTACATCCAACTCTTCCTTATTACCATAATCGAGGAACCAATCTTTTAAGTACTTCACAAGAACCTAAGGATGTTCTTTATGGTATTCTAGTGACTCTCACTGGCATCTGACATATACCTTCTTGTCATGTCCAATATATACAAGATTGCTAGGTAGGTATATATATGTCTTCTTAGCATGTCAAATACATATGAGATGACTTGATATCCTCTCGTCATGTCCAATACATACTAGATAATGATATAAGTACATAACATTGCATTCAAAGATAGATTTGATTGTGAATGTGTATGGCATCTATCCATGTGTCCCTATTCTTCATAAGAATTGGGACACTTGGCTCCTGAGAGACTAACTCCATGGATCATGAACACATTTTCTCTCATTGAGTCTTACATGTTGAATCCTTCAACATCTTACCAATATATATTCTCTTACTTAGGTCAAGAATCTTTCCAGATCTATCTATATAGACCTCGATCCCTATCTCATAAGGATGCTTTGCCTAAACCCTTCATATAGAAGGTACTTTCCTTGCCATGTTTTAACATTTTTAGGATAAGGACATCATTCCCCATCATTATGTGGAATATTAATATTCTCCCACTAAATCTTTTGTAATCAAAGATTCCATCTTCCATCTGACTTAGGTCAAACCCTTTGACTATCTTGTCAAATAGAATATTTCATATATGAGATGCTTGCTTCAATCCACAGATTGACCATTGTAGCTTATAGACTTTATTTTCATTAATGTATTTATAAAACCATTAGGTTGTGTCACATACACATCCTCTTAATTATTCCAATTAAGGAATGTGGTTTTAATCATCCATATGCCAAATCTCACAGTCATATTAAGCTGCAACAACAAGCATGATCCATATAGATTTAACCATGGTAAGTGGTGAAAAGACTTTATCATGTTCAACACTTTGAACTAGTTTGAAACTCTTTGCAACCAATTTAACTTTCCATGTTGGTCTTCTTACAAAACCCAAATGCACCCTGTGGGTTTTATCCCTTCAAGTGAATCCACCAAAGTCATACCTTGTTGGGTTACATGGAGTCCATCATTGATCTTATGGCCTCAAGCCATGTCTTAGATTTTAGTCCCTCAATAGTTTCTAGGTAGCTTGTTGACTCATCTCTGTGATCAACTTACTGCCTTCTTGAGTTATAAGATATCATAGTCTTTCAAACTCAAGGCGTGTTCTACTACAACTATGAGTTCCGTGTTTACATAAGGAACTTGAGATTCCACAACAACTTATGATTCTCCTTATTCCTATTGTACCTCTTTAGGTTCTATGTTTTCTTATTTGTATTGAACATTTTGAGTTCTACTTTTACGCCCACTGATTCCTTTGGAACTAATTTCCATTTAGGAATTCAGCCATCCTAGCAACAAAGACTTTGTTGTCAGGCTGGAATATAAGTAGTTTTCAATAAGATAACATTCATGTGATTTTTGGATAAAGACTTTTAAGAACCTATTTTCTTATACAAGTTTTCAATCATAATCATTATAAAAGAGATATCGGGACACTTCCCATGCCATATCTTATATGGTGTCTTTTGAACAAATTTACACGGTACATTGTTTTAGTGTAAAGCATGTGCCAAAAAGAATATTGGAAGATTAGCTAGATATGTTGATAATTGCACCATGACTTAACACGGTGTGATTCCTTCTTTTTTATACACTCTAATGACACATTATCATTGTGTTTTAGGTGGAGTTCATAATGATACACTATCATGATCTCACAGAAGGTACTCAAACTCTTGGTTTATGTATTTCAACATCAATCATATCGAGGTATCTTAATACTTTTATTAAGTTAGTTACGTACTTCATTTATGATCTTCTAGAACACTTCAAGAGATTCATACTTTTATTTTATTAAATGCAAATTTCAATATCTATTGATCGCATCACTAAATATAATGAGGTACTTGTGACTACCTTTTGCATTCTTTCTAGAAGGTCTTGTGTACATCAGTTGGTACTAGCCCTAAAAGAATAGTCATTCTCCCACTACATCTAGTGAAGATAATTTTGTCATATTATACAATGAATAACACTTTCATGTCTCTATTGGTTCAATAACTAAAAGAATCTAGATAACCATCGTATAATTTTCTAGAGATGCATTTCTCATTTATGCTCTCCAGATGACAATGATATAGGTATTCATTGTTTGAGTTATCAAGTCATTCCATACGTGTGTCATAGATATTTATCTCTACAACTACCAGGTATAGTTTGTGAGATGTAGGGCATTGCCATAAAGATCATATCTTTTAAAATGAAACATAATGTTCTTGTAAGACATATGATGTTTTCATCAATGGCATTTGCATAATAGCAATTCATTAATTGTATTATGTGCCCCTGAATGACGACTCACGACTACAAAGGCAACAACCCCTATTCTGCATAGTTCTAGCTTACTTCTTCTTATGTCCTGAAGTGGACATCTCTATCTCTATCTTCTTCCAAAGATCCTATATGAAGAGGATAATTCCTTTGCAATGTCCAGACAAGTGACAATGGTGGCACTTTTTTTTTATCCTTTAAGTGAAAAGGATAGATTCCTTTTACACTTACCCTTCTCCATAACTTGAGTGTGGAAGACTTGGACTTAAGTTTAGTCTCAAAACACTTATTGGCCTTTCCTTTGCCCTAGGACTCACTTTCGTTTATCATAATCACAAATTTGTCCTTCTTCCTTATTTTGGATCAACATGCCAAGCATTTGATAAACTGACTATATGATTCATGCAACACTTGCATAATCATATTCATGGTCAACTCTTGACCTAAGATAAATCCCAGTCATTTTACATGTCTGATCATATTGAGCACATGGGGTTCTACTGGACCTCCCTTTGTCAGTTTGCACTCAATTAGCGCTTTCGAGATATTATGCCTTCTTTGATTTACATGATTCTTAATATGTGTTACCATCTCAACAATGTCCATGTTTTTCATTTTGTTCATGCAACTCATAGTTCATACAATAGAGAATTAGGTATTTAACTATCTCTGGCATCATTGGCTTGCTTCCAGTAAGCATCCATTTAGCCTTAGGCGCACTTGGAGCGGGATCCTCTGGCATTGGTTTATAAAGGACATAGAGCTTTCTCTCATTGATGAGAATATTTCTCAAAGTCCTTAACCAATTATGGAACTTTATACCATTTTGTCCTTCTAAAGTATTGATCACAATTTGAATGTGTTTTGTGTTTGACATTTTATTCTACAAAGAAATATTGCAACCTTTTTATAACATTTTTATTTGGTTTGATTTGATAATTTTGACAATATTAATTAGGTATTTAATTAACTATCATTCCTACTATTTTTATTCAAATTTGTAGCCCTCAATATCAATTTAAAATATTGCAGCATACAATATTCTAGTGGGCCAAGATCCAAAATAATCAAACTATTACCCGGCCTACACCAGCGTCCACAGTTAATTATCAAGGTAGGCAATCATGCCAATTGCATCATATGAAACTTTTGGATAGATGATATGTGCAACTCCTTGTCATGATCATTTGCATTCCTCTAGGCTTAGACTCTCTAAGAACCACCAGTTAAGTCTAACCCAAAACCCAACATGATAAAGTATGCACCCTTCTTTAGAAGAACCTACATATCTACCATCACACTTCCACGAGATAGATGGTGCACTACGGTTTAGCGTAACCCTACGCTTGGTCGATCAAGCTTTTCATGCGTGTCTCTTTTAGAAAGCATCTAAGACTTAATATTTTAGTTGAGGGAGTTCTTATTAGTACATATACTTTATCCAATCACCACATATATAGTATGTATCATGATCATGCTATAACCACAAATGAGAACATGCAATAAATAAAATACACAAGTGATGATTATGGCCATACTAATGTAATTTCTTAGAGACACAAGGAATTACTACCACCTATAGTCCACATCATATGCAACCTTTTTTTGGTGAAATTCTACACTTGAACCAATCCAGGTTGATTGGTTTAAGTCTTAAACTGGTCGGCTCGCCTCCTGGTCGCTCGGTTGGGATCTTCTAAAATAGTCATCCAGTTCTCAGGTCCAAGCAGCGTCCAGACACCTCCAGCCGATCGGTTGGGACACCAGTCGATCGGTTCATACTTCTATTGTCTGGACTCCTTGGTCCTCCAGTCGATCGGGTCGTCTCATGAGCTGCTCATTTTCCCTTTGTGTAGATCATCATCTCACGTCGAAACATAAATCAAAACTATCCTATTTCTTATTACATTGTATATGGGAAAAAACTTGAGTTACATTTGAGGGGAAATAGGAAGAAGAGCATTAATTTACATTTGGAAAGTAGTGAGATGCTCGGTACACAAACCAATAAACAATAGGAATTAATAACCACAATCATACAAACAAAGATTTGGGGTCTTGGCCATAACCATGCTTCACATCCACCATCAAAACTGATTTTATGGTGATGTGTGCAAATTTCATATATATATATATATATATATATATATATATATATATATATATATATATATATATATATATATATATATATGTGTGTGTGTGTGTGTGTGTGTGTGTGTGTGTTTCTGTGTGTGTGTGTGTTCTTATGAGGTGATTTAGACGGACGTGCACATCAACCAGTTTAAATATTCATATCATATGTAATAAACAAACACGGTAAAACCAAAATCTGATCATATCGATTATCTCACAACATAATTAATTAGCGTGGCTCTGATACCATTAAAGGAAAATACAGCATCAGATAGGTAGCAGAAAGAAAAATTTTACTGACATATACACAATTGAATTAAGTACTAAAGTATTTAGGTATTTGATTCATTCAATAAACAACCTAACAACACTACCAAATGGCCATCTCAAGGATTGAGACAGGCGTCTGGAGAGTGCCAAATGGCCGTATCAAGTGTTGAGATGAGCATCTGGAAATTCAAGGTTGTTTTGAGTTGAGATTGGATAAGAAACAAACCGACCCAACTGGCTGGCTCAACTCGGGTCAACAGATGACCGTCTGGGTGACCGAGATGGTCGTCTCACATGGGCGAGATGGTCCAGTCTGATCAAGGGAATGTTCTAGACATTTTCTTATTTGTTTTACTTGTACATTACTTGTTGTGCAAGGAAATCATGTCCAACATTGATGGGAATTTATTTGCCTATTTTGTGTACAATTGGAAAGTGCAAAATGACCATCTTGCTGAGCGAGACGACCGTCTTATATCCCAGATGATCGTCTCGCTGGGTGAGATGACTGTTTTGGTGCATGTAGGTTGCAAAACTTCCAAAATTATTGCAAAAATTCGAGATCTTCTGATCCTTTCCACTCTCACACAAATTGGGAACCCTGACCCTAGCCTCTACTATAAATAGAGGGGTATTGGGGGCTTCCTAGAGCACAACATAGACAATTAAAAATTAGTTGATTTGACAATTGTTGTCCTCTCTGGTTTTGGTAACCATGAGAGCCTAGGCAAGTCCTACCCGACTAGGGAGGAATATAGAAGGGAGAGAAATAATTGAAGATCATTGTTGTGGGAGAGTAGGTTGGTGACTAATACACCAACAGGAGGGACAACTCCTTCATGTCCATTCTAGTAGGAAAATAGGAGTTCTAATTGGTCCATGAGGACTACTCTAGAGGCAGGAATCCTTTGGTTGATGCTAGGAGGGCAACATCAACTCATAGTCTGTGGCGAGATCTAAGGAGTCATTGCAGTAGTTGTCTGAGTCTAATGTCCCTAGAAGAGTAGTTAGATGAGTCCCAGTGCAATCATGAGCTGCATAGACACCATCCAAGATTTAGTGCACATCTACTTCAATGAGGATTTTCGTTGGACTTGCTCTAGGACCAGATATATCTTGGGGAAATCATCCTTCCATTGCATATTTATTGACGTGATTTACTGGTTAATTAGAAATATGTCAGTAAAAATTGTGTTTCCGCTGCCTATTTGATGTCGATTTCCCTACATTAACATCATTCTTTAGACATATACTTATGTATGTGTCATCATCTCTTGATTATGATAAACATAATAGACGAAATTATCTTTATAATTATCAAACCAGGTATCTAATACCACATTGCAATCATCATATGATTGACTCTTTGGGCATACATACCAACATAACCTCCTAATTTTTATGTGGTTTCCTAGAACTACATACATGAGTCATGTAGAAGGTCATTGATGGAACCTACTAGAGGCTCAAGTTTTATGTGGACCCTCCACTCTAGTATTACTTCCTCTGTCAGAGTTTCTCTTCTCCTACCTCTTCTAGTTGTCCACCTTCTCTTTTTGTGGACTTTACCCCCAGAATAGTTTCTAGGTTTGAACTATCATCTCCATGTGTTTCTAACCCGTTACGATCTTCCTTATTCGATTTCTGAATATCCTATGTGTTTGACTGATCATCATCCTGGTCCAAAATGTCAAAGCTATTGGTAACTTGGACCTCTTCCCCTTGTTGATTTGTTTGTGTTGCAGACTTGTCATTAGTGTTCTTTCTTCTAGTAACTTCCACCCACTTCTGTTGTGGTATCAATTCTTAGGAATGTGGATCTTTTAATTAACTTTGTCTTTCTCTTTCATAGGACAATCATCTTCTCCATGATCAAAGACCTTGCAATCAGAACACCTCTAAGGCATATGTTCATAATGGATCTCCACTGGGGTCGCCCCACGGCCTGGCATGTTCACCTATATTTCACTAGGTGGGTCTTCATTGGCTTCAACTTCAACCAAGGCTTGAGCCTCACCCAAGGATTCTTGAAAAAGGGATCTATTGTCCACTTTAAATAGTTTCCCAATGTCTCAACGGCCTTCTCAGACCAGTTCCTACCCATGTTGGGTATAATAATCCAAACAGGTAGTGTGCTAAATCAGCCTTTCTTCAAATCATCCCCCACTTTGAAGCCCTTAAAAACAACCAATTGTTATTAAACCATCTCGGTACCATGTTGATGATTGCTTACTTGTCCTTGTCATAATTGAATCTGATTAGGAAAAACTTATTTGTCTTAGAATAAACATCAAATCCACCTTTAGGCTTCTATACCATTCATATCGATGCCAATATATGATAGTAATAGGGGTGCTTTCCCATGACATAGACAATGGCTGTGTGATCCCATGATCGTCCATGTGTGTGTATGTCTCATCACCTATCATGACAACGACCTTTCCTTCCTTCTTCTTTGGGGTTGCAAATTCATGATCCTTGAAGTATTCTGCACCACTAAAGACTTCGTTCCATGTTTCCTTGGAGCTTGTTGATCCATCATCGTTGAACCAGGTTAGGTACTAGCGGTTGATATGTCTTCTTCATGGTCTCTATTGATCACCAGAGCCTCCCAATTTCTAGGTGTCTTTTTTCACAATCAAAAAGACATATATATATATATATATATATATGGATAAAAGAATTGTGTACCTGAGTACATGTACTCATCTTCATTTGTGACAATTACAGAAGTATTAGAAGCAATCCAACCTTATGGATGTGATGCATACCCCTTAGATAACATGTGTATCAAAGATCACTTCAAACTGACATTTCTAGATCATCAAATAAAAGAATATGCATATTATCTAATCAATAGTAACTTGAAAAAATTACATAAACCATTGAATGATATATTGTTATATCTCATGATATACATGAGGTATGGTTGTGATTTTTTGAACACATCTAATCTATTTAATTTTGATTCCATCCACATATGTCATTTTCAAGGAGGATACACATAAGTTGCATGTACCGACCAGTACACACTTCCTAACCTCTCTCTCTCTCACTCTCTCACTCTCTCTCTCTCTCACTCTCTCTCTCTCTCTCTCTCTCTATATATATATATATATATATATATATATATATATATATATGTTTGTTACTCAAGTCGGATAGCATACTTCAGTTACTCGTGGATCAAGTTTTGTAATTTGAAGGTACTAAACAATAATGAGACAGTCAAATTTGTAGTACAAAGACTTATTTTGTATACACAATATCAAATTTTTATTTGCATACTACAAAAACAATAAAATGACATTTTTTGAAGAAAAAAATCTTCATCGTGAAGTGTAACCGGGAATGAAATTTGTAACAGGAATCACTGGATAAATATTTTATGTTACCTAATATATATATATATATATATATATATATATATATATATATATATATATATATATATATATATGTGTGTGTGTGTGTGTGTGTGTGTGTGTACATATATATGTGTATATAGATGTATATATACATACATATATATACATGTATATGTACACACACATATATATGGGATAAAGAGAGGCATTCTCTCCCCCTCTCCCACGCCCGTGACGGAGGCTGAACATCTGGGAGGGTGATAAACCAAGGCAGCAGCTGGGATTCGAACCCGGGTCCCTTCGTGAGGAGACACCGTGCTTGTTATGACCCGTTTCAAAGCTTATTGGTAAGCATTATGATTTGAGCCAACTTATGTGCTCATGTGATGGTTAGTGCATCATTAACTTGATTTAGTTGAATTAAGCACATAAGATCAATTAGTGCATAATTAAGATGATTAATTTGAGTAAAGTAATAATTGGATGCAATTGGAATGTTGAATCAGTAAAACAGTGTAATTAGCTTGTTTTCATGCCTTGGGTTTGTAGTTGGCATTTTTCTTGAAAATATGCAAAAGAAATCACCTGATTTGGACTTTCGAGTCAAAAGTTATGATCTTTTCCGATTCAAGGGTTGAAATTGCAAATTTTCCAAAACTTTTCCTTATAAACTTTCCTTTATTTTCTCTGTTGGTTATCTGTTTCATTTTCATCCTGTTGGAGGCGGCGCACAGGAGGTGCAGGCCCGCAAAGGCGATCGTAGGGGCGATCATTTGCCTACTTCCAGCAATTCGATTCCGCTTCCTCTCTTCTTTTCTTCTTTTCTTCTTTCTTCTTCCTACCTCTTCCTTCCCTTTATACTACCTTCCTTAGCTAGCTGCCGCATAGCAGCTTGGCTGCGGCAAGCTGTAGCTGGAAGCAGTTGCCGTGTGTGGCCTGGAGAAGGTGGATTTGGGGCAGCCAAGGCTTCCAATCATCACCTTGGACCTCGGCTAGGAGGTCTAGTTCATAAATTGCAATCAATTCAGCCCAAATCAGCGCATAATAGCAGATTTTTCCGTTGGAGCGTGAAGAAATAATACCAAGGTTGAAGACGATCCGAAATCCCCCAGAATCCGGCCTCTAGACGCAATTCCGGACGAACCCGGATAGTTCGAAATGCTGTGAGTAGGAGTTCATTTAGTTATCATCATTTAACTCCTTCGTTGGAATTTTTCGGTAAACTGTGCATTTTTGCACTGATATCAGTGGTTATCAGGCGTTTTATCATTATTTGATGAAACTTGAATTTTATTTTATAAATTGCTTCTGTATGATTATACATGATCTAGAATAGCTTTTGATCAGTGTAGAACAGTTCAATGATTTTATTTGGTGCAATGGAAACGAAAAGTGCTTGATACAATTACTGGAATAGAAATACTGCTGTGTATGTTTTGGATAATTTAGATATTTGACTAGCTCTGAGAATGCTTTTGTACATGTTGAGTAGTTTGTTGAATGTTGTACAGTTCATATTCAAAGAATATAATAAAAATTTTAGATTTAGGTGCCCTAACACCGTAGAATCCCCTTTGTGCGGTCTGCGATCTTAAGGGGATGAAACGACCTAACTGGAGGACAGTCGAGACAGTCGACAACCTACTGGAGGACAGTCCAGATGGTTGGAGAGAGAGACCTACTGGAGGACAGTTCAGATGGTCTAGTAGTTTTGTGAGGCCTACTGGAGGACAGTCCAGATGGCCGGGTAGTCGTGTTACCTACTGGAGGACAGTCCAGATGGGCACGGCTCGACACTTCTCCTGTGTGCTCAGGTAGGAGGAGTCCGGTTTACACTCTTCGAGAGTGCATAGAGGCCAGAGAGCCTGTGGTCCTGTAGTAGACCAGGACGAGAGCAGTCAGACTTAGCATTTCCCGGGTGTGTCGCTAAGTCTTGTACGGTGGGATCGTAGTTCGCTACAGATCTTTATATGCAGAGTGCACTGCATATGATTGGGGCATAATAAAATATGTAATCATGTAGGACCACAAAAATTTAAAATATTAAGAGTCTAGAATCACTGTGCAAAAATCTCGATAGTTGTTTTTATGTTTAAGATATGCAAATCCTGATATTAAATGCTTCACAGTTATGTACTATCTGCTAGTTTCACTGTCACTAGGACTGCTCTGTATAGTATTGTTCTTATGCTTTATTTCAATTTAATAAACTTGACAAGTTGTTTAGTGATAGTTAAATAAAAAACTATTCACTGAGCGAGTAGGCTCACTCCTCTACTCAAACATTTTCAGGTCAGCGACAGTTCCAGGAATCTGAAGGATCTTACCACCCTAGTCAGTAGAAGGTATATGTAGTTAGTTAGATAGTGGTCTCTTTGTCCTTTCCCCTCGGTCCTTGGAACATGGTGTGGAGAGAGAGTGTGTTTAATATGTAAATCAGTTTTGTAATTAACTGTCAACTTTATATTCCGCATGTAAATGTAATATGACAATTACTCTGTTTATGTTTCTAGAAAGTAAAGTTTGAAATGCCTCCGCAAGTTGTGTAAGTTTTAGTATTTAAGTAATTTGTAAGATTTTCCTGTTGGTATGTTTAATGTGACTAAGAAAAGAAAATGTTAAGTGTGGTTTTTGTGAAACGTGTTAATCCTTCTTACGCCCTAATCTCATGATTAGTGGGTAATGTGAGATCAGGGTGTAACAGTGCTTGACCACTTGAACCACTCCTTGTTGACACACACACATATATATATATATACATATGTGTGTGTGTCTATAGGGGGTTCATCCTCTACCCGCATGAGTAACTAAGTTTCGCTAACCGTGTAGTCCGAAAAGTAACTATTTGGTCAGAAAAGTAACTATTTGGACAAAAAAAGTAACTATGTTGTCAAAAAATAATTATTTGATTAAAAAATTAAAATCAGGCAGAATACACAGTATAAATTCTAGAATGTAATTGTACATCCGTTACAAATGTAACTATTATACATTTAATGTAACCCTATACACATGTGAAGTAAAAATCTCTAGAAAAAGTAACTATTTATGGAGCGGATAGCTACCCGCACGGGTATTAAAGATGAACATATATAACTTTATATATATATATATATATATATATATATATATATATATATATATATATATATATACATATATATATATATATCTGTGTGTGTGTGTGAGTGAGGCTAAAATACACGTAAGTGTATTCAATCCCCAATACACTTAAACATTTTATCCGTTGGATCTTAGATCAGGTCACTCGACCCACGTTCCCGTAAAGTTAGCATTGAGGATTTTTAGTCCTCTGCTCTACCGACTAAGCTATCCTGACTAGTTTTCGCACATTATCCTATTATAGTGTAGGACCCATGTTTATGTCAATTAAAGGGACTAAAAAGTATCAAAATCTTATTTAGTCCCTGAAATTTTTTGTATCTTAAAAAAAAAGATTTTGTGTAAAAATAATGGTATGAACTATGAATGATTCAACACCCATTAGTCTATCTCTGAACTAACCCCACCCACGCCAACTTTCATGTGCTCTCTCTCTCTCTCATTCTCTCTATCTATCTATGCAACTCTTTTCTTCTCTCCAATTCTCCTCTCGGTAGGATCCTCTTTAACAACAATCCAGCAAGGAGCTACACACCTAGCAAGGAGCCATTGCAAGTATCATCCCCATTGCAAGAAGGATCGCTATGCTAAGTAGGATCATCACGATATGTCTCGTTGTCGGGGTTGCCATGGCCATCGTAAGCAAGGAGCCAACATGGGATAGTAATCAGAAAGCAAGAAGCAAAACCAACTCGATGTCGTGTCTTGGAACAAAAGGTCGTCGATAGAATTATAATTCACACTTTCATGTACATTACCTCCTTCCAACCAACTCTGATCAATCATATGATGATCTAAGCTCTTCTATATAGATTTACCAATCCAGAATTGAAGTGATGGGATGTCATGAACTGAACTGACACTTGGTTCTGCTACGTTAACTGAAAATGTCTCAGAAATACTAGCATCTATTGGCAAGGAAGTACATAAGGGTCATGATCATATGCATAATCAAATAAAAAGTTGAACCCATTTATCAGTCGAGGCAGTTCTACAGTCTGCATGTCTGTTTCCTACGTCTGCAAGCATTTTCTTCACTACACTTAGTTTTGGATTTAATGTGCCTCAAGACTCATATGCACAATGCAACTAACTCATCAAAAACTTAACCAGCTATGTACATATGTACACCTTCCATCTATTTCATTATAAATATTCAAATAATCAAACTATTACCCGGCCTACACCAGCGTCCACAGTTAATTATCAAGGTAGGCAATCATGCCAATTGCATCATATGAAACTTTTGGATAGATGATATGTGCAACTCCTTATCATGATCATTTGCATTCCTCTAGGCTTAGACTCTCTAAGAACCACCAGTTAAGTCTAACCCAAAACCCAACATGATAAAGTATGCACCCTTCTTTAGAAGAACCTACATATCTACCATCACACTTCCACGAGATAGATGGTGCACTACGGTTTAGCGTAACCCTACGCTTGGTCGATCAAGCTTTTCATGCGTGTCTCTTTTAGAAAGCATCTAAGACTTAATATTTTAGTTGAGGGAGTTCTTATTAGTACATATACTTTATCCAATCACCACATATATAGTATGTATCATGATCATGCTATAACCACAAATGAGAACATGCAATAAATAAAATACACAAGTGATGATTATGGCCATACTAATGTAATTTCTTAGAGACACAAGGAATTACTACCACCTATAGTCCACATCATATGCAACCTTTTTTTGGTGAAATTCTACACTTGAACCAATCCAGGTTGATTGGTTTAAGTCTTAAACTGGTCGGCTCGCCTCCTGGTCGCTCGGTTGGGATCTTCTAAAATAGTCATCCAGTTCTCAGGTCCAAGCAGCGTCCAGACACCTCCAGCCGATCGGTTGGGACACCAGTCGATCGGTTCATACTTCTATTGTCTGGACTCCTTGGTCCTCCAGTCGATCGGGTCGTCTCATGAGCTGCTCATTTTCCCTTTGTGTAGATCATCATCTCACGTCGAAACATAAATCAAAACTATCCTATTTCTTATTACATTGTATATGGGAAAAAACTTGAGTTACATTTGAGGGGAAATAGGAAGAAGAGCATTAATTTACATTTGGAAAGTAGTGAGATGCTCGGTACACAAACCAATAAACAATAGGAATTAATAACCACAATCATACAAACAAAGATTTGGGGTCTTGGCCATAACCATGCTTCACATCCACCATCAAAACTGATTTTATGGTGATGTGTGCAAATTTCATATATATATATATATATATATATATATATATATATATGTGTGTGTGTGTGTGTGTGTGTGTGTGTGTGTGTGTGTGTGTGTTTCTGTGTGTGTGTGTGTGTTCTTATGAGGTGATTTAGACGGACGTGCACATCAACCAGTTTAAATATTCATATCATATGTAATAAACAAACACGGTAAAACCAAAATCTGATCATATCGATTATCTCACAACATAATTAATTAGCGTGGCTCTGATACCATTAAAGGAAAATACAGCATCAGATAGGTAGCAGAAAGAAAAATTTTACTGACATATACACAATTGAATTAAGTACTAAAGTATTTAGGTATTTGATTCATTCAATAAACAACCTAACAACACTACCAAATGGCCATCTCAAGGATTGAGACAGGCGTCTGGAGAGTGCCAAATGGCCATATCAAGTGTTGAGATGAGCATCTGGAAATTCAAGGTTGTTTTGAGTTGAGATTGGATAAGAAACAAACCGACCCAACTGGCTGGCTCAACTCGGGTCAACAGATGACCGTCTGGGTGACCGAGATGGTCGTCTCACATGGGCGAGATGGTCCAGTCTGATCAAGGGAATGTTCTAGACATTTTCTTATTTGTTTTACTTGTACATTACTTGTTGTGCAAGGAAATCATGTCCAACATTGATGGGAATTTATTTGCCTATTTTGTGTACAATTGGAAAGTGCAAAATGACCATCTTGCTGAGCGAGACGACCGTCTTATATCCCAGATGATCGTCTCGCTGGGTGAGATGACTGTTTTGGTGCATGTAGGTTGCAAAACTTCCAAAATTATTGCAAAAATTCGAGATCTTCTGATCCTTTCCACTCTCACACAAATTGGGAACCCTGACCCTAGCCTCTACTATAAATAGAGGGGTATTGGGGGCTTCCTAGAGCACAACATAGACAATTAAAAATTAGTTGATTTGACAATTGTTGTCCTCTCTGGTTTTGGTAACCATGAGAGCCTAGGCAAGTCCTACCCGACTAGGGAGGAATAGAGAAGGGAGAGAAATAATTGAAGATCATTGTTGTGGGAGAGTAGGTTGGTGACTAATACACCAACAGGAGGGACAACTCCTTCATGTCCATTCTAGTAGGAAAATAGGAGTTCTAATTGGTCCATGAGGACTACTCTAGAGGCAGGAATCCTTTGGTTGATGCTAGGAGGGCAACATCAACTCATAGTCTGTGGCGAGATCTAAGGAGTCATTGCAGTAGTTGTCTGAGTCTAATGTCCCTAGAAGAGTAGTTAGATGAGTCCCAGTGCAATCATGAGCTGCATAGACACCATCCAAGATTTAGTGCACATCTACTTCAATGAGGATTTTCGTTGGACTTGCTCTAGGACCAGATATATCTTGGGGAAATCATCCTTCCATTGCATATTTATTGACGTGATTTACTAGTTAATTAGAAATATGTCAGTAAAAATTGTGTTTCCGCTGCCTATTTGATGTCGATTTCCCTACATTAACATCATTCTTTAGACATATACTTATGTATGTGTCATCATCTCTTGATTATGATAAACATAATAGACGAAATTATCTTTATAATTATCAAACCAGGTATCTAATACCACATTGCAATCATCATATGATTGACTCTTTGGGCATACATACCAACATAACCTCCTACTTTTTATGTGGTTTCCTAGAACTACATACATGAGTCATGTAGAAGGTCATTGATGGAACCTACTAGAGGCTCAAGTTTTATGTGGACCCTCCACTCTAGTATTACTTCCTCTGTCAGAGTTTCTCTTCTCCTACCTCTTCTAGTTGTCCACCTTCTCTTTTTGTGGACTTTACCCCCAGAATAGTTTCTAGGTTTGAACTATCATCTCCATGTGTTTCTAACCCGTTACGATCTTCCTTATTCGATTTCTGAATATCCTATGTGTTTGACTGATCATCATCCTGGTCCAAAATGTCAAAGCTATTGGTAACTTGGACCTCTTCCTCTTGTTGATTTGTTTGTGTTGCAGACTTGTCATTAGTGTTCTTTCTTCTAGTAACTTCCACCCACTTCTGTTGTGGTATCAATTCTTAGGAATGTGGATCTTTTAATTAACTTTGTCTTTCTCTTTCATAGGACAATCATCTTCTCCATGATCAAAGACCTTGCAATCAGAACACCTCTAAGGCATATGTTCATAATGGATCTCCACTGGGGTCGCCCCACGGCCTGGCATGTTCACCTATATTTCACTAGGTGGGTCTTCATTGGCTTCAACTTCAACCAAGGCTTGAGCCTCACCCAAGGATTCTTGAAAAAGGGATCTATTGTCCACTTTAAATAGTTTCCCAATGTCTCAACGGCCTTCTCAGACCAGTTCCTACCCATGTTGGGTATAATAATCCAAACAGGTAGTGTGCTAAATCAGCCTTTCTTCAAATCATCCCCCACTTTGAAGCCCTTAAAAACAACCAATTGTTATTAAACCATCTCGGTACCATGTTGATGATTGCTTACTTGTCCTTGTCATAATTGAATCTGATTAGGAAAAACTTATTTGTCTTAGAATAAACATCAAATCCACCTTTAGGCTTCTATACCATTCATATCGATGCCAATATATGATAGTAATAGGGGTGCTTTCCCATGACATAGACAATGGCTGTGTGATCCCATGATCGTCCATGTGTGTGTATGTCTCATCACCTATCATGACAATGACCTTTCCTTCCTTCTTCTTTGGGGTTGCAAATTCATGATCCTTGAAGTATTCTGCACCACTAAAGACTTCGTTCCATGTTTCCTTGGAGCTTGTTGATCCATCATCGTTGAACTAGGTTAGGTACTAGCGGTTGATATGTCTTCTTCATGGTCTCTATTGATCACCAGAGCCTCCCAATTTCTAGGTGTCTTTTTTCACAATCAAAAAGACATATATATATATATATATATATATATATGGATAAAAGAATTGTGTACCTGAGTACATGTACTCATCTTCATTTGTGACAATTACAGAAGTATTAGAAGCAATCCAACCTTATGGATGTGATGCATACCCCTTAGATAACATGTGTATCAAAGATCACTTCAAATTGACATTTCTAGATCATCAAATAAAAGAATATGCATATTATCTAATCAATAGTAACTTGAAAAAATTACATAAACCATTGAATGATATATTGTTATATCTCATGATATACATGAGGTATGGTTGTGATTTTTTGAACACATCTAATCTATTTAATTTTGATTCCATCCACATATGTCATTTTCAAGGAGGATACACATAAGTTGCATGTACCGACCAGTACACACTTCCTAACCTCTCTCTCTCTCACTCTCTCACTCTCTCTCTCTCTCACTCTCTCTCTCTCTCTCTCTCTCTCTCTCTATATATATATATATATATATATATATATATATATGTTTGTTACTCAAGTCGGATAGCATACTTCAGTTACTCGTGGATCAAGTTTTGTAATTTGAAGGTACTAAACAATAATGAGACAGTCAAATTTGTAGTACAAAGACTTATTTTGTATACACAATATCAAATTTTTATTTGCATACTACAAAAACAATAAAATGACATTTTTTGAAGAAAAAAATCTTCGTCGTGAAGTGTAACCGGGAATGAAATTTGTAACAGGAATCACTGGATAAATATTTTATGTTACCTAATATATATATATATATATATATATATATATATATATATATATATATATGTGTGTGTGTGTGTGTGTGTGTACATATATATGTGTATATAGATGTATATATACATACATATATATACATGTATATGTACACACACATATATATGGGATAAAGAGAGGCATTCTCTCCCCCTCTCCCACGCCCGTGACGGAGGCTGAACATCTGGGAGGGTGATAAACCAAGGCAGCAGCTGGGATTCGAACCCGGGTCCCTTCGTGAGGAGACACCGTGCTTGTTATGACCCGTTTCAAAGCTTATTGGTAAGCATTATGATTTGAGCCAACTTATGTGCTCATGTGATGGTTAGTGCATCATTAACTTGATTTAGTTGAATTAAGCACATAAGATCAATTAGTGCATAATTAAGATGATTAATTTGAGTAAAGTAATAATTGGATGCAATTGGAATGTTGAATCAGTAAAACAGTGTAATTAGCTTGTTTTCATGCCTTGGGTTTGTAGTTGGCATTTTTCTTGAAAATATGCAAAAGAAATCACCTGATTTGGACTTTCGAGTCAAAAGTTATGATCTTTTCCGATTCAAGGGTTGAAATTGCAAAATTTCCAAAACTTTTCCTTATAAACTTTCCTTTATTTTCTCTGTTGGTTATCTGTTTCATTTTCATCCTGTTGGAGGCGGCGCACAGGAGGTGCAGGCCCGCAAAGGCGATCGTAGGGGCGATCATTTGCCTACTTCCAGCAATTCGATTCCGCTTCCTCTCTTCTTTTCTTCTTTTCTTCTTTCTTCTTCCTACCTCTTCCTTCCCTTTATACTACCTTCCTTAGCTAGCTGCCGCATAGCAGCTTGGCTGCGGCAAGCTGTAGCTGGAAGCAGTTGCCGTGTGTGGCCTGGAGAAGGTGGATTTGGGGCAGCCAAGGCTTCCAATCATCACCTTGGACCTCGGCTAGGAGGTCTAGTTCATAAATTGCAATCAATTCAGCCCAAATCAGCGCATAATAGCAGATTTCCGTTGGAGCGTGAAGAAATAATACCAAGGTTGAAGACGATCCAAAATCCCCCAGAATCCGGCCTCTAGACGCAATTCCGGACGAACCCGGATAGTTCGAAATGCTGTGAGTAGGAGTTCATTTAGTTATCATCATTTAACTCCTTCGTTGGAATTTTTCGGTAAACTGTGCATTTTTGCACTGATATCAGTGGTTATCAGGCGTTTTATCATTATTTGATGAAACTTGAATTTTATTTTATAAATTGCTTCTGTATGATTATACATGATCTAGAATAGCTTTTGATCAGTGTAGAACAGTTCAATGATTTTATTTGGTGCAATGGAAACCAAAAGTGCTTGATACAATTACTGGAATAGAAATACTGCTGTGTATGTTTTGGATAATTTAGATATTTGACTAGCTCTGAGAATGCTTTTGTACATGTTGAGTAGTTTGTTGAATGTTGTACAGTTCATATTCAAAGAATATAATAAAAATGTTAGATTTAGGTGTCCTAACACCGTAGAATCCCCTTTGTGCGGTCTGCGATCTTAAGGGGATGAAACGACCTAACTGGAGGACAGTCGAGACAGTCGACAACCTACTGGAGGACAGTCCAGATGGTTGGAGAGAGAGACCTACTGGAGGACAGTTCAGATGGTCTAGTAGTTTTGTGAGGCCTACTGGAGGACAGTCCAGATGGCCGGGTAGTCGTGTTACCTACTGGAGGACAGTCCAGATGGGCACGGCTCGACACTTCTCCTGTGTGCTCAGGTAGGAGGAGTCCGGTTTACACTCTTCGAGAGTGCATAGAGGCCAGAGAGCCTGTGGTCCTGTAGTAGACCAGGACGAGAGCAGTCAGACTTAGCATTTCCCGGGTGTGTCGCTAAGTCTTGTACGGTGGGATCGTAGTTCGCTACAGATCTTTATATGCAGAGTGCACTGCATATGATTGGGGCATAATAAAATATGTAATCATGTAGGACCACAAAAATTTAAAATATTAAGAGTCTAGAATCACTGTGCAAAAATCTCGATAGTTGTTTTTATGTTTAAGATATGCAAATCCTGATATTAAATGCTTCACAGTTATGTACTATCTGCTAGTTTCACTGTCACTAGGACTGCTCTGTATAGTATTGTTCTTATGCTTTATTTCAATTTAATAAACTTGACAAGTTGTTTAGTGATAGTTAAATGAAAAACTATTCACTGAGCGAGTAGGCTCACTCCTCTACTCAAACATTTTCAGGTCAGCGACAGTTCCAGGAATCTGAAGGATCTTACCACCCTAGTCAGTAGAAGGTATATGTAGTTAGTTAGATAGTGGTCTCTTTGTCCTTTCCCCTCGGTCCTTGGAACATGGTGTGGAGAGAGAGTGTGTTTAATATGTAAATCAGTTTTGTAATTAACTGTCAACTTTATATTCCGCATGTAAATGTAATATGACAATTACTCTGTTTATGTTTCTAGAAAGTAAAGTTTGAAATGCCTCCGCAAGTTGTGTAAGTTTTAGTATTTAAGTAATTTGTAAGATTTTCCTGTTGGTATGTTTAATGTGACTAAGAAAAGAAAATGTTAAGTGTGGTTTTTGTGAAACGTGTTAATCCTTCTTACGCCCTAATCTCATGATTAGTGGGTAATGTGAGATCAGGGTGTAACAGTGCTTGACCACTTGAACCACTCCTTGTTGACACACACACATATATATACATATACATATGTGTGTGTGTCTATAGGGGGTTCATCCTCTACCCGCATGAGTAACTAAGTTTCGCTAACCGTGTAGTCCGAAAAGTAACTATTTGGTCAGAAAAGTAACTATTTGGACAAAAAAAGTAACTATGTTGTCAAAAAATAATTATTTGATTAAAAAATTAAAATCAGGCAGAATACATAGTATAAATTCTAGAATGTAATTGTACATCCGTTACAAATGTAACTATTATACATTTAATGTAACCCTATACACATGTGAAGTAAAAATCTCTAGAAAAAGTAACTATTTATGGAGCGGATAGCTACCCGCACGGGTATTAAAGATGAACATATATAACTTTATATATATATATATATATATATATATATATATATATACATATATATATATATATATATCTGTGTGTGTGTGTGAGTGAGGCTAAAATACACGTAAGTGTATTCAATCCCCAATACACTTAAACATTTTATCCGTTGGATCTTAGATCAGGTCACTCGACCCACGTTCCCGTAAAGTTAGCATTGAGGATTTTTAGTCCTCTGCTCTACCGACTAAGCTATCCTGACTAGTTTTCGCACATTATCCTATTATAGTGTAGGACCCATGTTTATGTCAATTAAAGGGACTAAAAAAGTATCAAAATCTTATTTAGTCCCTGAAATTTTTTGTATCTTAAAAAAAAAGATTTTGTGTAAAAATAATGGTATGAACTATGAATGATTCAACACCCATTAGTCTATCTCTGAACTAACCCCACCCACGCCAACTTTCATGTGCTCTCTCTCTCTCTCATTCTCTCTATCTATCTATGCAACTCTTTTCTTCTCTCCAATTCTCCTCTCGGTAGGATCCTCTTTAACAACAATCCAGCAAGGAGCTACACACCTAGCAAGGAGCCATTGCAAGTATCATCCCCATTGCAAGAAGGATCGCTATGCTAAGTAGGATCATCACGATATGTCTCGTTGTCGGGGTTGCCATGGCCATCGTAAGCAAGGAGCCAACATGGGATAGTAATCGGAAAGCAAGAAGCAAAACCAACTCGATGTCGTGTCTTGGAACAAAAGGTCGTCGATAGAATTATAATTCACACTTTCATGTACATTACCTCCTTCCAACCAACTATGATCAATCATATGATGATCTAAGCTCTTCTATATAGATTTACCAATCCAGAATTGAAGTGATGGGATGTCATGAACTGAACTGACACTTGGTTCTGCTACGTTAACTGAAAATGTCTCAGAAATACTAGCATCTATTGGCAAGGAAGTACATAAGGGTCATGATCATATGCATAATCAAATAAAAAGTTGAACCCATTTATCAGTCGAGGCAGTTCTACAGTCTGCATGTCTGTTTCCTACGTCTGCAAGCATTTTCTTCACTACACTTAGTTTTGGATTTAATGTGCCTCAAGACTCATATGCACAATGCAACTAACTCATCAAAAACTTAACCAGCTATGTACATATGTACACCTTCCATCTCTTTCATTATAAATATTCAAATATCAATCTATTTGATCTTTGTATGTATTTTTGCTTTTTATAATTCGTACATATGATTCATTATGCACCTTCCTTATTGTTAGCCGTTAACCCAACCCATACTAAATTGTGGGCCTAAAATCAAGGCCTTATTCTAACCATAGAAAATTACTGGTCAGGTTTAATGGGTCAGTATGATGGTCGGGTCGTTCGACCCAGTACTCAACCCTAACCATCAAGTCCCCGTTCCGTCACTGCTTGCAGCTATCTCTCTCCTAGACCATTTCACCTAAACTCTATGATCTACCTTGCAGTCAACTCTGATAGCATCCCTAAGCGACCAGGCTGATTCCTCAAATTTTTCTCATGACCTAAAAGTGAGAATCCCCTTAGTCTGTGTTATAAAGTCAAGACCTGAAGCCGCCAATTGTTTATTAACACATTATTATCGTAGAAAAACAGAACCGGTATGGCGTCATGTGAGATATATAAAGGAAAGGTCAATGATCCATGACGTCGACAGGTGAATCTTATGACCCAACTACCAAATTGCAGAGATGATGATGCCATGATGGATGAGTCGAGCTGGAAAAATCGAACAGTTATTTATGGGATGCAGCTGCATCCATTTTAATTCTAGAGCTATCAAATCAACTTCCTCCATAAATGCTATCAAGAATAAAAGGATATCTCATCTTTCGTTCCATCAAAGCATGTCTGTTCAGTAATAATGGATTTTCACCCAGCAAAGCTCAACTGAAAACTGGTAATAGATTAAATAGAATTTGCCAACTGGTAACATATTAATTAGCAGGAACTTCCCTGCCAAGCAGGGCCTTACCTAATAAGATCAACAAACAGCATCTGCATAACAGTTCTTGTCTTGTCAAGACATGAAACCAACCAGAGTTCCCCTGTTAGAGATGTGGTCCCTATAAAAAGTTACACGGTCCAGAATTGTCCAAAAATTCCCTCTGTATGAATCCACCAGTGTTAATATACATAGGCGAACTAAATAGTAAGAGACATATAACTGCCACATCTGACACCAACTTAAATGAAATTCCCCAATGCCCAATCTTGTCGATTTACCATTTACATGGAGGCAAGGAAGCTTAATCAACAAGAACTCGAGGGGAAAAAGAAGATGTTACATGTTCTAGAGAACTCAACTATCTAATTTTCCTCTGCCTTTCACCTCCTTGCTCCTTCTCATGCTGTAGCGGTGGAAAATATGAATCTGTTGTAATGGGTTTCAATTTCTGAAGTTGAGGTTGAGGTCAAGGCGGGGCTTCTTCGGCGCCGGCAGGACGGGAACGGCGGACCCGCACCGTGGACACCTTGGTGTTTTCGTGGAGATGAGGACGTACGAGAGGCAACTCGGGCACCCGGCAGCGACCATGGAGGCAGTACTACCCTCAACCTCCTGAGGCATAGACTCACCTTCCTCCTCGCACCCAGAAGCCCTGTCCCTGCCTCGGGGTTTCAAAGAGGAGGCCGTGGTGGATGACGATGTCGGGGACGAGGACAAGTTCCCGTCGTGGAGGCTCCTGATATGGTGGTTGTGATGGTGTGGCGTGGCGGGCTTCTTGATCGGCGACGAAGCGGCGAGGCGGTCGAGGGCGGACTTGACCTTGTCGAGGGTGCAGACGCTCCTGTACTCGGGAACAAGAGCCCCCGCTGGGGAGGTGGTGGGTGCGAACAGCCTCAAGTCAAGGCTTGGCTGAGGCATATTAAGCCCAGCAGACGCCGGAGGCTGTTGTGGGGGCAAGTTCAGATCTTGGATGCGGCGGCTCGCCGCTGATACTGCTGCTTGCACGTTCTGAGAGGATCCGGCAGCAGAGCTGCTGCTGCGGTGGAAGAAGACCTCGCCGGACTGCACATAAACAAACAGCCGTTACTCGACGTGAATGACTGGTGGTGGTAGGTCCTTAATCAGCATAAGATAAAAATCATTGAATTGTTCATGGGGCAATTAAATATACAAGAAGCATGGAGATTCTAATGCGCGTGCGCCAGCAATGAATGGATTAATGAAATTTAAAACCGCTAGAGAGAGATCTTGGAGGACGGGGACGACCAGAAGGCAGCACAGAGCACAATAATTAGGGAACCAATCAATGCCCAGAGTCCGAGGAATTGTTCCCGGGTTTCCAGATTAAGCAGAATCCAATACACGGTCTTCATTCTATATTCCTCAACACCCTACCATTAAAGGGACGGAGCGAGGAGATCTAAGTAATGAAAACCACCCAATAAAACAGTGACGGTGTCTCTGTTTAATTAATGGAGCAAGAGTTGGTTGATTTTAAAAAAGGCCATCTTGGTAGATATGAATCTATCAAATGACAGAAACAGGAAACCTCGATCAGCGGAACCCATGGAAACCACGGCGGGTCCAGCTACACAGCGATCGGACGGGGATGAACGGAACAGGGAAAGGATGCTACTCTGACTTACCACGAGATCGAGGCGCTTCTCCCAGCCGACGGGGACCTTAAGGTCAAGGTCGAGCTCTTTGGACCGGCCGGAACTAAACCCTCCGCTTCCGCCGAGGAGGTCCCTGGTGATTAGATCCCTCCTGTCCGGAGTATCCACTTCCACTGCCTTGTCGCTGCACCCGCTGAGCATCCGGACGAGAGAGCTAACATCGGCAGCCATAGACTCCCTATCGGCAAACAAAGCCAGCAAGTGCGATCGTCCAACACGCGGTTGGTATGCCTTACAGACTCAGACCACCAGCCTTCCGGCCGATCGTCGGCAGATGAGATAGAGGAGGAGGAGGATTAGGGGATTGGAGAAGTCACTGGGGTTATCGACACGAACAAGAAGCAGAGCGAGATCAATAGGCACCGCAGAAAACAGGGGATGACGAGACGGCGACGCGCGCGGGTGCGGTTAGCAGAGAGGACGCGAAGCGGAGCAAGGACGATAGAAGGATTGTCGAGGAGAAAGGACCCTTTAAATGGCGAGGAAGAGTGGTAGGGTAGAGTTGATAAAACCAAGCAATAAAGAAGATATGGGGCATTAACTCCTCTCCTCGATCGACTGCCGATTAAATAGATTAAATTGACATGATTATTTTTTAAGAAACCCCATGGCCACACTCTTGATTGCGAGTCAATTAAGCGGGTCATTAAGGATAAAGTTGGGAGGAGTGTGATTTAGAGAGAGAGAGAGAGAGAGAGAGAGAGAGAGAGAGAGACTTTTAATGCATGAGGGGCCCAGAAGTGTGCTATTACTTTGGGGTGTAGCGATGCATTAAATGGCTATGGCACGGAGAGCTGACCAAGACTGGTTCATTGTACATTATGCGTGACACTTGGGGGAGACGTATTTAAGGAATTTACTTTGGGGTATTATTATTAAATGATCTTTGTTGGGTTATGATTTATGTGTGGACCGGTACAATTTCGATTAAATAGGAAGAACATCTCATCCGTATGAAGAGTAGACATCAAGCCGATATTGATATTAAGATACATAGCATGCAGTGCTTCGTGAAATATGCAGAGTACTAGGAACGCAGCTGAGGTACATCACCAATTGTAAAATAATCATATATATATATATATATATATATATATATATATATATATATATATATATATATATATTTCGTGACATTAATATGTATAGTTGTGAAGTCTATTTAAATCTAATATATATATATATATATATATATATATATATATATATATATCAAATTTGTAAAAAAAATTTGTGGCTTGTGTTAAAATACCTCTCACTAGATTCAAATTCATATTTATAGTTGTGGAAACTACTTTCTCATTGTAGTTGCACATTGAATTCAGATCAACAATCAATGAAAACCATATCTGGCATGCTAATCATCTCTTCCTAGCAAGGAACAAGTCAAAGCGGTGAGACATCATTGCAACCACCATACCGGCAACTGAAATCCTTGTAGATAGGATTTTATTGCTTCAATGATACAATTTTGATTGCTCGTGATTGTGAGATCATATATATATAGTATATGTTTAGTGGTGTATCAACTCAGTACGGTTCATATGATTATACATCCCTCGTGGTTAAAATATTATAAACACCAAATATATCTTATGCTAATAAAGCAAGTTACTAACATGACAGAAATTATTATATTCTAACGTTCGTCTTTGCTGGAAAGGCATAAAATATTAAATCTTAAAAACTCTTGTGAGGACCCTCGGTTATTATTACCACTACTATTATTATTATCATCGTCGTCATATAATTAATATAATAATAAAGATAATAATAACTTCAACGACAACAAACACAACAACAATAATTATTATAATTAGTATTATTATTATTATCTAATTCTGAATAGTTGGTATGTATGAACATGTGATGTCTGTTTAAATTTCATCCTCCAAATGGTAAACAATCACAAGTCGTTAAGGATAGACATAATTTTTTTTTAGCTAATAAATCGTATTATATCGATATATCATGAAAAGATTTACATTGAAGAAGAGGACAGGCGGGCAACAAGCTGCGCCGCTAGTCCTTTTTGGATAGCAAATCCAATCCTCTGAAATACAACATCCATACACTTGGGAGCATAAATTGAAACGTAAATTGACAATCACATCATCACATGCCATCTGATTTCTAACAGTCAGTTAAAAACATAAGTTGTGTGTTAATAATTCATTACTTCTAAAAAAGGAACAAGTCATATCAGTCTCATATCGTAGTGTCGTACCAACCATTAATTTTTGGGAAATTTAGAGCTTAATTATCATTCATCATGCGCTTTAGTACAAATCAAAAATTTCTGAGATCAATATTTACATCTATGTTTAGACAATAGACTCAGTGGAATGAATGGAAACTAAACAAGTAAATATAGAAGAGCTTTTTGCGAGGGCTTTTGAAACAAGGTTCAGATCGCAGGAAATTGAATATAAATAAACAAAGTGTAAATCCAAAGTATAGTTAAAATCTTAATGGATATATATATATATATATATATATATATATATATATATATATATATATATATATATATATATATATATGCATGCTATGTTTAGTGTTTTACCAAAACGGTTCATATGATTTTTGACCTTGTTTATTTCATTAAGATGTTCTCCAAATGTACAAATCTTTGAGAGGTACCATTCCAAGTCTAATTCTAAATTATCATGAAGATTTATAGTGTGTTTAGATCTCTTCCTCAAAAAGTTAAACAATGAGAATTCTTTTAAATGAATAAAATTTAAATGTTGACAGCATATTGCAATTAAATTCCAATAGACTAACATTTAATGATGGTGCAATGAACCATTGCATTACCCGTACTAAAGGGTAACAACCTTTCACTACACTCAAATCATAGTTAATGTCATGGAAATGACTTTATTATCACAATTGCACATTAAATACAAATTAGTAGTCATTTGAAACGTATTATGCTGTTAAACATCTTTTCAAGGAAAAAAGAACTAGTCAATCATAGGTGACATGGGACAAGCTTGGAATGTCACAACCAGCATTGTTCTCCTTCTCTTTTTTAAAGGTGTGTTGGAACAAGCCTTCCCTCACTAAGGCATGGAAAACTAGAAGCACACGCACTTGTGACCTTACAGTAGGAGGTATTCTAAGAGATCGCAATGCTGAAGTTATATGGGGCTTTTCGTCACTAGGAGTTTCTACGAGCAAGGTGGATGGATACCTAGAAGCAGTCTTTTATGGTGTTAACTTGTGTAAAACTTATACCAATTTACCGTTAAGAATAGAGACTAATTGCATGGCGGCAGCGGATCTGGTTATTGGAGCCTTTGATACTCCATTGCGTATTAAAAGGTTGGTACATGAGTTTAGAAAGTCTATCTCCCAGCTGGGTGCATCTTTTCCACCATCAACAGAACATGGTGGCAACATCCCTGGCCTCTTATGGTGGGGATTTTGACAACTCTTACATCTATTACAGCATGAGCCTGATGCCACCACTAGGTAGACCTGCTTTTTTTTTTTTAAAATCTTCAAGGGGTTCATACTTGTAAAGAACACATAGATACTGTTGCAATCCTTCCCTTGTGTTTTCTTTTGATAAGGATTTTTTCTTGTTTGGGATACAGTTTGAGTTAGAGTTTTTGGGTGTTTGAAACGGTATGGTATCAGTGTATTTTGTTAGTTTGCTTGGACGAGGGAGGGGGGATGAATGTGGTTACTCCCTCTCTTAATTAAAAGAAATCATAAGGTAACAGGCAAAGTAACCAAAGAGGAATCGAAATCATAAGAGATTTGGTGATGATGTATTTCGGATTGCCCAGCGTAAGGTTAACGACCTTCAACATATTTACTGTCTTTAAAGCCACTTCTCCACATTGTTTTGCATTTACTTTTAATTAATAATATTTTTTTCAACAAGGAAACTTAAAATTAAAAACAATTACAGAGATATTTTATGAGAATACTTTCACATCAGTGCGGGAAACAAATTGAGTTGTCATTTCTTTTTTGAAAGACAAAGTCTATAGATGTAAATTTCAATTATAAGATGTCAAAGATGGTAACATAAAACGACATGTGGAAGGCATCCCAAAAGAGAAGTCACATCATAAAAAATACTTCAAAGAATCAAAAGTAAATTGCAAAGAGTGATGATGATTACCCATATAAGCTTCATCATATTTTTATACTATTTGTGTGCGGCATTGTCAACTGTATGACCTATTTTAAAGTTACCTCAAATAACATGTGATGGGAGAGAGAATCGAGTGAGGCAAACACGTGCATGTTTTCCATATGTCAAAATCAAATGACAAGATGTCAACATGATGTTGTAGCGGATATCATCAGATCCTATGCCAAAAATGCTATAGTGGTCTCTTTGAAGACCTTTAACCCAGCTCGAGCGGCAAGTTAAAAAAATATATCATGAGCTAAATCATGTCAAAAGTTATATCTAGGTCTTGTGCAACAATGAACAACATGATCACTGAAAGCGCCAAAGTCTATAATATTGCAAAATGGACAACTTTCATCACTTAAGTACAATATAATCATGAGTCGAATAATAAGAGATAGCTCAATACTCAATAGATGACATAAACAAACCAAACCCATCTATGGAGACGATAAGTAGGAAGTCGTGTGCGCAGTGGCGGAGCCACAACCAGGCTAGGTGAGGCCATGGCCTCACCCTGGCCGGCCGTGTCCACCCGTCTATCCATTGATGCTCTCTCGTGTGGCCTCACCGAAAAAGATAAGATTGGATAATTTGCCTGGAGTTATTTAATTAGAACCACCGCTGTGGCGTGACTGTTGGTAGAGGAACGAAAACTATAGAGAACGTGGTGGAGTGCGGTGGAGTAAGGAGAAAATTCGATTGGAAGAGAGAAAATTGAACATATCAAAGAAGTTGTCACTTGCCGTACATGAGGATAGGAAGAACAATAGGAGACGTAGTCCGTTAGAAAAGAGTGAAAATAAATGTAAGGTGAAGGGAGAGAAGAGCCGAGAGAGGAGGAGGATATAGTCTCATTCTCATAGATAAGGAAGGCAAAACAAGGAGAGAGAGAGAGAGAGAGAGAGAGAGAGAGAGAGAGAGAGAGAGAGAGAGAGAGAGAGAGAGAGAGAGAGAGAGAGAGAGAGAGAGAGAGAGAGAGAGAGAGAGAGTAATTAGTCTCTTTCTTTTTGGTCGGTCGAAAACGTAATTAGTCTCTTTCTTGTAATAATAATAATTATAAAATATGCATAAGAGTGGCTTAGTCTTTTTGAAAATAACGCTTAATTTGATGGGAAGTCGTTATTCAAAACTGAAATTTAAGTCTTTTCATTTTAATTAGAAAACCAAATATAGCACATGTAGATGATTTTACGTGCAGGTTTATTGCTACTAACATTTACTTATTTTTTCTAAACCTCATTCGTGGTGTCAATAGAAAAAGATAATTTGATGAGATATTTTGATGAGATATTAACGCACTAGTCATATTTACTCTTATAGTGACAATGCATCATTCTCAAATTACATCGTCGGAACTCTTTCAATTTATAAAATGTAAGACATCTAGGTAATTTTTCTGGAATTAATTTTTTTATTTAAATTACTCATGACCAATTCTTTTTTTTATGGCAAAATTCTTAAAGTTTTAAATTATATAAAAACATTACTTTCATAATGATTTTTTATATATTACATATTAACATTTCCTTTGATAAAAAGACGGTCACTTGCGTCTCGGCCTCACCCACTATAGATTTTTGGATCCGCCACTACTTGTGCATGCTCTGTTTGAAGAGAAGCAAGGATAGCTAGTTGTCACTTAGAGAGACAACTTGCAATAAATTGTTTGACAATAACTTTGTAGTAAATGTCTATCAAACAAATTAGGTCTTTCCAGTGGCAAAGGCGGATGTGATAAATAAGATCAGAAGAAAGACAAGATCTTACAAATGGTGTTATGCGCTGTAACAAAAGAGACTCCTTATTAGTTTTGAAAAAAGTGTTATAACTAGGATTGGAGCCTAGATCACTAGGAACAAATTAAGAAATGCAAACCACTCCAGCCACAAACTTTGATTATTTATATTTAGCACAGAAACATACAGTGGCGGAGCCACTCACGGGCACCGTGAGGCGCGTGCCTCACCCACTTGCCAAACTTGTACCTGCTAATTAATGTGGTGCCTGAATGAAAGTGCCAAAATTAAATACGTTTCTGCAATTGGCACCCGTAATCCCGGTATATTTCCGTCATACATTTATAGATGTTATGACTGATTCTGAAGATAAAATCTTATAACAGGGGTGCCTCGGATTAAAACCAATAAATCACCAAAACTGAAAGCATTCAGTTAAAAAGTCAGTAGATTGAATCCGCAAAGAAGCGTTGGACGCATATATGTGCTAAGTTATTTGCGTGACATGTTATTTTGCCTGCTATACTCGGAACCGCAAAGAATGCAAACACTTCTCTGCCCATTTTTCTATTCACTTGCTAATCGCCGCACGTTAATTATTCAACCAATTTCACCAAAGTTGCCGCTTACCAATTTCTTCTAATTGATGGCAACATGCTCCACTATGTCTGAGTTTATTTTCTTTTCCTTCCATTTATCAATTATTCGTTGCTTTGCTTCTCCTTTAATTGATTTTTGTTACACTCTTGGTATTCATAACTTATATTCGTTTATTTTATTTGATCAATTTAGATGTATGGACGTAGTCACTTTTTGTTTAGAATAGAATCACACAAAATGTAAATAGACTAGCATTCAAGTGTATTACGAGTGACAGTCGCTTTGCATACTCAGATATGAGTGATCAACATATACATACATAAATATATATAATATTTATCAGAAGACATTATACTTGTTGGTTTCATCAAGATCATCATTTTATCGTTGTGCCTCACCCACATTGACATTCTGGCTCCGCCACAGGAAACATATATAACATGTGTTACACTTTTTATAAATTTATAATTAATTTTTAATTTTTAGATTTTGGAGGGGGGGGGGGCGCTAAAGCACCCCTAGTCTCTCTAGATCGACCCGTCTTCATTTCCGATCAAATAGGTCTTCGGGCCAAACTAGCCTTTCTAAAACACGCCATTGCTACTTGCCGGTCATTAATATTTTCTATTATTATTTCTACTACAGCCATCAACAATCTCCAACTTTACGCCAGATAAACTTCTCACAAGGCCTATTTGGGTTGCTTGCCGTGATTGACTTTGTGTTATATTCCAATACACCTCATAATAGTGAAGATTTTACAAATTATATAGACATAATTTCGACTAGTAGGTATTTATACAATAATGAATGCTACGACGAAGTTAACTCTACTTAAATCAATTATATATAAACTAAGGACAAGTATAGAATGAGATGATGGATGATATAAAATGTAACGCATTAACACCACTATGTAATAAAATTACAATCTGATAGTTTAATTTAACATTTAAGTATGGACAAAAAATAATAAGGTTTAAATGCACAAATATAAAAGGATGAAACATATTAAATATACCTAATGGAAAGATAGAAAATAATATATAAATAAAGCAGTTAGTAATGAGTTATAAAAAGTAATCCTTATCCAATCAAGGAAACTACTGTAGAGCAAATAAACATTATACTTTTATTTTCTTAACCACAGTCATAGTCACACCGTAATTATAGATTGTGTTCTCGGCTTCAACCTGTGCTAAATTTTGGATATTGAAAATGAAAGGAATGGGGTGGAGGAGCAAGTATGAGGGTGGGAAAAGATACTTTTAGTGTATTTGGTTTGTATAAAGAGAATAATAGAAGGATCTCTTGAAATAAGTGAAATTTTGTGTCATTAGAAGCAGACTACATGTAATATTTTATGTTAATGATAAGATATAAGTATTTTCTTCTCTATCTCAAGATGTATCACAGTAAAGTTCTCTCAAAATCTCCGTGTTGTCTCTATATTTTGACTGTCTCCCTCTAAAGTATCTACAAATTGTCATCTAGGTGCTAATGTTTTCCTCTATAGTTTCAGTCAAATTTGCCTCCAATTTTTCTATTAAAATTTATTATACATTTTAAGTCAATTAATGTTCTCCCCAAAACTTTATTTTGAATGTCTCTTCATATTCTCAAATTTTCTTTTTTTTTTATTTTTTTGTCAAAATTTTCCTTCAATTTATAATATGTCTCCCATTGTAGATTTTTCCTTGACTTGTCTTAACTCTAATTTAATAGAGAAATATGTGGCAGACTATACATAATACTCATTGTCCTTCATTCCCTTCTACTCCCTTCACTTTTCTATCACTTTTTCTAAACACAATAAAAAAATGTTTGATCTTCTCATCCTCTCCCCCATTATGTTTCTCCTACCATGTCAACTCTTTTACTTTTGAGAAATTATAATAGTAAGGATGATTGATTGATTGGATCTTATTATAAAGTACTTTGATTATTTAGCATTTGTCAGTCCATTTTATATTAAAGGCTCTAACAAACTATGAACTACAAGTTGTCAAATCACATTTTGACTTATTAGCTAAAAATTGAATCTTTCAACGAACATATGTTTATTGATCTTCATTATGCAATCATATTCATTAATTATATTAATTTTACATCTTGTAGTTACATATGAAATATACTTATCTCATTTTAAATTATCTGATTTCTATTTATGCTCCTATGGTGAATGTTCACAAAAATGTTTATCAAGACAAAACCTCACGATAAGTGAGACAATGAGGGTCCTATAAGTACTATGATTGCTCATACTTGAAGTAATTTTGACCAAGCATTAAACTGGCTTGAATACATGTAACTCAAATGTTTAGAGAGATAAATGTCATATTTTAGAAGAAGAAACTATAAGTAAATTTTATAATTACATGTTAGTTTGATGTGTTATCATCTTTCTATATATAATTAGTTTTTTTGTTTGACTAGGGTCATAATGAAAGTAAAAGAGAATTCATATTGATATGGAAGGATGAGGTGCAAAAAGTTGTTCCATCATTCCATTTTGGATGGTAAAAACAATACTTTTATAAGAGAAAATTGTATCAACTCTAAGTTTAATCAAAATTAAAACATATTTTAGGTGTAAAGTGGTACTTTTTCCCACTCCTATATTTTGTTTTCAGACTCACTACTAAATGCTACAATAGAGTTTCCACATCAGACAAGATGATATGTAATCAATACTTATTTTATGTTCTTTGTAGTAAAGCATCCATTCATCATATATACTCTTGCAATGTACCATTCATAACCTAGTTCTATTCATATTTATCATTACAAATATGTAAAGTGTGTTTGAATATCTTCCTTCAGAACTCAACACTTAAGCATGTGCCATTTGAATCCTAATTGACTATAATTAAATAGTGGGTTGATTAAATTCTGGATTATCCATCCTAAAGGGTAATTAACTTTCACTATAGATTATTTTTGTGGAAACAACTAAATTCTTAAGGTGAACATTCAATACAAATTATCAATCATTTGAAAATGCATTATGCGTCTCATGATATCTTTTTGGGAAAAAGAATAGGTAAATCAATTAGCTATCATCATAAAACATTTGTCAAAGTGACTGTATTTGCATTCCTTGTTGAAAGGAAGTGATTGTTATAAATGTTGTATTTGTGTGATGAGCATTCATCATATTTACTTTATTAGAAACATTTTTCACATATTTCACATTTAATTGGGAGTAATAATCAATTATAAGAATATTAAGAGTGTAAAACATGTGTTCCCTAGAAAATAAGCAATTCACTAATTAAAACTCATAAAAACATGAGAAAGTTATACATATTATAGTGATCAATATGGAATATGGTCGACCATGTGCCAAAATTATTTTGAAACTCAATGTTAAGATGACATGCCTATATATTGTCTTCCCAAAGGGGAAAGTATCACATGATGCACACTTTTGAGTTTACATTGAACAACATGACATGGTTGGATCAATAATATTTTGAATCGTTGACAGAGACCAGTTAGGGGCAAGTTTGACATTACACGAACTAATACTGAACCAAATTTCAAAACATGAAGTACCCACTTATAAAAATGATGGTGCACCCATCTATGAAAAGTAGCTACCATAATTATTTATTTCAATTAAGTGCATGACTATTGAAGTGAGGAGCACCACAATATGTATCTAGGGGTTTATCAAGTTTATATGATGTTGATATATACTATGAGTCCAATGGATAACATCTTTTTTTAGAAGTTGTTCAATTTTTTTATGACCTCGTTCTGGTCACTAGAACCAACTTTGGCATTTGCCTCCTTATAATTTAGGTAACAAATTGAAAAAACCCAATCAACACTATATCTAGACCCATTCTAAGTTGTCTGCATATTAAATAAAATATGTTCTTGTTAGTTGGTTTCAAAATAAATTTATTAATTTGACATCTAATCTCAAAATGGCTAATTTATTTATATTGAGTAAGCTTTTCTTTCCAATGAAAACCAACTTCATAGAATTTTTTTTATTATTTCATCATTTGCCTCTTCATTCACGATATAGTTTCTTATGAGCATCCCATCCATCTATGTTGAAGAGGATACAATATAGAAAGAGTATTTCTTAGAATGTTGTTTTAAATAAAAAAATTTATGTGTTTAAGTGTTCGGTGTGAAGGGCCCTATCATTATGTTCACTACGACACCTTTCCATGAATTGTTTCTACAAAAAGGGAGAGGAAAATAAGGTTTTCATCTTATATATGTAAGATAGGTAGAATTAGTTAGATATTATATTCTTGGATGTAGTCTATTGTGTGAACTTATTATATATGTGTGATAGTTGCAAAATTAACCAAATTTGAAGGTATTCACAATTTTTTTATTGATCAGTCCACTTTGAAGGCGTTTAATTAGGGAATACTAGTAACATTTCTGGTTTCATTTTCAATACATAATGAAATTTGCAATTTTGCATTCTTCCTAGCTAGCTTGAACATATTACATATTTGAAATGCCAAAAATGTGTGTAACTCTAATATTGTGAATGATTCAAGAGTTTATATGTTTTTGTTATATCTTTGTGTTGTAAAGCACGAGCAAGGACTTCCTCCTCCTTTATGATCATGTTTGGATACCACCCAACTATGAACATTCAAACAACAACCACATTTTTAATCAATAAGGAAGGCATATGGGAGGCAGAAGATACACGTGATGAAAAAAATAGTTGTTAAAGATGCACAAATTGTAGTACGAATTGTTGACAAACAACAATGATTTGAATTCTTATAGATTAGCATATAATGATGGGGTGATCAATCTTTTATCTTTTTCTATACTAATTACCTCTTGATAAACTAAAATTAATAGAAACACTTAGACAATAAGTTTTCACCATGAAACAATCAGTTCAGACTTTTATTTATTCAAACATTTAGTGTATTGACCCTTTATTATCTAAAACACAAAAATATCAAGCAATCAAACTATTTTGCATCATTTTCAAAGAGATTGACTACTGGTTGAAAGCCATCCAAATTCTTATAGGCCTCCATTTATTGTTGGAGTAGTGAATTTGATTTCACACACTATTCTTTAACTCCCATTCACTTAATTAATTTTCATATTTATTCTCCTACATCTAACTATTATTCATGATACATATTTGATTCATCATAACATCTTTAGAAATCATATAAACCAAACCAACTAGGATTGTCAAAAGTTGTCCAGACCCATGATTCTGAAGATACCTGACCCTAAAAGACCTATCCTAGATTTCATTTTTATATATTCTGAGTTGGTTCTAGGTTCAACTTTGTGTTTCTGAATTAAAACGAGGGCAAGTCTTGGTTTAGAAATATGGAAAAACGTTTTTTGACACCTCTAGCTAATTTAATGCAACAACTTGCCTTCCACTTACACCAATAACAATCATGCATGGTGACTAATGAGGAATCACATTGATTATTTAATGGATGTTGATATTTTTGTTGGTGTATTTAAAAAAAATCAAATGAGAAATAATATTGAGTTACATAATTGATGTATTTTTGTATAAATCAACGATATTTGGGAGTTATATTTTACATAATGAAATTTATCACAATCATATAGATAGTTTTATTATAAAATTATTTCTTTTTGCAAATGTGATCTAGTAATATTGACCTGATTTTAGTTCTCGGTTTATATGTTTTAAACCGGATTGGTTCAGGATTGAGAGGTTTGAAATTGGGTTCGGGTCTGGATTTTATAGTGAAAAATTTAGATTTACTTTACTAATCGAGACACAACGTTTCTATTACCGTATATGCAACATCTCTTTCATAATAATACAATTTTTTATCTAGGATATTGTAGTCATTAATTTTTCATGGGTTATCATTTATGTATGGGTGGTTACATTTTTTCTCAAAGAGGAAGAACACTTTGCCATACGAGAAAATATCTTAGGATAATATTAACATTAACACACATTGTATTAAGTCCATTTTGAATATCACATTGTTCAACTTTTTCTATTGTGGTACTTTGCTTATATTGAAAAATTCACAGCTGGCCACCAAGAAATTGGGTCCTCTAGCTGAAAGGGTGAATGATTCACAGCTGGAGACCCAAGGGGGAAGCTGGAGCTCTTCCTACTCGATATATCCTTCTTCCTCACCCACTTTGCCAAAGATATGAATTTGAATGCATCTACACTTCATGGTCCCTAGTTCTTTGACAACTTGCTTGTGTTGGTGTGGAAATGAACACTAAAGATTGACATTAGGTGGGGAGGTCACTGATAACAACTACGGTTTCAGTTTTGCTCCAATATATTGTTAAACATTGGACGAATAGAGCTATTACGATCATCAACAATGCCATTGGAAAACTAAGGGCCATTGATAGAAGAATGGAGGGTTCTCTCCTAGGATACACCTAGTTATGTTCAGATATTTTTGGTGAGACCAAGCCACCTCTACAGTTCATGGTTGAACTCCCTAATGGTGATGAATGGGAATATAGGGTGAAGAGGCTCAAGCACATAGGTATGAATTGTCCAACACTTTTGGTCATGATAATGGCCAATGCCCCTACATAAGGGACACCACAATCTGCCTCTCTCCCTCATCATTCTAGATTAGATTAGATGATGATCAATAAAAAATGAGGTCCACTCTCTCCACACACCCACCTTAATCAATGAAAGGAAAGAACAAGATGAACAAGAGGGACCCCTAAGAGCACACTATAGAGAGCAAAATGATACAAAGATGAGGTCATCGCCCTTTAAAGAATGTGAAATCTACAACAAACATGATCCCCCTAAAGTTCAAGGCCCATGTGAAGTAAGCGACCAAGAAAAATGGCCACCCAAATAGATATTACCTCAACCTCAACTTTAGCTAGTAACAAGGACGAGGTAGCATGAAACAACACAAAGAATTTCCTATCAGTTGTTGCCTAGATGATGGAGAATAGGAAGTGACTAATCAGGACAACCAAAGTAGAATCTCAAATGTAGATAAGAAGAGCTTAGAGAAAGGAGAAGTAAAGGAACTACTCTAATAGAGGGCGTGAGACCAAAGTAGCTAAGTATTTTCTATACATACATGGAATGTGTGAGGTGCTTGCCTATGAGGAGGTCAGAGAAAACAAAGGAAGGTTATCATTGAAGAAGTAGTCAAAATTTTATTTTCCCATGAAACAAAGATATTGAGGAAGGTAATCAACATAGTTTCTACTTTGTTCCCTATATGATGATTGCCTCTTTCCAACCTTGAACAAAGAGAGGGAGAAAGAATTGTAGTGGGTTGGGATCCAACTACTTGGGATGTTGATCCTATACTGAGGCCAAGTAGCCAAGTTTAGATATTGTAATAGATGAGGTATGGCTTGCATCATATTGGGCATATATGGTGAAATCTTAGAAAGTGATGGAGAAAGGATATGGAAAACAATCTAGTATACAATACATAAAAGGTTCCCTCGATGGTCATTGGGGACTTCTGTAACATTGGAAGATAGGGAAGAAATATTGATGACTAAAGGTACACATTTTTTGATGGTTGTTTTTAATAATATTGTGGATTCTACATACCTACTTGAACTTAACATGATAGGGGGAAACTACATGGTCTAATAAATAAAAGTTAGGGAGAAGGATATCCACAAATCTTGATAGAGGAATTGTTAATGAATCTTGGTTGGAAATGTGCTTGAATGTTGTGATCAAACTAGAGGTCAAATATTTGAGTGACCACACGATGAAGACAAAACCCGTAAAAAATACTTGTGCCTTGACCTATCAAATTTAGCAATTGGTTGTATAAATACTCAATATTACGATCAAATATTTACAAAATTTATCACAAGTATAAATAGATCTTTGTACAAACATACTTTACATCAGAGTCATGGAAGCTTACAAATATAAATACCTAGAGGGAACGAAACCACACATGGACCCCATGAAGGGAAATATAGGTCAGCTAGGCTGGTACTAAATTAAATTACCGAGCTATTAGTAATAAAGAGTTATGAAATCAAATCTAGGTAAGATTGCTTGGTGGACTATGGTAATAAGAAATAGATAATCTTGTTACCATATTAATTTCGAATGGGGTACAACAATGTAAAGTGGTCACTAGAATCAATAAAGAGATTTCTCAAAACTAATATCAACATATCAAATTATTCATAATGAAACAATTTATCCATTAGCCTAATCAATCTAATATTGTGTCTTCGCCTGTGGCTAGGTGTCTAGCGTTCTCTCCTCTATGAGAGAACAACACTTTCTCCTGTTGGGGATACCCATACCGGGGGACCTCTAATTGCCCATTATTGACTATAAAGGGTTAGTGGATATGACCTGCTAAATCTAGTGAGACAAATCTCTTTAGCTAATGTTTTGAAATTTTGTGCCAATATCAAACTCAACCAATATTTCAATTATCCAACAATGTTGAACATTCAATTTAGTCTGGTGACCTTCAACAAGAGGGAAAGGATAATAAAAAACTTGGTTGACCACTTTCACACAAATTATATAAATAAAACTCAAGAGGGAGATAAACTATTCAATAATAGAATGAAGAATTTAGTACATGTTCGATTGAGAACTTCCAATCAAGAGGCACACAAGAATCAAGGATGTCAATTTCTCAAGAATTTGGTAAGAGATAATTTACTATGGTTATTTGATGTTTCTTGGCTTGGAATCAAGTTTGTTCAAGTTGACTTGTTTAGGATTGGATATTCAATATAGGATTAATGTTCCATATTTTCCCTTTATTTTCTTTTGTAGGGTTTCTAATTGTGTAATGTATGTGATTGATGTCTCTAAGTGTATGTAGTTTCATATCAACATATAACTAGAGCCTACATTATGTATTATTAAGATACCAACTATTTACCAATATTATTTTGTTCTAAATATTTTTATATTCAACATTATTTCTCTCTCTCTCTTGTAATCTATTTTTATTAGAAAATTTTCCATGCTATCTTCTACGTCAATTCTTAAGGTTTAGATGTTCCAACTTGCATACTTAATTCATTTAAGCTCTCAAGGTTGTTAGATTTAATTTATGTAGGATTAGCATTTTGCCCCTTAAACCTAATGTAGTCTAAAAACATATGTGTCTTTGTTTTTAATCACTTCTCATTAATATTCACTAGACTCACTTAGCATTTATAATTAACTTACTCTTACTGAGTGATATTTACATCCATATTAGCCATATTCCTAATACATGATTTTATGAAAATCAATGACATGCTATACCAAGATATAGTATGTAACATACTTGTGTTTTAAACAGACATCATGTGTAGCATATGACTTTGTTCAACTAAATCTTTACCACTATAATTACCTACTATGTAATATAGTTGTGACAATTTAATCCATATTTGATTATTTTATTATTTATATTATCCAACTACCAAATCTATAATGATCATATATTCTGGTGTAAACACATCACCTCATGCTAAATAATTTGTAATTATTCTTATCACTTATTTATTGCATATTACTATTATATGGATACTTCTATATAGTCCCAGTTGTTACTCTATTTATGTTGTTCCAGTGTTTGTATAGTTAAGGTAATGGTTTCTTGTATTCAAATGGTCATCCACTGATATGTTTTCACGTTAATACTATATTAACTAGTCAAGGCTCTCAACTATTACTTAGTTTTCATCCATGTAATTAACTGAGTAAATAAATGATTTTGCAGAGGGATATCAGACTTACCGATAGAACAATGGTTTATCATCAGCCATCCTTTGGAATTATTGGGGCCAGGAGAGAAATCTCACCAATCTTTTACCAACCCAAGAAGGTAGATTAGAAAGGTAGTGCCACAACCTCATAGACCTTTGATGTTCAGTCTTCTGGTCACATGAGAATTCATAAGGTTCAACCCAAGCATGTTATTGATTGACTATGTAAATTTGAAGAGAAACACCATCAGTTTAGAGGAGTATGCAGGCAATAGAGGTGATGATATGTGTTTTTATATTCATGGTCAGAGGATTAGCAAACAAAATAAAGGTGTTCATGGTGGCTGACGGTGAGGCCAATCAAGATTGAGGCTGTAGTTGACATGTTGTGGGCCGACAAAGAGTAGATAGTGGCAGTTGTAGGAGAAAACCCATGTGAGGGGGATGCTTTGTGGTGGTTTTACAACTAGTGTGTAGGTGTGATGAGTGTTGCAGCTGGATTGTAGGGATAGGGGCGACGTTGATGCATCATGGGCATGTTGTTGGTGAGGGGATCTTGGATTTAGTAGGATGTGAGGGAGATAAAGGTTAGGAACCTCAAGGTCATCTGTGAGGTTTAGGGTTTTGTAATCTACTTCCTATATTGGAGGTAGATGATGAAGATGATATTGCAACATGCATGTTTATAGTTGTATGTCCTGATGTCATTAGTTCTAGAGAAGCATTAGAGGTGATTAGGTAAAAATGGATAATTATAGAGACTATTGGAGGCATGAAGAAGGACAGATCAGGGGTAACAACACATCCATTTCTTGGTTGCAAGTTCACCTCCATGGTGGCGTGTTTACGGATGGGGATTAGGAGTTTCACAGCATGACTTCAATGCAGATTGGAGCGTTGATTTTATTATTAGAGTTGGTTAGATCATAGAGAACAACTTTGTTGTTTCTCTATGTTTATGTGTAGGTCATGGAGGTGTGTGACATGTGGGAGAAGATGTGTGGGGAATCTCATAAGTTTAGATTAGTAAGACCTTTATATAACTTGCATTCAATTCCTAACTAGAAAAGTCATTTTCTTAGGGACTCTAATGGTAAGTCTAATTAAAATTAAAAAAATTCAACTCCTAGATATAAGTCCATAATAGCATTACTCTTTTTAAAATTTAATATCAATGCCATTTAATTCAATAAGTATTTAAAATTGATTCTAATGCAATTAGTTCTCACATCATAAGTTTTCGATGAATGTTCACTAAAATTCAAGGTCAAGCAGTCCTCGTCGGTGTTCTTGCACCTTTGGCATCTTGGGTCCTCAGTCATCTTCCTTTTAATGCACACAACATTGGTGAGCAATCGTTCGTGCAACAGCAACCACAGGTGTGCTCTGACCCTGTGCGAGGTGGAGATTGACCAGATGTCTGCGAATAGAGAGTTCGATGCGTCCAACATTGTTTGGCAAAGAAGGTCGTAAGCGGATCGGGTAGTGAATCTTCCATATCCGTCTAGATTCCATATGAGGATGTCATCCCCATAGTGGAGTCTGGGTGTGGGCATATGACGGGTGGCCGTGGCCGTTTCTTACACAAACCATTGGATGAGGAAGTCTAAGTCCCATGATCCATCATCTCTAACCAGGCTCAAGACCTTAAGGTTCAAAAGATCTTCTGGCATTGAGCGTTCGACCCTGACTGTGGGTACCACACCAGCACCAACCCACTCGTCAGTCCAGACCAAGGTATTTGTTCTTGAAATGGCCTGACGACGCGAGTTTCCTTTCAGTATAGGGAGAAGGTTCTTTAAGCTTCACCATGAGTGAGAACCAGTTGCTTTAGGTTGCTCATTAGGAAAGTATTTGGATCTCATGATGTCTACCCATGGTATGTGCCTCTTTTGTATGAGGTCCCAACCCATTTTCATCTGCAAGCAGGAGTTAAATTCCTTCAACTTCCTTAGTCCCAGTCCTCCAAGATGCTTGGGATTCATAACTTTGTTCCACGCGACCAGATTAAGATGTCTATTAGTGCCCCCATTCCAAAGAAAGTTCCTTATAAACTGATCTATCCGGTCACAAATAGAAATAGGGAGCTGGATAGCTTGCATAATGTAACATGCTTGGGATTGAAGAACCGATCTTGTGAGCATGATTCTCCCTGCAAGAGAAAGGAGATTGTTCTGCCATTGTGTAATATGTTTCTGGAATTTCTTGAGAAGTGATGAGAATAACTCTTTGCCTTTCCTTCAGTGTATAATGGGAACACCTATACGTCGACCAAGATTTCTTGTTTCTTGAATCCCCAACCTTCTACAAATCTGATTTTTAATGGAATGAGGAGTATAGTGGGAGAAGAACACCGTCGATTTTTCTTGCGAGAGAACAAGGCCGGAGGCGTTATTAAAATTTTTGAGGCAGCGGTGAATCACTTTGGTTTGGTGGATGGATGCTTCACCAAAGAGGATAATATCGTCCGTGAAGCTCGCATGTGTGATATGAATTCTTGATTTTGAGATGACAATAGGTTTCCAGTTCCCATTACTTGCTTCCTCCACTATCAATTGACTGAACCTTTCCAGACATAACACGAAGATGTAGGGGGAGAGAGGATCCCCGTGCTTGACTCCGCATGATGGATAGAATGTGCCAGTAATCTCCCCATTCTAGAGAATGGAGGATTTCCCTGAACATATGATTTGCATAATGATATCTATAATCTCCTTGGGCAAGGTGGTTTAGTTGAGTGTGTAATGGATAAAGTGCCAAATCAATTTGTCAAAAGCTTTAATCAGGTCAAGCTTCATTGCCAAGGATCTCATCCTGCTCCATTTGGATTCCATTGAGTGCACCACCTCCTGAACCAGTGCTATGTTGTCCCCTATCCTCCTCCCTGGGATAAAACTCGATTGGAACGGTGAGATCCATTCATTCAGGTAAGGTTTGAGCCTAGTAGCGATGACTTTAGAGAGAAGCTTCATGTAGACATTGTTGAGTGAGATGGGCCTCAGATGGGAGCATTGCTCCGATAGATTACACTTGGGGATGAGGATGATAAGAGAGTCCGTTGTAGTGGGAAGAATAGATTTTCCTTTGAAGGGACCTTGGATGAATTGACATAGCTGGACACTCAAGGTGTTCCAATTCGTTTGGTAGAAGCATGTGTCCCCCGGGGCTTTAACTGGTGACATGGAGTTCAGGGCATCCCAGATCTCCTTTTATGAGGGAATGGTCACCATCTTTTGTTGTTGGTCAGGTGTAAGCGACTTGTAGGCCCCCAGGAAGGTGATGTTGTCTGACCGTTGTCGTTCTCCATCGGTCTCCTGATATACGTTAGAAAAGAAAGATAGAATAAGGGATTTGAGCTTCGGTTCCTTATCATACCAAACGCCGTCTGCATCTTTGAGACGGGTGACTGTATTCCTCCATCTTCTTACTTTTGTAAGTGAGTGGAAGTAGTTTGTGTTGTTGTCGCCCAGCTTGATCCAACTACATCTCACTCTCTGTTGGCTCTCTGCTTCATCTCTATGTAGAATGTCATCCAGTTGGGTTTGGAGGTTGACGGTTTCCATCGCCAGAGAGTGGCTGAAGTTGAGCGAGAGGTTCATTTGGTTCCATCTAATCTTGTTGGTGATTCGATCTTTGCTTCTTTTGTCATTCTTGCGTGACACATTGTCCCAATTTCTCACCTTCTCCAGAAGCAATTTGTTTGCAGTGAGTAAGTCAGAATGCTTTTGCTAGGCCTCTGTGAAGAAATCCGCATAGCCCGACGTCGAGTACCATCTAGCACTAGTGCGGACATGATGGTTTCTCGAGCATGGGGGAGGGTCTTATGTAGAGACCATTACCGACGCATGGTCTAAGTGATTCTTCTATAACACTAAAATCTCCTTCTTGCCAGACTGGTCTATCCACTACCAGTTGCCCAGATCCCTATCTAGTCATTCATGAAAAAGGCCCCTTTTAAAGGTGGTGTGTGGGCCACTAGCTCCCAGATCGAGAAGCGAACAGCTCTCGGCGGCCTCAATGAAGTCCATACTATTAGCTCTGTCAAAGATGTTGCTACCAACTTTCTCGGATGGGTGCATAACAACATTGAAATCCCCCACCACCACCCAAGGGTCAGTGATTGAAAGGGCAAGAGCGTTGAGATGGTTCCAGAGTAGCTTCCTGCCTCCCCTCATCATGCTCACGTAGATGAAGGTAAAGAAGGTGTTGTGTATCTTGTAGTGCACGAATTGTTTGTGAGAGGGGATAATCTCGACGTGAATGTTGTTCTTCTAGAGAACCCAGATACCTCCTGAGTATCTGACATCTTCAACTCTATGTGAGTTTGCAAAACCTAGTTTCTTGATTATCACTAGAGCTCTTTTTCCGCTACATCTTGTTTCCAACAGGCACATGACCGAGATCTTATATTTTTGGGTCAGATCTTTCACCATGTTTTGGGTGTCTTTATCACAATCACCCTGTACATTCTAGGTTGTAATCTTCATTTAACACCTTTGTTAAGAGTGGACTTTCCCATTGTCCTCTCCTCTTCTTCCAGGTCCTGCAATAATGACGTCTTTCCTCTCTTCCTCGTGGAGGATTTCGAGGTGTCCCCAACGTTGAGTATCTTCCTATTTCTCAGATGGATTCCAGCCGAGTTTCGGCTAGGGCTTCTATATGGGTGGGTGTGACTCCCATCTATTGTCAAATCTCTGAAGGAGAACGTTGTGGTGACAAAGGGATGGGGTGGGTTCTCCCTACCTTGTACAAGGGAGTCACCAGAGGGGTTGACTGCTGAGTGCGTGGTGCACGGTTGAGTCCTCTGGGCCTGGGACATCTGGGAGGAGTCGAGAGTGTCTTTGGATTTGTTCTACGGATGGGCTACATTTGACTTGGACCTTTGCGAGTTGCGTTCCATGAAATTCTGCTTCCTAGTCTTCCAATCAATCCCATTAACCACCCTATCAACTATTGTGTCGACATCAATGACTTCAGTAGCTTCTTCTTCATCCTCCTCCTGGTCCTGTAGGTTCTGGAAGCAGTTGTTGTTTCTTTGGTTGCTGGTCTTGTTTGCTGGATTTGGCCTCGGTCGACGCTGGAGTGGTCACGCATGTATGTAGTCCGTAAGACCTTGGACTAGGGGTCGGAGGAGCTGGCTGGCGGGGGCGGCTGGTTGTCCTTCCTTCAGGGACGTGTTTTCATATGTAATTCTTTTTGAACAGTCTTTCTCCAAGTAACCAGCCCTTCCGCAGTACATGCAGATAAAGGGTATGTTCTCATACTCAATCCTATACCAGTTACCCTCAATCATGACAAGAGGCGTGAGTGGCTTGTACAAGTCAAGTTTGATTGCTATTCTAGCGAATCGACCTTGTCGTTGAGATATGGTGTTTAAGTTGACCTTAATCGTCTTTCCGATTATGTCTCCGATTCCCGCCAATAGAACTTCTCGGTACAGGTGGATAGGGAGATTTGGGATTCTAATCCACATGACCAGTTTCGGTGGGGCTGTAGTTTCGGGTGAGAAGTCGGAGTGCCATCTTTGGACCAAGAGGTATGATCCAAACAATGGCCATGGGCCTCCTATCAGAGAATGAATGTAATCATCCTCCCGCTGGAGTTGAACGACGAAGTACTCATTTGCAAGATCGATCAGGTTGAAACCCCCTTTAGGTTTCCACATGGACTGGATCCTATCTTATAGAGTTAGGAATCCAATGTCTTTGGATAGAAGCTTCACTACCACTATGAACTTCCATGGCTTCAACAAGTTTTCCTTGGATTCCTTCTTCAAGTCGAAGGCCGGTACACCATTGTCAGAGGAGACAATGATGTCATCAGGTTTCAGGAATACGTCGCTATCCTCTGCATCTATGCATATACATCCTTGGATGTCTTCTGTGCCTTTCCCAACCATAGCACTATAGGATGGCCCCGAGTTCAGGGACTGAGAGTTCGCACGTTGTTGACGTGAAGGAAGATCTAGGAATTGAGTTGTCCCTTGCGCTCCTGTGTCCACTTCCATGGCCTGGTTTTGTAGGTTGTTTTCGAGTGCTCTCCCCGATCCATGGCAAGTGTAGTTCAGAAAGATGCCTGAGTTTCCCAGCGGAACTGCATGGCCACATCCGCCGCGGTCTTCATCTCCGTCATCATCGAGAGAGTCAAATCAATCGAAACAAAGGCATCATTCTTTCTGATTCTTGGAATTCAGTACAGTGGGTGAAAGGTTCTACTGAAGTGCCTGGCAAGTACCTCACCGTGGTCTGCAAGATCAGGGAGGCCCTTTCGAAAGACAACATCACAGAAGCTATCCACATTAAGAGAGACCAAAATAAACTCACAAATATCCTTGCCAAGACTTGTCTCAAGCAGCCTGTTTAGGAAACCTATTGGAGTTCCTTCCCTGAACTAGGCTGGGACATCTATATCGCGGACAAGGCTTATTTCAGTAATTTATTTAGTACTTAGTTCTGATGTAACCGGCTTGCTAGTATTGCACAAAAGAATAGGGTCTCAAATAGTTGAAAATAATTGAATGGGACTTGGAATGAAGAAAAACTTTTGCAATTGAGATCAAGTTTTGAGGAATCAAGAATTATAGCTCAACTATAGATATAGGACCCAAAATCTAGTATGTCACATGTGGTGTGACTGTATTGGCTTCAATGAGATGGTTGAGGGTAGCTAGGCCATCAATGTGGATGGGAACCCACTTCTCATTTCCTTAAAGAAGTTGCAGTCTACTAAGAAGGTCAGAAAGCTATAGACAAAGGATGAAATCAATCTCAAGAACATTTTGACCATTTCCAAGGAACCATATGAAGTAGTTGCTACTATAATTAGATGTCAAAATGAAAATAGTGAGGAGAATAAAAAGATATGTTATAAGAGGATCAACTAAACAAAATACAAAAGGTTGAAGAGATCTACTACTGAAAAGGGAGAAGAATGAAGTGGATAAAAAACAGGGACCACTACACTAGAAGCTATCACACAACATCTAAGAAGAAGGATATGAAAAAAAAATACATGAATTAATCAAAGAACAAGGGTAGATGGAATACAGTAGAAAGGAGATTGCTTTGAATTCTAGTAGATACTTCGATCTATTCTATAATTAACATTCTCTGGCACAAGACATAAAGGATGATATTTTTCACAACCGGAGGGTCACACAATAGATGAATTATGCACTATGTAGGGTGGGTAATGATGAAGAGACAAAAGTAGCTATTTATTTCCATTAACCATATAAAGAACTATGTGCCAAAGGTTTAAGTGGGTCTTTATTAATCTATGTGGGATATTTTGAAAGAAAAGATACTCAATGTTGTGAAGTGTATACTTGAAGGTGGGGATCATAATTAGGGATGTGAAACACACCTTCATAAAACTAGTCCCAAAAAAGAGAGATGCATGATCAATTATTGACTATATTCCTATTGCATGTTGCACAATTATATACAAAATAATTACTAGATTGACGGCCAACAAGATGAGAGAGGTCTTCACACACATACCTGTAATGGACAATGTGCTTTCACTAAAAGGTTGAGGAATCATAGATTGCACCCTTCTAGTGACTGAGTTCCTCATTGACTTTAGTTTAAGAAAAGCTACTGCTAAGGATTGTGAAACATTTACTTGTCCAAGGCATATGACTTCACCAGTTGGAAGTCCATGTGGTTAATCATGGACTCTATTGGGTTCTTTTATAGGCAGGAAAATAGTTGAGACCACCTCTTTCTCCATTCCCATAAATGGATCTCTTATTGGTATTGTCAAAGACTCTAATGGTTTGTAGTAGAGAGACTTTTTATCCCCACTTCTCTTCACACTAGTTATTAAGGGGCTCACAAACATGATTAAGAAGAATGAGGAAAGGGGAAATGCCGAACCACTTTGAAGTTAAGGGCACTCATGTGAAACAACATCTTATATTCATAGACAATATGATCCTTTTCTCTATATGGCATGCTAATAGGCTTAGGATTTTAAAAAGGTCCTTACTATCTTTAAAAGGATGACTCTCCTATGTTTTGATAAAATCAAACCAAGGATCTTCTTATCTAAATTTGTGTTAGTGGAAGGGGACAACTTAAAATATTAGGGTTTCCCCCTACCAAATATCATGGTGCTTATATTGTAGGAGGTAAGGAACTTCCTAGGATTCTGAAAATTTCCTTGACAATGTTAGAGACGAAATTGATGGTTGGATAGGTATCCACACATATGTAGTAGGCAGATTGGTCCTGGTACAATTTGTGTTACAATCTATGATCTGATTCTAGGGTGATGTCAGTGAGGTTCTCGCTCCCACTACAGAAACCATGAAGAGACAAACATCTAACTATTGGTATGTATGCCCTGAGAGCTAATCATATGATTATTGGATTGGAACACATCATGATTGTTTTGATAAATATCAAAGGCAAGCTTCCAATTTATTCTAGCTCAATCGATTATGAGATAAATGATGGGGCAGAATGAATGTCTAAAGAATGACAATACTCAATGATGTGTCTTCGGGTTGAGGACCTAAATAATGAGATCATACGGATGCTAAGAGTATGTACATTCTTGTTATGTCCCTAGTCGGATGTCATTGTGGAAGGTTGATAGACAACAATGACACATCAAGACTAGAGTGTGTGTTGGTTGATGACAATGTCTCATTAGTCATGATATATGATATCAAACCAAGCACACAAATACATGTTGGAGAATAGTGTATCAGACAGACCCACCATGAGAGTGACACATGGAACCATGACATGGTAGTCAGAATCATCTCTCAGAGTGATGGTGGTGATTGTGATTCTTAGACCTGAAATCACTGCACTTGTCAAATGTGATTGGGTACACTTTGACATCATCAAACATAGTCCTGAAACATGGGTTGTTATAACGGTGATGATTGGGTGGCTTTGACACATGACATAGATTGTGAGTGATAGATATGGGATTTGTCCCTCCTAAGGGAGTATGATATCCAGGCCACTTGATAAGAGAGACTGAGAAAGGCATGCACATGCACATGCACATGTGAATCAATATATGATATTGATGTCACACATATCTCAGGTAGTCTACTCTAGCTCAAGAAACATGAATGAACGTTGAAAGGATGACAACTCCATGCCTTGAGTTCGTTCAGGATATCAGAGACAAAGGAGTTATACATTCACAGGAACACTAATCATAGACTGTAGGATTGAAAGTTGTTCTCCAACTTTCCTTTTCACTTGGGTAGCACTGATGTGCGACTAGGCACCACTCTTAGCTTGTGACGTCATAAGTTAGTTATGGACATTCACTACCAATGTGAAATGGGACCTATAGGGTCACACACAAAGGATTAACCTAGAAGAGTAGTTTTTCCATGAATGATGTTTGAATTGATTACTAAAGTGTTTAGGTACTCAATCAAACATTCAATCAATAGACTTGACTCAGAATCATCAATTTCAAATGTTGAACCAACTAATTAGAGTGTCATATTGATTGAGAACTAAATTGACTGTGTTTTGCATAATCTGGAGCACCTGTTTAGGTACTCAATCAAACATTCAATCAATAGACTTGACTCAGAATCATCAAGTTCAAATGTTGAACCAACTAATTAGAATGTCAGATTGATTGAGAACTAAATTGATTGTGTTCTACACAATCAGGAGCACCAACCGACTGGTTCACTGGGTGAACTGATCGGCTCATGGTCAGTGAGATGACCTGGTGAACTGATCAGTTCATTTGTCCAAACGAGTAGTGTTGGATTTTTTTGATTTGTGAGAAAAAGGTTTATCATTTCAATTGTTTAATTCGATTGGGACAAGAATTAATCTTTGCATTAATTAGACGAATAAGGAAAGTCAATTGGAGGTAAGTCTGGGAAGTGAAATGACTAGTTCACTAAGTGAACTAACCAGTTCACACTCTCTACTGACCGGTTCACTAGTGAACTGATTAGCTCACTTTGCCAAACGACTGTTTCATTTATGAAACGACCAGTTCGTCTGCCGAAGTGCAAATTGTTCATAGAAATTTTAGACCCTTCTACTCCCACACACACTGGGAACCTAACCCTATCCTCTACTATAAATAGAGGAGTACATGGGGCTTCTCCATAGACACAACTTAGAGCATCAATTTCTCTGCAAAGTTGTTGTCCTCTCTGGTTGTTGTAATCGAGAGAGCCCATGAAAGTTCTACCCGTCTAGGGAGGAACAATAAGGGAAAGACAAATGTAGAAAAGAAACTAATTGTGGGAGAGTGTGTTAGTGACTAGTACACCGACAGAAGGGGATAAATCCTTCTAGTATGTTCTTCATGATGACTAGAGTTCCCGGTAGTCCATGTGGACTATCTATAGAGGTAGGAGACTTCTGCCGCTCAGGAGGACGACAGTCAACTGTAGTTCGGGTCAAGACCAAGAGCTGCACAGATGCCATCAAAAATAGGTGGTGGATGACCGCACTTCTTATGAGGTATTGCCATTGAGCAAGCCTCAGGACCAAGTATATCTCACTAAAACCATCCTTCCCATTACACATATATTGATGCGATCTACTGGTTATGAGTTTATGGTCAAATAAATTTTTTTTGTTTCTGTTGCCTACTCCGACAATGTAAAACCCAACACTAGCTTCATATGTGGAGGAGATAATCATGGGTTTGTTTAGTAAACCATTGCCAAACCTTATAAAGAAGGAGAGTTCAATAATATTGATCCAAAGAAGATTATCCTTAAATTTCAACTCAAAAGACTTGATTGGTTTCTTAGATTCCTTAATTACATCTAGTCAAAATGGCTCATACTAAGGTGTAGCAACACCCCAACCAATCTAATTACCCAACAACCATATCAAACTTGGAGGGGTCAATGTCAAAGTAGAATGTGGTGAATCGTGTGTATGATATGGATTAGAATGTGTTTTCATCTTGTCTAAACAACCAATTACACCATCGACCAAAAACAATAACATGAAGACTTACCTTGGGAAAAAGTAATCTAGAGATCTTATCATGAACCTAAGTGGAGCATGACAACATACAGAGTGGAAAAGCTTCTAATGAGGGACAAAATAGGGGGATGGGGTTACATGTTGACCCAATTTGAATGTTCTGTCAAGTTGAGGAGGAATGCCACTCTCACCTGTTACATGGTTATAGATCCACTAAGATCTATGGTCCATAATTTTCATTTAAAATGGTTGGGGCCCTAATAACACAAACAATCTGCTGATGTGCTAAATTTGACCATGGACAAATTTGAAGGCAACAAACAAAAGCTCAAATATAGGGGAATTCACATCACAACTTTTGGTTACTATGTATTTTCTAGAAACAAATGATTCAATGTGTGAACTAGTAGAAATGATAATGATCTCATACATATGATAAAAAAGGGATATGTAGCATTATGAGGATTAAGAAAAGTCTAGGCAGGGGCTTAGACACCCATGTCATTATACACAACTAACTTTTGTAGTTACATCCCATATACATTTTTATATGCTTGATATAAGGATCCACTCTATAAATTTTAGCATTTTAGCTTGCTTTTTAACTCTTTGACCATATATTTACTTATTTCCTAAAAAAGGAAATACATTTGAAATCCTTATAGATGACAATGTGTCTATTGAAGTGATGTATTTTGGATTTTCAATCCTATAGAGTAAAGATCTACACAATTTTTTTAATAACTTTTATATGTATTGCACATTTTAATTTGGATTTATCATCACTTTAAAGATACGAAGAGAAAAAATACTTATCAGTTAGAGATAGTGCAGTTGGTAGGACTTTGATAATCCCCAATTAAGGAACATGGGTTTGAACCATGTAGATACACATTTTTCGATTTACCACCCTCTGGTATGCCCGACGTCCACATGGGATTTGGTAGAGGAAGGGAAAAAAAATCTTTATCTCTTCATAAAAGAGAAAAAGTTAATATACCTAGATAAAGAAATATGTTAATCAATCATCCTTCATCAAACATAATGTAAAATCACAAGGATCACAATGTAACATATTAAATATCAACAATCATGTGTTTGGAAACCTTATAAATTTTAATGATGGGGTGAAGAAAATTTATGATTAGTTTCTTGTCCTCCTAGAAGAGCGAAATCCAATTTTGTTGTGGGGGGCTCTCAGTGGGTCCTCTCAAGGGCATATTTTACATATCAAAAATTTCATTGGCACTTATAATTTCAAAGATTAGTGCATCCAACCATGATAACTACTATATACCACTATCATTTTTGGGGTGATGTCCACTATATCAATAGGCACCACAGTTTGTAGTGGTTCATCAAAACGTTCATGATGTTGAAATATCCTTTGAGTATTCTTGACTTTTGATGGAGAAATTTTCCAATCAAGTTAGCCTCATTCCATTTTTTAACTGTAGTGCCCCTTCAAATCTACATATGGACCATCTTAAAAGTGTAACAAGATTCAATTGAATGTCTATTCTCATTTGTGATTGTAAGACATAATGTATTTGTTTACATTCATACCTAATTATGATTAAGTACTCCATTTTTAAGTACAAGGTCTTCAAATTTATGTGGAAAAAAACATGTATCACACCTCCTTTGTTATTTTATTATCAATATTTTCTTAAGACTCATGCATTGCATAGACACATAGAGTACTCCCACCTATCATTGTTGAATAGGAGCGTAATGGGACATAAGCTTTTTTTGTAAATTTTTTTTTGATAAAAATAATTTATGTTGATAGAGTGAAACAATGGTGTATGACATGTTAGCATTTTGTTAGATGAGACACCTCCAATAAACATTTTTTTGTGATAAGGGGAAAAGGTTAATGCATTTTTCATCTTCAAAAGAGTGTTAATCTAAAATGTCTCATCTTAGTGAAAATAATGGATAATAACCACCTCTTTTCTATGGTCAAGTTTGACCCATCCAACTGATTTTTACGCAAGGCGTAGGAAAAAGTAATGTATATAATATTATAGAAGCCATATGTCATGTGAAAATTCAAGGGGATAATTCCTTCCAGGGAAAGTAAGGAAATTGAAAATTTAAAGGATATAAATATGAAGTATCAATGTGGACAGTTGTGGTCTAATTTAATTTGTAGGACTATAATTCAATTATGGGGTGATCAATATTTGACTTTACTATTCTAAAGGGTGACAAACTCTTGGTGTATTGAAATTTATATGTATTGATGTGAAAATATATTTTGGATAAATTCACATATGAAACACATGCAATCCCCTTCCCCAAACCCAAATAAAAAAACAAGTGCATGAAAATCTTTGACCAATATGTGGGCAAATATTAATATATATGAATTATGAATTATCATATGTTGTGTGTTTTTTTATCTTGTGTTGTGTGTTTTATTATGTGCTTAGGACATGTATTTTCTTTAGCTTTACTTTTATCCAATATTGCCTAGTTTTGGTTCTCCCTTACTCTCTTGTCCTATAAAATAGAGTGTAATGTAACTTTTTTCTAATATATCAAAGAAAGGTTTTCCCATTCTATATGGTATCATATATATTTGATCCTCCCTAAGACATATAATCGACTAAGTCCCACATCCCCTACCATCGACCCCCTACCTTTACCATTTCCATCATCTACACCATCCCTACCACCTAGTCACCCTCTCTGACCATAACCTTCATCACCACCACCTTCCAATCAACCTCCACCCATAGACCACCCTTCCTCTTCCACCCATCAACCAACTTATCATCTTCCACCCATCAACCTCCACCATCCATAAACCCTTCATCTTCCACCCATCGACCTTCCATCCATCCATCAACCCATCGACCTACCAATAACCCTTCACCTTCCATCACCACCATCGACCTTCCATCCATATATCACCCATAGACCTACCATAAACCCTTCAAATTCCATCACCACCATCGACCTATAACCCATCAACCTCCACCCCATCTACCTGCATCTCCTCGTTCACTCTTCAAGTTAGTCCCAGAATGGCAAGTTGAAGTCATAAAAGTATCAACTTTTTCCTACCTACGCCACATGGTGGAGTGAATCTCACATCATGGTGGAATAGGTGTTTCCTTCTCTATGTTGCCCCTATGTGGGTTTCTTAGATCTGTTGATCCAAATATATTACTATTATCTACTTCCCCGATGCGGGTTCCTTGGATCTATTTTGATCTGGATGCTGCTTCCTCTGCCCCTATGTGGGTTGTTTAGATCTACTCATATACTATTGTTTACTACTACTACTACTCTATAGTTGCTACTCCACTGTGAGTTTCTCAAATATCGTCATCCAAATCTACCTTTTTGTACTACTTCTACTTCTTCTTTGTGTGCATCATCTCTATGGCTTTCATGGCGATTATAGATCCTTCATGGTCCTTGTGTGTTACAACCAAGAAACTTGATGGATCAAATTAACATCTTTGGGCGACATCATTTGAACTCATTGTCAAATCCTAAGGTTGTTACTCTCATATGTCTTCTACTTGTAGGGATCCTCCTGATGTCTCGAAAGATGACAAAGCCAAACAAGCCTATGACCAATGGGCCAAAGATGATTCTGATGTCATGAATTGGATGGTGAACAATGTTGAACCAAAGACAAATCACTCTCTTATTTGCCTACAAGATGCCAAAGCCATGTGGGATCAACTGTCCATGTCTACTCACATCAACAAAACCCAAATAAGGTCTTCGAGATCTTCAAAAACTTGGATGAAATGGAGTTGTAACACACCACCTTTGAATATATAACATAACTGAGTGGAAGATTTTGTCTTGAAGGGGGCAGTCACAATAAGGTAATCAATGCAAATAAATATATAAATCACCGTTAAGATTCATACATTATTCTTTGACGGAAGACTATAACTAACTTATTTATAAATTCTAAGATTCTATTCATTTCTAAACATGGAAAACAATCATGAAAGTAAACATTCTAGTTAATAAGATCTCCTAATGTGGATGACACCCCACCAGTTGGCACTTGAAGGTCTTATAGTCCTTGCTTTCTCCTCTTTAGTCCTTATTTTCTCCAAATCATAGGGACATTGAGTCCCCAACCATGCAAAGGGGAAAATTACACATCAAGAAACAGTATTGGCACTTTAAAAACAATAGAAATATACTTGACATGCAAGAAAACTTGACATGAATTAACTATAAGCATTCTTGAATCATTATTAACATGAAGAATCAGCAGTAAATGCATGCATCCCTCTATGACACCCACTTAGGAGAATATGATTGCTAGGAAAGCCTTGATGCTAGGAAAGTCCTTGATGACCCCTTGAGGTCCATATTTGGGAGCATACAAAAACTGATTCAATTCCAATTAACTTGACCATTAACATTAGCATTAATATGATCCTTGAATTTCAACATGATGGGATTTCTCCCTCTTTAATTTGAACATTTATTTCATGAATCATAAATCATAATCTCTAATCTTAGTAAACATTATAACCATAGGACACAACATATATCAGCATCAAGCAGTGGATATAGTGAACATGATTAAAGTACTAAACTTGGAATTTGTCTACTTTATACTTAGCATTCAATCAACCATAAGTGATTGTGCTCAACAACATGACATATTTACCTTAGAGAAAAGTAGATCCTAAGATTTTCTCTCTTATCTTGATCAAATCCTAGGTCAAACCTTCGATAGTGTTGATTAGGGTCTATATACCTGTACATGATTAATGAACATCATAAATTTATACCCTGTATGGATCCTAGGCTGAATTAGGGTAGATTAAGATTTGAGTGCATTAGGGTTCGACTTACTGATCAACATCATTAAATTAGGAAACTTGGTTGGATGATTACTATTCTTGGTCACATTAATCATATGTGATACATACTTAAGATTTCAAGAGTCAAGTGAGGGTTTCTAATCAAACATCAGAACATGAAGTCAAATCATGGTTTGAAAAACCCAAAAATCCGATTCCTCATGAAAAATGATTTCCAATGATGAATTATTCATAATTTTCTATGTATTGGTTGAATTATTGTGAATTTATGAATATCTGACCAATCAAAATTTGTGGAAAAAACACATGTGCTTTATTATCCAAATCCAATGGACCTGCTCTGAGTTGGACCAATTAGGATTGGCCAGCTTAGTAGGGAAACTCGCCCCTGTGGTTCAGCAGTCAAAGATAGATGAGGCGGGGAAAATCCCTTAACTACCCTTCTTATATTAATCCTTTGATTGAAATTGTGGGGATACCTAGGTTTTTTTTAGATCTGTTATCTTCTCCCTTCAAGTCATGGTGCAAGGCATGAAATTATAAGGTGGACACTCTTATCAACCCGTGAAGAGGTGATTAACTTTGGGAATAACATTAAACGAAGGTTTCTGCATGCCCATACAAACTCAACAAGCCAATGATCAAGCTCGCAGGTGCACTGGAGCACTATGACCCATGTTACTACCATGTCTATGGCCGGCTCTAGTTGGAGGGTAGGGAGGTGACAATGAGGCCATAAGAGGAAAACTAGGGTGCGGCTTGGATCGTGAGACCTTGAAGGAAATCAAACCCACAATCAGGAATATACAAGTACCTTCATGTCCATGGAATTCATTGAAAAACTAGTAAGGCAAGGTACTAAAGCGAATATCAAAGTAGAGAGAACCATGCATCAAAGTGCCCAAAAAGGTTGGGAAGAAAACTAGGTGGTAAGGTAGGGTCAAATCACTTGTTTGCACGGGCTGAGTGCCACTCAAGTGGTGACAACAATGAGTCATCGATGAGTCCTCAACTTAGGTTGTATGATATGACAATTGGGGAAAACACGAGACAAACTGACAATGTAAAAAGAACATAGGGGGTCATAGATGCTCACTGGTGAGTCAATTTGTCCGAAGTGGCATAGAGAGTTAGGGTGAGGTCTTAGTTTCCAGAGATGAGGGGTGAGTAGGTCCAGTGTTCTTATAGCAGTGGCAATGAAATCAACTAAGGAGGAGTGAAGGGTGTGCTCCAAAGATTGTTTTCAATCCAATATATAGGTGTGAGGTGGCCCATAACCCATTCTATAGCTCGGGGTTGAGAGGGACAAGCCCTAATTTGGGAGTTTCATCAATCCAAAGAGAGGGAAGGTGAGTAATGGCTTGAATGAAATGGTGGAGAGAGACATACTGAATGGTGAAGAAATCTCTTGGATTGATGGAGGAAAGAAGGAGAGTAAGATTGATGAATAGGCGTATTAAGAACGGGTACAGTTTTGTGAAGAATGTGGAGGAAGATGATGATCCTTCTGATGATTAGATCATTGATTGATCAAACCCTAGCCGTCGTATGGTGCATGCAAAAAGAAAAAAAACATAATGTGTGACCTTGATAAATGACCGTGACTTTAGGTAAATCAATACAATTAATGTAAATTTGCATAATTTCCTAGTAAAACTATATTCAAACCTTTCTTAATTTAATTGGAGGGTCAAACATGGTCCAAATGACTTCAAATTTGAACCATAGGTTAATATGATGGTCTAGAATATTCTTAGACAAGTATATGTCGGTTTTGTACATGTTTGTTCCATAATTTCTGTATTGACTATTAATCTTAATTATAATGCATTAAAGGGTGAGTTAATTTCAAAAAGGATTCTCTTATTGAAACCTTGAGTTAAAAAAATCGAGATATACATTATTCACTCATTCAAGAGTCATATAACACCTTTTTATTCCCTTTTTGGAGTAATTTTCTTAAAGGAAAGTGAAAAAGGATGGGGAACTACCATTTATCATTTTGAGTTAATGGAATCATATATGACATAGAAAGTATATAGGAGTCTTATTATAATTTCTTTTACTTCATTTTCATATAAGAATTACCACTAATGGTCATTTTACATTAAATCCCTCAACTATTATTATTTAGGAAATACTCCATTCTAAATTTTAAATTATCTTTGAAAATTGGAGTGTGACAATTCTACTCACCTTAAAACAAATTTCATCCTCAAATTTTTCTAGGGTACTACCCACCTTAGGGTTTTTCTTACTTCTTCATTCAATGAAAGCTAGAATACTAAATATCTACATGAAAAAAATATATTTCATAAAAAGGTTCATGTGTGTAAAAAATTTTGCATGAAAATAATTATGTAACTTATGACATGTAATTTTCCCAAACCATCGAAGTGAGTATGATTCAACTATTACCTTACTCCTCAACTTCTCAACTTATACTTAGGATTTATGAAACCAAACCTTTCTTTACACTTAGGGAACCTACATTCAACTTATTATAACTTTCTAAAATTAGGTGTAGGTGACTATCTACCCTTAGGTTTTTAGGTACCTCCTGCATATCTAGATATGTGGTGATCAGGAACATACCCAGAGATGTGGGATATTAACATGATATCTCTCACTAACCTACTAGTACATGTGTCCTGTACCACATGGACTAGTAATAAAAGAGAGACACATCAAAGGTCTCATGCTCATGACATTCCTCTTCCATTCTCAATTGGCTGGCCATAACCAATGAGAATGGATAGGTTATATTATTAGCTAGAGTAGATTGACACTTGAGATCTAACCTAGGTAAACATCTATCTTTGACATCTCTATCTCTTATAACGTGGAAACTCTACTCAATCTAGGTCATGGTATTTTTCCTTTGAGAATCTATTCCTAAACTGTAATCTCATATATTCATTATAGGGTTAGAACATATGAATTAGATTGCTTCCTGGTGGCCATCCAATTATCCTCTATGATACCATTAATCCAACACCACACATTTGAATATATAACATAGATGAGAAGAAACTTTCACATTGAAGGAGGATGTCACAATACAATAATCACTACAAATAAATAAATACATCACCATTAAGATTCATACATGATTCATTGAAGGAAGACTATAACTGACTTCTTTATAAAGTCTAAGATTCTATTCATTTCGAAACATGGAAAAAATAATCATGAAAGTAAACACTCTCGTTAATAGGATCACCTAATGTGGATGGCACCCTACTAGTTGGCACTTTAAGGTCTTATAGTCCTTGCTTGCTCCTCTTTAGTCCCTATTTTCTCCAACTCTTGGGGACATCACATCCTCATCCATGCAAAGGGGAAAACAATACATTAGTAAATGACACTAACACTTTATAACATAAGAAAATAAATATACTCGACATGTAAGAAAACTCGACATGAATTAACTATAGGCATCCTTGAACATTATTAACATATATAATTAAACAATAACAGTATTCTTCCCTCTATTTTGGCCGCTTAGGAGCACATGATTGTGTGGAAATCCCTTGATGCAAGAAAAGCCCTTGGAGACCCCTTGAGGTCCACAATTTAGGAGCATATAAAAACTGATTCAATTCCAATTATCTTGATCATTAGCATTAACATTAACACTAACATGATCCTTGAACTTTAACATGATGGGATTTCTCCCTCATGAACTTGAGAATTAATTTCATGAATCATGAATCATAAATCATTATCTCTAATCTTAGTGAACATTATAACCATAGGACATAACATATAGAAAATCATCAAGTAGTGGATATAGTGAACATGATTAAAGCAATAGACTTGAAATTATAATGTCTACTTTATATTTAGCATTCAATCAACTATAAGTAATTGTGCTCAACAACATGACCCGTTTAAGTTGGAGTAAAGTAGATCCTAAGATGGTTTCTTTGATCTTGATCAAATCCTAGTCAAATCTTCCCTTGTCTTAATTAGACTGTATATACCTATGCATAATTATTAAGCATCATAAATCAATACATTGTATTGATTCTAGGTTGAATTAGGGCACATTAACATTTGAGTGCATTAGGGTTAGTCATATTCATCAACATAAATAAATTAGGAAACTTGGTTGGATGATTATTGTTCTTGGTAACATTAATCAAATGTGATACATAAATAGGGTTTCACGAGTCAAATTAGGGTTTATAATAAAACATCAAAACATGAGGTAAATCATGGTTTGAAAACTCAAAACTCGAATTCCTCGTCAACAATGCTTTCCAATGACTATTTATTCAGAATTTTCTGAATATTGGTTGATTTATTACGAATCTATGAGTATCTGACCAATCAAAATTCAAGGAAAAGTCATGTGTGCTTCATTATCCAAATCTAGTGGGCCTTCTCTGAGTTGGACCAATCAGGAAGTGCCAGCTTAGTAGGGAGACTCGCCCCAATGGTTCAAAAGTCAAAGATAGATGAGGTGGGGAAAATCCCTTAACTACCCTTGTTATATTAATCCTTTGATTGAAATTGTACAGATACCTAGGTCTTTTCCAGACCTGGGATCTTCTCCCTTCGCGTCATGGCGCAAGACGTGAAATTAGAAGGTGGATACTCTGATCAACCTGTAAAGAGGCAATTAACTTTGGGAATAACATTCACTAAAGGTTTCTCCATGCCCAAATGAACTCAACGAGCCAAAGGTCAATCTTGTAGGTGCACTGGAACACTATGACCCATGTTACTACCATGGCTATGGCCAACTCTAGTTGGGGCACGGGAGGTGATGGTGAGGCCAAAAGGGGCAAACTAGGGTGTGAGTTAGATTGTGAGACCTTGAAGAAATCATAGCCACTATCGTGAGTGTAAGAAAGACCTTTGCGGCTAGGGCGTTCTATGGAAAACCAGTAAGGAAGGGGAACTAAAGCAAAAATCAAAGCTGAGAGAACCAGATAGAAAAGTTCCCAAAAATGTTAAGAAGAAAACTAGGTGGTAAGATGAGGTCAAAGCACTTGTTACTACGGGCGTTGGTCCACTGGAGTGGTGACAATGATGAGTCTTCAGTGAGGCCTCAACTAAGGGTATAGGATAGGATGGTTGGGGAAAACACGAGACAAACTGACAATGTGAAAAGAACAGAGGGGGGTCATAGATGCTCACTGATGAGTTAATTCATCTGAGGTGGCATAGAGAGCTAGGACGAAGTCTTATTTGTCAAAGATGAGGGGTGAGTAGGTCAAGGGTTCTCATAGGAGTGGTAATGAAATCAACTGAGGAGGAGTGAAGGGTGTGATCCATGGATCATTTTTGATCCAATATATAGGCATGAGGTGGTCCATGACCCATTCTGTAAGTTGGGGTTGAGAGAGAGACATACCCTTATTCGGGTGTTTGGTCAATCTAGTGAGAGGGGAGGTGAGTACTAGCTTGAATGACATGAGAGAGAGGGAGACAACTCGAATTGTGAAGAAGTATCATGGATTGATGGAGTAAAGAAGTAGAGCAAGATTGACAAATAACCGTACTGAGAATTGGTTCGGTTTCATGAAGAGTGCGAAGGAAGAGGACGATCCTCTGACCGTTGAACCATTGATTGAACAAACCCTGACCCTTGGATGGCGCGTGCAAAAATAAAAATAAAAATTTAACACATGACATGGATAAATGACTGTGACTTTAGGAAAATCAATGCAATTAATGTAAATTTGGATAATTTCCTAGTAAAACTATATTCAGACATTTTGTAATTTAATTGGAGGGTCAAACATGGTCCATATGACTTAAATTTGAACCATAGGTTAATTTGATGGTCTAGAATGTTCGTAGATAATTAGATTTTGGTTTTGTACAAGTTTGGTCTATAATTTCTATATTGGCCAATAATCTTAATTATAATACATTAAATGGTGAGATAATTTAAAAAATGCTTCTCTTATTGAACCCTTGAGGGAAAAAAACCGAGATATACATTATTGTCTTATTCAAGAGTCATATAACACCTCTTTATTCCCTTTTTTGAGTAATTTTCTTAAAGGAGAGAGAAAAATGAAGGGGTAACTACTATTTAGCAATTTGAGTTAATGGAATCATATATGAAAGACAAAGTATATAGGAGTCTTATTTTCATTTGTCTTGCTTCATTTTCATATAAGAATTACCATTATTTGTCTTTTTAAATTAAACCCCTCAACTATTGTTATTTAGAAAAAACCCCATTCTAAAGTTTAAATTATCTTTGAAAATTGGGGTATGACAAGAGTGAAAAACCACTAGAGGGGGGTGAATAGGGTTTTATAATGATTTTTAAAATTAATTCAACCAAGAAACCACAATTGAAAATTGGAAAATGTGACACGACATTTAGAGTGGTTCCACCCTTAGAAAATACTAAGGGAGTCGGTCCACTACCCAATTGTTTCCAATTGGGATTTTGAAAGCACTTGTATTTTATTACCTCACAAAGATGTTACATAAGATACAAATACCTTCACCCTTAGGATAGGCTTCACCTAGAAGTAGTCTCACCAACCTTGAAGCAACCTTCCTTGAAGTAACTCCAAGCTCCCCCTTAAAGTAGCCTTCCTCTTGAAGTAGCTTTCCATTGAGACAGCCTTCTTGAAGTATTCCTAAGTCCACCGAGCTACCTTCACCACCGAAGAAGCTCTAAAAACCTCCTTTCCACAGCCTCCAACCTAGGAGTAGCAAAGGAGAACAAAATACAATAAAAGGAACAAGATTGGAAGAAGAAATAATGTTACCAATTGAGTACAACACTTTGATCCTATATCAAACATTTGATCTCCTAACAAAAGTGGATGGACATGGATGTATAGTGGATAGGAGATATCAGCCTCTAGGACACTAATGTAGAGCTCAAAGAAAATAGATTACAAGTGTAGCTCAGCTTGTTTGCTCACAAGGATTTAATCTCAAGTGTAATTGTGTATGCAAGTTGTGTCTTGAGGTGTCCTATGGCTGTCCTATTTATAGGAGTGGTTTGATAATGCTTGGAGACATTCTAGACACCTTCTAGGGTGTTCTTAGTACTCAACTAGCTGTTAAGTGTCCACTAATTGCATTTGTAAGGGCTAGTTAATTAATTCTGAAAAGTGCAGACATAACCATTTTCGGTCGAAGTATTCGTCGACTGAGAGTTTCTCGATCGAGGATTTTGTTGACCGAATGGGAATCTGAGTTAATATGTTGTAACGTTCGATTCCAACTCCCAACTACTTTTCTAACTCAGTCTAATAGCTAGGAGGGACTTTTCTCGGCTGAGGAGTTTATCGACCGAGAGTGTCTTGGTCGAAGTTTTTGTCGACTGAGAATATCCCTGATTCAATGTATTTATTTACTGAGTGTGTGTATCAATGTGCAATTGTGATGCTAACTTAGGAGATGACCTATCTAAGCATTGTGTGTGGACAGGTAAGATCTAAATGTTTCATTTACATGATATCTAAGTACATGTACATTATAAACTTGTACAAGTTTTTACATTTATTATAGTCATGAAAATATAGCAATTTTAGCAAATTTATCTTTGAAGTCTTCACTATCCGCCACCTTATATGCTTGTCCCTGAAACACTCAAATAGCAAGTTAAAAATACAAGAAAGAAATGTTTGTCATCATCAAAACAAAGGGATTATAACAATGTCCAATTTAGCCAAAAATATCCCCCTTTTTAGAGATGACAAAACATTTCAAAAATATAAATCAAGGAAATATAAATCATATGAGTTTAATACCTGAATTTTACCTTTTGCAGCAATTCTCTTGTTTATGAATGCAAGTGTGTGCTAGCCGAGAGATTATGAAACTCATTTTACTTTATGTTATTGATTTTATATTATTTCTCCCCCTTTATCATTTCAAAAAGATAACCAAGCTAAACATTAATTATGACTTTTATTTGTCCCCCTTAATTTGATAATTTGATACTCAATGCAAACCACTTATTTTTATGTCAAATTTAGCCACAATTTATTTCTCAATCATTTGCAAAGGATGTTAAGCCTTGAAATGATATGAGATCCTTTTAGATTCATGGCATATGTGTTTTGATTTCTCATCCATTTTACAAGGGATGTTAAGCCCTAAAAATGATATGAGATCCATTTAGGCTCATGATGGATACATATATTGATTTCTCATCCATTTTACAAGGGATGTTAAGCCCTGAATTATATGATATTCTTTTAATCTTATAGTAGAATCAATGAATGTATCTCTAACCAAATGCACGAGATGTTAAGCCCTAATTTGTTTAGAGAATACCATTAAGGACAAGATATACATTATATTGATAAATATTGTAGACTCTTTTATTTTCATAACCAAGATTACTTTAAAGATACTAAGGTCATAACTAGTTTCAAATTTTCTTTAAGATGTTTACAAATTTTTGTGAACTCCTTCTTAATCTTATAGTCAAGATAGTTTTTGTGAGCTCCCCCTTAATCTTATAATCAAGATAATTTAAGGATTATAAGGTCACAATAAGCATTAGATCGTAATAAGTTCACCTTTTATGAGAGCTATGCACTAAAATATTATTTTCAATATACTAAGATTGAGTGCAAGGAAATGATTTCCAATTAAGCATTTTGTCAAGCTTGTTTTAGGTCGACCTTGACTTCGACCAGGGTGCCCCTCAATTGGTTTTTATTTCAACCAAGAGGCAATTTCTACAGATTTCCAGTTTAAGCATTCACAATGATCCACTCGATTGAATATTTGAAATATAGCTTACAGAGTATCATATAAAAAGTATTCATGTATAACAAGGATGATATCACAAGATATTCATTTAACTAATATGTCAAGATGCATTTATGCCATAGAGATTTACCTTAATGCAAAAATGGCATTTTCAATGATAACATCATCTTTATGAGCTGAATCACTGTGATCATTTAAAAAAAAATCCATTCATGGTTTATATATATATATATATATATATATATATATATATATATATATATATATATATATATATATATATATATATATAGTCAGGCTAGAATACACTCGAGTGTATGGATCGTACGAATACACTCAAGTGTGTTTGCATATCAAGACTATTTTTTACAAAATGTAAATCGTTGATCTTCACCTTCATACTATAACTAGGCTACATACAAATTTTGAGCCCATTTGGATGAGTGTAAGTCACTCATCCAAGGGCAACAAAATCGACGCGCGAAACTAATTTGAAATGCATAATTTTTGCGGTCTTCATAACATGAGCTATACATATCCAAATGTTCTCAAATTTTGCGTATGAGTTTTTCACGAGATGTTTAATAAGATCAATGGATTAGATTTTCAAAAAAAATATTGCATCATGAAAAACTACTTGAGTGTATTCCGCTCTGGATACACTCGAGTGTATTCTAGCCTGACTCTCTCTCTCTCTCTCTCTCTCTATATATATATATATATATATATATATATAGATCAAAGATTATTTTAGGCAAACCAAGTAAAAGATGAAACACAATTATCATGATGAAACAATAAAGGCATATCCATAACACAATGATCATGATCATTTTAAAAGAAAATTTCAAGACACATGGTTTCTATATAGATAGACCAAGGAATACTTAGGACAAACCATGTGGATTATGATAAAATAGTAATTTCCTTGATTAAATCAGCATGGTTCCTATTTTTTAGTTTTAAGCCAAACCATGTAGGAGATGAACCAAAATAATCTCATGAGAAGCAAATCCATGATTTTCTTGATTAAACTTACTCAAATAATCACATTTTTCAGTTTTAAGATACACAATGTAGAGAATCATACCTTTTAAGGAAGATTTATCAAAGCAATATCTTTTTCTTGATCAATCATGGTTCATCAATTTTTAAATCTAAGACAAACCATGTACATGAACATTCTTAATCATTTCAAGAGAAATAGCAATTTAGGACTTTATAATGTATTCATTAATTTTAAGAAAACGTTTCCTATTTCTATTTGCATATAGTTTTGATCACATAATTAGTAAATTTACATCGTGTTTAATAAGGATATCATATAGATCATGATGAAAATTATCAATATGTGATTTGAGAGTTGTCTCCAAGATTTATGATTCATTCATAATTTCCAATCAATTTTCATTTATACCGAATTTATAGCAAGTTTATAGCAAACTGAACCAGTTGAACAAGTTTTCCAGAACCTTATTCGGTCGAAAAATACTTCGACCGAAAGTAATTCGGTCAAGAAAGAGTTCGACCAAGCGTGTCTCTGTAGATTTTATTCAGTAATTTGTTTGTTCAAGTTATGAGTTGAATTACTTTGATTTATTTTGTTATTCTATTATGTTAAGTTGAGATAGATATAAGGATGTTCAAATCAAGATTATTGGTCATATCTCAACTTGATTAATTCATATTTATTTAGTTTGGGGGTTTTGGAACCCATACCAACTCAACATCCTTTTTTTTATAAGGACATGAAAAAGAATAGTGTCCAAGACGCAGGCAATAGTGACAACACATGGAATCAATTTCATTTCTCTTTCTTGGAGGATTGTCTTTAGGCACATACATGACTTTAGTCTTGGGTACTTGTGCCCTTTTTGTTCTTGGTTCCTGATAGAATTTTTCTTTGGGAACATGTATGAACTTGGTCTGTGTTCTTCTAGGTTTAGGTTGATGATGTTTTTCTTTTGGAACATATCCTAAACCTGTTCTTCCAATTTGACCAGAAGAAACCTTTAGGATCTTATCAAGAACACTATTGTTCTTCAAACTACTAATTTCCTTTTGTAACTTAGCAATTTCATCTATTTTATTTTTAATATTCAAGTTTGCTTGATCTAGGTTAGATGAAAAACTATCTCTTTCTTTTACAATGGCATAATAATTTAAATGAGTGCATAGAATAGGTTGAGTTTGAAGATTATTCAACTTAGCATGTAATTCAACCTTTTCTTGCGAAAGAAGATTATAGTTTGTCTCTAGAGTAAGTAACTTCATATTGCAATCATTAAGAGAAGCTTTCAATGTAAAATTTTTAGAAGTAATACTTTCCTTTTTAGAAACAAGTTCACTTAACTGATCATATAATTCTTCATTTGTTCTTGTAACTCTTTTTTAGTTTCTTTATACAATCAATATATTTGTCATGCATTTCTTGAAGACTAACAATTAAATCTTCTTTTGACAAGTCAAAAAGACTTACCTCTTGTTCTTCTTCATTTGTAGTAGTAACGAAGCATTGTACCTCTTTATGCACCTCTTCTTTCTTTGAATTCCTTGGACAACTAAGTGTTGTGTGTCCTGTTCCTGAACACCATCTATAGTTTGTTGAAGGTTGGTCCAAGTTTCTCCTTTGTTTGAGGTTGTAGACACCACCACCCTCCATCTTCAAGACTCGATTAGAGCTCCTTGAAGTGTGCTCTGATACCAATTGAAAAACCCTTAGATGGGGGGAATAGGGTTTTATAATGATTTTTAATATTAATTCAACCAAACAACCACAATTGAAATTTAGAGAAGGAGACACGACGTTTAGAGTGGTTCCACCCTTAGAAAATACTAAGGGAGTTAGTCCACTACCTAATTGTTTCCAATTGAGATTTTGAAAGCATTTGTATTTTATTACCTCACAAGGATGTTACATAAGATACAAATACTTCCACCCTTAGGATATCCTTCACCTAGAGTACTCTCACCAACCTTGAAGCAGCCTTCCTTGAAGTAACTCCAAGCTCCCCCTTGAAGTAGCCTTCCTCTTGAAGTAGTTTCCCGTTGAGACAACCTTCTTGAAGTAATCCTAAGTCCGCCAAGATACCTTCACCACCGAAGAAGCTCCAAAAACCTCCTTTCCATAGCCTCCAACCTAGGAGTAGCAAAGGAGAACAAAATATAATAAAAGGAACAAGATTCGAAGAAAGAAACAATGTTACAAATTGAGTACATCGCTTTAGTCATATATGAAGTGTTTGATCTCCTAACCAAAGTGGATGGACGTGGATGTATAGTGGATAGGAGATATCAACCTATAGGACACTAATGTAGAGCTCAAAGAAAACCGATTGCAAGTGTAGCTCAGCTTGTTTGCTCACAAAGATTGAATCTCAAGTGTAATTGTGTATGCAAGTTGTGTCTTGAGGTGTCCTATGGCTGTCCTATTTATAGGAGTAGTTTGCTAATGCTTGGAGACATTCTAGACACCTTCTAGGGTGTTCTTAGTGCTTAACTAGACATTAAGTGTCCACTAATTGCATTTGTAATGGCTAGTTAATTAATCCTAAAAAGTGCAGACAGAACCATTTTCGGTCGAAGTATTTATCGACTCAGAGTTTCTCGGTCGAGGATTTTGTCGACCGAGTGGGAGTCCGAGTCAATATGTTGTAACAGTTGATTCTAAATCCCAACTACTTTTCTAACTTAGTCTAACAGCTAGGAGGGACTATTCTTGGTCGAGGAGTTTGTCGATCGAGAGTGTCTCGGTCGAAGTGTTTGTCGACCGAGAATATCCCTGATTCAATATATTCATTTATCGAGTGTGTGTATCAATGTACAATCGTGACTCTAACTTAGGAGATGACCTATCTAAGTGTTGTGTGTGGATAGGGAAGATCTAAACTCTTGATTTACATGATATCTAAGGACATGTACATTATAAACTTGTACACGTTTTTACATTTACTACAATCATGAAAATAAAGCAATTTTAGCAAATTTATCTTCCAAGTCTTCACTATCCACCACCTTATATGCTTGTCCCTAAAACACTCAAATAGCAAGTTAAAAACACAAGAAAGAAATGTTTGTCATCATCAAAACAAAGGGATTATAATAATGTCCAATTTAGCCAACAATCTCCCCTTTTTTGAAGATGACAAAACATTTCAAAAATATAAATCAAGGCAATATAAATCATATGAGTTTCATACCTGAATTTTAACTTTTGCAGCCATTATCTTATTTGTGAATGCAAGTGTGTGCTAGCCGAGAGATTAAGAAACTCATTTTACTTTATGCTATTGATTTTATATTATTTCTCCCCCTTTGTCATTTCAAAAAGATAACCAAGCTAAACATTAATTATGACTTTTATTTCTCCCCCTTAATTTGATAATTTGATACTCAATGCAAACCACTTATTTTTATGTCAAATTTAGCCACAATTTATTTCTCAATCATTTACAAAGGATTTTAAGCCTTGAAATGATATGAGATCCTTTTAGATTCATGGCATATGTGTTTTGATTTCTATTCCATTTTACAAGGGATGTTAAGCCGTGAAAATGATATGAGATCCATTTAGGCTCATGATGGATACATATATTGATTTCTCATCCATTTTACAAGGGATGTTAAGCCCTAAAAATGACATGAGAATCCTTTAAGCTCACAAATATATTTAATAGTTTCTCAACCATTTACAAGGGATGTTAAGCCCTGAAGTGATATGAGATTCTTTTAAGCTTATAGTAGAATCAATGAATGTATCTCTAACCAAATGTATGGGATGTTAAGCCCTAATTTGTTTAGAGAATTCCATTAAGGACAAGATATACATTATATTGATAAATATTGTAGACTCTTTTATTTTCATAACCAAGATTAATTTAAAGATACTAAGGTCATAACTAGTTTCAAATTTTCTTTATGATGTTTACAAAGTTTTGTGAACTCCTTCTTAATCTTATAGTCAAGATAGTTTTTTGTGAGCTCCCCCTTAATATTATAATCAAGATAATTTAAGGATTCTAAGGTCACAATAAGCATTAGATCGTAATAAGTTCACCTTTCATGAGAGCAATGCACTAAAATCTTGTTTTCAATATACTAAGATTGAGTGCAAGGAAATAATTTACAATTAAGCATTTTGTCAGGCTTATTTTAGGTCGACCTTGACTTCGACCAGGGCACCCCTCGGCTGATTTTTATTTTGACCGAGATGCAATTTCTATAGATTTCCAGTTTAAACATTCACAATGATCCACTTGATAGAATATTTGAAATATAGCTTACAGAATATCATATAAAAAGTATTCATGTATAACAAGGATGATATCACAAGATAATCATTTAACTAATATGTCAAGATGCATTTGTGCCATAGAGATTTACCTTAATGCAAAAATGGAATTTTCAATGATAACATCATCTTTATGAGCTAAATCACTATGATCATTTTAAAAACAATATCCATTCATGGTTTATATTATATATATATATATATATATATATATATATATATATATATATATATATATATCAAAGATTATTTTAGGCAAACCAAGTAAAAGATGAAACACAATGATCACGATGAAACAATAAAGGCATATCCATAAGGCAATGATCATGATCATTTTAAAAGCAAATTTCAAGACACATGGTTTCTATATAGATAGACCAAGGAATACTTAGGACAAACCATGTGGATTATGATAAAATAGTAATTTCCTGGATTAAATCAACATGGTTCATAATTTTTAGTTTTAAGCCAAACCATGTAGGAGATGAACCAAAATAATTTCATGAGAAGAAAATCCATGATTTTCTTGCTTAAACTTACTCAAATCATCTCATTTTTCAGTTTTAAGATACAAAATGTAGAGAATCATACCTTTTAAGGAAGATTTATCTAAGCAATATCTTTTTCTTGATCAATCATGGTTCATCAATTTTTAAATTTAAGACAAACCATGTACATGAACATGCTTAATCATTTCAAGAGAAATGGCAATTTAGGACTTTACAATGTGTGCATTAATTTTAAGAAAACATTTCTTGTTTCTATTTGCATATAGTTTTGATCACATAATTAGTATATTTACATCATGTTTAATAAGGATATCATATAGATCATGATGCAAATTATCAATATGTGATTTGAGAGTTGTCTCCAAGATTTATGATTCATTCATAATTCCCAATCAATTTTCATTTATACCAAATTTATAACAAGTTTATAGAAAACTAAACCAGTTGAACAAGTTTTCTAGAACCTTATTTGGTCGAAAAATACTTTGACTGAAAATAATTTGGTCGAGAAAGAGTTCGACCGAGAGTGTCTCTGTAGATTTTATTCAGCAATTTGTTTGTTCAAGTTATGAGTTGAATTACTTTGATTTATTTTGTTATTCTATTATGTTAAGTTGAGATGTATACAAGGATTTTCAAATCAAGATTATTTGTCATATCTCAACTTAATTAATTCATATTTATTTAGTTTGGGGGTTTTGGAACCCATACCAACTCAACATTTTTTTTTTCTTGTAAGGACATGAAAAAGAATAGTGTCCAAGACGCAGGCAATAGTGACAACAAATAGAATCAATTTCATTTCTCTTTCTACGAGGATTGTCTTTAGGCACATACATGACTTTAGTCTTGGGTACTTGTGCCCTTTTCATTCTAGGTTCCTGATAGAATTTTTCTTTGGGCACATGTATGAACTTGGTCTGTGTTCTTCTAGGTTTAGGTTGATGATGTTTTTCTTTCGGAACATGTCCTAAACCTATTCTTCCAATTTGACTAGAAGAAACCTTTAGGATCTTATCAAGAACACTATTGTTCTTCAAACTACTAATTTCCTTTTGTAACTTAGCAATTTCATCTATTTTCTTTTTAAATTTCAAGTTTGCTTGATCTAAGTTAGATGACAAACTATCTCTTTCTTTTATAATGGCATCATAATCTAAATGAGTGCATAGAATAGGTTGAGTTTGAAGATTATTCAACTTACCAAGTAATTCAACCTTTTCTTGAGAAAGAAGATTATAGTTTGTCTATAGAGTAAGTAACTTCATATTCCAATCATTAAGAGAAGATTTCAATGTAAAAATTTCAGAAGTAATACTTTCCTTTTCAGAAACAAGTTCACTTAATTGATCATACAATTCTTCATTTGTTCTTGTAACTCTTTTTAGTTTCTTTTTACAATAAATATATTTGTCATTCATTTCTTGAAGACTAACAATTAAATCTTCTTTTGACAAGTCAAAAATACTTACCTCTTGTTCTTATACATTTATAGTAGTAACGAAGCATTGTACCTCTTTATGCACCTCTTATTTCTTTGACTTCCTTGGACAACTAAGTGTTGCGTGTCCCGTTCCTAAACACCATCTACAGTTTGTTGAAGGTTGGTCCAAGTTTCTCCTTTGCTTGAGGTTGTACACACCACCACCCTCCATCTTCAAGGCTCGATTAGAGCTCCTTGAAGCCTGCTCTGATACCAATTGAAAAACCACTAGAGGGGGGGGGGTGAATAGGGTTTTATAATGATTTTCAAAATTAATTCAACCAAGCAACCACAATTGAAATTTGGAGAAGGAGACACATCGTTTAGAGTGGTTCCACCCTTAGGAAATACTAAGGGAGTCAGTTCACTACCCAAGTGTTTCCAATTAGGATTTTGAAAGCACTTGTATTTTATTACCTCGTAAGGATGTTACATGAGATACAAATACCTTCACCCTTAGGATAGCCTTCACCTAGAAGTAGTCTCACCAACCTTGAAGCATCATTCCTTAAAGTAACTCCAAGATCCCCCTTGAAGTAGCCTTCCTCTGGAAGTAGCTTCCCGTTGAGACAACCTTCTTGAAGTAATCATAAGTCTGCCAAGCTATCTTCACCACTGAAGAAGTTCCAAAAACCTCCTTTCTGTAGCCTCCAACCTAGGAGTAGCAAAGGAGAATAAAATACAATAAAAGGAACAAGATTGGAAGAAATAAATAATGTTACCAATTGAGTACATCACTTTGATCCTATATCAAGTGTTTGATCTCCTAACCAAAGTGGATGTATAGTGGATAGGAGATATCAGCCTATAGGACACCAATGTAGAGCTCAAAGAAAACAGATTGCAAGTGTAGCTCACCTTGTTTGCTCACAACGATTGAATCTCAAGTGTAATTGTGTATGCAAGTTGTGTCTTGAGGTGTCCTATGGCTGTCCTATTTATAGGAGTGGTTTGCTAATGCTTGTGAAAATTCTAGACACCTTCTAGGGTGTTCTTAGTGCTCAACTAGAGATTAAGTGTCCACTAATTGCATTTTTAAGGACTAGTTAATTAATTCTGAAAAGTGCAGACAGAACCATTTTCAGTCAAAGTATTTGTCGACCGAGAGTTTCTCAGTCGAGGATTTTGTCGACCGAGTGGGAGTCTGAGTCAATATGTTGTAACGTTCGATTCCAACTCCCAACTACTTTTCTAACTCAGTCTAACAGCTAGGAGGGACTATTCTCGGTCGAGGAGTTTGTCGACCGAGAGTGTCTCGGTCGAAGTTTTTGTCGACCGAGAATATCCTTGATTCAATGTATTCATTTACTGAGTGTGTGTATCAATGTACAATTGTGATGCTAACTTAGGAGATGACCTATCTAAGTGTTGTGTGTAGATAGGGAAGATCTAAACGCTTGATTTACATGATATCTAAGTACTTGTATATTATAAACTTGTACACATTTTTATATTTATTACAATCATGAAAATAAAGCAATTTTAGCAAATTTATCTTCCAAGTCTTCACTATCCACTGCCTTATATGCTTGTCCCTGAAACACTCAAATAGCAAGTTAAAAATACAAGAAAGAAATGTTTGTCATCATCAAAACAAAGAGATTATAATAATGTCCAATTTAGCCAACAAAGAGTATTCCACTGACGACTCTATTGAAGACTATTACAACTAGTGTCTGATACTTTAGGCCGAATTTGAAGTATATCATCCACTCTCTATTAATATAAAAGATGTTTATAGACAAAGCGACGAACTTTAGCTTGTTTAATTTTTGGCTGGTTTGCCTCATTCCTTTACATGTGTGGTAGACCAAATCTTATCCATTGATCCCTTACCTCTACTATGGGATGTTCTCAAGTGCATTCAACACTTTCATCTATGGCCTATCTACCTACTACTTATTCTGATACCTTGATCCATGTGGTCTGCTCCTCTGTTTCTAATCAAGGATGTGGATGTGGTTGTTGTTGAGTCCGTAGTGGACGTGCTCTTGGAAGAGGACCACCTTTTGGACCTAGACAAGGTCAACCTCAAGCCCCTCCTACCAACCATTTCTACAACTTCCTTCTGTGGGTGCACGACCCACAATGAGGACCATTGTTGGAAAAAGCATATTGCACCTATCTGGGCAAATCAGGTCTCTTCTGATGTCTGTGAAGATTCAAATGTTTCCGCCTGAAGATCTACTCAACCCATGGTTGTGGTTGAGTGGATTTGCTTAGAGATTGACAAATTTCTCCAGGATCATCTAACCTCACCATCAAATACTACTGAAGGATGTTCCTCTACCTTACCCATGTCTCCTACTAATACTAGTAATATAGATGCATCATCGACTTTGGCACATCTACCTATATTTTTGGCCGTTCCAAACTTTTCACTATCATGTTTAAGACTAAAAAAGTCCCACTTGTGACTGTTGCTTGTGGGACTCAGTCTGCTGTCCATGACATTATAACTATATCTCTGTCTTGAAATTTTCCCTTAAAATCTATCTAATATTATGTTCCATGATTTCCTCTGCATATGCTATCTGTCAGTAAAACTATTAAGAGCTTTTAGCACTTGATTGTGACCCCAAGGGTTATATAGTTTAGTATCTCCATATGAGGAAGATGATTGGTTCAGGCCATGAGGGAACATATGGACTATACAACCTGAATGTGTTGCAATATGTTGAAGGTTTTTTTGTGTGTGACTATAATGGCACTACTGCCTGGGCATTGTTGTGCTACAAAACTATGTTGCTTATTTTCTAGTTTTTTGGAAAATATTTCATGTGTGAATCATGCCAGTTTGACAAAAAAACTCGATCCATTTTTCATAAAAGGAAAGAAGTAGTTCGAAAAATCTATTTGATCTTGTTCATGCTAATATTTGGGGTCCATGTTGTATCTAGCTTGTTTGTCTATCTCTATTTTATTAATTTGATTGATTATTATTCTAGGGAAACTTGGTTAGTACTCCTCAAGGATCACAATACATATTTTGCAAACTATCACCACCTTTTTTACCGAGATCTGAACCCAATTCCAAACTACTATTAAAATCTTGCAAACTGATAATGCCCTCAAATTTATGCAAAAAATGTGGATCTTATTTGTAGTTTAAAGGGTATCATGCAAAATTGATAAACTTGACTCTTCTCCATTAAGTGTGTATTTTTGAGATATTTCTGAACTCATAAAGGATATCAGTGGTATGATGTTTTCAATCGATAATGGTTTTTAATGTGGATGTTATGTTATTTGAAAATATGTTGTTCTACTCTGATGAAGGGTCTACCTTATCTAGTGACCAGGTGAATCCTACTCCTATGCCTGAGGTAGTAGAACATGATCCTAATGATGAAATAGAACCAGTGTCTTTGGTTACAGTTCCCACTCTAGCTCCTAAAAAACCAATTCCTCCCTTGTCAATAGGTCACAACACCCACATGTATTCTCTGACCTACATTTTCCTATCAACCTAAGGAAAGGTGTTCAAACTTGTATTCAACATCCAATTAGTAATTTCTAATACCACTAATCTTGGTGCTACTTGCATGTTTTACTACTGCTCTTTTTACTATTTTTGTGCTAAAGAATGCTACACAAGCCCTTCAACATCTTGTCTAGCATCAAGTTATGGAAATTAAAATGTCTTTCCTATGAGATCATGTGACCTGATCATCCTGAAAATTATTTGGAAGTTGGATGTTGTTGGATTTTTACTATTAAATATCAACCATATGGTTCTATTAAATGACCGAAGTATTATCTTGTAGTGAAAGGATACACTCATACATATGGAGTGGAGTACTTTGAAACTTCCTCTCTTATGGACCGTCTCAACTCTATGAGAGTACTTATCTCTATAGCTATCAATAAAGATTGTCCTCTTTATCAACTTGATGTGAAAAACACCTTCCTATATGGTGTCATACATGAGCAAGTTTATATGGAGTAACCTCCTAGTTTTACTAGTCTGGGGGAGTGTTCCAAAGTTTCTAGACTCAGGAAGGTGATATATAGCCTAAAACAAAGACCATGAGTGTGGTTTGATTAATAAACTCAAAGAGTTCTCAACTTTCAATTTTGGTACTTACATTCTAATCATTCTATTTTTATTAAAAAAATAGCTCTGGACTTGTTGTGATTATTGTTTATGTGGACTATATCATTCTATCTGATGAATATTCTGAAGGTATTACAGCTACCAAACGATACCTAGAACATCATTGTATTACCAAAGATCTGGGTGAACTCAAATACTTCTTGGGAATTGAAGTTTCTAGATTGTTGTCTTCCGTCTGTCTTTGATAGTGCAATTAAGTGCTAAACCTTCTAATAGAAGCATGTATGCTTGGGTCTAAACCTACTAGTACTCCTCTGGCTCCTAACACTAATTGGAATGATGAATCTTCACCTTCATACCCCGATAACCATTAATACCGACAAAAAGTTGGTAAAACTTATCTATCTCATTGTGATGAGAGATGATATTACTACTATTGTCGGACTTGTCAATAGGTATTTGAACAAACCTCGAGAATGTCATTTTTTTTTGGTGAACCTAGCGTGTGTCCTTATCCATTGATAAAAGAAGACGAGTATGTACAATGCCTAGGGCAAAGCCCAAACAAAGAGGAAAGAAAATAAAAGGCAAACAACAAACCAAAACTAACTATACACCCTCAACCATGTATCGATTTTGTATCTATACATACTTGTTTCCAAATCCTTTCCGCACTCCTACTAAAGCTGCAAAAAACCCTTTGATTTCTTTCCTGCCACAGTCTTTGACATATAAGCCCTGCAGCAGTCTTCCTCTCTCCCGAGAACATCAAGACATCATCTAAGCACTTAGGATTGGCATCATACTCATCGTGAAAGAAGGCCCAAATATCAGAACTGAAGCTACAACCATTAGGATGATGTTTGTCACATTCTTCAATATTTGAAATCTTCTCATGGAAGAGGTTTACAATATCAGAGACATGGGCACTCCAAACTTATTCTATATTCAGACTCTCATTATGCTAGTAGTCGATGTGACTGAAAATCTACTTCTGGTTACTATTTCTTTGAAATTCAGTTATATGGAACAGTAACAAGAAGACTGTGGTTGTTTGGTCAAGAGCTGAAGTAGAATACAAGGCTATGGATCACACTACTTGTGAAATGATGTGGGTCTAAGGACTTCTTAAGGAATTTGATATTTTTGAATATGATATTATTCCTATACACTGTGATAATAAAGCTTCCACCTTAATTTCCAGCAATCCCACTTTCCATGAGCGCACAAAGCACCTCAAAGTGAATTACCACTTTGTCTGAGAAGCAATTCTTTCTAGACGTATCTATACTGGTTATCTTCAAATAGAAGAACAAGTTGCTGACATCTTTACCAAGATACTTCCCAAAACTCACTTTTCTAGACTGGTGGACAAGATGGGCATGATTGACATCTATGCTCCAACTTGAGGGGGGAGTATTTGTAGATTTAATTTATGTATTATCACATGTTGTGTGTTTTGTTATCTTGTGTTGTGTGTTTTGTTATGTGCTTAAAACCTATCTTGTCTTTAGCTTTTCTTTTAGCCCATATTGCCTAGTTTTGGTTCTCCATTACTCTCTTGTCCTATAAAAGAGAGTGCATTCTAACTTTTTTCTAATATATCAAAGAAAGGTTTTTTTGTTCTATAGCAACCAAATTGGTAGAATTCCATATATATGTTGAAATATTTATATCCTACAATGTTTTAGTGAATACATTTTAGATTCCCCACCCTATATGGTAATGACATTTCACCATATTCAATAATATTTATTATTCTAAATATCTCTTTTGTAGGTACACAATTTATAAACATATAAAATGTATGAATCATCTCTCCTGGCTATGAAAATAGTAAAAATGGATATAATTTATTAACTAAGTTTCAAGGATGATGGTGCTAAATGAAATATAAAAGTTATATGTTACTTAAACCCATGTAGAAATTGATGCTAAAGCAATGAATTTTACTTTTCCTCCATCCAGAGGAAAATAATTGATATGGTTGATGTTTTCAAAGCACATTTGAGTTGAATTAGACTCTTTGGATCAACTAAATTTTCAAATATTGGTTGCCACTACATCTGGAAAATCAACATTAGGTAAATCATGTGGCTGACCCAATTTCAAAATTAAAGCAACTAGATTTGAAAGACAACACATATATTTACTTTTGCATTGGTGTCTTTCTTCAAACTACATCATTATTTTTATGTATTCCAAAGTTATCCATGATCAATTGCAATCTTGCACTAGAAAAGTGAATGATCCAATAGGGATCGTACCATTTACTTCTTTTTGTGAAAACCCTTAGAATTGGATCCAACCCGTCTTAGAGAGAAATAATATTTCCATGACTTCATTACCATATTTCATCAGTGGTACTTAACATATTATTTATATATGTATATGTAAATGATCAAGTGAACATTAGGAATAAAATTTCCGTTAATTGTTTGTTATGAAAGCATGTATTATCCCTTTCTTTGATTATATTGTGATGATTCTTCATACATTATAGTAACTCTTATGACCATTGTACCTTTCAATCTCAATGGGTCAATGAATGAGAAAGAAGGTATTGATTTACATTATTGATTTAGATAAAAATTATTGGTGACTATAACATGGCTAGGTGGTGTAAAAGGTTATAGTAGTATTTCCAATGTGACATATTCCCATACACAATTTATGCAACATGGGAAAAGGAAATTAGTTTTCAACCACAAATATTCTTATCTAACTCCTATATCTACTCTTAGTTCAACACGGAGGTAGATAATTCCTTCACCGTGGTCTAGCATGGATCCCACCCAATCAATTGTCATGCAAGGACTAGCCATGATCATCATCATGAAGGAATATACCTATGGGGTTGGATCTAAGTAGGGATACATTGTGGCTATCCATGTTGATGGGAAAACACCATAATTCCACCAACTCCTGGATACATAAAGTGAGAATAACGGAATAAAAAGTAATTCAACATCCAATCAATGCCTTATTTATCAATTTTAGATGTGTTAGGATCATTAATTGTCTCTCAAGTAAACCATCTGGATCATTATTGTTCAATATTTTTTTATTTAAGACTATTCCAGTTTGTAGGTATTGTGCTATTTGGTATATACTCTCCTCAATCCATGGTTGCACACAACTTGTCATGCCTTTGGGAACATGCTTTAAAAATATTTCTTTTCATTTCATGGTTGTTTTCGGAGACCTTTTTTCTCAATACCAAGAAAGATATACAAAATACCAGACATTGCAAATAGTTTATGTAGCCTAGAAGATTATTATACTCACTTGTTGCATACTATCACGAAATTAATTTGTATCCTTATAGGGTGGATTATTTCTTATACAATTTTACAATATGGGTAAGATGTTTGACCACCCTTTGAATCAATGTCATTGTAATAAAGTATCTAGAATGACATAAAATGAGGTTATTTTTAAATGAATTCATATGAATAAACATATTCATCTTTAAAGGAATATTAAATGACTGATAACCCAACACATTCTAGCCACTTGTGTACTTTCTAAAAAATCTCATACATTGATCCAAAATTTCGTTTTTATTTTAAATCCCTTTCTAAATCAATGACACATTAAAATTCTTATGTAGAGATATTAACAACTATCATGAATGGATCAATGTCATTGATGATTTCCTTAGTAGTAAGTGGGATTTTGAGGGACATGGGAGGCAAACATATTGTTGGTGACTGTCACATCCTAAAATTTTGAGTAAAATAAGTATAGGGTCCTAATAGAAATCTCTCCACAGATTTAGTTGAAATTTTGGACTTAAGTGCAGATAAACTCTAATTAAAACCCAAAGTTTCAAATTTATAACTAAATGCTTCAATTGAACCCTAAGGTGAAAATATGACCTAATTATAATGTTTAGAGAATCTTCTTCTAGCTTTGGAGATAATTGTACATTATCAATCCAACTATAATTCAATCACATCGAACATAACCCTAATTAGTGAATAAGTTGCTTGTGGAGGTCAAAGAATGAAATTGACCTAAATAATGCCTTCAAAATGACCTAATAAAAGTTACATGGTCCAATTAGAAAAATATTTTTCTTTCCTCAAAATATGAGAGCTTAATCCTTTTTGGATAATTTATATAATTAAAATGAGTTTTATTACACAATCTTAAATTAGATAGATGTGACCCTAAAAAATTTGAAACCAAGTGGAAATTTAGATTCTTCACAGTCTAGGTAGAATGTGAAATTTGGTCTCTTATGAAGAACCTTAACTACCCCAATTGGGTTAGGAAAGAAAGTAATATCGTTGTAATCTTAAATTAGAAATGATTTGATATTAATGACCTCTTTCCTAATGATTTTTGTGTTATATTATGTCACAAGCTCTAAATGGGAGAGAGTCCAGTTCGGGTCAGACTATTTGACCCATCATCTCCTTGACCAGGAGTCATCCTCCTCACCCACTCCTACTTCTTTGAGAATTTCTCTCCCCCGTTGACTCTTATCCTCTTCGATATCCCTCTCTTTGTGGATCCCAGTTACAACGAAACTCAACAGAGCCTCCACGAGTGTGTGCCTATAAGAATAAGACCCTAAGATAAGGAAAACCCTAATGTGGGTAGACTAGTAGAATTTCAAGGATGAAATTAATTTAAGGTGGGTAAAATTGTCACATCCTCAAATTTTGAGTAAAATAAGTATAGGGTCCTAATAGAAATCTCTCCACTGATTTAGTTGAAATCTTGGACTTAAGTGTAGATAAATTCTAATTAAAACCCAAAATTTTCAAATTTATAAGACCTATTTATAATGTTTAGAGAATGTTCTTCTATATTCAAAGATAATTGTACATTATCAATCCAATTATAATTCGATCACATCAAGCATAACCGTAATTAGTGAATAAGTTGCATGTGGAGGTTAAAGAATGAAATTGAACTAAATAATGCCTTCTAAATGACCAGATAAAAGTTACATGGGTCAATTAGAAAAATAAAATTTCTTTCCTCAAAATTTGAGACCTTAAACCTTTTTTGATAATTTTATATAATTAAAATGAGTTTTATTACCCAATCGTAGATTAGATATATGTGACCCTCAAAACTTGAAACCAAGTGGAAATTCATATTCTTCACACTAATTCTAGGTAGAATGAAAAATTTGGTCTCTTATGAAGAACCTTAACTACCCCAATTAGGTTAGGAAAGAAAGTAATATAGTTTTAATCCTAAATTGGAAATGATTTGATATTAATGATCACTTTCCTAATGATTTATATGTTATGTTATGTCACAAGCTCTCTTGGAAGAGCTTCCAGTTTGGGTCAGACTATTTGACTTGACGTCTCTGTGACCAGAGTCATCCTCCTCACATGCTCCTGCCTCTTTGAGAATTTATCTCCCCCTCTAACTCCTCTCCACTTTGATCTCCCTCTCTCTATACATCCCAGTTACACCAAAACTTAGAAGAGCCTCCATGAGTGTGAGCCTATAAGTATAAGACCCTAAAATGAAACGTCACTACCACCTTGCCCAATTTTAATCTGTTCCTTATTTGCGACATATTGCCTTCACCTAGAACCTACCTGGAGGTCGTCTCAGGGTTTGTGACAAAAATACTACTAGGTAAGGTCTAGTTCATCTTTTTACACACTCGATAAACATTCCTACCCTCCATTTTATGCCCAAAACAAGGTATTTGGTTCTTTCCCCATTTTCCCCTTAGTTGTTGTGCTGATGATCTCCGGTCAAATATTCATTTTTCCTCATTTGTCGGTCCTCGGTGACTTCCTCCGTGGCTTTGGGATTGTTTGGGTTCTCGTTGTATTCCTATTTTTTACCTCCGAGTCAAAAGTCCAGCACGGCTTCCCCCTCCCCTATTCCTCCTCTGCCTCTTCATGGCGGCAGGGATTACTCGGGCTCCAGAGCATCAGAGGACCATGTAAGAGCCCGTTGATTTTGGTCGGTGATGAGGTAGCATCTGGCCCTCTATTTTCTTGCAACGAGAAGAAGAGGAACATGTTTTGGTTTTGAGATTTCACTCTAGACTTTTCTGGTTCACCTCCGATCTGGAGAAGAAGACCCTAAACATTGCTTTTAAAGTTTTGCCCTTTACTGGTGATGTATATGTCATGCCTATATGGTCAAAGCCGTCTTTTTGTCTTCTTTTTTATGAGTGGCCATGCTGTCCCAAACAAGTGGATTTTTCTCTAGTAGCCCGTCTCTTTGGTCCACGTATATTGTGGGGCTGGGCCATGCATATTTAAATTCTAATATTTGATTTCTCAATTTTCCTATTGGTCCAGACTTCAATAATTCATAACTAATTCATTGGTTGTCAAAAAATTTCATAAAAATACTCGATGGAAAGATAAAACCACAAAAAATAATATTATTCTAATCTCAAAGCCAATTTTTAACCAATTTTACCAATAAACCCTTAATGAACACTCAAACCCTAGAAATCAAGTTTATTATTAATCATTAATGAAGATTAATTGTTTCAACATGGTAATTAAGATTTCATCATCCTAAAGAGGGTGATTAGGAGTTTCTCCAATCTTTGTAAGTGGTTCATGCACTTTGAATATTATTATTGGATATTTATATGCTATTATGTATAATGTATGTGTTATTATGTGAATGTATTATGCATGCTATAGTTTTATTGATTCAAGTTAAAAGTTCATCGATAAATGAAACCCATTTTACAGTTTATCTTCAAGAATCATCATATCACATTATATTGATGTTTAAGAGCAAGAGTAAAGAGTATTCAAGAGTAAGAGTAAAGATAATGAATGAACTTTATATAAGATCCTCATCATGGGATTTCCTTGAATTCAATGTACTTTTGTACAAATCATGGGCTTTCCTAGCATACAATGTACTTGGGTACAAATCATAGGCTTCCTAGCATATAGAGCACTACGGTGCAATTCAAGAGACACTTCAGTGCAAAGAGAAGAGGCACTTCGGTGAAAAACTTACAGACTCTTATATAAGTCAGATAAAAGACAATGATAAAATGCAAGGTTTATTTTCATGATGTCTAAATGTTTTCTTTTCAAAGTATATGTTATTTCAATTTTATAATATGTTCAATTCCACTTACAAACTATTTCCCACAAGAAAGGAACAATATATGATATAGCTATCTAAGGACCAGCTGAAGAAGAAGATCAAGGACATCTGTGACCAGACCTGGTGGGGTGCAAACTATTAGTAGATTTGATTGTCCTTTATGTTTATGAGACATGCATTTTAGATTAGAGTATGAGCTTTATGTTATGAGTTGAGATATGAGAAACTATGCAATGTATAACTATACAATGTATCCTGTATATATTTATCAAACTTTATTTTTATACAATGATTATCATTTTGTGACATCCCCAATAATATTATGCTTCCACTCAACAAATTATACATTTTAGAAAAATTGGGATGTTACAATGACATTGAATTGGAACAATATATTTTAGGAAGTATATCTAAGTTGCTCCCAACGGTCAAAGAGGCTAGGGTACCATGACTAGAGTTGTTCTAGACCCATACTGAACTCATCAATGTTTTTTTAAATGTTGAGGATGTAAGCCTCTAAGGCTAGATAAGGCAATGTTTGGTGACACCAAGAATCCTCTAATAAAAAGGGAAACTCAAATGACAAGTTTGTAAATGAGTGAAGTAATGGATGTTGATTCCTTTTGGGACTCTACATGAATATCAATTGATATTTAACTGTGGTCTTGACGAGTAGATATATAATTCTTATTTTGGGTTTGGAAGTTAGGAATTTGCATTTCTTGAGATTGTGGAATGTTCACACGTATGCATTTCTACCCACTGTATGTCAAATGCTTTTTGTTATCCACTCAATGTTAAATTCTTATGGAGTAGATGATTATTGCTCATAGGTTACATAAACTTACTTAGAGGAAAATGAATCTTCCTTGAATAATTATTTCTTCAAATATGGTTTAGTGATGACTGTCCTTCCAAATTTTTTGTTCTTTTAATTAAATTACATCATAGTTATGATTCATTTAATGATTTTTGCACTATTTTGGTATGTAGATCTTTTAACAACTATGGGGTAGTCGACAAGGCCATCATGCTAGTTTCTATTGTAGTTATACTCTTATACTGCCCAACTTGTGGGAGGTTTTGATACACATTTTGTCCCATTATAGAGGGAGTTCAATAGAATATGTACTTATCATCATGCATTTGCAAAGATAAACATGTAATGTAAGGTCCATTGTCATGCTCATGAAGGATATAGGTTCATGTGAAAAATTAATTTTATTTACCAATAATTTAGACATAGTCACATACTTGTGGCGAATAGAGTTACATAACGTGGATATCATATAGAAAATTACAACTAAGTCTCGGTGTTAGTATAAAACAAAAAAGATCAAAGTGATTCAAATGTGACATTTTTAAGTAAGATTAGGCATTTTTTACCGTATGGACAAAGGGTCCAACTTAGTAGTCATACACCCAAGTGTATGTTAATTTGTAGTCCATCTCTTTGTTTGACTACATGGAAGCCCCTACAATATTTCTTCATTAGTTAAGAATAATAGATATCGTGTACAAGTACCAACACTTAGGGGTTGTTTGGCAGGGTGTAGTTGGGCGACAAAGTGTGTGTTTGATGTACACTTTTACATCCCGAACACACTAAACTACACCCCACTACACCTAACCACACTAGCCATAAGTTTATATCCATATAACATCCTTACTTCATCTTCTTAAAACTAGAGAGGAAATCAAAATATTTGGATCATTTGAGAATTCACAATAATTTACATTTAGTAAGCTATATGGTAAACAATTCCATGCCTTCAAGTTTTGAATACTTAACGGCTACACGAGATTGAATCTTTTGGCCATCATATGACAAGTCTGTTTGCACGTATTTAATTTAGATTTGTTCATACTAAATTATTGTAATGCGGCCATATTGCTCATATCTTCGTGGCCCTTATGACGATCATCATGGACATCTTTATGTATGGGTTAAATATTTATCTATAAGTACTTTAATATCATGTATGGTATGCGGTGAAAAAGAAAGAGAAATATATATTCCCAGGGGAGCATGGTGGGGCACGGGCCCCCATCTTCAATAAATCAACATAATAGTTGAATACATTAATTGATACATTCATACTCCCTTGGTTTTCTTGGACATGTCTCATGAATGAGAATAATACACACAAATCTAAAAACTTCATGATATAGTGACTAATGTCTCTCACATGAGGTGTTAGTGAATAAACTAAAACTTCCTTACTAGTGTGCCTGAAATTTCTAATACACTAGCTAGGTCCTGACTAGGAGTACGTTATTTTAAAATCTGTATTGAATCACGTTAAAGTTTTATAGTGTACTATCCACTATAAAAGAATTTTGTACACATATAATTTTACAGTGTGTTGATAGCTCATTGGTTGACAGAGGTCTTATAATGTTTATTTGATTTTGTGGTTGTAGGTTCAACTCTTCAACATTATTTTTATTATATTTTAGCATATTTTTAAATTTTCATTGACCCTCACTATCCGAGTCAGATAATTAAAGTTAGTTATCTATGGATACAACTTTGTAACAGGAAGGCATCAAGGTGTAACGAGACAATTGAATTTATAATATACAGATTTATTTTATAAAAACAACATCAACTTTGTATTTTGGTCACTAAAAATAATATATATGACATTTTTGAAAGAAAAATTCCGATATGAACTGTAACCAGGAGCGAGCAAAAATTTATAACCAAAATATTAAATTTGTAAGAATGTTCAGTTTGTAACCAAAATCAATGGGTAACCAATTTGTGTTATCTAAGTAGATAAAGAATACATCCCCTATATACATATTATATATATATATATATATATATATATATATATATATATATATATGTGTGTGTGTGTGTGTGTGTGTGTGTGTGTGTGTGTGTGTGTATACATATATGTATATGTATATATATACACACACACATCACACACATATAGAGAGAGAGGGGTCAAAATAATGGCTGAACTGTGGTACCGGGAACATTTTCCGTACCATAGCATTCCTCTTTTCAACCAAGGAAATACTTTTGTAAACTATTTTTGTATCATCCACTCTAAAATGTCCATCCTCCTAGTACTGGCGTCAGATCCATAAACTATTACTTGCATCTGATCGGGTGATTATTGTTTGTAGTGGGAAAGGGTCTTAAGTATTGCATTCAATTGTCGTTTATACCTATTAATTGACTAACAACATTGGATTCTGATACATTCAAGCAATAGCTGCGCCAGTGTTTATTCTATCCGACTAATTAAATTTCGTCAGTATTTCATTCAATTGTATATCATTCTATCGAACTAATCAAATCCCAACGGGCAAGCGGTCATTAGTACTTGATTCGATTGTCATGTCTACATTTAGTTGGTAAATTGCAAACAACACTAGACTCTGATACATTATACAAATAGGTGCGATCTTCTTTATTCCATCAAACTAATTTAATTTTTGTATTTGATTACTATAATAGAAATGATGGAAAAGTTATAAAAAACTAAGCATATGAAATACTTTTGTATTAAACATATAATGGCCAATATTGCCACCCATTGTTGGTGCAAGAAACTGGTCAAGAGGGGCTTTCCCAACCAGCCCACCAAAGTTCAGTTCCCACCCGGCAAGTTCTAGGTAAAAATGGAAGATGGTATTATATTGTTAGGGGGAATCCATTGGTGGCTTGTTCTAGGAGGTGTTCTTATTAAAAGAAATAATGTCCACATTTTTGTTCTTCTAAGAAATAAGACTTGATTTTTTAACTAACACATAAAAAAAGCATGTAGGTTTTGTCCCCTTGAGATCCGAATGGACCAAATGTTCTTCTATATCTCTTTTCAGTAATATATTTCTTCTATATATCTTGCTTTTCATCTTAACATTGGTTTTGCTCCTATTCTATGTCGGATAAACAAAAATAAATTGGGACCAAATAGAAGTCGAATGTTGAGGTAAACAATTGAGGATATTTTATTCTATATTCTAAGATATCTACAAGTTTCTTTATATTCAACACAAAAATTTGGTAATTCTATTATCCACATTATATTATTAGATCAGGACAATATTGTTAATTTTAGTAACTAGACAATATTGATATTATTGGATATGAAGATATATCTTCAAACAAAATGAAAACAAGAGTCGACATCTGGTTCTTTATCATAAATTTCTACCCATTGGGCTGAAACAATTATTGGTACATGTATATGTTATTACCAATGGTGATGTTGGATTTAAAAAAAAGAGTAGAAGAAGAAGGTAAACTAAATTCTATTGAGGATGGATATCTCTTACGTTAGCCACAACTATGGGACATATAATTCTTCAAAGCTATTATGATCGCTATGTGTGCTCATCTCCACTACATTCACCCTGATACCCTACAACTGACAAATGAAAAGCAAATGTTTTTCCAAATTTCAACCAGATCACTACTCCAACATGACAAACATGATGCACGTTGATGTTGGTTAGAATATATGCACTATTTGAATCACATCCAATGAGACACACAAACCAACACTTCATTAGAGGGCCTCAACGACCCCTACCTAATCCACTTCTCATGAAGGATCTAGAATCACCCAAATCCATGAAAAAAATACATAATGACACATCATCAGACACAAAAGGTAATGTGTGTGTTTGTAGAGATGCAAATCCAATCCACCCTAATAAGAGAATTGGGACATCTAGCAAGCCAATTGCATCATACTACACAGACACAAATCATCTTCTCCAATGACTCATTACTCTATAACAAAGATCTATGGTGCATGAAAGGATACCATACAACATTGAACAACAACCAACAAGAAAGAAAGATAAATACAAGATAACATCCAATTTTGTGGATGTTACATGCCTATTTTACCCTTGATTTCCTTCAACATATTAAGACATTTTCATGAGAAATTTCATAATTAAATGTATTAATTGGTATTATTTCTTTAGAATTATTTGCATATTTTTAGAAAAATTTTCAAATTTGTGCCATTGCAACATTTCCATCGATCATCATAAGTTCTAATTGATGACCACAAGCCTAGGGGAACCATCCATCTCCAATGAGAATCATCATCGACCATAGAGAGCATCGATCGTCTACCGATGAGATGACTGAAGACTACTCCTAGATTGAAATCCCAAGTTCATCAACCAATGAAATTGTGATACACTTCACTAATGAAAATGGTTGGGAGAACAAATGATGTTGAACCAAGATACCATCAACAAATGATTCCAATCCCCAAAGGAAGTATAGGTCCATGATATGATGGCATGATAGACTAGCCCACTAATTGAATGCAAATATTTATGACTAATGAATCTCTTTGATTTCATCCAATGATGAAGTAGTGAGCCACTCACTGATAGGCCACCAAACTACCATCAACTAATAGAAGAGAAATTTTTTTCTCATAGATGAACTTGTAGAATCCACCAACCAATGAATTGCCAGCTAACAATGAAATCATATATCTCCATTAATGAAGATCCTGCAATATTCATTGCAACAAGTTAGTTAAGTGTGTGCCCTGAGGCAATTTCAAGTCAACCACTACCTACCTTCAAGAGAAGGGAAGTAGAATAGATCTTTCTCGACCTCCATCTATAAATGATGAATGCCTCTATCAATGTTAGTGATCCCCATCATTCTTCATTTTTGAAATTAGTCATAGATGAGAATGTTTCCATTGACATCAATAGTCCAACATGAATCATGATTTCTTACTATTTGTCTTCTCTTTCCTAACTCTATTTTCCATTTAATTCACTATTTTTGAAAATGGCCAACGTTTCTTGTAAGTCAACTGTCACTCTTTAACATGAGTCACTAGCCTTATTAAATTGGGCTGGGAGTAGCACTCAGGCCCTCCCAAATATGTAAACATTCATATTCCATAAATTTATATATCCATAGAAATTTGTATATCTTTCTTTTGTTCAGTTTTGAATCACTTCCATGCTTAGCTACCATCTTACGATGATTGATTTCTTATGCCTTGAGATATTAGTATTTAGATTGTATTTAGAGTTGAAGAGTAGTTTCAATGCATCATAGTTTAGATTCCTAGAGAAAATGATCATATGGTTGTATATATGGTGGTTTGTAAGTCATATCAAGAGATTGAGATGCTTATAATCTAGATCTATCCTAAGCTAAAGAGAGGAGGGAATAGACATAATTCACAATTTCTTCTAAATTATGCTAAGGTATACAATGGGTATTGGTTACATTACATGTCTGGTGAAATTTCACATAGTCAATGATACCTAACCCAAGTTCCACATAATATGAAGATCTACCAAAAAGAGATCTACCATTGGTTTTGATTGTTAACTTAGTTTTATGTTCTTTTTTTGCTCTTAATCTAGTTTGGTACTAGGTTTAGATAGGTACAACTGTTCCACACCTTGATTGAATTTGCTAAGCTAAGATCTAAGGTCCTAACAATGTGCCACTCCATGGCCCTATGGTCAACCCTATTTACTAATACTAACCCCACATTCCTTTGAGGGGGTCTCATGGGTTTAGGTTACAAAGTCAAATACTAATCCTTGTAGAACTAGCTCCTTTATTATCATATTTTGGACACAAGCTTCAAAGGCAATCAACTTTTGGTTCTATTGTTGAGGTTAAGGCAACCAACAATTGTAAAGGACCCTAGGTCTACTTAGACTTTGTTAGTGAATTTATTTATAGCAATAAATACAATTTCACAAAACTTGAAAATATTTGCAATTTACCTTAGAAATTTAGTTACATGTTTGGTATCTTACATAACCTACTTATCTAATTCCTAGGTACTAAGTAAACCACTTTTCATCAAGAAGAGGAAATTATGAACAAAGCTGGAGGAGTAGCAAGAAGGTGACAAAAAAATTGGAGTCGGAGCTAGAGTAGTAGTACCTTCAATCTTTCATACGTCCCTCTGTTCCCTCACTAGGTAAAGAGAGAATGATACTGGGCAACCTGTGATGGTCTAAAGGATGAATGTGGCCAACTTTAATCTCAATCTTGCATTCATTCTTGTCTTCCATCAAAAGACATTTGGGGGGGGGCGTTCTCCTAAGGATAACCCCTACCTCCACATTGATGCCTTTAAAAGTTTCTATGACACGTTGAAGATAAATAAGGTTCCTTAAGAGGTTATATAATACAAGGCTTTCTCATTCTTTCTATGATACTCTCATGGTATATCACACCTTGAACAATAAAAGTATAGAAAAGTAGGAGGACCTGAGTAATGCATTTGTCATGATTCTTCCCAATTGAAAATACAATCAAATGGGAGAAAAAAAATAGTGGATTCAATTAGAAAATTTCAAAAAAAAACTATTTGACAATTAGGAAATATATTGAAGTTATTAGAGACATCTCCTCACCAATTGAAAAGGAATACCTGATATATACCTTCTACACTGGCCTATCCCAAGACAAAAGAAAATCCAAAATCACAGACACCGATAGTGACATCATGGAATTGAAAATTGAGTGCTCTATAATGATAAATAAAAACATGGCAACTCTTCAATATATATATATATCTATAAATATAAATATATATATATATATATATATATATATATATATATATATATGGGACTATGAGAGAGGTCCATCTGGAGACGTCTCTGTAGTAGAAACTTTTAGTCACTCAAAAGCTATGGAGGCCCTAACAACAAAAATGGATAAAATAGATACCGACGCCTAAAGGAGAAAAACATGAAAGATAAGGGCCTTCTGGAAATAGTTATGAACTATCTCACGTGTGGAAAAAGTTGACACATCTTGGACCAGTGCATCTATACTCATGAAGGATAAGAAGATAATCTGGAAGGAGGAGTTGAAAATCTTTTACTTGTTGGTTATAAGAGGACATCTCATGCAACATTCTCATATGGAAATATATCTACATTAGAAAACTCTTGAATCCTTAACCAACCTCCTAAACCAACTGGGTTTGGAAAAGGTAATGAAGTGTCTGGTTTGCAATGCATTACTAACTTTCAACAGAATTGAAACTTCCAAAATAACATGGTATCCTATAGTATGACTGATATGTTTGACATAACCCAAAGATAGAATGATATAAAATACAAGTAAATAAAAGTACAAATAAAATCAACAACAATTGATCATTATGCAAGCTGAAATAGGGAGTATGACCGACCAAAATTTTGACTCCAACAACATTAGTACATGTTACATCTATAAGTGGCACATGAAGTGGGTTTGATCAAGAATCTAGTAGGATAAATTCTCTTTAACATTAAACATAACAAAAGAGGTAATGAATCCACCATGGTCACTCTTAGATCAAGAACTCTTCTCAACCCTTAAAATCAACCAACCCAAAATCATAGTGGTTGAATAAGATAAAAATTGCAAAAGTCATTCTTGAGAAAACAATGACTAAGGAAAAGGGTAAGGTGAAGAAATATGCTAATAATGTAGGATATGGGGAAGGAAAATTCACCAATGTTGATCAATATGCAGCTAGGATAGGATAGTAAGCCCCTACAACTTAGTAAAATCCCACCTCATTAAGGGATATAAAAATTCATTGAGGAAATGAACAAGTTACATCATGACACTCCCTTCCGATTTTCTATTGAAGGAAATCCCAACTCTGCTAAATTATACAAAGATATAACAACAAATACGAGACATGGTATATATGTGGAAATCATTACACTTGCAAAGATGTCTAGTTTTTTTTTCCAAGAAAACATGCCTACAAAGCAAAAAGACCCTAGAGCATTCACAATCTCATTTCAAGTTAGAGACCATGTAGAGGGGCAAGGGTTAGGTTATCTAGATGTAGATACAAGCCTCATGTCACCATATCTAGTGATGTGAATCACCTAACTGACATGGTAAATATAATAATTAGTTATCAACTCATGGGTCCCCTTTCACAAAACCAAATGGAATCGTCGAAGATGTGCCTATAAGGATGGGAAGATTCTTCATCCTCTATGAGATATTAATGATTGACAAACTTGAGGAATATACATGTCCTACGATATTTGGGAGACCTTTCCTATCTATAGGGAGAATGCTAATTAATGAAGAGGATGAAGTCATAACAATGAGAGTTGGAAATAACCTCATTGATGTTAAGGTTTAGAACTTGATGAGAGGATTGTCTTTTTTCAAATAACTCTACTGTATGTACTAATACATATGACATTGTGAAGATTTTCAAAGAACAAATTTGTTTCGTAGACCCCCCCCTCATGAGAGCATAGATAAACTAGACATCAACAATTACCAATCCAAAAGTAGAAGAAATGCTACATTGTCTCGAAGAGGAGGAATTTGAGATTTTCATCTAGGACATGGTAGACGATAGGGAGATGAAAACTAAAAATTACAAGTCTTTGAAGAGGACTGCAATTGATGACAAGACATCTAAGCCTCTACTTGAACTATAGCAACTACCCGACAAACTTTAATACACATTCTTAGATAATGAAGGAAGTAAGCTTCACTAGAACATTTCTGACATCTAATGTCACTTTTATGAACACTAGTTACAAAGAAAAACCAACAGCCTGACACCTATAGGGTCAGTTGTAAAGTACAAATGTCACTATTAGTAAACTCCTACTGATTAAAATAAAATATCAGTATCAATTTTTCTATAACGTCAGTTATGCCTTTAAGAAATAGAAATCCTAGATAACCTGCAAAATTTAATTTTAGGGAAAATTTTTCTCTAAAAGAATTTAGGTTAGGGTCGTTTGTTGAAAACCGACGACATACCCTTCACGTGAAACAAATATTCTCTCCAAAATACCTCTGTCATCGGTTTTTTTTAAAAAGCCGATATTATACGTCTTTTCTACAAAGACATGTTTTACTTAAGGGGTCAATTCTTTAGTAGGAAACTAATAATAGAAGGTTCATGCCACGTACCATAAAAATATCCCTCCCTAATTTCTCTATATCGTCAATTTCCATTTCAAAAGCTGGTGGCTAAGTCCTTATTGAGGCTGGCACCTTTTATTGGGATAAGGGCTTTTGTCGTTGGTTTCTTTAGGAGGAATCAATGACTAAGTCCTTGGTGCGGGTATCAGTTCCCTTTCTAAACTGACTACTAAGTCCTTAGAATGGGTGACACTTTTTTTTATAGAGACAAAGGTTTTTGTCGTCAGTTTCATTAGCACGAACTAACTACATAGTTTAGACTGTGTCTTCAGTTTTGATATGCGACCGATACTATGTCCTTCATCGTCAGTTTTTTCCAGCAATTGACGACTATATGTAACTTAATATCACCTACAAAACAAACTTTTACTCAATCTCTATTTCATTTCTTCTTGATTACCTAGCTTTGGAAATTTTGTCTCTTTCACAACTCTTCTAGTCTTGCTCATACTGACACCATTGTCATCATCACTGGATCTCCCTTTACCGTTTGCCAGAGCTCTCTGATGCCTCTATCACCACCACTCGTTCTTCTTCTCTCGGCCTCTTCCAGAGCTATCTGTTGCTACGCTAGAGCTATATGTTGCTACTTCCACTTGGAGCTTTGCCGCCACTGCTTGGATCTTGGATGCCACCACTCTCTGCCTCTATTTGAGTTGCTTCTTCCTCCCTCTTTGTCTACCCTGGCCTACTTCATTTAGGTATATTTTGATTCTCTATTTGATTTTTTATTATATATCTATTGAATTGGTGATTTGCTATTAAATGAAGGATGATAACTAATTTTTAGTTCTTCTTATTCTTAATTTCTTAATTTTGTCTAGTACTACATACCTCATTATGTTATATATATGCATGAATGAACTAACTCAAATGGAAGAATGAATTAAATGAAATAATGTTACACGCTTGTTTAGTTTTTAAGTACATGCATGTTTATGGATAAAAGAATTTTCCTAAATTAACCTAATATAGACTGAAATTATACATATTTAACCTAAAGTATATATACCATGTGTAGTTCTAATGTCTTCCCATCAGTTTTCCTTCCTACTATGGGTTCCCTAATGTCTTCCATTGAAAAATAAATGAATGGTTTCTTGTTTAGTTTGTTTAGAAATTTTCATATAAATGTTAAATATTATGTCCATATAGTTACATAAAACCTAGGATATGAATGATGAAACTAGGATCATACATATAGAAATGAAAACATATATGTATTTTGTTTGCCTAGAAACCCATCCGAGATTTACACAGTAGGAGTGAATATTGGATAGTCCTCAGTTTGGGACTATTCTAGAACACAATCTCACTTAGGATGTAAGTGTATAATGTGTATTCAGTTTTCAAGATGTTTTGCAAGCACTTACCCATTTGTTCTTTAAGTACATATCTAGGTGGACATTTTCTGATCTATATCAGTGTACCTAGGAGAACTGTGGGGAAGTGATTTTGAAATTTTCTTGAAAACCAAATACACATTATACACTTACTAGTGAGATTAGGTGTTCAAGAATGGGATAGATGGTACACACACTTGTTTTCTCTTTGATCATGGAATTGATAGATCATGGATGTTTATTCCAAATTGCTACTATCCAAAGTTTATTAATGGTCTTGATCTGATTGTAAGATTTGTGGAGGAATGTAGGAAACAACCTGGAGATAGGTTCTATTATTCATGTAGGAATTGCAATAACAACTTAAAAGTCAGCATTTTTGACAATATCAAAAGTCATGTCGTGTTCAATGGGATTGTGTAGGGCCATATAAAATTGTACTGGCATGGAGATATTCCTATAAATGGTCACCTTTAAACCAAAAGTGAATGTTATGTCTTATTAAGGGTTTGACATAAATGGATCATATCACACAAAATGTCAAGATGATAAGAATGTCGTCCAAAACAATGGGGTTACCCTTTAGTCCTCTTCATTGTATTTTTCTAATGCAAAGGATAAGAGTCCATGTGAAGTTAAAATGTCTATTAAAATGTCATTGAAGACATATCAGAGTTTGACTACATAGATTTTTAGAGTTCTGGTCTTTAGGTGTAATTGGGTTGATAACACCAAAGGAGTTGTAATGATGAATTGGGTTTCAAATTACTAAATTTTGACAATTTTGGCAAGGGTGAACCATTCACAATGGCATCATAGGTGAAGCAATTATTTTATATCGATGATCCTGCAAATGAAAAATGATATGTTGTCCTTCATGGTACATGATAGTTCATTGTAGATCCTATTGTTTAAGAAGAGTACTATGAAAAGTATGATGACTTCAATCCATTCTCAGTTGGGTTGCCAACACCAAATGTTGAAGCTAATACTGACTTATATATGTGTGGAGATCACATAGAAAGAATGTTAATGATCCATGAAATAATCAATACTAGAGGCATGCATTTTATTTTTTCAAATGATAGATGTGAATTTTACATTCTTTATTACTTATATTTTATTGTTTTACTATTTTATATGTCATTTTTTAGATGGCATCTGACCTTGAGTATGATGATTGTGATGGTGATTACCGTGAGGGTGAGGACTAGTATGATGTGCACCGTGGATGACACTAGTGTACATTACATTCTTTTATTACATAGATGTACATTTTACAATGTCTATCACTAAGTTACATTTTTTATGACTTATATGTGTTTCTTGTCAATTTTAACATCTCAAGGATGTGCACCCTAAGGATCTTGTTGATCTTTCTTAGGAGCATCTTAAGAATGCAAAGAAAAGAGGCATCATTACGATGTACAAGTTATTAGATCAAAGGGGTAAATGAACGAAGTTGGTCGTTGAGTTTGATGATGCATGAAATCCTTTTGGGAGGAATCATAATTCTTTTATATAATATCTAGGGGTTCTTACTTGTAGTAAATCAGGTATAATAGTAGAACCTTGACATAGAATTGATCAAGGAATGGAAGATTGAATATGGAAAAACTTATGTGTGAGATATTATTATTTTATATATATTTACAATTTTGTTTTAGGAATATCCATTAAGTATATGAACTTTTGCAGAGCATATTTGACCTTGATAAAAAACAACATCATAAAAAGGTGTTGCAACACTGTGGAATGGTACTAAGTAATTAAAGGACAAATTTGACAAGAGAATTAATAATGAACGGGAACAAAAAGAAGCCAATCACTGAGCAGTGGAACTATTTCGACATGAAGGTGTGTAATACCTTTGTTGCTTCAAGAAAAATTAATGAATTCAAGGTATTAAGCTTCCACATTTAGAATACATTCTTATGAATTTGTTGTATTATATATGTAGAATTTGTGTTGGATTAACCAGTCTTTAAGTAACGTTTAAAGAGAAAGGCGTACAAAGAATGTACACAACCACAAGTTGGGTCAAGGTGGATACACAAGGTTTCACCAACAGAGACTGGATGCATCTTCTTCTTAGCATCCTACTCCTGGGACTATTGAGTCCTCTACTACTAATGAACCTCTATTTCGCCATGAGGAGTGGATAACTGCTAGGCAAACCCAATCTAGAGAAATACCCAACCCTGCAACCATTGAGTTTGCTTCAAAAATAGTAAAATTCAACTCGTGCATAAATTACTATTAATGATTGTAATGTTTTACCTTGATCTTTATTGTTATGTTTTACTTACCAATTACTATTAACGGTGATTAGTGGGAGTTCTAAAAGCAAAGAAAAGAAGGCTAGTTCATCCCTAAGGGGATGAATTGATAGTTTCTCTAGGTAATCTAGAGCATCCTGGGTGTGTTAGGGCTGCAAGTGCTGGTGTTGGTATAGATCCTTCTTTGAGCCATTTGAGCATAAGCGCAAGTCTGTCCAAAAATGAGGATTCTCAAAAGAGAAGGTACAAGAGACGATTATGAAGGAAATAGAGGAAGCAATGAGACATTATTATGCTTCTCATTCAGCTCCTTAGACAGTATCTATGGAACCCCATTCTCCATAAAAGGTGGACCCGCTACAAGAGGTGGTTTGGAGTAATGTCATAGACCCACCAACTAGCATGTCCACTATAAGTTTATTTTGTGATATAGTAGTCATTCAAATTTATTTGTATAATATGTTTTGTGTTTAGGCATATATAACACTATATACAAATTTGTAGAGGTTGAGTCCATGTTGTCGTTTACTAGAAGGATATGTTGTTACACTGGACGAGACTTACTCACACCTTCTAGGTGACATAATTCATGGTGCTCCAATGCCTGCCGATGCAGTTCACGTGATGCCAAGGCTTGTTTACAACACTTGGAAATAGACAACACTGCCATATGGCCACCCCGACCAAGAGATGATAGGTGATACAGAAGGTGGTGTGGTTGTGTGCCCAATGCACGATTTAACTATACCTATATATGCTTTAATTTACAATGTATATATATATATATATATATGCAAAACATAACACCTAAAAAACCCCTATTGTTCGTCCTCCACTTCCTCCTAAAGCTATACAATTGCCTTTTTGGATTGCAAAGGACCTATTCTATCCTCTAGGTCCTAATTGTAAGGGGTTGGGAGTATGTCTAGGCGACTTTGAAGAAGGATTTCCTATGATGGTCCATATTAAGGAGGATGTTGTAGGTCAAGATCATGATACTAGTGTATTTTTGAAAAGTTTTATGGAGTTGTTTACTTATGCTTGGTTGAATATAACCGTGATAGAGTCGTTGGATATGGTGATATCTTATGGTCAAATACCTCATTTTATATATGTTGATCTATTTTATTATATAGTAATACATATATGATATACATTTTTTAGCTGTTTATATAGGATGTGTACATAGTTCACACTACCCCATGTGGCATTTCTATTTCCATCATTATTTATCTGTGTACATAAAGATCCAATATTTGTTATAAAATAATGCTTTACCACATTTAAACATTTTAGTAATGTGAGAAAGAGTGTGATTATAGCTCCTTTCAATGTTGAGTAAGTTTTAGTTACTTTGCTTAAAATTTTGACTTAAGAATTATATTTCATTGTAGAATTTGAGTTTGTTTTGTTTGCCTTCTTTTCACTTAGGAATAATCATTAAATGTTGTTGATAATTGTCACCTAGACTCTAACTATGCATTATCTAGATCCTAAGGGTGACAAAATTGACAATGGGGGACACAAAATAAAAAAGGAAATTATTAATGTGAGTAAATTTTATATTTGTTAGAATATATTAATTTGTATATCATTTATTACATGATTATTTATTAATTGAATTCAATGTGTGACATCAACTTATAGGGGTATAAAAGAATTCAAAAAGGCTGGTGGAAAGGCTGATAAGAAAATGAAAGTGTAGTTTTGAAAAAAATGTTGATGTAGTTTTTGACTTCAACACATTATTTAATGCAAATTGTGCTTATTTTTATTTATTAACATTTTGTATGGTGGTAAATTTATAGTGTCCTGTACAAGAAATGATTTGGAATGTGGATACTATGGGCTATGATATATGGACTTGATTGTCAGATAGGGGGCACTAAACATCCACTGTATACAATATATATATATATATGTATATATATATATATATATATATATATATATATATATATATATATATATATATATATATATATATATATATATATAGTCTTTATCATCATAAGTAAATAGTCTCATTTTATAATATGAAAATATCAAATCAAACTCTTTGATTATCTCATTCTCTTTGCATCTATTTGACACGACGAAGAACTATACAAAACAAGATATATGAGAACAATGGGCACACATATTCGTTAAGGAAGTAAACTTCGAATCTGATTGGGACAATATATGATTTTTTTGTAATTAGATTTCATTAATTATTTCTATATACAAGTGATGCTTATGACTTCTTGCAACTTCTAATTTGATGCGAGTGAATTATTTATGTATATGTGAATGATGAATATATACGTGTTTGAATGAATGTGAAGATGAATGAATACATTGAGAATTATATTTGTACATGTCATGAGAGAAAAATTGGAGAATGAGTCTTGTATGTGGGTGTATTGTGTGTTTGTTATTGCAAGTTTTGTAGGTGTGTTGACCTTATGTTAAGATGAGAGGATGGAACATATAGTTCTAACTAATTGCATATTTTGCATACTTCTAAACTGGGAAACAAGTCTGCATACCTATTATTTAAAAAAAAATATGTCACCAGTTGTTACCACAAAACCGACATTTTTGGTATGTTGATTTTTATACAATTAAGTTAAATTATAGGGACATTTGAAATGTCTATGTTGGGCTGCACGATCATGCTATCGTTTAACTTGTAGAGCCAGTTGTAGTACAAAACTAATGACATAATAGTACATGACGTCAAGCTTTATTATAAGATGACGACACATAAACCTTTATCAGTTAAAAATATTACCTGGTATGGAAGTATAATATATGTTGTGGAACTGAAACTAACAACATAGCACACTAATTTGTTGGTCAGATCATCAATTTCTTTAATCATAGCAACCGAGGTTAGGTATTTTTCATCGGTTTTTTCCTAAAAAACCAACAATGTAGGTTCTTAACTATAGTGTCTCCCACTTAAGTATTAGTAAAAAATACATGTTAGAGGGATATATTAATTGATGATAGAGGTGATATCTTTACTAGTTCTTGTTATAATCAATTCGGGCTTGTGTGAAGAGCAAAAACATCATTATTTCTGGAATTAAATTTGAGAAGGATGTCATTCAGATACTAAATACATGATATAAAAGGTATGAGGCTCATTGGTTGTATATATATATAATTCATCTACATGAAAATGCAAAACCTCATTCACAATGATAGAACAAATTTAGTTAAAAACTAGAGGAGGTTGTGATAAAGGAAATCATCAAATTCTTTGATCCAAGAATCATTTATTATATAAATGAGAGCACTTGAGTGACTCCATTCCATGTTGTTTTTAAGAAGGATAGAGTGACCATAAAATGATCTAGCCACTAGATCAATGACCAGTTGGAGGATATGTATTGACTAGAAATGTAAACACTACAACAAGGGAATATCAATTCCCTCTTCCCTATGTCAATCTTTCACTAGAATATCTCACTCACGATTCATACTTATCCTATCTTGATGGATATTCTCGATTATACCAAGTACCATTTTACCAAGATAGCGAATAGAGGAGAACCTTCACTTGATTATGTGGTATGTATACTTTTCGATGAATGTCATTTGACTTATGCAACACATCATCTACCTTCTAACGATGCATGTTGTCATTTTTTGCTGATGTTATAGAATAGATCATGGAAGCTTTCATGCATGATTTTTCTATGTACGAATCAATTTTTGATGACTACATGACAAAACTTTCAAATATGTGTAGAGCAACAACTGGTGCTCAACTAGTAGATACTCCATTTTATTGTGCAAGTGGGAATTGTTCTATAAAAAAGGTGTCATAAAAGGGTACAGAAGTAGACCAAAGATAGGTGGAATCCATATATAAAATCCCCCACCCAAATCATTAATAAAGATCATAAGTTTCTTGGCCCTTCCGAATACTACCACATATTCATTAAATACTTTTTGAAAAATTCTAAGCCCTTGTGGAACCTTCTTATCAAGGATGCCTAGTTCAATTTTTACAAGCTGCCCAAAATCCTTTAACACTTTAAAGAAGCACTAACCATGATGTCATCATTTAAGTCCCAGATTGAGACCTCCTTTTGAGCTAATGTTTTATGTAAGTGATTATGCTATTGGAGCAGTTTCTAGGCTAGAATAAAGATAAGAAGTATCAAGCTATTTTCCATGCTTGTAAAATGCTAGATGAAGCACATGTCAATTACACAAAGACAAAATTGGAAATGTTAGCTATAATCTATGTTTTTGATAAATTTAGATAATACTAGACAAAATCCAAGGTGATAGTGTCTATAAATAATGGGGACGTGAAGAATGTTTTAGATTTTTAGTTTTATTCTCTAGTGTCATATTTTGATGCAAGATTAGGGTTTTCTATATAAACCCTTGTAAGATGTTTTTCATTCAAATTTTCAATTGAAGAAAATCAACGACTTGCTCCAATATCTGTCAAATTTTTGGTATTTCTTTCAAATCTATGAAACTTAATCTTAAATTCTAGACATTCTATAGAATTAACAAGATTTTATTTATATTTCCTTTCTTGCCCAAGCATGCTGCATCAGAAAGAGAAATAACCATTGAGTTTCCTTATGTTCACAAAGTTGAACAAGCAATTTAAAGGCAAGTCTATCAATAAAAGAAACAACTCATGACCAAGCTCTTTTGTACGAAGAAAAGAATGTAATTTAAGCCCTTTGACCAAGAACGAAGCTATCAAGGCACCAATTAGGAATCTATGAAAGAAAGACATTTAATCCTCAAAATGGACCTGGTCAATTATGCTTAGTAATTGAGAGTTTAAGATTTGACTTATCATGACTATTCATATTGTAGAAGCCAAATTGAATGCTAGGCATCTCTTACTATAGATACAAGACTGCCTCCATTCTCAAATGGGATCTCATATTCTATCACCACAGGGCCTCATCTGGAAGTACAAAGGCATGAAGGGAAAAAGCAGTTGTAATATTCCTCATAGAAGATGCCATCTTTGTTGCCAGATTTGTCAACATGGATCTTTCCATTCTTACATGTTCCTTTGTGCTTATGTATATCGTGTCTGAGTAGTTTGTATATTGGGGCCTAGAGAGGGCCCTCATAGCCCTTTTCTTACTTTATTTGTATTTGACTCTAAGATTCTATCGATTAGATGTTTTTCATGGGATTGAAAGCATACCCCAAATTAGAAGAAAATATGGAAATTATGAGCATAAAAGGTCAGTATGAGCATATTGATAGGGATTGAGAAAAGTTATAAAAAAAGGACATCATATATAATAAGACTTCCCATTTGATTTGAGAAGTACCATCCAAGTTGATATCAAAAGAATAAGAATTTTTATTGGATGATAATCAGTAGTCACAATTTACATTGATAAAAATAAGGTATGTGACAATTACACATATAAAGAGTTTAGGTCACATAATCCAACAACAATAACAATCAACCTACATGCACATGAGACAAATATAGCACTAGAAAAACATACATAAACAATGACATCCATGACACATAACCCAAAGGCCCGATGGAGTAAGGCACATAACTAAACTCCTCAACATATAAGGTGGGCATGAAACCCAAGTAAAAGACACATAATCTCCATCCTAAAATAGAAAGGGCACATAAACCCATAAAATCAAAGCACTTATACTACTCATGGACTACTGAATCACAAAGCATGAACAATGTAGATGCAAGTGAAAGTATAGTCTCAAAATCGAATTAATGACATTTCCATCACAAAAGTGGAAAATATGTAACATCCACCACAAAAGTGGGGAAGCAATTCATCTCCAAAATTTTAGATTCATCATGTGTCCACATATAGAAATGAAACATATCTTAAATTGAGTAGATCACAAGAACCACTCTCGTGAATAAAATTCTCTTAAGTGAGAGAAACTATATGAGGTAATGTTATAAAGTGAGTTTTTCATTTTTATTTTCTCTCTTTTATAAATTTAATGATGCACATAAGTTTTCAATTTATTGTATAAAATACCCTCGATCCTATCTCTCTACTAGTTTGACCATATGTATACATAAAACTTCAATGCAACATTACCCTAATTGCATACTAGGGAAATTGAAGTGTATAAAGAACCTATCAACTATAATGGTCAACATTTAAATGGAATCTCAAAATATTTTGACCATAATAAATAACTTCATTAGAGAGATCCACCTAGATTTTCATCATTATTGGACATACTAATAGAGAGTTATGGCCATTTGATTATGTGGACATCATTTCATTCATTTATGGCCTTAAGACCTAAACGTGCAATTATATAATCTAGATCGTGACACATACATGTGTCACGTTAGATTCAAGGCAGATCCACAACTTTTAGGCCCTAGGATCTCGATCCCAGCTAATCTTAGAGAGGATCCAACAGTAAAAACCCATCATCAACCTCCTATAAGACCCAGATGTGGCCCTGACAACTTAACCACATAATCTCGATCTCCCACAACCAACCCAACCACCCTATCACTCTTTCCTCATGATATTTCTCTTCCCCTCACTATTGGGAGCTCATCCATCCTTTACACATCACCCCTAGCCCTCTGGACCTATGTAAATGAACCTCCACCTCCTCGATGCTCTCACTGGCTGTGCATCCTGTTTAGGGATTCCTCACCCACATTCCCACAAGCCTATATAACTACACCATTAGCTCCACCCCACTTCCTATATTCATTTCCATTGTTAATTGCTCACAAGACAACCGTGACAAATCTTTCCCTCACCTTCACCTTCAACCAACTGCTCCACCTCATCTACATCGTGACTCACCTCAACACAGCAAATCAATGCCACTACATCCTTCGTAAAGGCTATTTAGGCTAGCCCAAGACCTTTTCGTGCCTTCCTTCCTCCCCCTCTTCTCCGGATCCCTCTGCTTTGATGAACTTGTCACCCCTCCTCACATGCACTCCATTCTCAAAGGATCCACGACACAAGGGGGTTCCGACCAAGCTCATAGCTTCCCCATTAAGCTAACAACTTCATCAATTATCCACAAGCCAGAGCATAAACAAAGATAGGCCTCATTGAGGTCTACTCCAGGCTGGCCAAGTCTACAACAATCGAAGGAGGTGGGAGACTAACATGGTTCCAACTTGGACATAGGTGGACCATTCTTGAGCCACCATCTCAGCATGGATCATGAGTCTACCAAAGGGGAAAACAAGGAGAGAGATGACCATGTGGTGCCAGCTTGGCTCAAGCCACCCAATAGTAAAGTGCCACCTCTGCTGAGAAGGAGTGTGAGTCAGCATGCACACATCAACGTTTGAATCAATTTGAGCCCTTGATCTTGGATCGAACCATCAATCTAGGTAATCCCCCTTTCTTTTTCATTATTTTATTTCGAGAACCTAATTACCTTAGTAAAATCATTGTAAATGCTAGGAACATTGGATAAATATGAAATTGTATAATCTGCTCTTTCTTGCTGTGGGGTTTCATATGGCCTTGGGTCCTTGACCTAGGTTTGGTTCATGGTTTGGCAATGAGGCTCAGTCTCTCACTCTGCTGCGGTGGCTAGATCTGAGCAATTCCCTCATCTGGGTGATGCCTTGGATGGCTGATACTTCTCTGGCATCATATTCATCTGGTTGATGGCATCACATGGTGCAGGGGAATAAGGGGTTGTTCATGGTTATCCCTCCCCCTGCTGATTCCTCGATTGCTACAAGCTAGAGAACCCACAAGGTGTTCGACCAAGTGTTCCTGTGCAAATAGGAGCCTCAGAGCTTATTCCATTATAGGACAATAGCAAGGGGCCCTAGTCAGTTGATGCAAGGTAACCCACTGCTCATGACGATGACTATTATGGGGACAGATTCTTCATCCTATTTGCTCCTCCTTTACTGTGTGTAGGAACACCACTAAGGTGTTCGATGAGATACCTCTGTGTAAGAAGAATTTGTTGTTCTATTTCCATTGCAGGATAACAACAGTGTGGTTGCTTGGTTCGAAAGATCGATGAATTCTCTAATTGTTGGCATAGTACCACACATTGTGGGTACTTGTATTAGATAATTGGTACACTATCAAGAATGAAAGGATTGATTCGAACTTATTAGCCTCGTAGTTCTATGGTGGTAGAATGTGATGGTTCTGCATTTTCAAATGGATCTTTCTGATGTCCTGGCGATCTCAGAAGGTCAAAAGCTAGTGTTACTTTTTCCAGGTAGGGTAACCCGGTGGATGTCATGTTGTAATCTGTAATTACTCTTTGTGGGTGGGCTGAATGCATATATCTGCAAGTTGTAATAAATCATTCTCCTAGTAGGAATGCTTGGCTCTAGTTTTGTTAGTTAGATAGGTCTTCTCTGTCCTTGTTATCTATAGATCTAGCGAATACCCCCTGCGTGGGGTATATGATCATTGGTTGAGCTTTTTTAGCTCTTTATGATGTAAAGGGGTACTAGTGCCCAAAGTTTTTGGTATTATGGTAACACACTTTTTTGATCGATTAAAGAATATATGAAATTGTATACCATTTTTAGTATAAAAATATGAGGAATGTAAATTAAATGCTATTTCCAAAAATGATGGCCTAAGTTTAAGATGTCGTTGAAATTATTTATTTCCTTTTCTTAAATAAAGTTATGGAAAATGTTATTCATGGTCTAATATTAGTGATGTTCAACCCTTAGACCCTAAGGGATACCTTTGCACCTTTCCAACCATGAAAACCTAATTATATAATCCATGATAGGCTAAACCCTTGTAAACCACCTTAATAATAGTTTTCTCTCTCTGCATGGTAGAGATAAATAATGAACCTTTATATATCCAAACTTCAAATTTTAAATAATAAACTTATAATGAGATGATCTCAATAAGTAATTCCTAATCTAATAACAAGATGATTATATAAACATTGGTTAAGACTAAAACCCTAAAACTGAAATCTCATGGGCACTTAATTACATTAGGCCGTTAATGTCTTTTCAGGGTGATTCATTCACATCATCTCAGTAGATTCTCTCAGAATAAAGATCTGATTAGATTAGGTAAGTGGGATTATAAGTATATGCCTAGTTTTAGGATCCTTTATTTGTGTATAGTCTTAGGATGCTTATTATTTGCATTATGCCCTATCCATAACATCAAGAACATGAATATAGAGATGGGTTGTAGCTAATGAGTGAGATATACACTCTCTCCCTCTTCTAAAACTAAGCTCATCACATCCCCATATCCCTAGGAAAAGGGATCCCCATAGCCAAGGGGCGGGGTGGATCGAACATCAAAGTATTATATGTACTAACACACTTAGTAGTACACCCACATCAAATGTATATTCAAAAGAATTAGTTTACCTGATTCTTGCAATAAATAAGGTTTTATTTTTATTTTCTTCCTCTTAAAATCTTTCAAGTATGTATGCTAATATGTATGTATTTTTCACCCACATAGACAACAAAATATGTTGACCATCTATTTCACTTATTTTCTAGATGCAAAGAATGCTTAATTGAAGTCAATGTACCAAAAAGCATGTAATAAAACTCCTTGGAGGATATTAGAGTATATGGATGATCCTCTTTATTACTTATAGTTAGTTTTGCATTTCCTTTTTCCAAGATTTTGTGTAGGATGAAGTATCCTATATACTCTCCTTTCCATTGTTGTTAGATTCTTCTTCTTCCATGCAATAAGTGTAAACATTACTATTTATCTCTTCTATGGATGATGTTTTGTGTGGAAATAATATGATGTTGTGGACATGATCTAGTTTCTGTGTATTATAGATGATAACCAAAATTTCTTATATTTTCCCTCTTGACATCTTATTGATATGAATGCATGCATTTCAATGGAATGTCAACATAGAAAGTATACATGAATTGGCATCTTCACAGTTGGTTTTTAGGATGCCTTCAAAAATATGTGGCTGTAAGGCCTTAGAAGAGTCATCCTCTCACAAGAGAAAGATCTTGAAACTTATGAACCTATTTAAGAGAAAATGGGAGAGGGTAGGTGGGAAAAATACAAGAAAATCCTTTTAGACTTTATGGAGATTGTTGCCCTAAAAGGAACATATGGACCTAAATCTTCTATGAAGGAGGTGATTGTGCTTGACTTTGTCAAACTAAACTATGATACTTATTGGGGGGAATACCAATCTAAAGTGACAGACAAAGATAAAGCATGGATTCCATCAGTAGAAAATGTTGGTATGTATGCCCACAGAGCAAGTCATATGATGATTGTAATGGGATACTTTGTAAATGATTTGAATAATAATAAAGGAAATTTCCAATCTATATGTTTAAACTGTTTCTGAGATGATGGTGTAACATGATAGATGTCTAAATATTGTTTTACTCAATGACATATGCTTTTAGGTTCATGACCTAAATGATGAGATCATATGGATGTTAAGAGTAAACATTCTTGTATAGTCCCTAGTCGGTTGTTATTGTGGAAATAACCATAGACATCAATAACACTAAAGACTAGATTGTGTGTTGGTTGATGACAGAATCTCATTAGTCATGATATAGTGATATCAAACCAAGCACATAGGTACTTGTTAGAGAACAAGGTACCGGACAGACCCACCGTGAGAGTGACACATGGAACCATGACTTGGTAGTCACAGTCAGCTCTCACAGTGATGGTGGTGAGTGTGATTCTTAGACCTGAAATCACTGCACTCAACACATGTCGTTGGGTACACTTTGACATCATCAAACGCAGTCCTGAAACATGGGTTGTTATAAAGGTGATGATTGGGTGGCTTTGACACATGGGGCTTTTGAGGGGTGAGTGATAGATATGGGATTTGTCCCTCCTGAGGGAGTTTGATATCCTTGGCCACTTGATGAGTAGGATTGAGAAAGGCATGCACATGCACGTGTGAATCAATATGTGATATTGATGTCATACACATCTCACTTGGTCTACTCTGAGATCAAGCAAATGAATGAACATTGACAGGATGACTGTTCCATGCCTCGAGTTCATTCTAGATATCAGTGACAAAGGAATTATACATTCACTGTAACACCATTCACGGATTGTAGGATGAAAGTTGTTCTCCAACTTTATACTTTCACTTGGGTAGCAATGATGTGTGACTAGGCACCGCTCTTTGCTTGTGAAGTCATAAGTGTTATGGACTTTCACTGCCAACGTGAAATGGACCTGCAGGGTCACACACATAGGATTTAACCTGGAAGAGGAGTTTTGTCCACAAAGCAATGTTTAGATTGATTACTAAAGGAGTTTAGTAGTTCAATTAAACACTCAATCAGTCGATGGCTCAATATCGTATGGTTCAAGGTGTTGGATGCATTGATTGGAGTATCGGATTGATTGAAATCGCAATTGACTGATTTTTGCCCAACCTGTGCTCCCAACCGATCGGTTCATGTGATGAACCAATCGGCTGAGGTTGCTGAACCGGTCGGCTGGAGTGTCCAGGCCGATCGGCTCATGCCCAGGTTGAAACGACTGGTTCAAGGGTTGAACCGATCGGCTCAACTAGTGCAACCGACCAGTTGGGAAAAGTCATGTCGGCAAGAATTTTCCTTTGGTTTCAAATTGCCCAATTCGATTGGGAATAACATTGGTATTCGATACCAATTGGGAACGAAACAAAGAAAGTCCTTTTGAGCCGGATTAGGACTATGAACCGATCGGTTCAGGGCACCAACCGATCGGTTGGAGTGCCCCAAACAATCGTCTCAGGTCCAACCGATCGGCTCAATGGCCGAACCGATCGGTTCAGTTGTGAACCGATCATTTCAGGTTGCGAGATGGTTGCTTTTTGTGGAAAATCCCGAACCCTTCTACTCCTGCTTTAGTCCCGTATTGCCGGGCACAGAGAACCCTGTCCCATGACCCGCCTATATATATAGGGGTATTGGGGGCTTCTCAGAGTACAACTCAGTGCAAGTTGATTGCTCTGCAAAGTTGTCATTCTCTCTGGTTTTGTTAACCGAGAGAGAGCCCGAGCAAGTGCTTCCCGCAAAGGGAGGTGCAGCAAGGGAAGGACAACTGCAGTTGCAATTGACAACAGGAGAGTGTGTTGGAGACTAGTACGTCAACAGGAGGGTGTGACTCCTTCCACTTCCTTGTGGGACAAGGAGAGTGGAGTTCCGGGTGGTCTGTGTGGACTACTTCAGAGGCGAGAGGACACTGCCGCTCAGGAGGACAACTGTCATCTGACAGTCTGGTAGGAGGAGGAGTCTTCAGTCCCTGTGCGACCAGGAGCTGCACAGACACCGTCTAAGACCGGAGGTGAAGACCGCGCAAGGCGCGTGGTACTGTCGCCGAGTAAGCCTCGGGACAAGGTATGATTCACAAACCATCTTTCCTATTATATAGATGTTGACGCGATTCCTTTTGTTCTGGGTTTGGGGAGAAATTTTTTTGTTTCCGCTGCTTCTCTGCCTCCTCCAAAACCCTACAGTGGTATCAGAGCCACGTCAACCTCTCTATGTTTTAGGATTATCGATGTGATCGATTTTGGTTTGTCGCCTTTATTTATTGCATGCGATGCGAATAATATCGGCTTTATACATGTCCAATCCACAAATCCCTAATATACATATATGATATGTAATATTAATGCACTCGATACGCGTCGCCCTTAAACGAGTTTTGTGTTGGATGTGTAGCATGATTATGGCCTATAAACCCCTATATCTGTGTGTGGTTGTTTGTGTGGTTGCTTGCATCTCGGTCTGCGCACCGATTCGCTTTCTCATATTCCTGATGTAACTCAAAATAATTCGAGAATTCTTTTCCTACCTTTGCTCCCCCCGAATGTAACTCGGGGTTTCACAATTCAATTGTAAATAGGATAGATTTTATTTCCTGTTATGTCAAAGAACGGCGGACAACTTGAAGACGATCGGTTCAAGGAGTGAACCGATCGGTTGGTGATCCAGAAGGCCGGTTCGAGGAACGAGATGAGCGGGTGGCGACCTGAGGAGATGCACGATGACCGGTGAACCGATCGGCTGGAGGCGCCAGTCGATCGGCTGGTGGCACCCGAACAACCAACCTGATGGCGAGCCGATCAGTCATGGAGATGAGCTGATCAAACCCATAAAGGCAGGCACAGATTTCATCTTGTACAGGTTGCATGTGATGTAGACCTAGATGACCGTGATTCCTCTTGGCTCGAGGAATCACAAATAGGATGGCCATAATCATTGCTTTTTTATCGTTTATGCATGTTTTGTGTGGGATATAGCATGTATATGATACATACTATATATTGTGGTGATTGGATATGTATATGTATATAAAAACCAAATCCCTCATTAAATATTAAGTTTTAGATGCCTTCCAAATGTGACACATGTGAAAAGCTTGATCGACCAAGTGTGGGCACGCCCTAGCGTGGTGCACCGTCTATCTCGTGGAAGCGTGAAGGATGAATGTGTGGGTCTTCCCTAGCAGGGTGCATGTTCATCGTGTTGGCTTTGGGTCAGACTTAACAAGGTGACCTAGATAGGATCTAGTGCCTTGAGGCATGGAGATGATCATTGCAAGGAGTTGCATATGACATCTTTCAAGAGTTGCATATGATGCAATTGGCAAGAGTTGCCTACCTGAGAGATCTGAGTTGTGGGTGACAGCCCTAGCTGGTCCATGGCTCAGAGGATTTCAGGATCTTGACCCACTAGAAGATTGTACGCTGCAATCTTCCGAATTGATGGTGAGGGCTATCAATTTGAGTCAAAATAGTGGGAGCGGTAATTAATTAAAGGCCTAATTAACTATCGTCAAATTTTATTCAAATCAAATCAAAAAGGTTTTGACAAATGCAAATTTTCTCTTGTAGAATGGCAAAAGAATCATCTTTTAAAATGGGCAAATTAATTGAGAATAAATTCCATAACTGGTTGAGGACTGTGAGAAGTGTTCTGCACAATCCAGATATACAAGGAGCCTTAGAATCCACTCTATGTACGCTTAATGCGTTGGTGAAGAAGAAAGTAGGTAAGGGAGAGAAGTGTTCTCTCGCCAAACCAATTTCTTCTACATGGAGAGGATGGAAGGAACAATGGAAGAAGAAGTCAGAGATAGAGATCTCTACTTCTGGTGTATACGTAATAGAGATTAACTTTACTACTTCTTCGTCATGGGTACTTGATACCGGATGCGGATCTCACATTTGTTCAAATGTGAAGGATCTTAAGAGAAGTAGGCCTTTGGGGAAAGGCGAGGTTGAACTACGTGTAGCCAATGGGGCAAGAGTTTCCGCCAGTACCGTAGGAACCTATGAGTTAACTCTACCTAGTGGGCTAATAATAGAGTTGAAGAACTGCTATTATGTACCTGCCATAAATAGGAATATCATTTCCGTCTCTTGTTTGGACAAAGATGGATTTGAATTTCTTATTAAGAATGGAAAGTGTTCCATTTCTAAAGATGGGATCTTTTATGGCAGTGCCCCTATGTCTTATGGTCTATACTTGATAGACTTGGAGACAAGTGTATACAACGTAAACACCAAAAAGCAAAAACTCAACGACTCAAACAAAACATATCTCTGGCATTGTCGTCTAGGGCACATAAATGAGAAGCGCATTTCTAGACTCCATAAAGATGGTTATCTAGACTCTTTTATTTATGAATCAATAGAGACATGTGAATCTTGTTTGTTGGGCAAGATGACCAAGACTCCCTTTTCAGGTAAAGGTGAGAGAGCTAGTGATCTATTAGGACTCATACATACTGATGTATGTGGGCCTTTTAGAAATAATGCTAGAAATGGGTGTCAGTACTTCATTACCTTCACTGATGATTTCAGTAGGTATGGCTATGTGTACCTGATGAAACATAAGTCAGAAACCCTTGAAAGGTTCAAGGATTTCATGAATGAAGTATAGAACCAGCTTGGCAAGAGTATTAAGGCACTTCGTTCCGATCGAGGTGGAGAATACTTGAGCCAGGAGTTTGAGGACCTTCTGCGAGCCCGTGGTATTGTATCACAATGGACTCCGCCTGGAACACCACAACATAATGGTGTGTCAGAAAGAAGGAATCGCACATTGTTAGATATGGTGCAATCAATGATGAGTTTTGCTGATCTTCCAATTTCCTTCTGGGGTCATGCTCTTGAAACCGCCGCGTTTATGCTTAACCGTGTACCATCTAAATCGGTTCAAAAGACACCATATGAGATATGGTACGGGAAGCGTCCCGATTTGTCTTTTCTGAAGATTTGGGGTAGTGAAGCTTACGTCAAGAAAACGTTTCCTGATAAGCTTGGACCCAAATCCGATAAATGTTATTTTGTTGGATACCCCAAGGAAACGAGGGGATATTACTTATACCACCCTACTGACAACAAAGTGTTTGTTGCCAGGACAGCTATGTTCCTAGAGAAGGAATTTATTTCCAAAGGAAGCAGTGGGAGGAATATAGAGCTTGAAGAGGTTCAAGACCAACAAGAAAACATTGAACCGATAGATGTACAAGAGGAAAATGTAGATTCACAAGGTGTTGTGGAATCTCATTCTCCTCAAGAGACACAAGGACCTCGTAGATCTATTAGGACTCGCCTTGAACCTGAGAGGTTGGGATACCTTGTAACTCAGGAAGGTGGAGAGTTGATCATAGATGATGATCCAACAACCTACGTAGAGGCTATGGAGGGACCAGATTCTGAGAAATGTCTTGAAGCCATGAGATCCGAGATGGAATCCATGTACTCCAACAAAGTATGGACTTTGGTGGAACCACCCGAAGGGGTAAAACCCATAGGGTGCAAGTGGGTCTTTAAGAAAAAGACCGACATGGATGGAAATGTGCAAACTTATAAAGGCAGACTGGTTGCGAAGGGTTTTCGACAAATTCAAGGTGTTGACTATGACGAAACCTTTTCTCCAGTTGCCATGATTAAGTCCATCAGGATCATGCTTGCTATTGCAGCTTATTATTACTATGAGATTTGGCAGATGGATGTTAAAACCGCATTCCTTAACGGGAATATTCATGAGGATGTGTACATGACACAGCCTGAAGGTTTTGTAGATCCAAAGAATGCCAATAAAGTCTGTAAACTGCAAAGGTCAATCTATGGATTGAAGCAAGCATCTCGGAGTTGGAATCTTCGATTTGATGAAGAAGTCAAAGTGTTTGGCTTTATTCAAAATGAAGATGAACCTTGTGTGTACAAGAAGGTTAGTGGGAGCTCGACCACATTTCTCATATTGTATGTGGATGACATACTTTTGATGGGGAATGATGTCTTAGCCTTAGAGAAGGTAAAGACATGGCTTGGGAAAACTTTCTCAATGAAGGACTTAGGAGAAGCATCCTATATTCTAGGAATTACGATCTATAGATATAGATCTAGAAGGCTTCTCGGACTAAGTCAGAGCACGTACATTGACAAGGTGCTGAAGCGTTCAGCATGGAGAACTCAAAGAGAGGCAACGCCCCTATGGTACATCGAGTTACCGTCTCTAGAGCTCAATGTCCCCAATCTTGTGAAGAGAGGGAGCGTATGAATGGGATCCCATATGCATCAGCCATCGGATCCATCATGTACTCTATGTTGTGCACACGCCCAGATGTCTCATATGCTCTCAGCATGACGAGCAGGTACCAGTCAGATCCCGGGGATGCTCACTGGACAGCCGTGAAGAACATCCTCAAGTACTTGTGAAGGACTAAGGATCAGTTTCTAGTGTACGGCGGCGAGGAAGAGCTGGTTGTAAAGGGTTACACCGATGCAAGCTTCCAAACCAATAAAGATGATTACAGATCGCAGTCAGGATTTGTGTTTTGCCTTAATAATGGAGCTGTGAGCTGGAAGAGTTCCAAGCAAGAAACAGTTGCCGATTCTACTACAGAGGCCGAGTATATTGCTGCTTCGCATGCATCAAAGGAGGCTGTTTGGATCAGGAAGTTCATCTCTGAACTTGGTGTAGTTCCCAGTAGTTGTGATGCAATTGAGCTTTATTGTGACAATAATGGAGCTATTGCACAAGCTAAGGAGCCCAGTTCACATCAGCGGTCCAAGCACATACTACGGCGCTTCCATCTCATACGAGAGATCGTACAGTGAGGAGATGTGAAGATTTGCAAAGTACCAACTGAAGACAACATAACTGATCCACTAACTAAGGCACTTTCTCAGCAGAAGCATGATGGTCATGCTAGGTCACAAGGACTGCGTTTCCTTGGTGACTGGCTCTAAGTGCAAGTGGGAGTCTGTTGGTATGTATGCCCATAGAGCAAGTCATATGATGATTGTAATGGGATACTTTGTAAATGATTTGAATAATAATAAAGGCAATTTCCAATCTATATGTTTAAACTGTTTCTGAGATGACGGTGTAACATGATAGATGTCTAAAGATTGTTTTACTCAATGACATATGCTTTTAGGTTCATGACCTAAATGATGAGATCATATGGATGTTAAGAGTATACATTCTTGTATAGTCCCTAGTCGATTGTTATTGTGGAAATAACCATAGACATCAATAACACTAAAGACTAGATTGTGTGTTGGTTGATGACAGAATCTCATTAGTCATGATATAGTGACATAAAACCAAGCACATAGGTACTTGTTAGAGAACAAGGTACCAGACAGACCCACCGTGAGAGTGACATATGGAACCATGACTTGGTAGTCACAGTCAGCTCTCACAGTGATGGTGGTGAGTGTGATTCTTAGACCTGAAATCACTGCACTCAACACATGTTGTTGGGTACACTTTGACATCATCAAACGTAGTCCTGAAACATGGGTTGTTATAAAGGTGATGATTGGGTGGCTTTGACACATGGGGATTTTGAGGGGTGAGTGATAGATATGGGATTTGTCCTTCCTGAGGGAGTTTGATATCCTTGGCCACTTGATGAGTAGGATTGAGAAAGGCATGCGCATGCACGTGTGAATCAATATGTGATATTGATGTCATACACATCTCACTCGGTCTACTCTGAGATCAGAGAAATGAATGAACATTGACAGGATGACTGTTCCATGCCTCGAGTTCATTCTGGATATCAGTGACAAAGGAATTATACATTCACTGTAACACCATTCACGGATTGTAGGATGAAAGTTGTTCTCCAACTTTCTACTTTCACTTGGGTAGCAATGATGTGTGACTAGGCACCGCTCTTTGCTTGTGAAGTCATAAGTGTTATGGACTTTCACTGCCAACGTGAAATGGACCTGCAGGGTCACACACATAGGATTTAACCTGGAAGAGGAGTTTTGTCCACAAAGCAATGTTTAGATTGATTACTAAAGGAGTTTAGTAGTTCAATTAAACACTCAATCAGTCGATGGCTCAATATCGTATGGTTCAAGGTGTTGGACGCATTGATTGGAGTATCGGATTGATTGAAATCGCAATTGACTGATTTTTGCCCAACCTGTGCTCCCAACCGATCGGTTCATGTGATGAACCGGTCGGCTGAGGTTGTTGAACCGGTCGGCTGGAGTGTCCAGGCCTATCGGCTCATGCCCAGGTTGAAATGACCGGTTCAAGGGTTGAACCGATCGACACAACTGGTGCAACCGACCAGTTGGGAAAAGTCATGTCGGCAAGAATTTTCCTTTGGTTTCAAATTGCCCAATTCGATTGGGAATAACATTGGTATTCGATACCAATTGGGAACGAAAAAAAGAAAGTATTTTTGAGCCGGATTAGGTCTATGAACCGATCGGTTCAGGGCACCAACCGATCGGTTGGAGTGCCCCAAACGATCGGCTCAGGTCCAACCGATCGGCTCAATGGCCGAACCGATCGATTCAGTTGTGAACCGATCATTTCAGGTTGCGAGATGGTTGCTTTTTGTGGAAAATCCCGAACCCTTCTACTCCTGCTTTAGTCCCGTATTGCCGGGCACAGAGAACCCTGTCCCATGACCCGCCTATATATATAGGGGTATTGGGGGCTTCTCAGAGTACAACTCAGTGCAAGTTGATTGCTCTGCAAAGTTGTCATTCTCTCTGGTTTTGGTAACCGAGAGAGAGAGCCCGAGCAAGTGCTTCCCGCAAAGGGAGGTGCAGCAAGGGAAGGACAACTGCAGTTGCAATTGACAGCAGGAGAGTGTGTTGGTGACTAGTACGTCAACAGGAGGGTGTGACTCCTTCCACTTCCTTGTGGGACAAGGAGAGTGGAGTTCCGAGTGGTCCGTGTGGACTACTTCAGAGGCGGGAGGACACTGCCGCTTAGGAGGACAACTGTCATCCGACAGTCCGGTAGGAGGAGGAGTCTTCAATCCCGGTGCGACTAGGAGCTGCACAGACACCGTCCAAGACCGGAGGTGAATACCGCGCAAGGCGCGTGGTACTGTCGCCGAGCAAGCCTCGGGACAAGGTATGATTCACAAACCATCTTTCCTATTATATAGATGTTGACGCGATTCCTTTTGTTCTGAGTTTGGGGAGAAAATTTTTTGTTTCCGCTGCTTCTCTGCCTCCTCCAAAACCCTACAGAAAATGCCTTTTGTATCCTTAAGTACCCCATGAGAATAAAGTTAAGTTCACCACACACCTACTTAAGGGAGGAGCAAAGGTCTGATGGGAAATGTTTTGTGGGAATAAGGAAGAAGATGTCAATACTATGGAGTGGGAAGCCTTCAAAACCCCTTATATTGACCGTTTTATTCCCATAGATGAAAGGAAGAGGAAGGAGAGGATGTACACTAAGCTTAAGAAAGGAAACCGCTCAGTGGTGCAATTCCTCTAGAGGTGCAACACAGTAGCCGATTTGACCCGACTAGATGCACCCCACGAGGTCGGAACACACATGATGGGTTTTTGCTTTCAAAATTTATAAGACCTAAACTAACAACCTATGTCTACTAAAACAAATACACCTACAAGCACACGGGGTCGTGTCATAGTATAGGAAGGTGGAAAGTATAGGGTCGATCCATAGGGAAAAGAGGGGGCGCTAGAGCTAGGTTAGTTTTGCTGGGTTCCTACTGCGGAGACTAGGGTTAAGGGTTTAAAGGTTGTTTTGATTGTTAACTAAGGATGAACAAGAAAGCAGTTAAAGGCAAGAATGAAATCTACGTTAACCCTAGACTAGATTAAGACTAAGTAGGAAAGAAAGGACTAAGCTAGGTATGAAAAGGCAAGTTACACTAAGGCAAGTAAGAGAGAAGTAAAAGAGCAATTAAAGAGCTACGCTAGCATGAACAAGACAAGAGCAGAGGAAGAAGCTAACTAAGCAAGGAAAGAGCTAATTAAGCTAAGCAAGCACAAAACTAGGTTTTCAAGCAGTAAAGAGATGTGTGGGTTGTTTAGGGGTATGAACTTATCACTTAAGCTGGGGGTGACATATGAACATTATGATTCCATTTAGATTATCCAAACCAAACAACAAGTTAGAGTCTAATGAATTAACCTAAGCTACTAACTGGCCATGGATATGCTAGTTTGTACATAGGGGAACTAGTCCCTAACACCCCCTACTACCCTCACGAGGCTCAATTGGGTTAGGGATTAGGTTCAATTCATTTAGAGTCTAATCAAGTATAGGTTTCTGGATTAGGCATTCCTAGGGAAATTAGGGGCCGAGGGTAGTAATGGGGAGGTGAGATTAGGGTTTTGGACCCCAATTTCCCCACATTCTAGCCTTGAGAAGGCTCCATGCTAATTGCACTAGAATTACCTAATCTAGCTACTTAGATCTCTCACTTAGGTTTAGGGAGATTGATTAGGATGTAGGAAGGTGGGAGGCAACCTAGGGATCCAAGAATTGGACCTAGGGGCAAATCCCAAAATTCACACATATAAATAATTTGCCTAAATTCCTAGGTGATTTCACACACAAACCAACAAGTAATCCATGGAGAAAGAGATAGAAATAGAATATAATCATTAACAAATGAAATTACAATGTTTACATGTCATTTTCCCCCAACATGGTATCAAAGTAACATATTTTTCCCCAAACAACCCACCCAAGGGGCCTAGCTACTCATAGAAATGGAAAATACAAAAAGAAAGGAGAAAGAGGTAGAAGAAACCATGAAGCTCAGTGTAGATGAAGAAGTCCTCCTCTCCAGCAGCTGCAGGGGCGTCCTCCTTCTTCTCCTTGGATGAAATCGTGTGGAATGATGGAGGGAAGTGGATGGAAGGCTTAGATATGGGGGGTTATGTGGTGGAAATGGTGAAATGGAGTGGATTTGAGGTGGATATGGAGTGGAATGGAGTAGGTGGCGATTTGGGGAGCTAGGAAGGGGTAGAAGGTAGCCAGCCTCGTGCCCCAGCCGCCACCTAGGTATATATAGGTGTGGGGAGGAAGCACTAGGTCAAGTAGGGGCAAAATGGGCAAAACAGTGAAAACTAGGTGAGTTTTGTGAGTAGCACGACCGTGGTGGGTCACCACAGTCGTGGTGGGTAGGGTAGGCCACGACCATGGTGTATGGGCACGATCGTGGGAATTAAAATGGCTAAATGTCAGGTTGGTGGTCAAATTTGGGCTGAAAAGGCCACGGCCGTAGTGGGTTGAGGGTAGCACGGCCGTGCTGCGTAGCACGACCGTGGTGGGATTTGGTAGCACGACCGTGCTGCGTGGCACGACCGTGGTGGGATATGGTAACATGTCCGTGCTGAGTGGCACATCCGTGGTGGGTGATGGTAGCATGGCCGTGCTACGTGGCACGACCGTGGTGGGTGGTCGCAGCACGGCCGTGCTGCGTGGCACGGCCGTGGTAGAGTATGCTCTGCAGTTGCTTCAAAATTGAGATTTTTTATGTGATTTCTTCATTTGCAGCACGACCATTCTGTGTTACCATGGCCGTGCTGGGGGCTTTGCTTGTACTTTGAGCTTCAAACTTCATTACCCATGGACTTATTTGCTTAAGCTTGACTCTTGGCCACTAGGGGTATGTTGGGGGAGCTCTGGGGCCTTCTTTGGGCCCCTCCATCTCTCTCATCCATCCAAGTGTGATCCAAGTACCTGAAAAACATGTAAATAATGTCCATAAGTGCATTTTACACAAATATGCATATTAAGGGAAATAACATGTAATCTAATAGGTATAGATGTGATTGAAATGCAAAATGCCACAAGATGAAGCCCTAAAATAGGGATGAATCACTCAGTGGTTGACTACACTCAGAAGTTTATACTTCTGGGATGTTATGCACCCACTAAAACCAAATAATGCCTCTTAGAACACTATGTTGATTTCCCTAGCTGCCAACCTAAGAACCCTAGTTATCACTTCCAGTCCCAATAACTTTGATGAATCCCTAGACATGACCCTTAACCTAGAAAGGGATTAATGTATACAAAAACCTTTGGGCATCAGATACCTAGGGTTAACCACCATCAAAGAAGATAAGTCTAGAAAGTTTCACAATGACCATAACAAGGGATCAGGAAAGGGAAGTTCAGGTAAAAGAGGTCAGAGAAATAACCAGAATCAATTGAAAACTTCAAAAGTATTGTCAATACATATTTATGAAGTAACTAATACATAGGAAAACCTAGATATGATGATGAAGATGATGAATATGTTATAAATTTACTTTACCATATAAAATATATTGTTGAATATGATGGGAATCTAAGATGATGATGATGATGATAAGTAAGGTTTATAAAGTGAATAATCATGTACATGAGGAATTGGGGTTTTTGAATTTAAAGATGATAACATGTGAAAATTTTAATGAACCTGATCTGATCCAAGTGATCATAATGAAATGATATGATTAGATATAGTAATTAGGGTTTCAAAGCATGACACTAATGATAACTCATTAAACACTGGATTAGGATCCGAGTAGGGTTTAACCTAATTAATTTGAAGGTGACATTATAGGATTTACATACATGCATATTAACTATTGAATTGCTTGGATTTGTTGATTGGATTGATTGAATATATTTTAAGTGTATACTACATGATAATCTTCCTGGTTCTACAAAAAGGTATGTGATTACACTTATGACTACCACATTAGTTTGTTGGTGTTAATAATGTGTTTCTCGAATATTGAGCAACTAAATAGTTGGATATTTTTTTTAACATTTTGTTCAAGTATAATGCCACTATCACTATCACATAAAGATAGTTTATGTGAAGATAATGCCAATCCTTATTTGCAAGTAATTTATTTAATATATGTTGTTATGTATTTGCAGACTTCTGCAAGCACCCCACGAATACAATATATTTTGATATGTTGATTCATGCTTTTGTTTTGTGACATTTTAGGTACATGCTAGATAGGATGATATCAAGATACGATGGATAGATGAAATTACTTGAAGAAATTAAATCTAACTTTTGAGGAGGATTAGACATATACTTCTTCTCATGTGTACAATTCTTTTGTATTCATGTAATTCTTTCAAGGAGATTTTGTAAACTATATTTGAATTAATGTAAATTATTTACAATTATTAGTTATTAGGTTACCTTTGGATCCTTGGGAATTTTAGGAAATGGCCCTCAACTTTTTGGGTCTTTCCTTAATTGGGGGATGTTGAAAAGTAAGGTCTTTACAACCTTGAACTTTGACTCAGTGGCACTGACATTCAACTCACAGACACTGACATTCAACTCGGTGGCACTGAGTCTATTGCAGAAAACCTATATAAAGTCCCATAGTTTAAATCGACTGCAATAACTTCAAACTTGGTAGAACTTACATGGCTAGAGGAGAGTGATCGTTGCCATTTACATTGACATTTAACATTGCAAGCATCGACAACCGTACACATTGATTTGTGACCTCCATCCACAAGGTCGTTGGCACCAACTACAAGTCAGTAGCTCTGACTATTCAATCTATGGGTTACTGTACCAACACCTATGATCTTACACATTAATGGATAACAACAATAACACACAAATGTTGGATCATGGAATCAAAGCAATGACAATTGACTACATAAACCCTGATGACACAATCCATCCTTGTCCTATAGGAGGGGTTGAGGGTGTTTTTTCAGACGAATCCTCCAATTCTAAAGCATACTCCTAGAGACACAAGCAAGTGGTAATTCTCTATCTTTAGAAGGGAAATATTCACTGACTAAACTTCAATATCTATATCCTAATGCCTTCTTCAAGATGTCAATGAATCTATGAAAAGAAGGAGGATCTTGTGCTACATCCATTGCGTTGGTGACACACGAAGTCATGCCACATACAAACTTCATCACCTACGCCAAAACACTTATATGAAGCTTCATTAAGTGCTTATGAACCACATCATGGAGGAGACATGCTAGATGGAATTCATCTAAGAACTTATTCAAGTGTTCTAGGGGTTAGAAGGTGACCACACATTCTTTAGTGGGTTGGAAACCTACTATAATATTCTTCTTGAGTTATTGTCTTCTTTGGATCTCTTATACCCCCCTGGAATATTAGATTTATGGGAAGAGGGGTGGATATAATTTCCCATGCACAACATATCCAAAGACTCACCCTTCAAACCTTCAATGGTATTCCCATTTGTTCATATGGGCCAACAATCTCATCCAGACCACTTCAACTACTTCCAGACTTGGATTTAGATGAAAAAGATAGGAAAGGGAGTCCAAGTTGACTTCCCAACTTTAATCTCTGACATAGAGCATCCCTTCTACCTTTTGATGAATGATTTGTTCACCAAGTCAGCATGAGTTCAAGGGAAGGTACAACAAAGTGCATGCACGTATCATGGGGGCTTCATTCCTTGGGCTAGAAGTGCACAAACGTCAACACCTTAGTCTTCTAGAACACATGCCCAGTCACAAATCAACAAGAAGAACCAACATTCATTTTAAAAGACTCAAAACTCCAGTCACTACCACAAAAGAAAAGTTCCTCTTCGAGAGCATTAGCAATATCTACACATTGTGCGACATTCAGGTGAGAGAGATTTACAAATATATATTTAAACTCATGGGCACATAACACTTTCGTTAGAATACACCTAAAAATGTAGGGGAAGATGAAGAGGAGCCACAAGCTTATATGTAGAGGAAACCACATCCACACAATGTCCCCCACCACCAAGGTGCTTCATCTTCTTTATCACCAATTGGGGTAGGTGGTCACATTGCTTTGAGGACATGTACACCATGCTCACATTTATTTTAAAGGGGAATTAGAAGCTACAACACGCCATGGATTAGTCGTGAGGCATCAGGAGAACATAACTCAAAATCAAGAACAAATTTTCCATGGTCTCTTGTAGTTTTGGATACCCCTCCTAAATGGATGTGAGCATGGTATAAATTTCCTCAAAGGAACATGAACCACTTAACCTATATGGTAATAAAGAAGATGAAGATCCTTGGTGGTGGGGAACACAAGATATTAGGAACATGTATTTCAAAATGAGGAGCATATTTTCTAGCACCACTAGGCAATGTTCTATAATTTATGCCTAATTATCTAAAATCAGAACAATTTCATGAGTGCCTGACAAGGGTGAATACTTAGTCCTAGACTTCCTATAACCATTACTTGGGTAAGAGTAATTACAAGAGTTATGAAACACCCCATCCATTTCACACCTACGGTCCATATTTCATTGGCACATACTTCCCATGAGATCCCAACCAGCCAGACTACTTCCCACTACTTGAGTGAAAATAAGAAAATGTGTTCCATTTCTCTTCTTTTCCATTGAGTAAAATGTCAAAACCAAGCCTGGGGGGAATGGGACGAAGATTCTCTTTTTGCATTTCCAATCTTACTTTATGTAAAAACTTCAGTTTACTTTAGGGTCTACATCTATATGGTGTAACCACAAATGCAGAATTGTGAAAACAAAATAAAGATGAAATTTTTTTAGGGAAAGATTTCTTCGTTGGCATGGTATAAAGTACTCATACCAGTTGACATGTGTAATCTCTCATACCTTTTAAGGTATGGTTGGTTGTTCTTGATTAAGAAACACTTATAATTTTATTGAATCAATCAACTTGAAGACGTTTTGTGACAATTAAGAAACACTTATAATTTTATTGAACCAATCAACTTGAAGACATTTGTGATAAACATGAAACCCTAACTTGACCTTATGGCATGTGGAAAGATAAAGAGGTGTGAGTCCAACCAACCGAGCAATAGTGTAAACACTTCATATGATTGTAGGGATGCATTCTAACATTACCATGTTCTACAAGAGAAATATGAGAGAGGTGTATCATGGTTTAGGAAAATAATGTCTCATAGTCACATGATATTCATCCATTGTTATTTCATATATCATCACAATTAGAGACCATTATACACAAATTTTCATTATTAAATTGCATTTCATCATAAGAGCTTAAAATTTCCCCTATATATTAATTTATATTAAAAGAAAACTCAGGAATTTATTTGCTTATAATTGCATTTAGTCTTGCAGTTCGTATAGATTGTATTTTGCATACATTGATCATAAGGGGTTGATGTAACTAGGTTCCCACAATAACTTTAAAGAGGAAAATATTTTTGTGTACTACACCATCTCCTATTTGTTGAAGACCCTATCATAAACATTTTCTTTTTTTACAAGAAGGAAATGTTTTAAAAGAAAACATAGTAGAAAAAATGCATAAATCAAGATAAGAAGTAGAAAAGGAGTACATGTAGTATAATGTGATTCATATCCCTTGATAAAATTGAATGGGTTTCAAACCAATTATTTATATGATGAATACATTACCTCTCCCCACAATCTTGTCATTAGGAGAAGGAAAAGTTTCATACATCATGCCACCTTGATTTTTTAGGCATGAGGTTGCATTTCATTCCATATATTAGATGCATCATTTCTTTTATTGAATTTTATTTGTATTAAATTTCCACTCTTGTTTCAAGCCACCAATTTCCATCAACCACTATTTTCTAAATAGGATCTCACAATAATTCCCCCATCATACATTATTAACTAGGGAATTCTTCCATTTAGATTTACATTTCTCAAGAGAAATGTAGGTATGGAAAATGTGAGGTACACTACCCATGATTCTTACTTGTGATTGTTTTTTTTCTTAATCAATTTGTATGGTTTATTAATCTTAGTGCCAATGTTTCCATTTTTATTATGAAGAGTCTCTTTTAGTGTGGATACATGTTGTGTGTTTAGAAGAACTAGGGAATAGTATGGTGGAGATTCATAAGGAGAGTCATTGTTTATTAGGTTTGTCATCTTGCTGAATTCTTTAACCAAAGTGCGAGTAGTGTTGCTCAAGGACAAGCAACAGTTCAAGCATAGGAGCTTTTGATACATGCACACTTATAGTGAATTTGTAATCTAGTTAGGGTTATTATGACTTGATTGATTAGAAATCATTGCTTTTAAATTCATTTATCACTAAATAGTTTTATGATTACTATGCATCAAAATTTACCATTTTACATGCATTTTATATTTAACAAAATTACTTTTTAGCTTAATATGTTGTTGTTTTCAACTTCAAGGAAAAGAACATAGTTTGTGGCACCAACTTGATTGTCAATGGCACTGACATTTTCTCGTGTAAGTTGTCAAAAAGAGAAAGAACATAATAGGTTATACTGAGTTTGTTAGTACTAATTTCTACTACTCTAGTTATCTGATTTTGTCAACTTGGGGCCTCTTTCTTTAATATTTTACTTTGACTGTAAACTTGCAAATTGCACATATAGCTTTCATGTATCATTGATTCAAAACTAAAAATCAAAGTAGTTCCATATGTTGCAACCTTTGTCTTCCCTTTATCAATATTTTGTTTGACATGTAGAAGATTAGGTGGGGCCATCGATGTAGGATATTTAAAGAGGACCTTGTCTTTATCTATAGGTACATCCTACATTGTGGGATTTGAGGTATGGCATGTGCAATGTGAATCATTAGTTTAATATGAAACTAATATGTAGGAGATTTAAGGAGGGCCTTGTATTCATCTATAGGTACATCTTGCATTGTGGGATTTCAGGTATGCCATGTGCAATGTGAATCATTGGTTTAGTATGAAACAGAGATGTAGGTTCCAATAGGCCATCTAGGGGCAATTGATGGTGGTTTCATAGCTGGAATCTAGACGTAAATGTTAGTGGATTTCTTCATTGGTGTAGTTGGGGTGGGTGTTGGAATTTTAAAACACGTTGAAGGTGTCACAAGTATTGAAGGGGCCACAAAAATCTTTATTTTTTATTTAATTTATGACATATCCTTTTATTGGGAACTTAAATGGCCGTAATGGACATAGGGGCCAAAAAAGTGTGAACTTCTCTCAGTAATTGAGGTATATGGATTGTTTTCCCTATATCAAATGAACTCCCTCTATATGGCCTTGAATTAATTCATCTCATGACCTTGAATATAGTGGAAGCAACAAAATACATGAGGGTTGTGTTTCTTCAAGACATGAGATGTTGTACCCTTATGTTCTATATATTTTAGGTTTTCACGTAGTTTTACAAAGACCATGCTTTGGGATACCTTGATGACTTTGACTTGCCTTGGTACAAAAATATGAGGATCCTTCAATGGGTATCATACTCATGACAGTGATGCAAGCCATTTAGTTTTTGTTGGTCTTTGCTTGGGGTGTTGTCCTCCATGTGGCCTCTCTAGTTGTTTCTCTACATACTTTTTCTGTAGACTTCTTGTAAGTGAGCTATAAGGTTGATTGAGACACATGATCTATTCTTGTGAGAAGCCAAGTCATGAATTTAAGAAGTGAGATAGGTCCAGTCTGACCATCATAATTATCCCATGTATCTTCAAAACAGAAGGAACACTCATATTTTCCCTTTTATCCCCATGGAGCTTGAATGCTCCAATTCATTATGGTAATTGGAGAGAAAAAGACTGATTAAGCATCAAGCACATCCTCTACATCATGATAGTGTGTATCATATTAGGGTCATGAGTAATATCAAGTGTGTTGTCAACAATGAGATCTTGAATGACATGCATGAAGGCTATCACCCATCTACTTGGTATCCCAAGATACGATGATAATCATAGATTTTTAGGTCAAAGTGTTGGTTATATTCCCTGAGATCCATATGTGGTTATTGTAAGAGGGATGTTTTATACTTGATTTGATTATCTATAAAAGGCAATTCCACTTATTTTGTTTATTTTATTATTGAGATATTGAATAAACCTAAAAATGTCCTAAAAATGTTTTGACTTGGTGACATACATTTTAGGTTAAGAACCTAAACTTGAGATCATATGTATAATAAGAGTATTTATTTTTGTGATATCCCATGTCACTAATTATTGTGGATAGTCTAGGAAAATAATAATACACAAAGTTAGAATGTATGTTGAGTAATGACTACATGTCTTTATTCATGATATTGGATATCAACTCTAACACATCATTACTTCTTAGAGAACAAGTTGTAGTGGACATACTCACCTTGAGATTGACACATTCAAGTCATGTAGTGACATGTCATAGTCATATCTCAATATGACATTGGCTATTGTGGTCCTTAAACCTAAAGTTGCTATAGTAACACATGTTGCTTTGTGTACTTTGACACTAGCCCAAGGTGCTCTAAAATATGAGTTGCCAAAATAATGGTGATCGGGTACACTATGATTTATGAGGTATACTTTGAGTGATCTAGATGGAATTTGTCCCTCCTTTAGAGTGATTTCATGGGACCCTTGATAAGAAGGACTTTGAATTGCTTGGCCATTATTATGTGAATCAATATATGATATTGAGCTCACATTATCTAAAATAGTATACTCTAGTCCAAGGAACAAGGTTGAGTGTTAAGAGGATGACACTCCATGCCTCCGTTTCAATATTGATATCTATGACAAAGAGAGTATAGTGTCATGGAAACATGGATCACTTCATAGGTTGTATTTTTTATCCAACTCTTTCCTATTACTTGGGTGGAAATGATATGTAACTAGACACCAATGTTTGCTTGTATTGTTCTGAACATCACTACCAAAGTAATTATAAACCTACTAAGTCACATGCATAAGGATGCACAAAAGAAATTCAAGTTCGCAATCAAACATATGATATAATGGTTCTAAATTATAAACATGTTGATAATCATCTAATCAGTGACCAAAATGGTTGATCATATGATCAACTGATTGGGTGAATTGATCACTTGATTGGAAATCGATCAAATGAGTTTTACGCTTCTCTGACGTGATCTACCGATCAAGAAACCTAATTAGATGATAACAATGTTACATGGAAAGTCTAAAATTGGAAAACCAATTCAGATCTAGATATATGATATTGTGATTGAGTTATCAACTAACATGATCAGGTGATTAGGCTATGATAAACAAATTAAAAAATGTGATCGGGCTATCAGAATTCAACCCAAGTTTGTTATCATTGAACTATATTTGGGATTGCCATTAGGAAAGCGATTGAAATTAGGTTTTTCCAAGTCCATGAATCTTATATGTAAAGTGGGAACATCCCTAAGGGTTATGATATATCTTTATGACATGACTTCTAAGAGAAGTTGGCCATCACATCTCTCTTGGAGAGAGAAAAGAAGCCCTAAGGCTGCTTCCCAACATAGGAGAGGAAAGGGACTTACGGGACACCAAGCACATCAAAAATCTCACTACACTTCAACTTGGAGACCAAGGTGGTACACCACATTATCCCTCATCCATGTGGATGACGTAGTGGCTAAGGCACATGTGTAGAATCTTAGAAAAGCTATTATACAGGAAGACAACCTTACATCAACTTGGTGGTCAATCTAGATATTCTTCTTATCCTATTGGATTTCTTGGTGGCCGTTTCAGATCTAGATCCAGAAGATCTTATTATTCACAAACATAAGACACATATAGTTGTTGGAAACTAGTGGGCACAAAGGTATCACATTTATCCATTATTATGTATTTTATTCACTGGTGTTTTAAAGATACAAGGGATCTTATGGATAGAGTATAAAGGGAATATTTCTTTTTTATTCCACTACACCCTTTTAGAAAACCCAAGAAATGGTATCAAATGACATTTTATGCTTGTAATGCCAGTTTAGGTTTTGAAACACATACAATTTGAAGGAAGAATATGTGCAAATTTGTATCCACATTATGCACAACCATATATGATATGACAAGTATTATATATACTTGTGCGACACCTTCACAAGTTAGTTTTTTTTGGTGGATGTGGATATGGAAATTAGATCATTGTGGTATGATCTAAAATTTAATTTTAACATGTTGACTTTGGTTAAACATCATGTATTCCATGCCTATCTCTATGATTCTCCAAGTAAATTTTAGTTATGCAATATAATAGGATGATGTGAAAAAATCACTGTTGGAACATGGTGGAGAGGACAAGAAGATCATAGGCCCACGCTAGAAAAGATGGTCCTTGGAGGGATTGTGATCAAGAAAAGATGACGGATAAACAACAACCAACTATTTTTCTATATCAGGGACTTTTGTTTGGCCGATCAGCTTGCTTTATCAAGTGACCTTAAACCCCAAAAGGCTAATTCAAGATTACATTAAAACATGAATCTCTAGTTTGTGTTTCTACAACACTTGTTGGCTCAAGTTGCTGTAATATTTTCCACATCATGCTTTATCACATTGATGACTGTTATATTCTATGATACATTAATAATGAATATGTAACGATGATCAAGTATATATGGATATATACATAAATTCCTCAATACATTATCAGTGTCCAAGATGCCTTTCAAGTTCAATACACATGAAAACCTTGCTCGACTAAGTGTAGGAACGCCAAAGTAGTGCAACACCTCCCTCATGGAAGTGTGACAATAAGTATGTGGGCCTGCCGAGCTGGGTGCATATCTTATTTATTGGACTTTACTAGTATATCTTAATGGGATTAAGCACCTAGAGTCATAAAAATGGCATATAGTTCATATGATGAAATATTGACATGGAGTTGTGAAACCAACTGTCCAAGTATTGCATATGATGCAATTTATGATTGCTACCTACCTTAATAATTAATTTATGGGTTTTAGCATTGGTAGAGAAAAGACTTCATCTATTTTTTATCTTGTCTCAGTACAATATTTCTTATTCTACTTCTGAATGAATTGTGAGAGCTATTAATTTGAATAACACTATTGAAGAATAATTAATTAAAGTCATAATTAATTCCATTAAATCATATATTTGAAATTAGATTAATTTTGAAATCAATTGACTTGTGCAATGTATCACCTATGTAAATCAATGGATAACACTAGCAACAATTTGTTTTCACTATGACCGGTCCCTATGAAAGAGAAAGTAATGTGAAGAACTTTAATCACCAGTTTAGGACATTAAGAATTATTGTCACACATGAGTATAAGCTCTATGTCCTAGACACACTATTACCTAATGAACCAACTTGAAAAATCTCTAGAGTAGAAAGGGATGTTATCAAGAAGCATTCTGATGATTCTGTGGAGATCAAATGCCTAATTCTCTACTCCATAAATCATGATATTTAAAATAAGTATGAGAACATGGATATTATTGAGATGATAACACATATATGTAACATGTATCATTAACATGCAAGGAAAGAGAGGTACGATGTCTCCAAAGCCATGTCTAAGTGCAAAATGGAAGAAGGTGATCCAGTTGGACGCCATGTAATCAAGTTAATTGGGTATTTGGAAAGTCTTTCAAGATCAAGATTTCCTTTAGGTCAATAGTTAGCAATAGATGTAATCCTACAATCACTTTTGGATTCATACAATCTATTTTTCATGAATTAAAACATGAACAATTTAGATAAAATATTGACTGAGCTATTTGGTATATTGAGAATTGCTAAGGGGAAAGTGAAAGTCAAGCCCAAACCAATGTTGATGGTTAGAAAAGGAAAAGGAAAATACATGGGAATAAAGGTTCTAAAGCTAGCCAAAAGTCTTTTTCAAAAGGAGGAGTGGCTAAGGGAGGCAATTCTCACCATTTTCAGTAGGTTGGACGTTGGAAGAGAAAATACCCACTCTACCTTGAAGAATTCAAGAACAAGAATCATGGTATAGATATATCCACTTCAGGTATATATGATATTCAAATGTAACTTATCTACTTCTTAATCATGGATATTGGATACAAGATGTGGATCTCATGTATGCTCAAATATGTAGGATCTGAAAAGAAGTAGACCCTTGAACAAAGAGTAGGTAGAAATACATGTTGGAAATAGACCAAGAGTTGCTACCACTACATTAGGCACCTATTGTTTATCTCTTCCTAGTGGGATTGTAATAAAGTTAGAAAAAATCCATTGTATACCTTCCATAAATAGAAACATTATTTTGACATCTTCTTTGGATAAGATAAGAGATCTAGTGACTTATTAGGACTCATACATACTAATGTATGTGGATCTTTTAGAACAAGTGCTAGAAAATTGTATAAGTACTTCATCACTTAAACTGATGACTTAAAGAGATTTAGATATGTCTATCTTATGAAACACAAAGACGAATCCTTTGAAAATTTGAAGGAATTGATGAATGAAGTACAAACCAACATGTCAAAAGAATTAAATCACTTCAATTAGATTGAAGTGGTGAGTATATTAGCCAGGAGTTTGAGGTCCTTCTATGGAATTGTTGTATTGTATCACAACCTACTCAACCTGGAACACCACAATATAATGGAAGGTAATATAACTCTTATTTTGAAAGGCAAATCTAAATAATAACCAACTAACTTATATTGGCCACAAAATATCTTAGTACTTCCTAGGTTTTCTTACACAATTTAACATTTCAATTATCTATCCCATAAATTATCTTGAGTATTTTTCATGAGCACAAAAGTACTTATTTCCCTATTGGGTATCCCAGGGACCCGTTTGTAAACTTTGATTGTAGAAATTAAGTAATTCATATCTCTCTCCTTTAATCCTATTGGTCCAACAATTGGACACTTACTTTATTATCCTAGAATCTCATATTGAGCCAAGTTTGGTAACATAGGGCTGTTTCTTGACACCTTTTCCCTTTCTTCAAACAAGGGAATCAATATTTAATTGCTACAAGCAAGTCCCTCTTCCTTCTCAATTTTCCATTGGCTACTCAAAGCATTCTTTCACTATAAAACTTTGAGTAAAACTAACTAATATCTTTCTAAACTTACATCTATTTTTTTGGATTTATTGGGATAAATTTCACAGGAAAAAATTGCCCTTGATGTATTCCATTAAATTAATTATCCACATCATATGGAAAGTCCTTTTTACGTCAAATTGTAAAGTGTTTCCTTGTTATCTTATGTGTTCCAACAACCAGACCGAATTATCCTTATTTGATGCCTCAAACTTGTGTTGCAAGACATGGTTGGCTAATTGCTTTCATTTATTATATAAATTACAAATTATCTTAGAATCTTTCAGAATCTTGCTTATTATCTAATATTTCAATTATGTAAGAATTCACAATGTCATTATTATTTATTTATGCATGAAATCTCTTATTTCTTAATCTTGTGCCACAAGTTTGTAAATAATCTCATGCACCTCACTTGGACCATGGGTTGAACTCGTGCCACAAATATAACTTTATTATTTCATCAATAATGAAATAAAGAAATTGACTTAACAATTTAAGAATTCTATTTATATAATTCAAATTCGCCAAATTTTTAGATATTACAAAATTGCTCATTGAGATTAGGACTTTATGTAGACATGATGCATCCTAGTTTTGAATAATGTTATCTCAAAATATGGAAATGGGAATCTCCACCTATTGGATTTTGAAATTCAAATTTCACAAGATAATTACCTTACAAAAGTCTTGATGTAGATCATTTTTTAATTATTTTACCATAATTGTTTTTTAGAATATCCAACATATATGGGTTTTTAATGTATATGTGGTTACCTGGAGAGAAATTTTTGTAGTCATTCGATGCTATTTTTGGTTCTCAAAAAGAAGGTTTTACCAATGAGTCAATTTTTTTGAAGCATCTCCATCATGTCTTTGGTTTTTTTGAAAGGTCTTGCCATAAGGTCAATGTGGAATCTCCAACCTACATGGAACTATCTTTGGTTCTGAAAAGCTAGGTGTACATATATATATATACCTTTCTAAATCCTAATGGATCTTGGGTATTTTACTAAGATTTTACAAAGGGGTCAAAATTTTGGCAGTGGTATGACACTGTCTTGGGTTTGGAAAATTGGGGTTCACTGACATAAGTACCTTAATAAAACTTGATGTAGAGAAGGTTTTCAAATAGGTTTTACCAATACTTCTAAATTTCATTAACATTTTAGGGTTTTCATTTATTTTTCAAAAATGGGGTTTACTAAGGTGTACAATGTTTGGAAGCATTTTGATTTTATTGAGTTTTGAAGATGGGCTTGTTGTTATTAATGTATGTTCTTAATAAAAAAAGTGTCCACTGCATTTGTATCCCACATGAGTTTAACAAATGTATCATCAACCTCTTTGCACATGTACTTGTAGTAGGTGAAATGCATGTTCTTAGCTCCACTAGGGGTACAAAATACTTCAATGCTACATAGGTCTCCATGGTCATCAGGCTAGGGGAGTGGCCACAATATACCTCCTGATTATTGTGACAATAATAAATTTCTTAATGTGGGAGTGGGAACGTTCCTTGAAAGGAAATTATCCCACATGTATGGGCTCCCTACCAATACTATCCAAATATCTTCCAGACCGGGTAGTATAAGTGATATGATTTAGTACTTGCCACTCTAGGAAGGGGAGAATGTGAAGTACGTTGTTTTGAATTTATAAACACAAAAGTAATTTTTCAATAAGAAGGAAATGAAAGGGGGTTCATAATCCTATGAAACTTGACCAAAAAGAAATAATGTCTAATATTTAAAATAATTTCCTGCAAGTACTTTTGTTAAACAACATCTTGTAAGAATCTTAAAAAATAAGAATTTAATATGAAACCATCGAGGGACATGATTTTTTTAAAGTAACATAATCATCAATCATGACATTGTTGTTCATTTATAGGTTGTAGGGATGCACACACTCTTGATGGATTCTCAAGGATTTATCTTTTTATCTTATTTTATATATTTCTATAATAGAAGGTTTAAGAAAATTCATTTTTAAACATTAAAATAAAAAAGGAAAATAAAGTGAAAAATAGAGGAATCAAGTTACCTTTCATTGTTGAAAAAAAAACAATTTGAAAGCTATGAGTGGGGAGACATATAATGAGAACACATAACTTGTAATATGAAATGAAATAAAGTATCATCGTCATCAATTTCAGGCAAGCATGTCAATAGAACTAGAATCCATATATTAGATCCATCTTTATTTTTAATCCTCTTTTATGAATGTCTAAAAACACGTAACAAAATGGGAGAATTTTGGGGCTATCATATATCCCATGAATGTGTAGACAGTCAATGATCCATGTGGGATGGACCACTTGATCACCAAGTAATGGTTTTAATCAGAGGCCCAATCACCCCTCCTATGGCATGAGGTTGTATATTCTAAATAGATATGAACAATATTACATCCTCATCAATAAAGGGCAAGATAAGCAAAGAAAAGAGTTTGTAGGATGTGTGGACGGCTAGAACCCTATTTCTCAATTTTAGAAACCCTTGCTTCAGGCCAATGAGTAGATTGTTGAAATCAACAATGCAGGCAGAATCCATTGGGGTTAGTAGGTTCAAGGGCTCTGAAAAAAAGGTTGAAAATGAAAAAAAAATACATGAACCTCATCGAATCTCCACCATCTATGATATTAAAATCTATAGTAGATTTTCCATTGTGGTTTTGGTATTTTTTGAAAGATAAAACAAATGTGTGGACATTGATGAATGACTTGGGGAAAATAAACCAAATATTCCACCACATTTAAAAGGGGAATGATGAAAATCATGAAAATACTTTGAAAATGGTGAGGTAAAAGTTCAACCAAAAATTGGATAAGACATAAGGTTACATGTGGTGAAGGTGTGAGAAATCCCAAGACACCCTTTTGGTATAACAAATGTCAATGAGGTTAACTAGGTTTGGTTTTATCAATGGGGCTTATATGTACAAAATGGTACCGAAATTATGAGAAACAACCTATAAAAGAGAGATTATATATAAATGTGATATCAATGGAAATCGACCTTGAGTGATCGTATTATCATGCCACCAGGGGATTGGAAGGGGGGATGATATAGATCTACATTGTAACACCAGGGCCTACCATCCATGGCTCTAGTAGAGTTTCAAGAATGAAAAATGGCCCCACAGACCACCACTGGCCTTAGCTACACATTTTGTCCTCAGTCATGTGAAATCCAAGTAAACTTCCCGACAGGTCATCATCCTAGTACTACTATGGGCTGAGCACGCTTAACCATAAATTTCTTTAGTGATGAACCATAGAGTTCTTTAGTGATGGGATCCCTAAAAAGGAGGTGCACCGTGGTGATATGGATAGACCAATAATTCCTTTTAAGATAATTTATCTAAGGACTCAAATCCCAGGATGTTACAATCTCCCCCACTTAGGTTGTTGATGTCCTCGTCAAGATTAAACTATATGACCTCATAATCTATCTCCATTTCAGTGCAGACCCAAATGGCCCATGTACACCCATCTCCCAACCATGGATACCGGTGCAAGGGTGGTTCTATCAACTAGGATGGCCCTTTCCAACATGCCTTGACCGCACGAATCAAAGATTAACATGCCACAAATCCATGTGGGCCCCAACTACTGGAGGGGAATTGGCTCTGATACCACTTGTAACACACGGGCCCGTCTCTCAAGTCTCTAGTAGAGTTTTAGGAATGATAATTGGACTCACAGACCACCACTAGCCTTAACTATGCACTTTGTCCCCACTCACACACAAGCTAGGTAAAACTTCTCGACTGGTCACCCCTCCTAGTACTACACTAGGTTGAGCACACTCAAACACATAGTTCTTTAGTGATGGGATCTCTAAAAAGGAGGCGAACCTTGGTGATATGGGTAGTCCATCATTCCTTTTAAGATCATTTAATCTGAGGACTCAAATCCTGGGATGTAACATACATGGTTGTTAGATTAAGACTACCATGCTTGAACATCTTTGTAGGTGGAAAAGATCTATTTTTCTCATTTCTCTCTTGGGTATAAAGGCTGCAATGGATGATATATGTGTGTAGGTAGCATGGCTAGTTTTATACTTTAGGAAGAAAGATGAGTTTCTAGAATCCAAATCCTAACAACTACAAATGGGGTTTAATCACTCAAAATGATAACTTGGAAGTCCTTCTTTAGGTTCATATATCTCAATCCCTTGTATACATGTTTCCAATAAATGTCTCAAGTTCCCATCACGTATAAATGGCGATAGGGGATGCTATATTTGTAGTGTCTAGGGTTAAGGGTTACTTGGATCTTTTTGAACTTAGTAGGATTTTGGGTGGCATCTAGGTGAGCATCATGTGTGGGGGGATCCTTCTAGAGGCTTTTGGGTGCATTTGATTGGCTAGTCAAAGTGGGAAAGGAGTGTGTCCATGGTGTGTGCCACTTTCCAAAGGCTTCTAAGTGTGTTTGACTGGCATTTCATTGATTAGTAGAAGATATGAAAGAAAGGTGCATGCCTGGTGCACCCCCACCAACTATTTTTGGGTGCATTTGACTAATGGTTTGTGGGCTAGTCAAAGCAAAAAGCATAAGTGTGTGCTTGGTGTCCACCTAGTATCCAAGGTTTCAACTTCAATTCAACTCCCAAGTAGGGTGTGTGCCTAGTAGGTGCCTCATCTAAACTCAGTTCCCATGACGGTATTGGTAATCCTATGGTTGCATGTGAACCAAGATATGATCGAGGATTGCATTATGGTACCTTTTTGGAGTACCTTGCATGGGTTTTGGGTTAGAGATCACTTTCTAGGTGACAAGGACTAGGTTATCTAGAAATCTCAGCTTGGGGTCTTGCTGACAACATCCAAATAAGGTAGTCTATAGCAGATTGTGAATCAATTGAATGTCTATTTCAATCAATAACTATAACATCCTCATTTTTCGATATTTTCTAATGTCATATCTTTATTGTCACATTTTATAAAAGGGTCGATTTTATATATGATTGGTCATTGTCATTCATTAAAAAAATTTCCATTAATAAAAAACAAGTAAATAAGATTAGACCTACAATTTCAATATCTAATTCTTTTTGTATAATTAGTTATGCAATATTAAAGTTTTGTCTTATTTTAATTATATTAAATATTTAATTCCCGTAATTGGGAAACATAAATCTAGTATAATACTCCAGAAATAAAATAAAACAACTACCCAAATGTTGGGTTTAATGGGACTTGATTTGATTACGTAATTAATTTATGCAAGATAATGGAAACTAAAGTAAGATAATTGCTTTTATCCAAAATTTTGTTCTTTTATGCTTTTCACTGACCATTGGATGAGTTAGTGGGATGTTGGTTTAATCCCATCCTTTTATGCCATCTTCAACCTCAGTTTGGGAGGGACTGGGAATCCTGGTCGCGGTCAAAAATGAATTTATCACTGTGTGAGTGACCTTTCCCGAAAGAGATTTCACCAATGTCTTCGTGAGTAAGGTGCACACCATATGAACCCCTACATGAACCCTAGGTTTTCCACAATTGGAAAATCCTCAAATCAGCCACTATCTTCCTCCTACGTTTCCATTACTAGAGGTTATAGGACTCCCCTCTATGCATAGAGGGAATTGACATTGCATTAATAAGAGTCCTTGAAGGTTTTACTCCACTCAATTCGTCTTCCTTCCCTCCTGTGTATACCCACAACTATCATCTTCAACCTCCAAATATCCTCCATCATCCATCATCATCAGGCCATCTCCACCCTATCCGCCTCTCCCGCACCATCTATGTAATCCCATACACTCACTCCCGATCTTTAATTGAGCCGTGGACCATTGAGGCACACCATCAAACTGCCTAAAGGTGTTGATGTGAGGTCTCACCAATCAGAAGCTCCAAGGAAACACAACTTCCATGTAGTGGAGGAAGAGGATTTCTATGACCTAAGGAAGCTTCTGTGACTCCCTCCAAGGGGCTATTAAAAGTATTTTCACCATAGGTATTTCCCATGTTACTTCTCTACTTTGACCTATAACAGATGGCTATCGAATTTCCTTGTTGATTTTGGGTGAACAACCCACCATCTGACACCGACTTGACTTCATTGTGAATGTTGATTTGGTTTTGGGCTAAGTCCCTATCCTCCCTTTCTGCTGTGATCCAGTCGATCCATGTTTCTCCTGAGTCCCAACGTCATGACTTGGAGAGCTGGGTGTTCTAGTTGTTTACAATACACACATGAAAACTCTCCATTCCACCCCCACCCACTTTGGATTTGCATATTAGATCACATAGGATTAAGCATCAAAGCCAGGAATTGCAAGTGGTGGTACTCTGTGTGCTTTTCCTTACTAGCACTATAAATGTATCTTGATACATGCTCTTTCATTGAATCGTAACTGCTACATAATACTATAATAAACTCAAACCACAATTGTTGATCCTGAGACAATATAACCGATTCATGTGTGCAATCACCTAGTTCTTCTACCCAATGGATAATTTGATGAAGCGAAATTATATACATTCTATAGTTGTATGATAGAAGTGTATCTATGATACTATTGTGAATCTAGCACAACTTCACTGGATTGGAACCACTCATCCAAAGACCATTATCTATGTCAATAATCTTGACCACCTGATTCCGAATGAAGAACCAATATAGGATGGATTATACTAACTCATAGTGAAGATTATTTACATGATACTAAAGTATTATATCATTAACCTATGTATATCCAGTGATGTGTTAATTGAAAGGATAATAATGAATAGTATAATAGTTTTTACCCATTAACTATTGTTTTTACCTAGAAGTCAAAGGCATGATTTTACCTAGCTGTAAAATTTTGTGCCAACATTAGTATTTCAATGTGTATAACCCTAACCTTAATAGCTGATCCATTAAGAAGGATAACATAATACACCCTAGTATTCCCCACAACATAAGATCATGTGCATGCTCCTAAGATTCACCCAAGAGTTAGACACATGAACCTTGAAATACTAGTGAGAACATCATGAACCCTAAAATTCTTGACTTGATGGAAATACCTAAGAATTGATAGATCCATTGGGTTTTCAGGAAAGAAGTAGATCCAATTTCAGAAAAAGAGGTGAAGAGTATTTTGGCTTACCCAAGGTAAGTGGGCCATGTCTCTGGATTCAAATTATAGATTGATAGTCTAATTATCATGTTTAGAATAATCCATTAGATATGTGGTCTAATGTTTGTATGTAGAGCATTATTTTCCAGTGCAATAGAAAAACTACCTCAGATAGCTCATGTACGATTTAAATTATCAGTTTTGAGTTTCCATTCATTCATAAATGTTAAAAATCAGCATGTGAATTATTACAATCAGAATACATGACTAGAATGTACGTTAATATCTTGCTATATATCATTTAGATACAAAATATCAGTTTTAAAATATCTTTCTAAGAATTTAGATACAAAATATCAGTTTTAAAATATCTTTCTAAGAATCAAATTCAGATACAAAATCTAGAATTGAAATTAATCACTGTTCTTTAACAATTGAATGGAAATATAAAAAAATTTCTCCAGTTTTTAGTTCCTTATTATTATACCAAAATTTAGATTTCTCATAAAGTTCAAGTTAGGATTTAGAGTACAAAATTCTAGAACATAATACACTCTTTAGAATTTATCTCAGATACTTGAGATTCAAAAATAGAATAGAAACATAATCAGAAATAGAACAAGAAAAAAATAGAATAGAAAATAGAACCAGCACATAAAATTGCTATTATATAGTAAGTCCTCACATAATATAAGTATTTCCATACATAGAAGATAAGACGTCTATGCCATAGAAGGTGCATTGCACCATAGAAGGCACTTGATGCCACAGAACAAAAGACACGTCAGTGTTACTAGAAGACAATTATCCCATAGAAGGCACATTGTGCCATAGAAGACACCTCATTGTGACCAGAAAGCTTTCATGACATAGAAGGTGTATTGCACCATAGAAGGAAGATAGTACCACAGAAGAGGACTTATTGTATAATAGTGACAATAGAAAGATAAAAGACGTAAATAAAATATGTAAATAAAGATGGTAATCATAGTTGTAGATGACAAGTCTTCATAATGTAGTTGTTTCTTTTATGTTATAGAATTCAATGACACTTAGTCTAACCTATAATTATTTTCATTGTGCATGACTGGAGACACGACGTACGCATATAGTGAAGAGTAGCCGGTGAAAGAGTTCAGACTTAAGAAAGCAAGATATCTATCACTGGTGGGACATTATGTCAGGCGATCCTCCCAGTTTAAGTTTTTTTTAATCTTTTCCTTTTTAATTCATGTAGACAAATGTGGCTCCCGGACTCATAATTTCATAATGTTGGACATTATATTATTTTTTAGTTATTGTGGTTAGTTTGCATGTTACTGTATGCCAGATATGTGATGCTTTCCTTAAAAATTTGGATTACACGTGTGTGGATGCTTCTGCATATGATTATGTAGTCGATAAATGGGAAAGCGTAACAACAACCTTTCAATTTGTGGTAATCTTTTTGCCTTGATATATATATATATATATATATATATATATATATATATATATATATATATATATATATATATATATATATATATATATATATATATATATATATGTTTGTGTGTTCCTGGTGGATGCTCCATTTGAACTTAGTTCCTCTCTACCTAGGTTAAAGCACCAGGTTACATCCATAGTTTATCAACAAATCTTTCTTTCTTTGAAGTTTGTTTGCATATCTTGATTTGATTCAGTTTAATCAATTTAAATTTATACTTGTTACAATTTAACTTGTTCGGAAGCCCGATCTGTAGGGGCTCAAAAGTGGAGTATTGAAAACAAAGCTCTAGATATTATAATCAAGTTATCCAACAACTCTGGTTAAAGTCTATTGTGATACTATTACGACATGAATGAAATTATTACTATATTAAAATATAAGTCAAATTATGACAACTCTAGGTATATAGTTACATCTTCGACCTAATTTTTTTTTGCAGAATTACTTCAGTTTGAGTGGAATAATTACGACCAGTTACGACTTGAGTTATATTATTGCAATTATGTATGTGTAATTACAACTGAGTTATTGTTTTTTTATCATACAAGTAATTTTTTTAGTTGTGTCGAGAAAAAGATATTTAGCAATGTCTTTTGGTTTGTTTCAAGTACTTACAATTTGTTATTTCTAGTTACATCACGTCACCTGCGAGTAATGAGATCGTGTTGTCCATGTGCACAACAAAATCTTGTTACCCGTATAGACAAAAGAATCATACTAAACATGAGAGAAACATAACTTTATCATTATATATATATATATATATATATATATATATATATATATATATATATATATATAGGGAGATCAGAGCAACATGCTTAGATGACGACGCCTGTCCAAGGCTGCAGTAAGTAGATCGAGAGGTCATTCTGCCCCTTGTCCCCGAAGATGGGTAATATGTTCTCATACAATGTAGCTAGCTCCACACCTTTGGCTGTAGATCTGGGTAGGGTATCTATCAATGCTCTTTAGTGACGTCCAACAAGTACCTAATGTTTGCAGCTGGATGAATATATATATATATATATATATATATATATATATATATATATAGAGTCAGGCTAGAATACACTCGAGTGTATCCGGAGCGGAATACACTCAAGTAGTTTTTCATGATGCAATATTTTTTTTGAAAATCTAATCCGTTGATCTTCTTAAACATCATGTGAACAACTCATACACAAAATTTAAGCACATTTGGATATGTATAGCTCATGTTATGAAGACCGCAAAAATTATGCATTTTAAATTAGTTTCGTGCGTCCATTTTGTTACCCTTGGATGAGTGACTTACACTCATCCAAATGGGCTCAAAATTTATATGTAGCCTAGTTATAGTATGACGGTGAAGATCAATTGTTTACATTTTGCAAAAAATAGTCTTGATATGCAAACACACTTGAGTGTATTCGTGCGATCCGTACACTCGAGTGTATTCTAGCCTGACTCTATATATATATATATATATATATATATATATATATATATATATATATATATTCCTTATGTGGCCTCACTCAATGATTAATTTAAGCACAAATAAAAGTTGGTGTAATCTAAGATTATCATTCTTTCAAAATAATTTAATTTGTCCAAATAACGTAGTTCTTGAGTGAAGTATATCGCTCTAATATTCGTTGTCAGGATTGGCACTGTCTTATTGGTGTCACGTTAGTCAAGCACAAAAATTCACTAAACACCACTAGCCACGAATTATATAGCCCCCTTCACATGCAAAGATAGAAGAAAAATTATTGTGGGCCTTTACCTAAGGACTATAGGCTATCTGAATGAGGAATGACATTAGATGCCATCAGGATGGTAGTCGGTGAGAAGTGAATGTCCGACAATCATTGCTGCAAAAATTCAAGCTGCGGGCATATGTGGTTGATGCAAGCTTAAAAAAATAAACATTAGGTGATACGATATCATGGAAAAGTCATTTTGTCCACCCCAAGCAGGTAAGCCGCCCCTCGGATTGAGATGGGCCATAAATAAGAGTGTATGCCCTCCATAAGGAAAAGGTTTAGACGTGTTAAAGCACATACATGTCCCATTCTTCAAGCAAAAAGAAAAAAAAATAATCATCTAGAAATTGAACGCCCCCTTCTTCTAAGGTAAGATCGCGGAGACATATCCTTAATATCCATGACAATTTATATGTAACCGCAATTCGCAAGGTTGTCGACAGTTATAATGGCTATTCCAAAAAAAACCATTATCCTCGTAATAAAGTCAAGAGAGTTGAATTTTCGTGCTCATATTGTCTTCTAAAACTTACATCCAATTTTAATATCTCCTAGTGGCTTCGTTTATATAGAAAAGTTGCTCATCTAGTTAGCATATCACATGCGCTCAAGATGATTACTAACCACAATTTAAATATCAAAACAAGAATAAGATTAAAAAAATGAGTTTCCATGAATGGTATTTTTTATTACCATTTAACATATAAAATCTAAATATTCATTCTATTAGAGTATTTACTGGTCACATGTGTTTAGTCACATATTGTTGAGTACATGCGTGCTATCATATTTAGACTCCTATTTATACAAGGCATGTGATCAGTTGTAAGACAACTCAATATAATCATATTTACCATTCTTACATAGAATAAAACTAAGAATATATAAGAGAGAGAAAAGTAAAAACGCTACTAGCTCAGCTGGCTGGCGACCCATTCTCTTATGATATACTACCCGCTGGCCTTTTATGTTGATAATAGTTTATCCTTCTATTTGTTCTCTTTCTTTCTTTATAATAATAACTATTTTTTGATAGCTTTGTCCGTTTCTTTCCTTTTCTTTTCTGTTGGTTTCCTTTATTAATTATCAGTAACTCATCAATTTTTTTTCTTTTCTTTATTTTCAGTCCACTCCTCTACTTTCTATTTTATTTTTCTTTTTTCCTTTATTTCCAAGTCGACCATCTGTCTTCTTCTCCAAACCATCTGCATGCCTTCCTCTCAAAGCTAGCCGCCTGCCTTCTTCTTAGGAAAAATCTCTCCTTTAATCTTTACTCCATCATCTATTTTTTTCAATCATCCCTCTCATTTTCCTCTTTTCCTATCATCAACCCTCTCTATTCTTCTATGCTATGCCATGGTTTTCTCAAGAGCGGAGGCATCCGAAGTAGGGTGCACCACAGAACGCAACTTGATGATGGCTTCTAGCATGTTGTTGTTGTTCTGATGGTAGTGATAACAACACCGAATATGCAACTTTTAAGAAAGACAAGCTCAACCTCATACGCCTTCCAGTTCTCAATCATCTTCCTCTTCAACGTCCACACCATCCTCCAACAAGAAGGTCCAACTGGCACTCGCATGCGACAACTTTAATTTCACCTCTCTCGGATGCCCCGATGTCTCCGCACACAAAAATCTCTTCTCTTTAGCGGTGTACCCACTTTTCATCCACCCTCAAATGGTCAGGTATGGGCAAAAACCTCTATTTCTTCTTTCATGTGCTTGTGAGAGCTCCAGCCTCCAGGCAAATCGGTGCTAACAACAAACTTTGTTAAGTGCTATAGCAAGTTTCTTCACCAACAACAACTTTTCTCCAGCACCGGCATCAAGATTTCTCCAGTTTTGGTTCAAATTTTCATATGCTAGTTGCTCTACTACCATGTGCTTTAGGGGGAAATATCTTTGTAGGGATTGGGTATATGTTTCTTTTTATAATTTGAGATTGTATGTCATGTTTGTGAGTTTCTTTTCAAACTACACATGCACTTCACCCATGCTACAATTTGAGGGGGAGTATTAGAGTATGTACTGATTACATATATTTAGTCCCATATTCCTGAATACAGAAGTACTACCATGTCTAAACTCCTATTTATACAAGGCTTGTAATCAATTGTAAGACATCTCAATATGATTATATTTACCTTCTTACACATTCCCCAACATCAAAATCTAGTCTAGAAGGATTCAAATAGAATATGCGTGATCAAAGTCCATTTTAGACTCTACATTACTTACAACTACAAAGTGACAACTACAAAGTGACAGTAATCTTCAAGATTGCTTAACATATTGTGAAGAAGTTTGTTAACTAGCGTACGTAAATGGATACAAGGGGAAAACTCTTCAATAATGTATAGTATATAGTTTCATTGTTGGCGCAATATCAAAACAGAACTAGACTATCAAACTAGTTTTAGGAGATGATGGGGATGTAAGAAGAAAAAAACAACGAAAGTTTCATTTTTGATTAGATGATGGATAAGAAAACCTTTCAATCAAAATATCATGACAAAATTTAACTTCATTTTTCAATCCTTATACAATGAATGAAAATAGAGAAAACAAAATCTCTTGATTCGTAGTTAGTTCTCCTTCCTTTCTGTATTCCCTACGTGTTAAACAAATCAATCGTGTTAATAATGGGTGATCTTTCCCTTTTCCTTTCTCGATACTCATTTGAGAAATTTCTCTTTAAAAATATTTTCGTACTCATGTAAAAAATTATGCTTTTTAAAATAGATTTTCAAGAACTTCCCTTTTGTTTTGAATTTTCCATTTTCTTCTCTTTTTCTTTCCTTTTTCTCCACCTATGTATCACCCAATTCCTTAATGTCCTAGGCTACATTATCAAGGGAAGGAAATTATGTGGAAACTAAAATGTTGTTTGGATAGTAAGTTGATGGGGAATGAAAGGTTTTTCATAGGAAGTTGATCGAAATTCCTGATCTATTCCGGCCCGTGGAAATAGATGCCGAATGTTGGGCAAGAAAGTTTTTTCAAGAAAAGTTAGTTTTCCACTTATTGTTTTCACATGTGCAATTGAAATTCATTTCTTTCATTTTCTGCACTTAAACATAATTACATCTGAGACCGTCTCTCCAAGAAGTAGTAGCATTTTAACAAAGTATTCATTTTCCTCAGCTAACAATTTATTTGCTTACTTCCCTCCATCTATTTTTTTTCTACAAACAATTTTATTTCTTCCATTAAGATAAACTTTGCCAACTAAAACTATTAGTTTAAGTAAGAGAACACTTGTGAAATTTGTATACCAATTCAAGTTACACTCTTTGTAAAGAACTTTATTTCCTTCTATGGATATGACTCGCAATGGGCTATAGGTAAAATATTCAATGCAAGCAAGTTTCTTATTAAAAGTTTGTTTCCTTTGCTAAAAGTTTCTTGCAAAAAGATTTATTTCTACCTAAATTTTTCTTCATACAACTAATGGATTTGATTGTAAGAATTTGGTTTGCCTCTATTATGTTTTTTTTTCAATAAATTCCTCTAAATTTACCTTTTTGATGTCCCTCATTATGAGGGTCCTCAAGAAATAATCAATATGACTAAGTAAGATTCATCATGTTATACTTATCAAGAAAATAGTTATTAGCATTATAAAGAAACTCTAGTTTGTAGAATATTATTCAAGGATGTTTTTGTTTTCATAATTATAGAGGGATTCAATATAGTATTTTTCAAAATGAACTTCATAGATTTTCTAAAAGATCATTATTGTAATGAGATAGAACTACACTTATATAGAGTGACCTTTACAAGAAAAAAATATCTCTCTTTTTCCCCATGCTCCTACAATAATCAATATTTTCTAGTATTTCTACAAATTAACATTTTTGGACACAAAATTGCCAAATAACACTCTCAACACCCTCACCTTTCCATCCCTTTCCATTACCATGGTGGAGCAAGCTAAATAATGAAGTGGGTTCACAAATTAATCATAAACCTTGTAATGTGAATGAATTGAAACTTGTAAATACAATTATATTTTAATTGATGTACTTGTACAAGGAGTATGCCCTTTTATATATAGGTTACAGATCCTATTTACAATAAATACAATGAATGTGTGAAATAATCTGGCAGTTAACAATATGAATATAGTCAACGACAAACTATATACATATGGTCAATGTTAACATTAACCAACAATCAATTCATAGATTAATTGATAATTCATTAATATTAACACCCTCGTCAAAATAAAGGTGGATCAAAGACACAGAGTTTGTGAATTAGTCTGTTATGACTAGCGATTTGATACAGTGTGTGTTTTTGTGAAGAGGTCTACAATCTGATCTGTAGAGTTTATAAAAGGGAGTGTGACGATGCCAGCTAGATGCTTTTCTCTCATAAAGTGACAGTCTATATCTATGTGTCTAGTCCTGTCATGAAAAGTTAGATTACTACCAATTCGTGTGGCACTCTTGTTGTCACAAAACATAGGTGTAGCCTTAGAAATGAAAAATCTCATGTCACTTAGAAGCCAACATATGTGCACTATTTCATAAGTGGTGTCACACATTGCTCTATACTCTGCCTCAGTGGAAGAAAGAGATACAACATCTTGTTTCTTGCTCCTCCACGACACAAACAATCACCAAGAAGAAGATAAAAACCAGTGGTGGAGTGTCTAGTGGTTGGACATCCAACCCAGTCAGCATTAGTGTATGCATGTAGGATAAGGTCAGAAGATGAACTCATGAATAGAGACCGTGCGATCATTCCTCGTACATAGCGTATGATATGGAGTACATCAGCATAGTGGAAACTTTGGGGACAAGATAAGAATTGTGAGATAATGCTAATAACATGTTGACTATCTAGCCTAGTGATGCACAAGTATAGTAGTTGGCCTACTAGCCGACGATACCTTGTGGGATCTGGTAATGGCTCACAATTAGTTGGACATAATTTATATGAAGTTCAAGAGGTGTGTCTTCATCCTATAAGTTAGATATTTTGGCACGCTCAATGATATTTGTTGCATAGTTTTGTTGAGAGACTAAAATACCTTTCTTCCCATGAGCAATCTCCATGCCTAGAAAGTAGTGAAGTTGTCCAAGGTCCTTCATCTGAAATTGTTTAGCAGGATAATGTTGTAATTCATTGATTCTGATTACATCATCTCCTGTGATAATCATGTCATTTACATACAAGAGTAGGATGACCCTCCCTTGAGATGTATGTCACACAAACATTGAACAATCATATGAGCTTTGGGTGTAACCTGGACATGTGATGACTTGTATGAAGCATTCAAACTAGGCCTTGGGTGACTGTTTGAGTCCATAAATGGCTTGATGTAGAAGAAAAACATGGTATTCAAGTACTACTGGTCCTGGTGGTAGGTCCATATATACGGTTTCTGAGAGTTCTCCATGTAGAAATGCATTTTGCACATCCATCTGGTATAAAGGTCAATGATGGGCTGCTGCAACAACAAGAAGAGTTCTGATAGTGGTATGTGAGCAACTGGAGAAAATGTTTCTTCATACTTAATTCTAGAGTGTAGCCTCTAGAAACTAGGTGTGCTTTGTATCTGTCAATCACACCATCACCCTTTTGCTTGATTTTGTAAAGCCACTTGCAACTGACAGGTGAAGCACCTACGGGTAAAGGAACAAGATCCCATGTGTGGGTGTGTTCAAAGGACTAAAGCTCTTCTTGCATACTCTTCTTCCAGTGTATAGAACTAGAAGCTTCCTGATATGAAGATGGAAGAGAAGTTAGAAAAATTCCATATTCTGAAGAGTAACATGTGACTGTTGAATGAGCATAGCACGGATTTGGTCGGTATCCGTGTTGAGATCTTCTTGGACCCACGTTCATGTCACTAGAAGAAAGGTTTTGTGTAGCATTGGAATGATATTCATGTGTCATGTCATTGGATGATGCATGAGGGTCAACATGGGTAGCCTCAATGCCTACCGGTGGTGATGTGGTAGGAGGCTCAACATGGGTGGCCTCAATCCCAGTGGAAGGTTCAACAAGGGTAGCCTCAATCTCAATGGGAAGCTCAATATGGGTAGTTTCAGTCTCGAGATGTGTGGTGGAAGTTGTTGTGGTAGTAGATTCCTCATGAGGGATAGTGATGAATTCATAAGGCAATGATTGGTCTGTGGTGGTGGAAGTATAGTAAGGTGTATCTTCAAGGAATGTAACATGCCTTTCTATGCGTAGACTATAGATAAAAGGGGCAAAACAATGATACCCTTTATTTTCATCATTGTATCCTAGAAGGTCACAATGTGCAGATCATGCCTCAAGTTTGTTTCACTCATGTTGAGGAAGAAGGACAAAGCAAGTACAACCAAAAACTCATAAGTGCATGTAGGATGATGGTTGATTGTAGAGTTTTTCATACGATGAGATCCCCCTAGAATTTGAGTGGGCATGAGATTAATGAGATAAGTGGATGTGAGGATGGGTTCAACCCATAAATGTTGTGGAACGCCAGACCTAATGAGAAAAGCATGAGTTGTTTCAAGAATGTATCTATGCTTCCTATCTATAACACCATTCTGTTCATGGGTGCAAGGACAACATTGTTGAAAAATGGTTCCTTGGGAATTGAAGATCTCACATATGGTAGTATATGTGTTCTCCTTTGCACCATCTATGCAGAACACATGAATGACTTTATTGTGTTGGGTCTTAATTCTATTGGTAAAAGATTTGTATATGTGTGAAACTTCAGACCTATCGCACATGAGGTAAATCCATGTGTACTGTGTTAAATCATCAACAAAAATTAAATAATATTGGAATCGACTTCCAGTTGTGATAGGTGCAGACCCCCAAATATTCGAATGAGCTAGATCAAAAATATTACTACTTTTATTGGTTGAGTTTGAAAAAGAAAGAGCATTAGCTTTATCATGTTTACAACTAGTGCACTCTTGTAATTGAGTGGAACTACATACTGGACCAAAAATGCCAAACTTAACAAGACTACTAAGATCACTTGGAGATATATGTCATAGTCTATAATGCCATAAATTTGGTGAGTGCACTACTCCAGTAGAGGCAATGTGGGTGGTGTTTGGAATGTGAACACTAGACACATGATATAGATAACCAACTCTAATTGTAGTCCCAATCTCCTAGCCTAAATGTGGATCCTGCATAGAACACAACTTTATCAAAAATAAGTTGGAAGCCAGAATCACAAAATTTTGCAACAGATACAAGATTCATATGCAAGTTAGGAAAATGTGAAACTTTTGGCAAAGTATGATTTCCATGAATTGAGGATTGAGGTGTGATGTATCAAATCTGAGATATATCAATAAGTGAGCTATCCACTATTTCTATTGGTGGTTGTTATAGAGAATAATAATTCCTCAAAATAGAAGAATTTGGATTCATATGATGTGTGGCACCTGAATCCATTATCCAAGTGTCAAAATTTATACCCGTAGTCGAAGAAGATGAAGATGAAGATGAAGCTGCACCTCTAGTGCTTGACGATGTGGATGTGCCATCACTGCCCATCTTCATGATTTGATGAAATAAGTATGTGATCTCTGTGGTAGAGAGAGTTGATTTTTTAGTCCCATTTTCTAGGACAACAATGTTTGTCATAGTCAGGGCAGTAGCACACTTGGTTCTTTCCTTGTATTCTTGATAGAGTTTTGGGTGAAACTTGAAACATCCTATGACCAAATGCCCCTTTTTTTACTATGTGTACAAATTAGATGGTCAAGAGATTTTGTTCTTACAGTAGCAATGGTTGTAAGAGCCATGTCAGTGCCAGAAGTGACAGGATGAAGATTGTGTATTGGTGTTGCAGTCTTCATGAGTCGGAGATGAGTTCCATCTGCCACAATTTCAGAGATCATGGATTCTATAGAAGGTGTCATTGGCCATTGTATGATGTTGGCTACACACGGTTGAAATTCTGGATGAAGTGCCATAAGAAATGGATACATCTGGAACTCCTTATTGTGTGGTGCACAAGTAGAGCATGCATACCTTTCAATGTTGCCAAGACGCCAAAGGCTACACATGCTGTCATAGAATTCAGAGATGGAAAGGTAACCTTATGTTGCTCATGTTGCCTCTATTGCAAGTTGAAATTTGTGAATGTCGTTTGATTGAGTGAATTATCCCTCAAGACTGGCCCATATGGAAGCAACGATGTTGTGTTCTTCAAGGATGCCATCTCGAAGACTTGTGTGAACAGAATTGATGAGATAAGACATAATGTGTTCATCACAAATATGCCACTTTGTAAATTCAAAGTTGATGAGAAAACCCTCTTTATCATTAGATGAAAGGTGTTAAGGAGGACTTTTGGAAGAATCCAGGTGAGAGAGAACGTGGTGCCCGAGGAGGTCACCCTGAATAGTTTCCCTCCATGGCTTCCAATCTTTGGTAGCATGTAAAAGAATTCTCGATGCATGATGAGGGAGAAAATTATTGTTGGTATTGTTGTCTTCCATTGTAAAATAATAGAAATGAAGATGAGAGGCGACAAAGTGTTGGTGGGGGATGGAAGGATAAACCAAATCCTAACCAAGATCTAATAACATGTGATGTGAATGAATTGAAACTTGAAAATATAAGTATATTTTGATTGATGTATTTGTATAAGGAGTATGCCCCTTTATATATAGAGGATAGATCCTCTTTACAATAAATACAATGAATGTGTGAAAAAAACTTACAGTCATCAATATAAATACATTCAACGGTCAACAATATACATATGGTCAATGTTAACATTAAGTAATAATCAATTCATAGATTAATTGAAAATTAATTAATATTAACCAATCTAAAATTTATGGAACAATATCGATGAAGCTAATTGATATAAGTATCTTGAAGTATAATACAATATTATCATACACACTTTAAATGTTTTTGAGTTTACATATCCAATAATTATGGTATTACCAATGGTTTGAAATATTCCATTCTAAAGTAAACAACCATTTAATTAATTTTTGACACAAAATTAATGTCAAAAGTTGATTTTTGATATAAGCCAACTGATATAAAGAAAAAAAACTATTTGAACAAAATGAGCCGTATTCTCGATTTTCGTTTCTAAAATGTTTTAATGTTTCACTTCTATTTGAGCTTGCTATACAAAGTATTTCTTTGATGTACAAATAGTAAACGTAATATATAATTCTTGAAGCAAATAGATCATATATATCATAGTGTAAAATAGGTCAACTCAGAGATAGGTGTAAACCTACCAAACTAGCGGAATCAAGAGGAAGAGAACGAGAAGTGTGGCTCCTCAAAAAACTAAAATTATTTATTTGTATATATAATAATTGTATATATACGTGTTTATATAATATATACAACATCGTTCTTAATTCATACATGAATGCCGCCCTGGCTTAGTGATTGAGAGCGCTATTGCTTTGGATTGGGTCGCGTGTTTGAATTTGGCCCAATTAATTATTGATGCCAGGTATGAAAAAATACCGATTGAGTCCAAACTACAGCGTACAAAGTTATATCAAGAGATCTATAAATAGGTAAAATAAGTGCAACTTATAGTGTATGAATCATTCTGTAAAATTTATACAAAGATAAATGTAGCTCTTGAGAAGAAACATTTATTTTTGTAGTTATCAAAATTTACGTTATCAACAATAGATAGAAAACATCACACTATTTCATAGATCATTAAATTTGTCATGACATAATGAATTTATTAAATGATCATTTTTATTATCATAGTATGTGTTTTGTGCATACTATTTAACTAATAATGAGTTGGTTAATATCCAACTCCTTATAATTTTTTTTGTAGCTATCAAAATTTATGTTATCAACAACAAATAGAAAACAACATATTGCTTCAAAGATCATTAAAATTGTCATGAAATAATGAAGTTATTAAATGATGATTTCTATTAGCATAATATGTGTTTTGTGTGTAATATTTTCACTAATAATGAGTTGGTTAATATCCAAATCCTTATAAATTAATTTGTATCACTATTAGCGGACATTGTGGAAAGCTCTTGACACGTTTCTATATTTTTATATTTATTAAAATGCATAATAATAAATTACAAACAACATGAAACCCCAAACAAAGAGTTATCAAAATAGCTTCAACACAATGAAGACATTAAATGATTATTTATTATAGCCCAATGTATATTTTGTGCATAATCTTTTGACAAATAATGAGTTGTTTAAGTTCAATTCCTTATGAATTATTTTTTGTTACTTTTAGTTGACATTCAAATATTTTATTATAAACTTTTATATATGAATTCATGCAATTATAAAAGGAAATATGATACACATTATATCATCATATTATTACTTGTAAAGTAATCCATATAATATTTCTTTTGTATTACATATAATTTTATTATTTATTTTTTTATTATTAGAGAAGTAGTGATGATTTCTTAAAATCATATATAGCTATTTTTTCTAGCTAAATCACCGATATGTGTAGCTTTGTGATATTAGACACACATTTTTTTATCTTTAATTTTAATCAAATCATGTAAGACCTCACAAGAATTTGTGATACTTGAGTATAGGTTGTGGAAAATTATGGATTCCAGTCAAACTAAACTAACTAGTTTGATTTGATTTTTGGGAGGTATGGGGTTTGGTCTGCTTCTAAAATATTTCATACCATTAAAAATGATGTAATATAGTTTACTCTAATAGTATTGATTAATCAGACCAAAACATACATGCTAACATATCTATATTTACTTAATTTGTTCAAAATACTTTTTCTATACTGTTGAATATGATTGTTTGTGTTCAAATGTAAAAGTAATTATATATAAAAATAATAAAGTTATTAAATCATACATACTAATTAACCTAGTAGTATAATAGTGACACACACATATATATGCCCAAAATTCAAATAATATTTTGTTAGTTTTTTTATCATGTTATATTCTTACATAAATATGATGACTAAATGTTGTATTGTTAATAGCATGTTTTAGAAAATAATATATAGTTTGTCTTATAAATCTTAAACCATTGTTAGTTTGATTTGATTTTGAACCATTGAATGTTTGGATTTATTTTGAAAATTTTATAAGTCAATATTTATGGTTCATTTTATACTTTTAGTGGTAGTCATAATCAACTTCAATTATTCATGGCCTTAAGTTGACCACATATAAGACAAAATATAATGGGACCACTTGATAATATTTTTTTAATGTAATATTTTAGCATACTTTTTAAGTATCATTTCCCCAAACTGTAAAATCCTTGTTCCGCCCCTACTTCCAAACTTTCTACTCCTCTATGTGGATGACCTTTAGAAATCCTTAATTCATACATGTTGGGAATAGTGATGTGATTTTCAAGAAAATAAGTGAACCTTGTGTAAATAGTATATCCCAAAAACTGTGACACACATTTTGTCATCATCTAATAGAAATTTCAACCAAGATAATTGCATTAATTATTTCTTGATCCTGATGTTATAAAGCTTGTGAATGATTTTACAAATATCAATGATTTCTCTCAATGAATGGATGGTAAACATACAATAATTTTTTTCAATGTAACAATCAATTATAATCATTGTTACCTCTATTCTAAATAAGATCTACCTACTCAAAAAAAATCCATAACAAAAACAATAGATGAGAAGGTGACAATTACACAAAATATTTATAGTGGAAGTTTCATCAGATAATATCAACAACTACTAGGCTTGTTTATTAATTCAAACATTTTCCAATAGCCATTTTTTCATCAAAGTGAATTTCTAACCATGGCATTTAGAATCTCATGAAGTTGATCATGACACTCACATGAATAGCTAACCATGTTTACTAGTTACCACATTTTAAGTAATTGAAAATAGTAATAGACTTAACAATATTTTTATGCCAAAAAAACCACAATAAATTGAAGCTTATGAGAAAAACAATAAATGTAATATTCACACATCTGTCAAATCATAAAATGACTTTAAGGATTTAAGCCCATTAGTTAAACTCTCCTCGTTTTTCACCATCATAAACTTGACTAGGTATTTGTGTTGTTCTTAAATTATTTGTAGAGAAAATTCATCAATCAATCTCTTTAGTATTAATGATTTGGTGTTAGTTAAATGAACAAATCATTGAAATCTCTCAAACACTTGGGCACACTTAGTAAAAAAATCACCATGAATGTCATTTGTTTTTTGTTTGACATATCTCAAGTTTCATAAGAAAATAATTCTATACTTTTCATCACATATCTCTTTCAAAATTAACATCGTGGTAGTAATTATAAAGGTATTCACTATATCAATTTTTATGGAATGTACTTCTATATTAAAACTTTTAGAATACTTGTCAAAGAAGACACTTATGACTTCACCAATATGTTCACAAAAACTTTCAAAAATTGTAAATTGTTTCCTCTTTGTTTTATTCGGCAAATTTTTATGCCTTGTAAATGCCAAAACCTTGTCATAGACAAAATGTAACACAATCAACATATGAATTTATTCAAATATCTTTAATATTTTATATTGTCTTGGAATACACTTATTTCAATTTTGCTTCATGAGATACTCACATTTTTTAAGGTTGATTATGATCAATTTTTTGTTCCTCGTACGTGACTTTTAAGCGATTATTTTATTTTGCAATGAATAAATCCTTTCAATATAATATCCATGCTACTTGTATCTTAATCCTTTTAAATCTGGGTGGTTTTTTGTATATATTAATGCAATGTATTTGCAAAAACATTATACATGAAACTATACAACAAACAAGGAATAGTGATAGGTGAAGGGGAAGTATGCTATAGGAACAAAGATTAAAGAAAGAGAGAATATAAACCACATCCAATGACAACTGAAAAGAAAATCTAGTATGTATAAACTCTGCCTCCTCAATAGGAATCAAGTAGGAAATCTAGCATGAGAATGAAACCAAGCTTTTCCAGAAAAGAATCTAAGGTACCAACTCTACTTTGACTCTCATGTTGCTTCTTAAAATAAAAATATTGGACAAGAGAAAGAAGACAACAAAGAAATACCAAAAAGAGATACAATTATCAGTTAGAAATATATCACATTTAGAACTTCCATTAAAATAATTAGGATAACATTTGATAAGATTTCATAATGTCTTTTTAGTATGGGTCTTATTATCATGAACTCTCATATTAATCAATAGGCAAGCCCAATTATAAACTTGCTTCTCTCCTGTTAGTATTGAAATGAGATGTTTATTATTTATCCATTAATCTATGCAAAGATTAGTTTAAATTACATACTGATATGTAATTCTATGTGATCCTTCAAAAAGTGCCTTCACTATAGATTTTCCAAGAAAATACAGGTAATACTAGGGTTTGCATCAACAAATCAAAATGAAGATTTCTTTAAATAATTTTTACCAATCCACTTGACCCATAGTGTGTCTTTCTCTCAATTATACTTTAAGCATTCAAAAAAAGACTTATCAGTGAGACTTCTTTTACTTTAATCATGCCTAACTTACCTTCATTTGGGTGTAAATCTTATGTACCCAACCTATGACCCCACCTCTATCCCACAACATTTGGTTCCTTAACTTGTGGGTGCCATGATAAAGTGTACAATCTAGATGCGTTAGGCAGATTGTCCTAGGCACAGAGGATGTGAGCCCCTTCCTTCTCTGGCGTTAGTGATCTTTCTCAATTTCACTTAGTTAACATAAGTTTTGTCATCATTATTCCCACAAAGGAAGTCTCTACATAATTGTTTAAGTCTCAACACAAACTAGGTTGGAAAGGAAAAGAAAAGGTCCAATATAGTACACTGCAGTAAAGTGGATTGTATCATCTTAAATCTTTTAGTTTGAGAAAGTCTTTTTTTGACTTACATCCTTCCATTCTTCCTTTAATTATGATACTAGAGGAGAACAATCCCATTATATACTTCCCTATATAAAGAGGAGTGCTCAAATGCATGGAAGGAAAAGTACATTTAACAAAGATAGAAATACGTCCACAACTCAATAAAGAGTCTACTGTAGTAATACAGGGTAAAAAAACTACGATAAGTAAAATCAACAGAATAAGGATGGGAAATCTTGGCTTAGTTTAGTCAAATAAAAAGGAGAGAATTTAGTTCTCTTATTAAGGAATAAATTAAACTAATTAAAATAGAAAAACTAAATTATGTAAGATCTAATAAAATAAAGATAATAAAAGGGAACTTGTATTGAGTTTCACAAATTAGGCCAGCCTCAACCATGCAAAACCTTCTCTTCTATTTTTTGTATGTTCATAACACATTTTACAAGTAGTCATAAAAGATATATATACCTTCCTTCTCTCTAGATCCATATATATTTTTTATCCAAATGTATCTATCTCTTGAGATGATAACCAATAGATCAAGGATAAATATATGACTTTTGTTATAGTAACTCCTCACCCGTGTGTATTCTTGCTAATCCATACTACAGATCTTATTGAACTCATTCTCTCAAATTGATCTAGATCAAGAATTACAAGAAGGTAGTTATTCAAACAAGTGATGGATTTAAACGTAAGTATAGAATCTAAAATGTAGGAACACGTGTATTAAATAGAAGAAGGAAAGATCACATAGTTAGGAGGGCCCAAGTTATGAGTTTAGCCTCTTATTCTTCCAAAAGGAATCAAATTACACCTAGAACAACTCATAGTTCTTAAATGAAAATTATGAAATAATAAGAAAGCAGGAAGCTGATACAAGGGTAGATCAAATTTGAAGGCTGATTTACCAACCTTTCAGTTGAATATGACTAGGAGGTTGATCTCCCTTCAATAGGTCAACATAAATTAGAATCAACATGGAGCAGGTCGATCATATCCACTTCTTTAACTGGTGGAACTTGATCAAGAAGGTCTACCAACTTACAATGGGAATTGATAATGGTAAGTATAGAGGTCATTGATCTTTCTAGGGCAATAGAACTAGCTAGGTTGATTGTCTAGACTTTGTATTAGTCTATGGGACAACCCGTTTTCTTATTTGTATAAAACCAAGATGCTTTTAACTGATGCCTTTAGGGTCTAGTTATAGGGTTTTACTTGGGACTTGCTGATCTATGATTGGTCCATGTGACATTGACCTTGGGCTTTTTGTCATCGACCTTGGGTTTTGATGACTACTTTTCATGAATAGTTGACCTGGAGGTAAATAGTGGTTTGACAAGTAATAGCTTGATGGGACTTTGTTTTGAAGGTCATCGACCTAGAGGTGGATGGCAATCTGTATGAGTTCAGCTTGATGGGTCTTTATTGAGATTGTATCCATCATCTTCATGTTGATCTTCGATCCATCGATCTTCATGTCGATGGCCATCTTGGAGTAGAAGCTCGATAGATTGATATATGAATATCTTAATAAAGGTTCATTAGTCAACCTAGGAGGTCGATAGACTATAATCTGTTGTTGTGGTTGATATTCTTGTCATAAGTAATGATCGACATTGGAGGCCGGTTAGTAGGCTATGGATCTGCATGGTTTTGAGTTTAATTCTTACATTTGTCAAGAGAACTAAGTTAGAATAAATCAGTTGGTGATAAAGTGTAAAGGGATGGAATTCTTTTATCTCTAACCACTTAGTTAGATGATTTATATCATGAAAGTGTTATGAAATGTATATAATATGTGATGTTATCAAGTAGTAAACCTCCTATCTTTACAAATGAGTAGATCTAGGGGCCAGTAAACATGCATAATTCCTATATTGTGCTTTTTTTACATATCAACACACATCTAGTACACTACTTCCACTAATGGGTGAGTATTCATGTATCTTTTGGATGGACTACATGGTAAAAAGAAATGCCATTTCAATCTCCTCAAAGATCATTTGTGCTGCCATGGGCACCAAATCACATATTGCATTACGGATCTCTCATGTTTAGACCCCATCCATTGTCCATATTCCTTTTAGTTGAACCTTCTCATCCCAGGGCCACATAGATGAGTTTTAAGTATTTCTTCCACTCCATTTTAGGTTATTTTTTTCTTAAGGATGAGAAAATTCTAATCTGAAGGTGAAGTTCAAGAAGTACATACTCCCTTCCAATCACACATATCTCTTTTAGATTCTTGTTTTAATTTCAAGATGTTATCTTAACATGCAGACATTGGATTTAGATTACTTGCCTTGCATTAAGCTTAAAACTAATCTCATTTTAATTGTTTGTTCTTATAGTGTGAGTTGAAGCCATTGTCTATTTGTCTTAATTTTCATTATTTTTGCATTGCATACATATTTTTTCACACAACCCCTTATTTAGAGTAAATTCTTGATATTGTCCTTCTCTCCAAAATGCTCCTACGTTATAAATCACCTATTGTAGCCAATGAATATTATCATCATGTTCCCTACAAAGGATGAGAGGTGTTAAAAGAACTGATAAGATTCAAACTTGGCACTCTTGCTACTGATTAGTGAATCATATCTATGGAACTTCCATGCATCCTGTTATCGTGTCATTATTTGGGTGTAGAAAATTAGAAGAATAATATGATGTACTTCATCATAAAAATAAGTGTTGCACATGATCCAAACACTCTTCTTCACTTCTTATTCCATCTTATTACCTTTCATCCACCACCAATAAATGAAAAAAAACCTATAGAGTGTGACAAACTCTAAGATCAGGGTGTCACACCACCCTTTCTCTGTATATTTTCTTCTTCCATGCCCCTATGTACATAATTGGGGTGTATCACAAAGAATAGAGCAAGGATGTTAACATATAATAAAGAAAAGAAAAATGGTTGCAATACATGTATTTGTAAAATAAAATGCAATCTCAATTCAAAAAGGGAATAGATGCATTGTCTTCCACCCATACCTCCACTCACTCCATTTTCACCTATGGGTGTGTAACTTGCTCCATTGATATCCACTTGACATACCCTAATTTTAGGTTGTGTGCAAGATTGCAATTTTTTGGGATTGTGTGCACACTTCTGGTGTTGTAAAGGGAAGGAGTGAGGACATGTCTAGTCATGTTTCTTGATCTCAGGAGGTTGGATAGCTTGGTCATATTTGTGGTAGGTATTCAAGAATGATGCGGGTATGAGGCCTGAAGCTTGGTTGAATGTATTGATTTGGATACTATATTGGATTTTATGTTACTTTAGGATGATAAATATTCAATCTATAGTTTGATTAATTGTTTATATTTCATATTTTTAGTTGTAATATATATTTAGTTTTGCTCATTTATATTTCATTTCACTTATTTTGGTTATTAATAGTTTATGCAATTTATTTGGCATATATTTAGTTTTTATATCTAATTTGTAGTTTTATGCAAGGAGAAGAACATAAATCCTAAACCATCTACAAATTATTAATAACCAAGCCAATAAGTTACTCCACACTCCCCAACTCTAACATTTGGAGAGAGGATCATCAAAGCATACCCAGCTAGTCAAGTGACTCCAAATTTTACATCCTAGATAAAAAATGGAAGATTCAAGATGAAGAGGAAGAGAAATTCAAATATATAGATATTGTGTATATATTACTGACCATTTTCTATCAAATGATAGGTCCTAAAGTCACTCAATTCACCAATTATATATCAACAAACTACTCATAGTCATTGGATTACGGTAGATAGACTTGAAACCCCAAGAAATGCTAAACAATACTAGAGGAACATTAGGGAAATAATTATATTACATCTATCCCCATCCAAATCCCTAGTCATTGTTGGGGAGTGACATAGAAATCGTCAACATCATGATGTGGAGACACGATTCACCGAAGAACCTGATTGGAGACTACAACTACTGTATTGACTGTGGTTTCACAAACCATAAAGAATATTTTTTACATTACTACACTATAAATAACCTCTAAATATTCTCTAGAATATCTTGTATCATGAGAATTATTAGAGAGTAGTTTATCTACTAGGGTGTGAGGATTAACCCCATCACCCATAGTTTGTAATATTGTATCGTGACATACTGCTAGTTTATATCGATCATGAGAGAATATTAAAATCATAGACATAGATATACTAAATCTATGATTGGAATATCAATACATTGTTATTGAATCTTGGATGAGACATAAAAAGGGTGTTCTCTGGGGTTAAATGTTCAGTAGAAATAGGTAACAAGACCTTGAGCCAATAACAAATTATGTCCTTTGAGATTTCCATACTCTGAAAAGATATGTAATTTCCTTGGCCCCAGTCTTATATTCATACATGTGAATGATGCAATTCAAGAGATAGAATAAGGATAGTGACATGGAAACCTTGTCCCCCAATTATTTTACCTGAGTTTTTATTCTTGCCTTAATTTATATGCTTCCTTAATTAATACAATTAATAAAAAAACAATTAGATCAATCTATCCTTATTATTAACTATTATAATTATGAAAAAAAATCAAATTGTCCTATTAAATAGTGTCTTGGTGGCTTCGATCCTAATGCTATACTGCAATAAGACACATTACTTATGGGTGGCATTATCGTACATGGTTAAGTTGAGTGTTCATATTTTATATCTTGGTAAATTTCTACATGACAAATTTCAACATCAATTACTAGGTGTATAAGTAAAACATATACAAGTATGATTGGATTGAAACAACAAATTCATGCAAACATTTTCCACACTGAGATTGCACTGATAAAAACAACACCTCCAAGCTCACTAGTCATAGAAAAAAGTTCAATGAGAAGTAAACAAAGAACCATGTCTTGATGTTGGTACATGACAAGTGCGAAAATTATTATCACCCATTTCCTAGGGACGAACAAATTGTGATTGATCATATTTCCAACACTATGCTAATGCCAAGTAAAGTCATCTTACATAACAAGAATTGAGGTTGAATTTCAATAAATTAATGTGTGCAAGGAGTGGAAACTTTTGCAAGACTTAATGGTGATCACATGGTCATTGAACAGACCCTCTATGACAAAACATATGAGATTGTTCATCAAGTTTCCATTCATTGTGCTTCCCCAAGTATAGGTGGGTACCAAATATAAGTGAACCAGATAGTGAAGCCAAACAATCTACCCACAACTACCCATTCATATAGAAGATAAGGCAATGCACACTAAAATAAATGAGATGTAACTCGATATTGTGCAAACAATCGATTAGTTGACCCCTTAAGTTTTTGAAACATCGTGTAAGAAAAGGGCCTCTAGTAAAGTTATTTTCAAGAAAGTACATGACTTCCCAAATCATCTATGGGGCCTCTCTAGTTCCTCTAGGAATAATTTTCTTGTTGAGTGATCCAACAGTCCTAGAAACAAGCACATTGTTGCAAGATGCAATATATAAGTAATATATCATAGTTTCCTTAGGATATCTAAAAAATGACATTTCTTATGTATGTTCCAACACATACATAAATTGGTTCCCCGTCATAAGCTTTACATTCCCAGATCTACATAAGAGACTTTGGAATGCTCCTAAGACCACATTTCATATGGTGTTTTTTTTAACAGATTTAGAAGGTATGCAAGTAAGCGTGAACATTGTGGTTTATAGATCATATTCCTAGACGGAAGTCAGAAGAACATAAAAACTCATCATAGATCATGTCATTTCCAACAAGGTGTGATTACTTCTTTCTGATACACCATAATGTTGTGGTGTTCAAGGTGGAATCTATTCTAACGCAATCAAAAAATCCCTTAGAAGGGCCTCAAACTTGTATCTTAAGTATTCCCCACCTCAATGTCATCAAAGTTCTATAATACTCTTAACAAGTTGATGTTGTACTTCATTCATGAATTATTTGAAGTTTTCAATGGATTCTAACTTTTGTTTCATTAAACACACATAGCCATATCTAAAAGGTCCACCTATGGTATGTGTGCTAAAAGGTCCGCACACATCGGTATGCATGAAACCTAATATATCACTTTCCCTTTCATAGTTTCCAGTAAAGGGTGATCTTTCTTAATAAACAACATTCACATGTCTTAATTGATCTATAATCAAATGAATCTAGATATCCATCTTTATGGAGTCTGGAAATGCACTTCTTATTTATGAGGCCTAGACAAAAATACCTCATATAAGTTTTGTCTAAATAATTGAGTTTACTCTTCTTAGTATATATTTTATAGTCATTTTCCACAAGATATAATAAATAAAACCACAATATATAGGGGCACTTCCATGAAATATCTAATCTTTAGAAATTCAAAACCATTCTTGATGTGAAATTCAAAACCATTCTTGTCAGACATGAAATAGAAATGATGTTCCTACATATTATAGGCATACAATATCAATTCTATAAATGTATTGAAATCCCATTGGGCATAGATAAATTGTAGGAGCCGACAACATTGGCAGTAACTCTATCCCCATTTGCAACGTGTAGTTACACCTCCCTTTTCTTCAAGGGTCTACCTTTTTTCATATACTAAAATTTTTAGCATATGTGAGATGCATATCCTTTATCTAATACCCATGCTGAAGAAGTAGATAAGTTTACCTCTGTAACATATTTACCTAAAATGGAGATCTCTATTGCCCTCTTCTTGTTCTTAAGTTCCACTAGGTAAAGAGGACAATTTCATTTCCAATATCCATCCCGGTGATTAAAGTGAAAATTGACCTGTTTAGCCAATTCTCCTTTTGGTTTAGTTGCAAAGACTTTGACTTTTGGCTAGCCTTTGAACCTTTCTTGACTTTGTTCATGCTCTTACATTTTACTTTCAAGCACCCGTCATAGTGAAAAGTTATTTTTGTTGGTTGTTATTTGATCTACAAGAAGTATTTTCAAGAACTAATACTTGATTTTTGAAAATATCAAAACTAATTTGGTCTTCAATTAAATATATCTCCCATTAATTTATTGCAAATTAATATTCCTCCCTATTAGTTTGGGTTATTTTTATCATACAATCTTCTGGTGATACAAGATTTATATTTCATCAAATCATGAAATAGCTTTGACTGATCACCCACAACTTGACTATTTTGGTAGGTAATACTTGACAGTTGCATCTAATGCAATTTTATAGAAGGATGAACACACCTTTATAATAAAAATTTATATTCCTATAAGTGCTTCATACTATTAACGTGACCTAGTTATGTCTGATACAAAGGGGAACACCGTAGAATATGCACCCTATTTTCGCAAACCCACACATATATTTTTCACACTTCCCTAAGATAGACATTTCACTACACTTTGTCATGCCCACACTTGGCCATTAAAGGTTTTCATGTGTTTTTCACATTGAAGAGAAACAAAGATTAATATTTTATTGTAAAGGTTATATATACATATATGTACCCAAACACCATATAATTATAATATGTATCATATCATATTATATCAACAATCTGAAAATATAATCCAAAAATACATATGGACATACTAATGTAATCCCATGGATCCAGAACAGATTAGTATCCACATAAGGTCATTATACCCATCATCAACATGTGAACATAAGTTGTATTTCACCATGTCAATGGCTTCATCGATGCTCCTTGGATTGTCATGGTTTCCTTGTCACACCAACTCCATAAAAACTTATTATGTTCCTATATAATATTACATGATATGTAGAAACTTGGAGGTATGTTTGTTGGGGGTAGGAAGGAATAGAAACTGTTAGATATGGAATAAAAATATGAGGCTATACATGAAATCTAAATATTTTTCAACCAAAAAGACTCCATTCACATCCACATCATGCACACACAAAGGGGTCTTTGTCCATAACCATGCACATATCCACCAAAAATTACATATTTTGACAAGTAAATGAATGATTCATAGCGATATCATATCTTATACATAGTGATATCATATCTTATATATATATATATATATATATATATATTAAATATGCATCTTTTTATGTGGGACAATCTCCATGACTAAATATTTTACATCTCTATAGACTAGGCGTGGGACACATGGGAAACACTCCTAAATGGGGATCTCTTTACTTGATGACCTAGCAGGAGATGATGGGATGTCAGCCCTTGGGATGTCTCAGAAGCAAAAATCCTGAAAATTTCTAGGGAATTTCACTTCTATGATCTAGGAAAAATCATATTTTTCCATAATTAATCCCATCTCACGCATTCAATGTTCACGTTGCAACAAAGAATGAATAAGATATGCACATTAACATTTAATCATTCACATCATATGAAATAAAAGTAGCGACGCAATACCAAATTTGATCATATTGGTTATAAATCCTAATATATTGTCGATGTGCTTGGCTCAGATACTACTATAGGAATTCATGGAGGCCACATGCACAAATTAATTAACATAAGAAAATAATTATACATGTTCCCATGAGTAGAACTCGAAAATAACAATATATCGGTAAGGTAGGGATGTGAGGTATACCTTTTTGAAGAGTAGATCCAGCGATAGTGCTCAAAAGAATAGCTGGTGCAAAGAAGATGTTTCCCCACATAGTGTTAGAAAACATCATCTCTGCTTAGATGATAGTGTCTCCATGTTGTGCTCCAAGAGTTGGTCAGTAAGGGCAGCTTATGTTGGCAATGTGTCGGGTATTATAAAATCTCTCCCTATTTCTCTCTCCTTTTGGGTAATGATGGCTAGGTCTCACATGTCTAAAAGGTGGTACCAAAACCTGGCCATCATGCCCCTTTGTATAGGAGAAGTAGTGAAGCATGATTTCTAATAAACCATATGAAACAAAAAGAAAATGATCACTTTTTACAAGCCTACTCACGTACATCCAATCACATGATCAATGTGTTCATCCTACTTTTTCGTGCCCCCTCTGAGATTACTATTTGGGTGATAGCACTAGATCAAAACATTATGGATCCAATCGATTGATACTTTGATCCAATCTAGTTGTGCGACTAGACCATCTAGTTGACCAATTCATAGATCTTGTCAATTTCAACAATTTCAGAACCTAGTGGAGTGGTTGTGTAGACATCGGCCCTATCATGCAACTGGATCTTCCATTAAATAGATTGATCTATCTAGTTGGGTGACAGGACTTTCTAGGAAATCGAATAAACTTCCAATTAGTCTGCTATATCCAATTGATTGCCTAAACCTTTCAACAATCAATTAATGTTGTGTCCATGATTGTACTCATCTTCCTTGTGCATCCCATGCATGTGACCCTATAGACTGCAAATTATGTTGGTGGTGATTTCTATAACCATATTACAAATTCATTGACAATGGTTGGTATTTAGCAAGACTTCATTTCCACCCTAGTAATTGAAGAAGTTGAAGAACAACATCAAACTAGTATTTTGACTAGTGCTATAGTGATCATATCATCCCTTTTTCATTGATATCTATGTTGAATCTGAGACATCAAAAAGCATCCTTTTAAGTTTCTATCATTATTTCTTGATCTAGAGAGACTGTTTGAGTTACATATGTGCTCAATATCATTTATTGACTTACATGAGCATGACCATAAATTCCATTGTCTAATTCATCAAGTGACTGGGATATCACTCTAATATGGGGACAAATTCCATTTACATCATTCACAATAATCCACATGTGCTACAGTGCACCCAAGAACCCCATGTATGGCAACCCATTATTAGGGTCACATTGAATAGTGTTAAAGTATTATGAAAAACATGCAATCATTGTAGTGACTTCAGGTCTAAGGACGACAATCATCATTTTAACATGAGATATGATTTTAAGTATCATTTATGGCTTCCATGCATCATACTCAAGTTGGGTATATACAAGACAATTTTTCACAACAAGTACCTATGTGTTTGACTTGATATCCAATATCACGACTAATGAGACACAGTCATCAGTCAACATACATACTAGGATTAATGCATTATTTTTGTCCAATTTCCAAAATAATATCTGACTAGGGACCTAGGAAAACATGGGCAATCATAGCATGAACATGATATCATGTTCATGTCCTCAAACCAAAATTACATGTCATTGAGTCTTTCATTGTTAGGACATTACTATATTTATTCAGTATCTTATATTGAAACAAAGATATTAATTGGAATTGTCTTTATTAATAATCATATAAAACAAAGTGTTTTCTTAAAAACATCATATGACTCGCTCTAAGGGCATACAACCAACTGATCTCTCTAGTATTTGACTCACATGTTATTTTATCTTCCCTAATGTTTCAACAGAGAGGGATATAAAAACCTGGGAAGCTAACTAATGAGGCGGGATATTGTGAATTTCCTTCTCATTGCACCTGCCACCATTGTGATTGATTACATAACTAACATGTCCCACATATTTTGTCTCTTCCTCGGCATACTAGAGTAGTTGACTTGCTGATCCCAAAACCCACATAGCTTCAAAAAACTTGGTCCTAGATGTAGTTCCACCCTCCTTAAGAAACCTCCATTCACCTGCTCAATTATGCAAATATTGTGCCATGTATATCAAGGTATGTATGCCACTAGTGCATCGAGGATAAAGTTGTCTCTATAGTACTTGGATCTAGACACCCATATCACAAGTGAACCTCAGTTGATTAGGACTCTCCAACCTTATTTCTCCAATAATAAGAGGCTAAAACACTTTAGATCATGGATGCTCATATTTCCATTAGATCTTGGATCGCATAAAATCCCCAATTCTCCTAGTACATTTTTTCTTCCCCCTCTTTAGATCCCCACTAGAAGCACTCATTCATATCATTCATGTCATAAATTATTCCATCTAAGAGCTTAAATATACTCATGTAATATATGTGGCTTATTTCTGTTAAGACCTTAATCAATACTTCTTTACCTGGTCTTAGAAAAAATATTTCTTTTCATCCTTGTAAGTTATTTCTAATTTGCTCTTTGATTGTTGAGAAAACTAGCTTTTTTGATGTTCTTGTAGCATTATCTAGACCCAAATATTTCTCTTATTTGTACACCTCATACACATTAAGTATAATCTTGATCTCTTCCCTACTATCCTCACCAACATTGCTATCTAACTCAACATTCAAAATCTCATGATTAATCTTTTTTCATGAGGCTTGTTGTACTGGTTGACAATTGCAGCTACATAAGAGCATTCCTCAAGGTTCACTCAGGTAAATAAGATTCTATACTTTTTGAAAAAAAATGTGAGAAACCCTTGGGTTGTTATCTAGCCTAGGCCTGTTGAATGTTTTCTTCTTGTGTAGTTTTAGTAAGAGATAGAAAAAGTGCCTCTACACAAAAATGAAAGAAGTAAGGTGAGATTAGGTTACCTTTGCATAAACCTATAATTTTCTTTATACATCCTCTCCTTGCTCCATTAATGATGAATGAGTATGATACATAAGATACACACTCACCAATCTTTGAACACCATGATCCCAGGGTTTCTCATTATTTCTCTTTCTTCATTAATAAATTCCCACTCAACCAAGTCATAAGATTTAATCATATCCATCCAAGTGCCAGGATGAACTTCATGCCTTTTTTTATTATTTCTCATAATATTGAACAACTCAGAAGCAGTAAATGCAACTTTTGCTATCATCCTTCATTAAACAAAACAATAATTTTTTGAGATCATTTTGTCTAGAAGTGGCTTTGTTCTATTGGACATATCATTGGTTATCATTTTATGGGAGACATTGCATACGATTATAGAACGATATTGAGATATTCTCCTTGGGTGATGATTTTTATGAATGAGAACAATATGAGTCTACTTGATTTCACTTGGTGCCTATATTCCCATCAACCACTCTTTAGTAAAGAACATAACCTCTTATTTGACCAATTCCTAAAAAGTAATATTGAAATATGTCTTCATCCCATCCATACCTGGCACCTCATTTGGGTGCATTTGTTGAAGTGCCACCCATACCTCTTCTTCTCTAGTAATATCTTGAAGAAGGGATGCTTCCTCTACAGAAATAACCTTTTACATATGCACCAATTCCATCTCCATGTCTATGGTATTTGAAGTAGTACAATTATCATTAAATAAACCAACAATGGCACCATTGATATGTTCTATTCTATTTCCCATTGGTTTTACATATGAGTTATACCTATTATGGTGTTCTTTGTCTTCCTTTAATTAGATTTGTGGTGGAAAGTATATAGTTCTTTTATGTCCATATGTCATTTCATTTTCTCTAGACATTGGATTCCAATAACTTTATTCTAGTCTCTTTAGTTCTTGTTGCCCCAAAAAAATCTAACTGCACTAGCTTAGCATGAAGTCTTTAGGAATTAAAACATGTGCCTTTCTTTAGCCTCTAATATACCTCTTTTCTCTTTTTCCTCATATTCCCAAACTTGTATGACACCCAAGTACAATGTTTTCCCCATATGCCTCAGTACGCGCATGCAACCCAACACACCAATTTACCTTCCATTCTGGTTTGACCACTACCCTGTACTTAGATGATAATAACCCCAAAGTATCAAACTTTAACCTATGATTATTTGGATCCCTCTATTGTGTGTACTCTACTTGGATCAATATTAGTGCATGTTGAGAATAATGTCTGAGGAAATGTTTCACCTTCCTTATTGGGAATCAATCATGTCTAGCCTAATCCACTAGAACTTGTCAAGCCTCTCCCTAATAATGTTTATTTCCATTTTCATCTTCTAGAAGTAATTCCCAAACCTTGCATCAGGGATCCCTGAGCTGACAAATGCCTCTTGAAAATACCTCATCTACCAATCAGTTCATGATTGACCTCCCCTCTTCTCAGAGTCACTCAGGATGTCATTCAATTTTCCACCCAACATTTTTGGAAATGTATATACCACAAACATAATATTTATCAGATGCCATAGGCAATGTATTTAATTTACAACCACACAACAATTCATTCCCATAAACCCAATGTAGTTCTCTTGATCTTGGCACCCACCATTTTGTAGACATGATGATCCTGTAAAAATTTCACCATATTATCCCTCTCTAATATAGACAAAGTACCTCTAATCTTACATCGAAACACAAAACCTTTGTCAAAACCATGGATCCTTCTTATTCTCTCTTCCTCCCTACCATGAAACATAGTCTCCATAATAAAATCCATGTCACACATCTCCCTCCAGCACCTTAACTTGGGCAATGTAACTAGTTTGTGGGTGGCATTCATGGACATTCCAACATAATATTTTTAATTATTGTTTTGGGGGTATGGACCCCTCCATCACCTGCTACTTTCTTTCTCATATAATCAACCATTGAACATGTATTTGTGGATCAGGTCCTTGAGTTGTGTACGTCGACCTCCATCTCCACTGATGTATCACTATTGCATTTCTTGCTCATAATATTATATTCCTCATTTTCATATCCCTATTGCATTCATCCCTGACACTTCCTTACTTGTAACATATTGAAATTTAGGACAAAATTAAAATTTTGAACTATGATTTATAATACTTCAAAATCAAATTTCCTTTTCCTAGATTGCACTCCCATTTGTATTTAATTAGAAATATCTTGAAACTCAAGCTCTAGAATATAATTTATCCTCATTTGGCCTAGTCATCTCTCCTGGGACTCACAAGTGAATAATTGAATTCTATTAGAATTTCTTGGCTTTGGAATCACATAAAATGGTACTAAGAATTTAAGCATTTATTTGTAGAGTAAATAATTTCTTTTACTATTTTAGACTAGTAAACTAGAAAAGTAAATATTTTACTAATTAAACCAATTGCTATTAAACCATTATTCAAAATTGCACTAGAAATAGAGTAATGAATAATGAGAAATGAATAGTAGTAGTAACACCATTGCATAAGGCAACTTACTAGTATTTATTAGCACCCTAATATAGGGCTTGATTGGGCCCATTTAGAACAAGGTCTTCTACTCTAACTGTATGCCCACACGTCTGGGATGCGGCTGTTACCACTGCAACACAAAACTGGCAGGGAATAACCCCTGACTTCCGCCCTCGCTCCTCAATTCCTATTCCCCCTAACCTCCAATACTCTCTCTCTCCCTCTCTCCCTCTCTATCACTAGTCCTCATCCACTAAAGGAAACCGGTGTGGAAAAATGAACATCACCATTAAATGGCCGACGAGTTGCTAATGAAACGGCTGATGAGTGTTGAGTCGTTACCTAAGATCTACGCCTCCCCATTACAAACATGGGGTGTCACCTTGACCTTAGGATGAAAACCCTAAAACCAAGGCCTTTATACACGTCCCCTCCCTCAACCTGCAAACTAGAGCCGCCGCCTACCTTTCTCAGATGATCGCTCTACCTCTTCCACCCATCTTCAACCTCAGCGCCGTCTATATATCTACAGATCACCGGTAACAAAAATGGTTCCAAGATCATCAGCCTCGATGCCCCTTGTATCTTACCGCCACCCTACTGCCCTTCCCCATTGTGCGCCGAGCTGACAGGAAGAGGAAACTATTGTGACTAGTAGATGTCAGCACCAACCACATTGGATCACCATGAAAACCAACACTAGAAGTGCACTACATCACAGATCCATCATCGAGCACCACCTACAACCTAGTCACTTCCCTCGCCAGCTAGAAATAGACCCGCAACCACCATCGTGACAACATGTATGGACGACACCCAGACAGGCGCACAACCCTACGCCATCCACCAAAACTGCAACAGAACCAGCACCTATGAAACCACATGCACCTCACAACCTACAAACAACCTTGCCATGATGCACAGCCACCTCCCTACTCCTTCAGACCCTAACCATCTCATCTGCAAGATATCTTTCAAACCTGTGCGTTAGATACCAATGTGGCACACTAGTGAATCAATATGACCTCCCCATGCATCTGAATCACATGGAGTCATCTGCAGATGTCCCAAGCAAGCAATGAAGCCAGAACTAAACTGAGTCCATGATCCATCTATATGTCTTTGATCTGTATGGAAAGATCTATAAGTTGTGCTTGGAAAGATCAGCAAAGTTCAATAGATCGCAAGGTACTTTCTCTGTTCTTATTTGTGTTTCCTGATTATTAGAATTGGCGACAAAAATGATGATTCTAAATCAAATAGACATCGTAGGGATAATCACATTACATATATAGGTAAATAAATCATTTAACACCATGGAATATATAGAATATATATACACGGATATAACATGTTAATATCATTCCATCGCAAGTCAGTTTAAATTGGTTAGTAATAATTAAAGATAATAGATTAGATGATAATATAAACACTTTAGATGTAAAAGAATATGGTACTGATATACGAGAGTAGTCTATTCATTTCACCTAATGGTACCGCGTTGGAAAATACATACGTGCTTATAGAAATAGAGGTAGTGTAGTAACAAATAGAAATCTAAAATTTTGGTAGAATGGATTCATATATTAATGTATTAAACAATAACATATATCAAGCTTGGGATAATTAGGATGTATCCAATACATCAAAATCGTATATTTGTACATATTTATTTGGTCAGCACATACACATATATATGGGTATTAGTAGATAGGAAATTCTGGAAATTTAAGTAGTTCGAAAGTAAATTAGAAAGTTCAATACGATAGCATCTTGTAATCATGTAGTTATATATAATATAGATGAATAGGATGTCAATCTTATTAATGTTGATACATGATGTAAGTCAAGCTATTATAAATAGTCATATCTTAATAAGTCTAATTTTGAGACATTGGTATAAACACTTTTAGACCTAAAATAGAGGAAATAACTATATACTTGAGTATGAAACCTAGATGAAAATATAGAAATCATAATGAAGGATAGGATATGAAATACTAATCCAATATGGAAAAACCTAATCATTAATAAGACAGATTGAACAACATTGATTTCAAGTCAAATGGTGACAAGATTATTATTCTTTGTAGGAACCTCTTCTTAAAATACTTGGAGCCATATTATGATTATGCAAATTCTATGAGCCCTGAATGATTGAGGCACTAAATCTTCTATTTTATTGTTGAACTATTTTCCATCTTGATGGACACACATATATCTTGATTCGTGGTGAATTCCATATAGTTTTGAAACCTCTACTTATTCTTGAAAGTTCATCACTCTCATTCTATAATTGATAAATTATTGTTGATAATTATTTTGGCACTAGACTTGATCTATTTGGAGTTTTGACTCCCTGTGGACTTTGGTCCCTTGGGCTTTTGCCCTATAGAGCTTTGGCTCACTTGAGTGGGCCAAGTACCCCACAATCCTACGTAGTGGATAGGGATTAGTTGTCCCCCAGATAACTAGAATAGCTAATAAGGCACTAGTGTCATTCTCTCCTAGAGTGTGAGAACGCAAGGCACTTAGCCCTAGAAAAGATATGATAGAAAGGTGCCAAAACTTGTCAAATAGAATATCTTGAAATTTATATACCTTATGAATGGCTTGGATAAATTTTGCATACTTGAATTATTAAATCTTGCTTAATGATATTCTTATGAAAGATTTGCTATCTTGAAGTTGATATTAGAATTTCTTTTTGTTAGCCTTTAGTCCACCAAATAGTCCTTTCCTAACTTTTATTATACATCCAAACCTATTTCGTACATAGTTCAATGATTAGATTCAGTACCAGCTTTGCTGACCCTTTTATTTCCCTTCAATGTGGTCCATGTGTGGTTTCATTCCCTCTGTGAACTCATGGGCAGGTAGTACATGGAAGATCTTGAAGAGACATGCACTGGGTAGTCCTCCGTTAAAGACTATATAATAATAGATTTCATTATTAAAGGTTGTAATCATATCTGTAAGCTTCCACGACTCTGATGTATAAGCATGGTTGTAATAAAGATTGTTTATGATTGTGATATTATTTTGTAAATATTTGATCATAAAGATTGGGTCTTTACATTACTCCTCAAAATATTTTTCCTATTAATCTTACTAAACATTTTGATTCTCATCCTTTAAATTTTTCATTCCTTTCCAAGGCTTGTATCAATATCAATATGTGGCTCCTATTCTATAAAAGCTTAAATCCATCTAGGTATCTGATACGAGTTGTTTACCTAAACGAATCCCCTAAGAAGAATTATCCTAGGTTTTAAAGCCTTTAACACAAACGTAACTAACTCACTCGTAGGCAGATATATAAATTACATTATAGTAAAGGATAAAAAGAAAATGACAACATTTTTAGACTGCTTTTGAAACCAATAACTACTAATTTCAAAGAAAGAATGGATTATAATATACTAACTTTGAATATATTGATGACCAGTTCAAACATAGGTAGTGCGGGAGTGGTGATGAAGGAAGCGAATGGGGTTTCCTCTCTGGATGGTTCTCTTCATTGAGAGAGGACACTTGTCAAAGCTCAATAATAGTCGGCTATCCCCTCTTCTATTCTGAAGTATCCTACCAGTCCTAGATGGCTCTGTTTACCAAAGGTAAGGAGGGAGATGCATTGATGTTATCGAAGAAGGAAATCACAATTGTGAAAGGGAAATTTCTCTATCCTAAGGCAATTGAGGAGAAAAACCTAGATAGGTTGAGTTGATCTATAGTGTGCTACTTTATTGGTTTGAAGTTGCACTTTGCTTCTCCAATGGATATCCTAAGCCAACATTGATAGATAAAGGGATCGATCAAGGTAAACTCAAGAGGTAATGGTTTCTTGATTGTCAATTTCTCTTGTGATGAGGATATGGAAACTTCTATTGAATGGGGTCATGGTTCATTATAGGAAAACCTATTATAATCAAGAGATGGAAGAGGGGTAAGCATGTAGAGAAGCTTTGCTTGTAATAAATCATATAATGGATTAGGATTTTATATATCTCTTTAGAACTTGGGATGATGAGATATACTCATATATTGGCTCTTATATAGGACATCCAAAAGGAATTGATACATGTATATAGGTTTTTAGTAGGTTGGAGTTCACGAGAATGCATATTCTTAACTCGTAAGATTTGGTTTTCCCTAAAAAAAATCCTATTGTGAGTGATGATGGACTGGAAGGCCTTGTTCATATTGAGTACCAATGGTTTCATGATAAGTGTTTCCACTTGGGAAGTTTGTTCATGAGGATAATTTTTGTAAAACAATTTAAAAAATCTTAACCATAAAGTTTGGTTGTAAAAGAAGAAGATTATCTAAGATCCTACTCACAGAGATGACTTTGTTGATGTAGTTACTAAGATAGATAATGTAGTCTTGGATTTCCATGTAGTAGTCCATTAGTCATCCTATTGATAATGGTACCCCTTCAATTTGTGTATTCCATGAACTCACTGCTATTAAAACTACAAGGAAGAAGTATGGGATTCCATCTAATTTTTCCAAACATCATAGTTGTTGCATATAAGCATTTTGACCTGTCATCAAATAAGTTTTATGCTCTGGATTTAATGAGGATGATGATTGAATTATCATAGAGGTCATTAGGTCTCTGACAAAAATATCTAATGATTAGTCCAATCTCCATTACTCATGGTACATGAGAGGAGAAAATAAAAAAAATATTCTTATCCAGGAGGGTATAGGTAGCGTGGGAGGTGATATTGTAATTATGTTGGAATCACAAAACAATTCTGCTAAACTTTCTTATGCAATTCAGTCTTTTTGGAATGGTTCCTCTTATATTTTGAATGATAAATTTTATTCCTATGTTAGAATCATCGTCCTATGAATTAAGAAAGTAATCATAGTTAATATGATTTTGCTAGTCTACAGTTGCTATATTGCTAAATCTTTGTTGGTGAAATCAATTTTCTCTAGAGTGCAGTTTATGGTGTGGATCCTGATGTGGAGGGAAAGACTTGTGGGAAGTTCTTGCACATGTATCTAGTTATATTAATAAAGCTTGGTTATGATTGGGGTATTCAAATGTTGTCATTCTCAATTGTGAGAAGTTGGATAAACACCCACTATTATGAAGGATTTTAATGATGCACTAAAAGCTATAGAAGTTTTGGAAGCCCCTACACAGGGGCCTTTTTTCACTTGGGATAGTAAGAAAAAGGTTTTAAAGTCGACCTTCTCGATGATTCATAGAGTTTTTTCTAATCTCTATTTTTTGAGTTTCTTCAGTGATGCATGAGCTTAGATTATATCCACTATCAATGGTAACCACATGATCATTATAGTCAATCTATACAAAACTACTAAGAAAGGAATTCCATTTAGGTTTATCAATGTCTGGCTTAAGAAGAAGACTTCTCTCAACTTGATAAGGATAGTTGGGAGAGCATAATGCTAACTGTTCCACCTATGTATAAACTCTAAAGCAAGCTAAATCAGTTGAGAAGAACTCTTGTGATGTGGAACAAAGATTCTATAGGGAAGTTTAAGACTAATGATATAAAGTCTTAGATGGAGGCTATGGATCTTCAAATGGTGGCGAATGACAATCACTTGGACACTGATATAGATAGTAATCTTACTATTATTAGGAATAATGTTATTCAACCATAGAGGTTGAGGAAGTTTTATATATGCAATTGTATAGTGTTTTGTGGCTTATAAAAGGAGTTAGGACAACAAAGTTTTTCAATACGTCTATGAAAACTTGAAGGAACAAAATAATATAAGTCTTATTAAAATATATGGTGCTTATGTTTCTAATCAAGAGGCCATTAAATATCATGTTATTTCTTTCTATGAAAATTTGTTTTGCTCTACTTGAGCTTTTGTTAAAAGTTGAATGGACGAGCGGGATATCCCTCATCAATATGTGGATCAGGTGAAGCATAATAGTAGGTGGTTCATTGAAGAAGAACTAAAGACCATTGTGGATGGGTCTAAGTGCAATAAACGTTCATACAATCTTAATGTTGACTTATTTAAAATCTCCTAGGATACTGTGTGAGGTGATCTTACTAAAGTTATTCTGATTTTTTTGAAAATGTTAAACTTTTGAAGGAGAGTAATATATATTTTATTACTTTAATACCAAAATGTATGGAATCTGAGACTATTAAGGATTGGATGATGATATTTTTATGTAACAGTGTGTATAGAGTGATCACAAAATTTTTGGCTAATAGGATGTCTGGGGTCCTATCAGCCGTCATTGATTTGAACTAGGTTGCTTCTATCAAAGGTATAAATTTTGGAGATGCTCTTTGTTGGATAATGAAATGTTGATTTCTTTCTAAAACTACTATGGAAGTCTTAAGCTTTGTATGAAAGTGGATTTATCTTAATCCTATGATACTATGGTTGGAATTCTTTTCTTTTGTGATGATGGAAATGGGTCTCCATGAGTGTTGGATCAGGTGGATCGACACTTGATTTATATGTACTTCTTTTTAAATTCTAATGAATAGAGCTCTTCTAGGTCAATCAAATCTACTAATGGGATTCATTAGGGGGATCTCATAGATCCATATTTGTTTTTAATTTCTATGAAGGACATCAATTATGTAATGAAGTTGTTTGTTAAAATGAAGAAGATTGAACCTCTGTAAGTTGCAAAATATTTTGGTATGTATCAATTTAATTTTTGCGTATGATCTGCTGATGTTTTCCATTAGTAACGCTAAGAATACTAGTGCCATTAAAGAGATTCTTGAATTTGGTGAAATTTTGGACCTAAAATTGAATCCTAATAAGAATCATGTCTTTCCTAGTAAAAATGCTATGGATGCAACTGTGGTGAAAATCTTGAATGTGAATAAAGGTCAGTTACATGTTAAATATTTGGGGATTTTCTTATTTGTTGGAAGACTAACAAGTTGTATGTGTTTACTTATTGTGGATAAAGTGAATATGAAGTTTATGTCTTGGGATAGAAAATTTCTCTCTATGGCCGGTAGATTGGAACTACTAGATTTGACCTTAGATTCTTACTATATCTTTTGGTCTATTGCCTTTGCAAATCCTAATCTGTTATCAAAGATCTGGAGAGGTTATTCAAGGACATTCTCTAGGGTGATTATGAGGATAAGAAGAATATTCACTCAGTTTCTTGTAATAAAGTTTGTAAAACTAGGAAAGAATGGGTTCTTGGAATAAGGCATATTGAAGACTGGGTTAATACAAACTCAATCAAGTATGTGTGAAGTATTTCTTTGAACAAAACTCTCTTGAGGTCAAATGAGTGTGTGATTGGTATAGTGTGGGTTCCTCTATCTGGTGTTGTGCGCCTAAATCTAATTGTTCTTGATTGTGGAAGAAACTTCTAAAAATTGGAGATACGTTCTCAAGTGATTTTCAACTGAAGATTGGTAGTGGTCAAAATCTCCTATCATGGAGAGATCCACAATTTTTGGTGGGAGGAAACTATGTCAGATTCTTGGCATATAGATTGTGATAATGTTTAGGAGAGGTGAATATTATAAGTTGTCTGAATGTATTGTGAATAAGAAGTGTTTTTCCAACTATTAGGGTATGCAATGAAGTTGTTGAGTTCCTTAAGAACCTTAGCAATCCCACTGATAAATTTGATGCAATCCTATTCAAAGGAAAGGATGTTGTTTATTTCAAAGATGCATGGAACACATGTAGGGCTCAATATCTTAAGTTGGATTGGGCTAACTAGTTGTGGTCCAAGTGTATTCCTATACAAACTTCTATTATCATTTGGAAAGCTATTATAGATAGATTTCTTAACCAAGGTGTTTTAAGAACTTTGGTTTATGTGGTGTCTATATGTAGTCTTTGTTGTGAACATGAGGAGAATTATAAAAATATATATTTTTTATTGTTGCTTCTCGGCTGCTGTTTGGAGGTTATATGTTGATCTTTATGAGAGGCACATTACCTGTTGAAAAAACCTAACTAATATTAGTTATGAGGTTAAGTCTATGGGGGCTCTTCTCATTTATTTATATGGCATGTAAGGAATAAATGGATCATTGAAGGAAGTTGTAGGAATTTGATGCTCATTTGGAGTACCATTTTTCTTGAGAGAGATCTATTGATATAGAAATTTTAGTTTTCTTCTATTGTTTTAGGCCCAAGGTGTAAAATTTTCATTTTTCTTATTTTTTCTTGTAAATAGCTCTTGTACAGATAAATTGACCACATTAATAAAAATAGGAGAGACATACTTTATGTAGAAAAAAGTAAGTACGGATTAGAGTTGAGGGTTTAAATCAATTTAGAAAGAAACTCGAAGTTATGGGTTTCACACCATCACCTACATACCTATGTCAACCATTACAACTTAAGTATCTCAGAAATTAAACTAGGACAAAGAAAATCCACTCCTTTCATAAGGTGAATTGCACCATGATTAGATTTCACATGAGCTGAAGATCTCATTACCCATAGTTAACAATCTAGTCATCCCTAAGATCTCTTTTTTTATTGCATCCAGAATCCTAGGAATATAATCCTAAGTTTCATGGTATCAACACTCATGATTATGTCATACATGCTTTTGAGATATCAATTAAAAAATAAATTAATAATCGAATGAAAAACATCATAATATGATGAGGAAATTGAGTTTATAGTAATTAAAATAGATTGTTGGTGAAAAGGATACTTTTCATGCCCCATGTAGAAAGCCTACTCTCCCATGATCAAAGAAAGAATACATACCATAAGAGAGAGAGGAGAAATCATGTCAAATATGAAGAAAAGAGAAGAAACTCATGGTCTCTGACTTCTAGAATACACTCTAGCCTCCACACACTCGGCTAAGATATTCTTCTTTCTCATCATCTCCTCCAGCTCCTTGCTCTAGAATGTGCTCTTGGATCTAAGAGAATAGAATGAATGATAATTTGGTTTAGCCGTCCTTTTTTTGTCATTAGTTTGTTGCTCGTGGCTATGTAAATTTGTACACTCTATCCTACTGTTTGGGCGATTACGAGATCAGGTTGGATGATCACTCTCTTAATGGAACAATTGATGAAATTTTGGTTAGCTGAACAGTAAGGTAGATTTTTCGGTCATCCCTCTAATGAGTCTTCTAAAGAGATGAATGATCAATCACTAGGGCTGATTAAGTGATCCAAAGTTGGTCCAAGTCTCTAAAGTTACTAGTGTCGAGGGAGTGATTTGGGATTTAGTTTGGTCGACCAATAATCATGGGAAATCACCTAATCTGACATTCCTTTAAGATGTTGTTCTACATGTTTATTGGACAATGTATATGGTGGATCACTCGATCACTTGGTGTAAAAAAATTATAAGAGTCTCTTTCACTTTGGGTTACCTTTTGATCAGTAGGCCTAAAATAGTGATCACCCAATCTAAACTTTGTCCTAGAAATGATTTGGGATGGGCATGTTGGTCAGTAGACTAGGAGATATAGGCACCTAATCAACATGTGTAAATGTGTTGTTTAGCTCTATTTTTTTGGAATTGTCAAGAGATCAAAAATTCAACTCCCTCTTATGTTGATGTGTGATTTATCCAGCATAAGAGTGAGAAATTCAATCAAAATTCTGGTATCTGAAAGTAAGGGAAAATATTATGAAGCTAAGTAAAACATAATGAAATTGGAAACTAAAATGAGTAAAACTAAACTACAAATTGCAAACAAATGATGATGAATATACATTCATCAAACTAACCACAATGAAAACTTTGATTGTTCTCAAGAAACAAACTATCAAAACATCCTACCAAATAATAGTATAGGAAGTTCATTCTCTCTTCCCCAACATCAATTGGTTCCCTACAACTAGTCATGGACAAGAAACCCAATCTCCTAGAATCCCCAAATTGCAACTTCAAATCCCCTGTATCAACTTCATAGTTACGACAAGTTTGCATACCAAAAAATGTTCATTACAATCATAATATCATTAGTATCTCAGAGAATTTTTCACATTCCAATGAGATTTACACAAGAACATTTTGATCATTTGTGAAGGAAAAAAATGTTCGGGTGATCACTGCCCCAGTGGAAGACATTGGAGTGCATGGGGTTTGGAAGGAATGATCGTGAATCTCTCCTCTCATTGACTCGATATTGCTTTATTTTGATACAACACATTGATTGCATTTTTTTCTTTTTTTTGTGCACATTGGCATCTTATTACCTTGATATACTACTATTAAATAGAGAGGGGTATTGAAAGGGGAAGGATGATAGAGAAGTGTCACCCCAAACTTGGAATTTGGCACATTCTTGTTGACTTTGTTGGTGGTATTTTATATAATTTATTTTCCTTTGTATTATCTGACTGGGCATACTCTCCTCAATCCCATTAGCATTAGTTTAGGTTATGTCATGTTGTGCATCTAGTATATCATACCTTGAGACAAGGCTATATATATGAATTTATCTAAACCCTGATACTTATAATAGAAGATTTATCTTCACATGGTATCAAGAGAAGCCATCTAGTAACCAAAAAGGAGCCTCCTTCCTTTTTTCTTAGCATCATTATTTGTTTTCTTCTTTCTTCCTCTTCCTCTTTTTCTTCTCCTCTCCCCCACCTCAACTCTTGTCCACCGCCCCATTGCATCCTCCAAGTTGTTAGACACAACCCGCATGTGGAGCTCGTCAACCGATGGCACGTGTAGTGTGCAACCCTTGCCACAACTATATGCACGACTGACAATCATGTGTTAGTGTGTCACCACGTTGTTGTAGCCCACATGATGGTGTCCCAAGTCAACCACCATTGCAGCCCTCTGGTTGGGTGTTGATTTCCATCAGCTTGCCTTTGTTGACATTATCTATGGGGGTATCTTTTCTCATTTTTCTAATATTCGGTAGGAGAGTAGTAGGTTACATTCCCCTTTGGAGTTACACATGTGCCTCTTAATTGAGTGCTTTTCGGTGTAGCAATAACCATGAGAATATGAGTGGTACTCCTCCCTTTCTTTGTCACCCATAGGATCTAATTGGTGGCATGTTTATCTTGGAATAATAGTGATTTGTTTCTAAAAACAAGGATGTAAAAGCCTCAGGTTCTTCCTATTATTTTTGCATCCTAGGATGTAAAATCCTCAGGTTATTTTTACATATGTGGGTGAGTCAAAATTTTTTTAAAGGATCTATTATTTTCTTCATACTACTGTGCGTCAATATAGTGATAGTGCTTACAATTGTACTTCATTTCACCCTTTTTCTCTCTCATTGTGCACTTGCCAATGATTGCTCATATCCACCATTGTTCTGTCGATGTGATAATGTGATATGTATCTCCATTGTTGTTCTACTAGAATGACTACTTATATCTTTCTTGATTGACGTCCTACCAGTGTGAACATTTCCTCCTATCTGAAGGCATGGATGATACAAAAGATTCACCTCACACCATTGTATATAATTATAGCTCTAGATAATTACCTGCTCCAAATGAATTCTAACCAAACAATCATGGATTCTATTTACATGGTTAAATTTATTGAAAACCCTATTGAGGAAACCCCTGAATGGAAATGGGACAATAGCCAAGTCAAAAGTTGGATATGGAACATCATGGAACCTTTGATTTCCTCCAAGTACATGTTTTATAAAACTACAAAGGAAGTGTGGGACACTGCCCATCAACACTACATGCAGGACAAGAATGCTTTGAGGATTTGTAAAATATGGGACATATGATTTGGGGAAAATCAAGGAGATAGGACCCTTATTGAATATTTTGATTCTATTGACATCTTGTCTCTGTAGCTTGACTATTTTTAGCCCGTGTCTCTAGGGGATCAAACCAAATAGTGGGGAAATATTGTTACATCCAAATTTCTAAATAATATTCATCTATCCTATGCTCTAGTACATAGTATTATCTAAGACTACAAATTTCCCATTGAAGAAGATATTTCCTCTTATCTCTAATAGTCTAATGTTCGCCACTTGTGTTCTTGTAATGACCCCGCCTCCCAGTAACCCCCAATCAAGGGAGACCAAGAGGTCAGAGATGCTATCCCAAAATTTTAGGATCCATGGTTTGACATTTAATCAAAAATAATTATCAAATTCTACTATTACTAAATTGAAAATTTGGAATAAAATAAATCTTTTTGCATACCTTATGAAATTTGGATATACACTTGTATCCACAGAAAAAGTCTATCTAACTAATCCCCCTTGAACAGTTTAATTGTAACTTCACAAATTTTGATTTACTATTTGTCCATTTTTAGAATTGTACCTAAAATACCGACCAACAAAATGTCAGTCAGTATATTGTTATAATGGTATGTGGGGGATAATCATAATATCACAAATAGTTTCTAACAACCTATTTATAGCAAATAATTGATTAACAATCCAAATTATGCTTTCAATGTGACTTCTCAACTGCTTGTGCCCTAAACCCCCGATTACCCTCTATTAGGGTTTTGTCCTTGCAAGTGACATAAGGCCACCTTCTCCATCCTGAGCTTAGTGTCTAGGGTCACCTCTCAAGGTGCCCAATGGTCTTCACTCCAAGGCTTGACCAACTCAGACCTTCCCTCTGGGGCTTGGTCTTGCATCATACATCAAGGTGGCATGTAGGTTTCAGAAACACATTTATATTTAATTGTGATACACATAGGGACTTTATAGGATTGCAGAATTAAACATCCAAAAATTTAGGTTGCACATCAATCGAGAAACATTAAGGAAATTCCATGAAACTAAAGGCGATTATTCATTAAGTAACCACATACATGTTCAGTCGAATCAATAAGCTAATAGTAATCCAAGCAAGAAAGTGTCCAGGAAAGTAGTTCAATGCACACATACAAGCAAGAACCCTAAAAAGTACATTTAATCTATTTACTATACACTTTCTCAGATTCTATTCATTTGAACTCGCTTCCTAGGCTTTCTGACTTCCTTTCAGGGTTTCATTAGGGTTCATCTTCTTTATTGACACTATGAAACTTAAAACAACAAAACTAATCATAAACCCAAACTAGCTTGTTAAATCCTTCCTAACAGGCTTAGGATTAACTTATAATTACACTATTCCAAAGAATCTCGAATTAATCATGTTAATCACCCTTTTAACCCTAAATTAGGGTTTCTATGTGCATTATAATAGATTCATGTGTGAAATCTTAAACAAGCAAATCATTATTTAATATCAGGTTCAAATCTTACTTTGCTTCTCAAAAGGTTACTAGTACTCGAGTTAACCCATTAAGGACCTTAGATCTGATTTCTAATCATAATTAGGGTTTTTAACCAAAGTTTAATGCATACATGATCAACATTAGGCACCTTTGGAATTAGAAACGAAATCAGGTTCTAATAACATTTTTAATAGATTCCTCATAATTTTCTGATCACTTTTCATATATAAAGTTTCTTCATCCGATCTTCCTACAATTTCCTACAATTTTTATCATTTAAATTTACTATGGCCAATCAGGGAATGCCAAACGTCCCTTTTGACTCTCCTGAGTCATGCCAGCGGGGTCAGGCATGATCCAATTGGCTCGCGCTACATCAGCACATGGGCCCCATGAGGCACACGCCTCATCAGCGAGGAAAACCAAACAAAAGGATTAAAAAGCCCTTACCTGGACTGAAGGATCGGGAGGGTAGTTTCATATTTTCACACTGGATCTTCTTCGTCCTCCGCGCGCTACCTTCAGTGAGATGAGAGTCAACTCTTGGATTGACTTTGAGCCTCTGTTTACCAACAAGCAACCTAAGAACATGAGTAGCTTTGTCTACCTCCCACGAACCTGCTCGACCGGTCAATTTCTTCTTCGCAACGCTCCTTCACCGTCACCTGACCCTGGCTACTCTGACGAGACCTTCTGCTCATTGAGGGTGGGAGAATAGGGGTAGTTTATTAAATTGAGAGCACGAGCACGATCGTCGTAGCGCTCTGGTCTTGAGGTTAGGGTTTGTGCAATTGCTCGTGATGCCGAGACCCATCCCTATATATAGGGTCCCTCATAGGCATCCGACGAATTAGGGATTCTTTCAATCCTCCACAAAACCCAACCAACCTTGGGTTGGATAAGCTCGGAACAATCTCCTGAAGGAGATGGACTCATCCAAAGCTTTGTAGGTTGCCTCAATCTTGAGCAATCTTTGATCAATCCTCTCGCAACTTGGATACTTCGTTCCAGTCTCTCGCGAGATGGGGACTTGGTCCTAACTGTGGATCGCAGATCCGACAGTTGCAATCGGGCGCACCATAAATGAAAATTGGGATTTAAATTGTGACACATATATCTTAATCCAATTATCCTCTCATTTTAGGATAAATTCAAAAAAAATCCATAACTCAAAAATCGTGCATCCTTTTACAACCAAATTTTAAGGGAATCTTTTCCTTGCCTTAATCTACTCATGTGACCAATTTGAGCCCCAAATTTCAAAGGTCATTATCTTCATAGGAAAGTTATCTTTCAATAAAGATGATTTAATTGGTATTTTCTCTTTCCTTTCCTATTATCTTTGCAACTTGGACTCCTTGGAACCCAAGAAATCCCAAAGATATGAAATCCCTCTTTGAAGGATATTCTCTAGCCTTCTACCTCTTTCTTTTCTCCTGATCTTAATTATTCTTTTATTAACTGAATTTCTTTTATTTCCTTTTATTTCCTTTTTCTTGTTATTGGGTCCAATAGCCAATAAGGCCTACAAAATCACACAAGCAAGGTTATTTATTAACGAAATCCATACATTCAAATCAAATCACACAATTATTTATTCATATATCTTTAAAAGGAGAATTACATTTCAGTATATAACTAGAAAAAAGTGAGGTTATAACATCCTCCTCTCATAAGAATTTTTCCCTCTAAATTTAGCAATCAAACAAACAAGTCAGGATATGCTTTTTCCATGTCCGTCTTCAACTCCCATGTGGCTTCATCCTCTCCATGGTGCTTCCAAAGAACCTTTACCATCTCTATATACTTACATTTGAGTTCTTTCACCTTGGTATCTAGAATCTGCAAAGGTGACTCATGATATGTCAGCTTTCCTTGAAGCTCAATAGGCTCAATGCTCAATACGTGGCTCATATGTTGCACATATCACTTCAGATTGGACACATGGAATACATCATGCATCATACTATACTAAGGGGGTAACACCAAATGGTATGAATACACTTGGACCTCATATAACCTCAACAAAGTCCTCTCACTGACATCATCCCAGTGAAGCGGTGACCGTCGCAGTCTCCCATAAAGAGCTTCATACGGAGGCATCCCGATACTGGCTTGGTAGCTGTTGTTGTAGGCAAACATGGCTAAAGGTAAGTAATGCTCCCATGATCCACCCCAATTGAGCACACAAGCTCTCAATAGATCCTCTAATGTCTGAATCATCCTCTTTGACTGACCATCCATCTGGGGGTGATAAGCAGTAATGAACTTCTACCTTGTTCCAAGTTCTTCTTGTACCTTCTTCCACAACTTGGAAGTGAACTTTGGGTCCCTATCGGAGATGATGGAACTGGGTACGCCATGCAAACATACTATCTCCCTGATATACAACTTGGATAGGTCTGACACCTTGGAAGTGGTCTTCAGAGCAAGGAAGTGTGCGGATTTGGTAAGGTGATCTACCACAACCCATATCGCATTGTGACCTCTCTTTGTTCGGGGTAGACCCACCATGAAATCCATGGTGATCTATTCCCATTTCCACTTTGGACTATCTATCGACTGTAAAAGTCCACCGGGTCATTGGTGTTCATCCTTCACCATCTAGCATGTAAGACAGTTGGCTACATATGCCGTAATGTCTCTCTTCATTCCTGGCCACCAAAAATACCTGTACAGATCCTTAAACATCTTTGTAGGGCCCGAGTGTACTATATACTTAGAACCATGAGCCTCTTGCAAGATACATTCCTTGAACAGAGAATCTTCAGGAACCCAGATACGGTTCTCGAATCTGATTCCTCCATCTACTCCTACTGAGAGATGGGTTTGTGGCTTCTCTAACAAGCCCTTCATCCTGCTTATTGCTGAACTGGTCAACTGTTCTGCCACTATCTCGCTCAAAAACTCTGACTAAATATGAATGTTGGCCAATCGAACTCGGTCCTCTAACGGTTGCGGATTCCACTCCACAAGCTCTTCTAAACTCTTCCACTGACTAGACAAACCAGCCACACACCTGAGCTATTTCTGACTCAGTGCATCAACTACAACGTTCACCTTCCCAGGATGGTAGGCGATGGTGAATTCGTAATCCTTCATGTACTCCATGCATTGTTGTTGTCGTAGGTTCAGGTCTCTCTGTGTTTGGAGGTACTTCAGGCTCTTATGGTCAGTGAGGATCTCGAAGGTAGCACTGTACAGGTAATGCCGCCATATCTTCAACGCATGGATGATAGTAGCCATCTCTAGGTCATGCGTCGGGTAATTCACCTAATTTGGCTTGAGTTGTTGGGAGGCATATGCAATCACATGCCTATTTTTCTCCAACACACAGCCAAGTCCCATCTTTGAAGTGCCAGTGAAGATCACAAAACCCTCATTTCCAGAAGGTAGGGTCAACACTGGAGGAATGGTCAACTTATCCTTTAATTCCTAGAAGTGAGCTTCACATACGTCGGACCACACAAATTCTTCATCCTTCCGGGTCAACTTGGTGAGCGGAAAAGCAGTCTTTGAGAAATCCTTGATGAAGCATTGATAGTATCTGACCAACCCCAAGAAGCATCGAATCTCAGAGGGTTTTTTTGGTGCAGGCCAGTCTCGAACAACTGACACTTTAGTTGGATCTACATCGATCATTCCTCTAGATATGATGTGTCCAAGAAACATGACACAGTCTATCCAAAACTCACATTTTGAGAATTTCCCATAGAACTTCTGCTTTCTCAGGATATCAAGGACTCTACCCAGATGGTCGCGATGTTACTCTAGGTCATCAGAATACACTAGGATGTCATCTATGAACACTATGAAAAAGGAGTCAAGGAAGGGTTGGAACACACTGTTCATAAGGTTCATAAAGACACTGGGTGCATTGGACAACCCAAACGGCATGACCACAAACTCATAATGGCCATAACGGGTTCGGAAATATGTTTTAGGGATGACATCACTCTTGACTCGTACTTGGTGGTATCCATATCTCAAATCAATCTTGGAAAAGACTCGAGCTGATTTGAGCTGGTAAAAAAGGTCATCTATCCTAGGTAGGGGTACTTGTTCTTAATGGTCGCCTGATTGATCATCTGATAATTGATACACATCTGGGGTGATTCATCCTTCTTCTTCATGAAGAGGAATGGTGCTCCCCAATGCGAGGTACTAGGTCAGATAAAACCTTTGTCTAACAACTCCTGCAACTGGGTTTTCAATTCAAGCAACTCGGTAGGGGCCATTCTTTAGGGTGCCTTAGATATAGGGCTAGTCTCGGAAACTAACTTGATGGATAAATCTACCTCCCTCTCAGGGTGAATCCCTGGTAGATCATCTGGAAACACTTCCGCATACTCCCAAACAACCTCTATATCCTCTAAGGGTCGTACCTTGGCCTCAGGCTCTCGACCGCCTTCGGATATCATTTGCTCGGCCTTCAAAGCCGACACATAAAGGCTGGTTTCCACATCTCTCCTTCCTCGAACGATAAAGTGTGGATGACCAAGTTTCCTAATAAGGATCCGCTTTTCCCTACAGTCAATCTGTGCTCTATAGGTGTAAATCCAATCCATACCAAGGATTACATCAAAATCATTCACATCGAGGAGGATGGAGTCAGTAGGAAGCTCATGACTCAAGTACTTAACTAGCAAGATAGGTTTTTTTTTAAAAGAGATGTATATATCCGACCACTCGAGGTCGTGACATCCAAAACATATCCTAAATCCTTGATGTCCAAACAAAGCATAGTTTCTAGATTTCTCGAAATGAAAGTATTAGTAGAACCAAAATAAAAAAGAGCTTTTACATTTTGTCCCATGAATTCAAGCATGCCTACATAGTTTCATATTGTATCAAACTGCTATTACATGATCAAACTAAACTAAAAGGAAAACTCTATGGGTTATTACCCTCGATCAACCTATTAGCATTTGTGTGGGATGCTTCATTGTCAATGGCGAACACTCTGGCTTGTCTTCTCTCTCCAATAGGTGGACCTATAGCTAGTGCTCCTCCTCCTTCTAGTGGTGTTGTTGCCACTGCTTGCACTGCCATTGGACCCCTCAAATCAGGTAGAGGGCAGTTGGCGATGAAGTGTCCCTCCTTCTAAAAATGGTAGCACACCCTCTTTTCAAGGCGGCACTTCCCATGATGTTTCCGTCCACAGGTACGACACATTTGAAAGCGAATCTCACCACATGGCTTTCCTTTATTTCCATGCTTTCCCTTGGTGTGGTTATGTCCTTGTCCCTTCTTGTGATCATTCTTCTATCCTTGAGTACCTTTAGTGAAACCCAAATATCCTTTGGGTGGGTTTTGAGTAGGCATCACTATCCTCTCCATGTCTAAGATGGTGTTGTAGGCTTCAGTGAAGGTTGTTGGTTTGCTCACCATCACATGAGGCTTAATTGCGGGGTGAAGACGCTCTACAAAATGGTCCACCCACCTTTCCTCGGTCATCATGTGCCCAAAACACTCAAAGATGAGAAACTTGTGGCCAAATTCTGCAACTGATAGGCTACCCTGGATCATGTTGGTGAACTCTATTTCCTTCTCCTTCTTGGCTGAGGTGCGGATGAATATGATTGTAAAGATAGTCCTGAAGTTGGTCCATGCCATCAGATCCTCACTCAAATCTCGACCCATGATGTGGTTCTCCCACCAGATCTTGGTTGCTCCTTCCAAGAGGTGAGCAACAAAAGGAACCTTCTTGTTCAGATGCACCTCCAGCATTTGGAAACCGTTCTCGACTGCCAGTAGCTAACCATATGATTTTTTGACAACTTTAGACTTATCCTCTCCCCAGAATTTCTCAATATTCATCTTGACAAAGTCCAGAATGGTGACTCCAAGTCAGGGACAAATGGAAAGTGACTCACCATTTTCATCTCTGGCTATATCCCTGAGGGCCAGGGCACTAATGGCCTCAGTTAGCCTCTTCTGCTATTCCATCCATAGGGCATCAGGGGTGTGAAATACCATTGTAGGTCCTGGACCACCAGTCAGGTTCTCCTCAAACTTGACCACATCCTTGAACATGCGTTCCTCTTCTTGGTCCATCTTGGGGTTGTCGAAGGGAACTGGCTCAGGATCGGGGCCTTCTTCTGAGGCTCCCTCAGGTCTCTTTCTCTTCTTTGAGGACTCATCACCCCGGTCCCTCTTCCTCTTCTCAGAAGATCCCTTCCTCTTGTGGGGAGGCCAACCCCTAGCTGGGTTCTCGGTGGCCTCGACGGGAGTAGATACGGTCTTTACACAAGCCATATACATAAGCATACAATCAAACTTTAGTTTACATTGAAACTATTTTGTACTTATGCTGATGGCATCTTGTTTACATGCCTTTTAGTAATTTGGTGGAGGATTCCTTAATACTTATCATACTCACTGTAACCTCAAGAGGGTGGGGAAGAGAGAGAAAAACCCTAAACCTTAGATCCTTAATTGAATTATGGTTGAGAAGGGACTAAATAGATGAGAGAGTCCTAGAGGTATCTTATTTTAAGTCAAGACCTCAAACATTGGCCAGACAGTCACACCGCATCTGGGAGTCCTCGTGACCGACTAGCCGGGCGGAGGAAAATATTTCTAGCCCCCGGAACGTGATCCTTTTCTAGACACCTCAGTCTTTGGAAAATCCTCTAATAACTCCCTCGGTTCAATAGAGTTTGTAAAATTTAATAATTACTAAGGATTAAATGAGAAACCACAGATCTGATACCAAATGTAACGACCCCGCCTCCCGGTAACCCCAATCAAGGGAGACCAAGAGGTCAGAGACACTATCCAAAAATTTTAGGATCCATGGTTTGACATTTAATAAAAAAAATTATAAAATTATACTATTACTAAATTGAAAATCTGGAATAAAATAAATCTTTTTGCATACCTTATGAAATTTGTATATACACTTCTATCCACATAAAAAGTCTATCTAACTAATCCCCCTTGAATAGTTTAATTGTAACTTCACAAATTTCGATTTACTATTTGTCCATTTTCAGAATTGTACCTAAAACACCGACAAACAAAACATCGGTCAGTATATTGCTATACTGGTATGTGGGTGACAATCATAATATCACAAATAGTTTCTAACAACCTATTTATAGAAAATAATTGATTAACAATCCAAATTACGCTTTCAATGTGACTTCTCAACCGCTTTTGCCTTAAACTCCAGATTACCCTCTCTTAGGGTTTTGTCCTTGCAAGGGACATAAGTCCACCTTCTTCATCTTGAGCTTGGTGCCTAGGGTCACCTCTCGAGGTGTCCAATGGTCTTCCCTTTGGGTCTTGACCAACTCAGACCTTCCCTCTAGGGATTGGTCTTGCATCATAAATTAGGGTGGCATGTAGGTTCAAGAAACACATTCATATTTAATTGTGATACACATAGGGACTTTATAGGATTGTAGAATTGAACATCCCACAACTTAGGTTGCACATCAATCGAGTAACATTTGGGAAACGTCATGAAACTAAAGGTGATTATTCATAAAATAACCACATACTTGTTCAGTCAAATAAACAAGCTAATAGTAATCCAAGAAAGAAAGTGTCAAGGAAAGAAATTCAATCCACACACACAAGAAAGAACCCTAAAAAGTACATGTAATCTATTTACTATTCACTTTCTCATATTCTATTCATTTGAACTCACTTCTTAGGGTTTCCTACTTCCTTTTTGGGTTTCATTAGGGTTGATCTACATTATTGACACTATAAAACGTAAAACATCAAAACTAATCATAAACCCTAACTAGCTTGTTAAATCCTTCCTAACAGGCTTAGTATCAACTCATAATTACACTATTCCAAAGAATCTCAAATTAATCATGTTAAGACCCTTTTAACCCTAAATTATGGTATCTATGTGCATTATCATAGATTCATGTGTGAAACCCTAAAATAAGTAAATTATTATTTAATATCAGGTTCAAATCTTACTTTTCTTCTCAACAACTTACTACTACTCAAATTAACCCATTAAGGACCTTAGATCTGATTTCTAATCATAATTAGGGTTTTTAACCAAAGTTTAATGCATACATGATCAACTTTAGGCACTTTTGGAATTAGAAATGAAATCAGGTTCTAATAACATTTTTAACAGATTCCTCATAATTTTCTAATCACTTTTCATATATAAAGTTTCTTCATCCGATCTTCCTACAATTTTCTACATTTTTTATCATTTAAATTAACTCTGTCCAATCTGGGATCACCACGTGTCCCTTTTGACTCTCCTGAGTCGATCCAGTAGGGCCGGGCGTGAGCCAATTGGCTCGTGCTACATCAGCACCTGGGCCCCACGAGGTACACACCTCGTCAACAAGAAAAACCAACCAAAGGACTAAAAAGCCCTTACCTAGACTTAAGGATTGGGAGGGCAGTTTGGTATTTTCATGCTAGATCATCTTCCTCGTCCGTGCGCTACCTGTAGTGAGCCAAGAGTCAACTCTCGGGTTGACTTTGAGCCTCATTTTACCTGTGAGAAACCTAAGAATGATGGGAGCTTCATCTACCTCCCACGAACCTGCTCAACCAGTCAATTTCTTCTCCGCAATGCTCCTTCACCGTCACCCGACCCCGACTACTCTGGCGAGACCAAATGCTCATCGAGGGGGGGAAGAATAGGGGTAGTTGGTTAAATTGAGAGCATGAGCATGATTGTTGCAATGCTCCAGTCTTGAGGGTAGGGTTTGTGTGATTGCTTGTGATGCCCAGACCCATCCCTATATATAGGATGCCTAACAGGCATCCAACGAATTGGGGATTCTTTCAATCCTCCATGAAACCCAACCAATCTTGGGTTGGATAAGCTTAGAAAAATCTCCCAAAGGAGATGGACTCGTCCAAAGCTTCGCAGGTTGCCTCAATATTGAGCAATCTTTGATTAATCATCTCGCAACATGGACACTTCGTTTTTGTCTCTCGCGAGACCGGGGCTTGGTCCTAACCGTGGATCATAGATCTGAAGATTGTGATCAGGCGTCCCATAAACAAAAATCAGGATTTAATCCCTGTTAAATCGTGACACATATATCTTAATCGAATTATCCTCTCATTTTATGATAAATTAAAAAAATCCATATCTCGAAAATAGTGATCCTTTTACAACCAAATTTTAAAGAAACCTTTTCCTTGCCTTAATCTACTCGTGTGACCAATTCGAGTCCCAAATTCTAAAGTGCATTATCTTCATAGGCAATTTATCTTTCAATAAAGCTGATTTAATTGGTATTTTCTCTTTCCTTTCCTATTATCTTTGCAACTTGGACTCCTTGGAGCCCAAGAAATCCAAAAAATATGAAATCCCTCTTTGAAGAATATTCCCTAGCCTTCTAGAGGCTTCTACCTCTTTCTTTTTTTCTTATCTTAATTATTCTTTTATTAACTGAATTTCTTTTATTTCCTTTTATTTCCTTTTTCTTGTTATTGGGCCCAATAGCCAATAAGGCCTACGAAATCACACAAGCAAGGCTATTTATTAACGAAATCCATACATTCAAATCAAATCACACAATTATTTGTTCATATATCTTTAAAAGGAGAATTACATTTCAATATATAACTAGGAAAAAGTGAGGTTATAACAGTTCTCCTTTATAAGGATTGCAAAAAATTGTTGTTTTTGTTTCCTATGGATAAGGATGTGGAAGTAGATGACACTCCACCCCTATGCCACAATGAACTTTCTACAACAAATTAGGCCATCTAGAGAAAAGTGTTATCAAAAGAACAATCATCTCTATGGTCATAGTTGTAACACTCACACTACCCATGGTCCTCGGGGATCAGAATTAGTCTGTTTCCATCTCCTCAACTGAGTATGATAAACTCATACATGCCCCTCAATAGGATCCTCCACAATCCACACAATATGAAGATTTTATTACCATGCAATCCATTGTGACATCTTAGGAGCATATGGCCTTTAACGAAAGTAATGTCTGGACCTCCATGTTGGCATCTATATCTCCTTTGATTGATAACTCTAGTGCCACCCAACATATTATTTATATGAGACACCTTCTTTACTCCATTGAACCTCATATTCCTACCTCATCTATCTCTTGGTAAGATGGGTCCATTAAAATGTTCAACAATGTGGTCATGCAAATGTCTCACCTAGTCTATAACTTCAATTTGTTCACTATGTTGCTCATTTTCCCTTTAATTTAATGTATGTTTCTAAGTTGGTTGATGCCTTTATTTGCAACATCACCTTTGATAGTAATGGTTTTGTGATGCAAGATTCCTAAAGTTTTGGACAATTGGTTCAGGTTCTAAATCTGGTGACGTTTATTACTTTAGTGATGTCGTTCCATCTTCAATTCTCCTTGTGAGCACACCTTTTCATCTTCACAAATATTATAATCATCCATGTCTTGAGAATCTATATCTCTTGTATCCCTCTATTGTAGTTTAATAAGTCTCCCATGTGACTCATCTGAGTTTGGGAAGCATCATAGAAGTTCTTTTTATAGGAAAACTAGTCTTTGTTCTAAAGCTACCTTTGATGTTATTCGTAGTGACATATGTGGTACCTTTTGCACCACCAAATTTTATGGATTCCATTATTTCATTGCATTTTTTGATGATTTCTCTTGCAGGATATAATCATATCAATTGAAACCCCATGAAAAAAGGATTGTGTTTTTTAGAACTTTCATATAATGATTCCAACACAACTAAAAAAATCATTGGAAATTATTAGGCTGGCAATGGTTTGGAATATGTTCCTAGTCAATGATCTTCTTTTTTATTTAAAACTCGAACCATCTATCAATGTTTTTGTGCTCATACTCCACATAAAAATGGAATGGAAGAATGTAAAGATCTTTATTTACTTTATATCTCTAGTGCTCATATGTTTCAGGGTAAATTACCTATGACTTATTGCTCTAAATTTTTTTCTCACAATAGGATACCTTATCAATTGACAACCATCTTGCTTCTTCAAGACCCATTTTTGGTTGTTTGCTTGTGTAAAAGGCTTTCCATCTTCCTTTGTGTGTTTTGAGGTGTACTAATTTTTGTATATAACTTTGATCCAAAAGTAGATAAACTTGATCCCTACTCTTTCAAGAAGATTTTCTTTGTAATTCATCCTTTCATAAAGGTTTCATTTTTAAAGTCTAAGAAACTATCATATGTATGTCTAGGAAGATGTTACTTTTCATTAATATGTGATCTTTTTTTATTCTTTGTTGACATTCTCTCTGATAAGTATGTCTTTGCCTCAACCTCAACCTCAAACTAACTTTGTTGAGCTTGATTTCTCTGACCTAGTAGATTATGAACCCATCCCAAACCCTCCTGTCATTCCTCCTTTTTCACCACAGGACCCAACACCAACATTCAAGTCTAAGGATCTAGCACACCCCATGGCTCTCTAGAAAGGTATCCACTCTTGCCCTCTTCTCCATCCTATAACTCATACAGGTTTCCTATCCTAGATTTCTCGTACTACTAAATCAATTGCATCTTGACTCTATCTAAATTCCTAAAAACTATAATGAGGCCATTCAACACCTCATTGTAAATCTGTGACACTTGAGTAAATGACAATGTTGCGTGGGAATGGGACCTGGTGTAACATACTGAGACTTAGTTGTTCTGGCTCTAAAAACCCAACCTTTATGATTAGGATGTTAGTCTGCTTGATCTTTAGTTTTGGCCAAAAAAGTTATTAAACCCTAATACTCCTGCTTATACCCTAATTAGCATTCAATGCATATAACTTAATATGTCCCTGATCGAGCTTTGGTTAAGTGAACTCTAAGAAGATGTTGAGACAGAACATACGGAAGCTATCCCTAGACTTCATATTTTTTAATATGGTGTATCTGATGTATAAAGATCATGTCAACCTAACTCTAAAGTTGTAACAATCTAACCCTACTATATTAATACTTATCATTGATTACAATTTATCACAACATTTGGTGCTCCAATCACATAATATAGCTTATTACAAATGAAATCCACCTAATGACCTAAACATGGCTTCATATGTAACTAATTACATTAAATCTACTTTGAATGCTACCTTGCTCACTAATATTCACATAATGACCACACTACTTAATGAGTAATATGATGTTATTAAGTATGAACATGTGATTAAAAATTGTATTACAATGTTTAATACAAATAAAAGGATAATACTTGAATGTTGGATTTAAGTGTGCAACATTAATGTTCCTTACATAAAGAAAATATGGGATTATTGGACTAAATGAGTTAACTAAATAATATACATTGGAATTCATGAGAGATGATGTAATATAATCTTGTTGATACCAAGATGATTGTGAGTGAATACTAAATATTGAATTTGAGGATAATGGAAATATATTACAATAATTTTTGAGGTAATTGAGTTAAACCCTAATTATACTAAAAATCATACAAGATAGTCTGAAAATCAAAATCTAAGTTCATAATTGGATTCGTTTGGTCCTAGTTAGTTTAGATGCATAGTCTTAACTTAATTGAATAAGGTTTGCTATCCTAATTTGCATAGAGAAGATAATATTGAACTATAAAATCCCAATGTTGATTAGATGTTGGTTTATCACTTTCTAAAATTTAATGTTACAATGTTATTTTATCATCTCTCCTATGGTTCTTGTGTCATGCCTCCTAAGGTTTATCGGGTGCTATGAGGGCCTTTATGTGAGGATCCAATAGTGAGTATCCCATCTTACACCTCTACTCTTTTGTTTCATGGACTGTATAGTCTGTTGGTCCCCCGTATCTCCTTCCCTCATTCCACCTCTCTCTATCCAATCCTTATCTCTTCTATATCATTCAATCTCCACAATCCTCACATGGAGATGAATCTACTGGTTTTGACTCAATTGGGATTTTTACCCTAGAGCCTTCTCCCCAACTCAAACTTCTATTGCTCCCCTATTTCTGATCTCCTTTAAGAATCCCACTCATATATGAGCTTCAAATGTATAAGTACACCATGAAAAACCTCCCTTTCATCCTTCTAAACCATTTCACTCCTTTGGGTGATCTTTGTGCAGTCTCAAGACTACTTTTCAAACTCCAACAGATTGGGCTCAAATCTTGGAGTTTGCTAGTGAGGTTAGGGACTTGGAGCCTCATGGTGATGGTGTCAATTTGTTCTAGAAACCTTTATAAATCCACAAGTTGTTCTATTGGAAAAATGTGTCATTAGCATACCCTTTATTTTGATGATTACATACATTTCATTCTTGTGGATCTAACATTCTACTTGAGTATTTCACAGTGTAAGGAAATGAGGAGATCATATTAAGGGGATAATTGAAAATCGATGTGCTTAAATGTTAATTGAAGAACAATGCACTTAAATGCTAATATTTTCATGATTGTGCTCAATGCAAATACTTGAACAAGTGTATAATGTACACATACTTAGATATCCTATAAATCAAGCTTTAGATCTGCTCTATCCAGTCATAACCCTTAGTTAGGTTCCCCCTAGAGACTAGAGTCATTATCATCCATTAGAACTTACATTTGATAGGTGGTATAGAAACCTGAAATAGTAACACCCCCGGTCAAGAAACTAGTCGATCGAGACAGACTTGGTTGAAGTTGTTGTCGACCTAGAACCACTTTGGTTGAACATATAGAGCACTAGTCAAAATCTTACACATTTGTTCTCTAAAGTGTGTTTTGGTCGAGCATATGGTCGACCAAATCAACATTGGTCCAAAGAATATGTCTGTTAGACCAAGTAGTTGGGAGTTGGAAATAGATGTTGGCACACATTTGCATTTAACCTAAGCTCAATTAAATAAATGTTTGACCGAGACATTGTCAGTCGACAAACTTTTCGACCAGACATGGTTATGGATTGTTCTTCTAAGCTCGAACAATTTGGTCATTACTAGCCAACTACTTTCTACCTAATGACTTGCACTAAGAACACTCTAGAGACTTCCTAAAACTTCCCTAAGCACTTGCAAACCATTCATATATATAGGAGAGGACTTAGGCCACCTAAAGCACACAAGCTACACTTGAGCATCCATTGTGGAGAGCAACAAAGCTAACAAACACTTGCAATCTTGTTCCTTGAGCTCCAAATTTGTGTCCTATAAAATAGCCTCTTTGCCACCATCCAAGAAACGCCCATCCTAAGTGGTTTGAGAGGTCTAATGCTCGATATAGCATCAAATCATAATACTCCATTTGTTAGACCCCGATCTCACAATTTCCACTAATCATGATATTAGGGCATAAATTGAGGATTTAACATAATACAAAGATCACCCTTAACTTTTTCTTCTTTTTTTTCAAAATCTTTGTTTTCTCGCATTGAACCACATAAACTAACTTTGGAAGGGAATCTAAGCATTGATTTCTCTAATCTTATTTCAATAGTAAAAATGCATGTATGAACATTCATTATGTTTCTCATACTTTTAAGAACATAAGACTTGCTGATTCACATATATTGCTAAAAGAGGAATAATGTTATACATCATCATTTACAACTCTCTCTTATTTCTTTACAAGGACCTAGAGTGACAAGGACCGACTGAACTTAACTATACTCAGACTTAACTCTTGTGGAACATCTACTCTGATGCAATGACCTTCTTCAAGTCCATGTGATAACCCTAAAAATTTTGAGTAGAGGGGTGAGCCTACTCGCTCATTGAATGAGTACTTCAAAGAAACAGTCTAAAGCACTGATATAAGTACATATATACTTTTGAGCAATTGATATTAATTATAACAAGAGTAAGCTTTAAAGAGATTGATCACTAACAATCATAAATATGGCAGGATACTCTAGATATCAACAAGAGTAAATCAATATATGAGCATGCTTGATTAATTTCAACAAGAACTAATAATTCAGAAACATACAAAGAATAATTGTTGGGAAACTGTACTTGAAACTTTCTTAGCCTTTCTTACTTATAAGAAACTCTTTAAACCTAAATGAACATATTTTAGCTTATGCCCTGATCATATGCAGTGTACTCTACATATGAAGACTTGTAGCGAACTACAATCTAACCGTACAAGATTTAGCTTAATACCCAGGAAGCTAAGCCTAGAATTGAATCTGAGTCTTCTTGACTTGAACCGTCACATCTGACTAAGGTGGCTAAATAGCTGGACTTTAACTGGACCTCTCCTTCTAGGCTGAGTACACAGGCGGAGGGTCTGAGATGCTATGCTATGTGGGCCTCATCTTGGTATGCTCTGTGGGTACCTCTGGGTTGCCACCGGGATCTCCGGTTCATGTTGGGTAACCTATCTTCTCTTAGGAGACTTACTCAAGGGATTTGTCTCCCCACACGCTCTGTGGGGGCAATTCGATCCCTGTATACTGGTCGCTTCTAGGGTGGATCGTTTCCTCCCTACAGTGCAGACATCCTTAGGGAATCTATAGTGTCCAGGGCTCTTAAGTCTATTATTTTATTTTTTTCTTAGAAAGCTCTTACTATATTATATCTTTTCCCTTACTATACTTGACTCTGGTATCTATATGGTACCATGTCTATTTATTTGAAGTTTATAACACAACATGTATATCATCCTGAACTTGGCAGAAAAGTATAATGAAACACTGTAATATACTAAGAAATCAACATACTATACATGGAGGCAGACTGAAATACTTGAATAAACATAATGCATGTCCATTTGGCACTTATACACTAGAATCAAGCAATTAAACATCTTTATATATTGATAAGAGCTAATTACTTGGCATACGAGTAATCATCATTTGCACCCATAAATTATTTGCAATTTCTTGGAAAACGTGCACATCGACCCAAATCTTGGGTTGTGCATCTCATACTGAGAACATGATAATCAAAATGCTTAATTCATTAAACACCTTATCCTTAGGGTTTCATTTACCTCATTCAATTATCACATGGTTCTCATAAGGATTTAATATGTCATAAACATCCACTAAATATAGATTGCTTTAAATAAGTCATATACAATCAACATATGTATGAAATCCTTGAATTGAGCTAAATTAGGGTTTTCTATGCCATTCATTGAGATATTATGAATCCAGAATAACATTGCATAAATAGAGTCTATGATTCCAAGAAAAATACTTCAAATGGATTTCACCGTATTTATTCACAAATTTCCAACTTTCCACTCATATAGGGCCTCACCCTCTTTACGAAGATATCAAGAAAACACTATTCACATCACATGAATCCAAAATAGTATCTGACATATATGTACTATGAATTCAGATAAATAATCATTCATAACTAAGGGGATCCAGATAAACAAATTTCTCTATTTAATTATATAGCAATTTCGGTCACAGACAAATTCCCTATATTTTAGTTTACTCTTATAACCTCTGTGAATACATAGGGAATTCTCATTAGTATGTATTTTATACATTTATAATATTAATTTATCATCTAAAATTCATCCAAATATAGGAATAATTCATTTCATATCAGTTTGCAACAACTTAGATCAAACACACAATTCAGGGTTTGTAGTCGCATACTAAGCAATTAAAGATTATGGATAATTTAGCCAATTTTCATGGAATATATTGTTTAAAGGAAGTTCCCACTCACCATAAGGTGTGAAAACACCTTAAAAATGTAGCTCATCCCTGAAAATCTCAATCTGGTATCAAATCCCTTGCAATTCACCTGATTCTTCTTCCTTTCAACTCGGAAACCCTAGAAATGAGGGATTATGAAGAAAGAGTGAGAAAAGGACTTGATTTGATATGATTTCAAATCCAATCAGGGGAGGGACGGAATTTTGACATCTGAGAGAATATTCACCATGAAACTATATCCAAAGAAGCTAAACTTACATGATTTCATCATTCCTCGGACCGTAAAATCCTAGGTCAGCATCTCCATCACTTTCTCCTCTCAAACCCTAACTCTCCCTCTTTCTCTAGGATTTCATTTCTCTGGATGGAATCATGAATTATGAGAGCTCCTTGTGTGTTAGGTTGACCATATAGAGAAATTGATTTTCTTGGGTCAATTACACATTGACCCCTCACTATACTTTTTCTTATTTTAGCTGAATTTTCTATCATAAAAATATTACTATAATTCGTCTACTGATAAGGTCTAACCACATCCAAAAATTATGAAAATTTTACATGTGTCTTATAATTGAGTTTCCGATCTCTAGTTAAAATTTCAGATCAATTGGAGTTACCAATGAATAACTAAAAATAAAAAAACTATACTGCTAAAAAGCACTCTATCAACATTTTGGTCGAAGTATAGTTCGACCAAGAACCACATTCAAAGAACACTCAATTATTCTGAAATTTTTCAAAAATATGCATGATTGAGTTATCCATATCATATCCAAACTTTAACAAAATAAAAAAATTATAGAAAATATGAAAAATCATTTACCACACTGCTATCCTGATCAAATTCCATATTCATGTACTATCAAAACCCTAATTTTTGCAATTAAGGTTTACATTTCTCAAACCCTAATTCTTCAAAATAAAATCATAGTTAGAGTTTCTTCTTAGGTTTGAAACATCACAATTGATCTACTATCATTAATTAAGTCTAAACGATGTTCAATCTAATCAAGCATGTAATCATTCAGGTAAACCCTAGTTTACCAATTAAGCACAAATGTGCTCATTACAATTTCTCACCCCCTTAAAAAGTTTCATCCCTGAAACATAAATACGCAAACAAAGTATATTCAAAGTTTATTTTAAGCTTATGAAATCTTACATGTCATTACATTCTTGTATTTTATACTTGAATGTAATTTTTGACATTAAGTCCTTTATTTTTTTTCTAATCACATCATGTTAAAATAGTTCTCAATGATAACAAGAAAATTCACTATGCCATAGTCAATCATAGGATAGAGAGAGAAACAACCATTTCAATATTTTCATACCCTTGAGGTGTTACCTCAACATTGATAATCCGATCCAATTATCTCAATTCATATGGCTCAATATGAACTATTGTTATGCATTACCTCTAAGTCACAAAAGAGAGTTCACCATGTTGTTTTGAATTTTACTATTGTGCTACTCAAATAGCAAAATAGTCTTGAGTTGGAAGACTAGATTCAACAACAATTGTACATACTACTCATGACATCCCCATTCGATCATGGATGCATAAAATGAAGCATCACTATCACATTCCATATTATTCTCAAGTATGAACCCACACATAATTCAAGGTGTAACCATCAGGTTATAGCATACTAGGGTTTCAACAATAGTAACAAAGTACTCCATGATTTTATTAGTCATTCAAGGACTATTCATACCCAATTACCATCACTTAGTTATATTAAAGCTAGGTATAACAAACTATACCTCATTAGGATTACATATCAATACAATGTGGTTATCATCCCTTCTATTCATATGAGTGAATAAGTAAGACTACCTTATTCAGGTAAGCCTTCATTTGTTCCATAATTATTCAACCCATATCACCATACCTGTAACATACCGAATATTGGACATTTTTATCTTTTGACCCTCTTTTCCTTTCATTTATATCCTCTTTGGCTTTTCTGTTTAATTTGTGGAGAATATGATGGTCTAATGAACATTTGTTCACCTTTTCTCTCAATATTTGGGTTTATGCACAAATACCTCATTAGCTTAATTACCATAATTAAGTTCTCTAAATCTTAATCTATCTTTTTGATGTGATTTGAAAACATAAAATATGCCACATACCTCATTTTGGTAGTAATATGAAGATAAGAAATTCAATTGAATGAATAATTTAGATAATGGGTCGTTAATGGGCCATATGACATATCTCATAAAAATAAGTCTCAAAATAGGAAATAAACTTCAAATTCAAAATCTACATATCAAAATTTGCCTACATGTCAAATTTCATCTAATTTGGACAACCTTGAAATATTAGGATATGTTTAGGAGAGAGAAAATGAGTAAAAGGCATAAGTAATAAATAATGTGATTATATAACATAAAATATATAAATAATGGCAAATTAATATTCTACACATAAAATATAACTTGTGGATAAAGTTTGGTCCAATTTGGATGTTGTTTGTGCAAGTTATGCAATTTTAGGTACATTCTGGACTTTTATGCAATTTACCTAATTGGGAGGTTTTCTTTGCAAATTATCTCCTGAATTTTAATCCTTAGATATTCCCTTACCATTAAAGAGATTTTAAACCATTGGAGAACCTAGTTTCACCTTGTTTTGATGGTATTTCTTTCCAAGGGCATTATAGGGATTACCCTCTTTATAAAGATGCTTATCCTTAAAAGCTATCAACCAATGAGGTTATTTCTTTCTTGAAAAACGGTGGGGATGGCCTAGAATAATCTATGGTCTCTTAGAACCGACTTTTGATATGCATGAAGCCTCTATGAGCTATCCTCTTGCATGTCCATCAATCCCTAGGCTAAAGACACATGGAAAGTCCCTTAAGACTCCTCGTGCTTCACCTCTTTATATATATAGCCATGTATACCCCTTCCCAACTCACAATTCGAAAACTCTTGCTCTCCTTTTCTTTCCTATAGCTTAGATAATAGTTCCTTCTGTATTTTTCCATGAATTTACTGCCCCAAGGTAATATAGGGAGCCTACCTTGGTGAAGAAGGCTCCTAGGGCTTCCAAATTGCTCTATTAGGGTTTCTAAAGCTCCTCCTTGGTAATTTCGACAAAAACTAGTAAGTTTCCTCCCTTAATTCCCTATTTGCATACTAATAGTATTCCTTAAACCTTCTTATAGGTCGGAACTATGACCATACATGGTAAAACTCCACCTAAAACCGTTAAACATGTCATCTCCTTGCTCTTTTTCTAGGGTTTATCACCTCTAAGTTGAGAAGGAGATCTTTGTTCAAGAAAGGAGCTAGGCATGGAACAACCAGACCTTATAAGCTCGGGATTATTGCTGTTTAGACCTTATTCCCTTCCCTAGGTATGAGATTCATAACCCCCTTCCTATATATTTCTTATTACATGCTTAAAACTCATGATCTTATGTTAAAAATTGACGATGTGTCGATTTCTAATTGGTCAATTTTCAATAATTCATAACTTTTGATTCGTTTGTCCAAAAATTAAAGTAAAATATGTTCTGAACTCATAAAAACATTTTATTTTTAATAAAAATATTTCCAAGCATTGTTTTTCAGTTTTGTCGAAAAGAGTTTTTAGAAAATGAATTAAATACCTAAAAATCACAAAAAATACACTTTAACCTTCATAACTCCAATATATGAAAAATAATATGTTTTCTTAATCAGAAAAACCTAAATAAGTTAGTGGTGATATTTTTGAGGTCTGAATCGAGGTTTTGTGTAAAAATTTCATATATTAGGGTTCAACTCTTTAATGTATATATGTTATTCTAATACATGAATATGAAATTGGAAATAGGACAAGTGGACCTTGATTTCAACTAAAGGTTTGGAAAAGAGGTTAATAGGACTCTAAGTAAGAGGTATGTGCAAACCATATTTATGTATGTGCTATGTATGTGAAATTCCCTATTTATGTATGTGCATTCCTTACACCCTATGTTGGGATAATTGCAGCTGAATCCTATATTTCCCTAATGAGGCTTAAATGAACCCTAAATATTCTATTCTTGAATCCTAATGTTGTTCATGCCTCAAATTAGTTTATAATTTCTTCTTATTTGGGTCTTATACCCCACTTCCATGCTTATTGAATATTATGACTACTCTTTCCATGACTACTTTTCTAGCATGTGGATTTATGTTCTATTTAATTTGAAGTAGCAATACTTATGTACAACCACCCACAGAGGGCATGTAAATAATTGCCCTGGAGAATGTCTTATTCTCCCCATAATATTGTAGGTGACTGGGAATGTCTTATTCTCCCCTCACCTAAGGTTAGAGGTCCGGTAGGTGCCTCAACTCTACTTAGTTAGGTAGGCATAATTATCTTACATGCAAATCCTTTTTGATATAATTGTTATTGGCAAGTTTCCTTATTTAAAGCCTCATACTCTTGATGTCTCATCTTATGATGAATCCCTAACAAGATTCACTTTTTATATTTATCTTGTTACCTTAAGTATAGTTTAGTGACACATACTTTTTCTTCCCTTTTCCTTTTTGCTGGGTGCTTTCCCAACCACCCAGATGTGGAGCAAGGCATTGGATAAGGCATGAAGATCTTAGCGTTGCCATGGACTTAGCTGATGGATATGTTTCTTGGAGACAATAGTGGAGTAGTCTAGATTTCCCTCTACTTAGATCCTCATTTTGTATAAATCATGTACACCCATATTGGGGAAATGTTTATGTACACTTTATTTAAATTGAATATAGTCAAAATTTTATCTTCCACTGCTATCTAAATTGGATTTTGTTTACCATTGTTATTAGTAGAGAGGTGGATTGATTTCACTTCTTTACAACATGGTATCAGAGCCAATGGTAGTCGGATCTTTGACTATTTCAGTTTGTCTCCCTAGTTTGAACCTTAGACTTGCATACTTTCCTTTAAGTGACATGGTTACCCTAGATTTGATTTATGCTGATGATAGGTTGATTTAGGACCCTATAGTTTCACCTTAGAGTCTTTATGAATACAAATCTAATATGCTTATAACTAAAACATGTGTAACTTGATATTGTTTAGGATTGCCTTTAGGCCACTATTAGGGCATGAAGTTGAAGCAAAGGTGTCTAGAAAGAATCAAGGTTTCGGGGGCTGGCAATATTTTCCTCTGCGCCACTAGCTTAGTTTACGAGGACTCCCGTGCCCATATGATACCGGCCTGGCCTGAGCTAATACGAATTTCCCAAAATAGTATGTGTTTAGGCAATAGTAACCTTAGAGTTCTATGTTGTATATCTTTGGGTATCCTAATAGATTGACTTAAGTTTCACATGTATGTTGGTTTCTCCTAGAACCCTAATATCATAACCTTGTGACTTGTTTGAGGATGAATACCAAGATAGTTTTCTTATGTCCCTTAGGACCACATGTTTGGATAAGTTTATCTGTAGAGCCTAGACCTTGGAGTTTGGGTGTTTGGAAAGATATCAGAGTGCGTAGTGGAAGCATAATGGATCTTGAGAATGCTTTAGTTAGACTCATCCTTAAACCCTTTTGTAATTTGGCTTGATGGGTCGAACCCTTTTAAGGGGTGGAGTATGGTTAGTTGATGATGTTTAAGTGGTTAGATTTCGAGGATCAAATCCTCTTTAGGGGGATAGAACCCTATAACATCTTGATCTATCTTTGGAAACCCTAACTCCATAGATAGGAGGTTATTATGCTCGGATCCTCAGCTTTGACCAAACCAGTTATAGTTGTAACCCTAATGTGTTTGTTAATATGTAATGAACATATAACTATCATCTAAGGAATAATGCGTGTGCTTGAACCCTAATGTACATCCAATGCACATAATATGAATATCAATGCTAATTGTCAATATGTAAGAGGTTGATCATGTCATGAACTTATAAACCCTAATGATATGATGAGAATGGTAATTGTAACCTAATGCATGAATAAGTGAGAAATAATGGTAATGTGACCTAAACTCTAAGTTGCAATCATCTAACCCTAACATATACAACCTTAAAGCCTTTCATGATACATTAATGACATTAAGTGCTACAATCAGTTAACATACCTTGATACACATAAATGATATATATATATATATATATATATATATATATATATATATATAATCATCTAATCACATATTAATCAAGTCATCAATATGAAGTGCATGTTACTTTATTATCTAATATACACATGATTGTCCACCTAATATGTAATGTTTTACCTTGATCAGTGAAATACATGTAATGGATTCAATGTGAATATGAAGTGATGGGATTCACATAAATGTGTAAAATCAATAATATAAATAAATGAATATGAGAAATGATTAATGGTGACATTAATATGAGCAATAAAGATAATGCGATGATGTGAACATGTTTAATATGAATATAAGTAACTAATGTGACATTAATTGAAATAATTGTATGCTTAACCCAAATTGAATAGAATGTCTTATTTCATGTAAAATAATTTGCTATAATTAATAAAGTGATAATATGAGGATAAGGAAGTATAAATCTGAAATATTAAGGACAATGATCAAATATAATAATGAGTGTTGAGATATTTGAGTAACACCTAATTGTGATAAAATCCTTAATAAGATAAATGAGAAATACATATAAATATTTTAATGCATGATGATGAAATATAACCCCTTTTGGCAATATAGTTCATATGGCATGACGTAATTAATATAATGATGATAATGTGATATCATAAAATGATATAATGTTAATAAGCCAAAAACGTAAATAATGTTAAATCTCCTGAAAGAATGTCATATAAGTGGAGCCCTTAGTATTCAACGAGAACCCGACCTATGATTAGTTGATGCATGTGAAGTTTTTGAACCCTTAGGTGTTGTTGAAGTATAAGTTTTGGTGGAAGTTGTATGGTTGAAGGAACAACCTAAAGTTTTATGATGTGAGATTGCACACTCACCCTTCCCTAATTGCTAGTGATTTCGGGGATGAAATCCTCTTTGAGGGGTGGAGTGCTGTAACATACCGAATCTTGGACATTTTTATCTTTTGACCTTCTTTTCCCTCTTTTCCTTTCATTTATATCCTCTTTGGCTTTTCTGTTTAATTTGTGGAGAATATGATGGTCTAATGAACATTTGTTCACCTTTTCTCTCAATATTTGGGTTTATGCACAAATACCTCATTAGCTTAATTACCATAATTAAGTTCTCTAAATCTTAATCTAACTTTTTGATGTGATTTGAAAACATAAAATATGCCACATAACTCATTTTGGTAGTAATATGAAGATAAGAAATTTAATTGAATGAATAATTTAGATAATGGGCCGTTAATGGGCCATATGACATATCTCATAAAAAGAAGTCTCAAAATAGGAAATAAACTTCAAATTCAAAATCTACATATCAAAATTTCCCTACATGTCAAATTTCATCTAATTTGGACAACCTTGAAATATTAGGATAAGTTTAGGAGAGAGAAAATGAGTAAAAGGCATAAGTAATAAATAATGTGATTATATAACTTCAAAATATATAAATAATGGCAAATTAATATTATACACATCAAATATAACTTGTGGATAAAGTTTGGTCCAATTGGGATGTTGTTTGTGCAAGTTATGCAATTTTAGGTACATTCTGGACTTTTATGCAATTTACCCAATTGGGAGGTTTTATTTGCAAATTATCTCCTGAATTTTAATCCTTAGATATTCCCTTACCATTAACGAGATTTTAAACCATTGGAGAACCTAGTTTCACCTTGGTTTGATGGTATTTCTTTCCAAGGGCATTATAGGGATTACCCTCTTTATAAAGATGCTTATCCTTAAAAGCTATCAACCAATGAGGTTATTTCTTTCTTGAAAAACGGTGGGGATGCCCTAGAATAATCTGTGGGCTCTTAGAACCAAATTTTGATATGCATGAAGCCTCTATGAGATATCCTCTTGCATGGCCATCAATCCCTAGGCTAAAGACACATGGAAAGTCACTTAAGACTCCTCATGCTTCACCTCTTTCTATATATAGCCATGTATACCCCTTCCCAACTCACAATTCAAAAACTCTTGCTCTCCTTTTCTTTCCTCTAGCTTAGATAATAGTTCCTTCTGTATTTGGCCACGAAGTTACTGTCCCAAGGTAATAGAGGGAGCCTACCTTGGTGAAGAAGGCTCCTATGGCTTCCAAATTGCTCTATTAGGGTTTCTAAAGCTCCTCCTTGGTAATTTCGACCAAAACTAGTAAGTTTCCTCCCTTAATTCCCTATTTTCATACTGATAATCTTCCTTACACCTTCTTCTAGGTCGTAACCATGATCATACATGGTAAAACTCCACCTAAAACCCTAAAACATGTCATCTCCTTGCTCTTTTTCTAGGGTTTATCACCTCTAAGTTGAGAAGGAGATCTTTGTTCAAGAAAGGAGCTAGGCATGGAACAACCAGACCTTATAAGCTTGGGATTATTGCTGTTTAGACCTTATTATCTTCCCTAGGTATGAGGTTCATAACCCCCTTCCCATATATTTCTTATTACATGCTTAAAACGCGTGATATTATGTTAAAAATTGACGATGTGTCGATTTCTAATTGGTTGATTTTCAATAATTCATAACTTTTGATTCGTTTGTCCAAAAATTAAAGTAAAATATGTTCTGAACTCAGAAAAACATTTTATTTTTAATAAAAATATTTCCAAGTTCTGGTTTTCAGTTTTGTCGAAAAGAGTTTTTAGAAAATGAATTAAATACCTAAAAATCACCAAAGATACACTTTAACCTTCATAACTCCAATATATGCAAAATTATATGTTTTCTTAATCAGAAAAACCTAAATAAGTTAGTGGAGATATTTTTGAGGTCTGAATCTAGGTTTTGTGTAAAAATTTCATATATTAGGGTTCAACTCTTTAATGTATATATGTTATTCTAATACATGAATATGAAATTGGAAATAGGACAAGTGGACCTTGATTTCAACTAAAGGTTTGGAAAAGAGGTTAATAGGACTCTAAGTAAGAGGTATGTGCAAACCATCTTTATGTATGAGTTATGTATGTGAAATTCTCTATTTATGTATGTGCATTCCTTACACCCTATGTTGGGATAATTGCAGCCAAATCCTATATTTCCCTAATGAGGCTTAAATGAACCCTAAATATTCTATTCTTGAATCCTATTGTTGTTCATGCCTCAAATTAGATTATAATTTCTTCTTGTTTGGGTCCTATACCCCACTGTCATTCTTATTGAATATTATGACTACTCTTTCCAGGACTACTTTTCTAGCATGTGGATTTATGTTCTATTTAATTTGAAGTAGCGATACTTATGTTCAACCACCCATAGAGGGCATGTAAATAATCACCCTGGGGAATGTCTTATTCTCCCCATAATATTGTAGGTGACTGGGAATGTCTTATTCTCCCCTCACCTAAGGTTAGAGGTCCGGTAGGTGCCTCAACCCTACTTAGTTAGGTAGGCATAATTATCTTACATGCAAATCCTTTTTGATATAATTGTTATTGGCAAGTTTCCTTATTTAATAACAGCTCAACTTGGTCAATTCATTTCTTCAGTGGCTACCACTGGGGGGAGGGAGTGCATTTTCAGCGGCTTCCTCCCCCTGGCCTTCATTGGCTCTACGTAGCCTCATCGATTCCTCTTTGGGTCAGCGTGGTTCGTGTCCAAGAGGCGGCTCTCCGGGGCAGGTCCTTGAGTTGATATGGTTGTCGTTGTCTGGGGCATTCTCGGCTTGGAGCGAGATGGAGGCGGAGCTGAGCGCCGAAGCCGGAGCCCAGGTCATGCGGCTTCTTCAACGTCGGATGACTCCACCCCATTTATAGGGATGGATGGAGAGGAGCCTCCTCCTGATGGATCCGGTTTCAAGCTAGGCTTCCTGCCCTTCCACTTTCTTCTCAGGATGCTGCCCTTGGTACCTGGTGTCACCCAGGTCAAGATGGCCCAGGTTCGGTGTCCTGTTCGGCGGTGTTTCTCCTTCATGGTGGCACCTCCTGTTCGGGGGTTACAGAGGGTTCCCTTTCCGTCGCTTGTTGATGGGCGAATGAGGAGCTTATCTCCTAGGTTGGCGGCATCATCCCTACTGCAAAGGTGGTTCTGGCCTTGTCCAGCTCGACATTCGGTGGCGCTTCGAGCCCTTGTGGGGGTGTCTTCTATGTGATGCTCTCAGGGTGTATGTAGATATGCTCAGTGCTTGCAACAACATTGGGCGTCGGCTTCAAGGCCTAGTGCGGTGGTGCCTTCCGGTCTGTTCGTGAAGTCCAGGCTTGCGGATGCCACTGACTGATCCTAGGGACACCCCCAAGGTGTTCGATGAGCAGCCTCTATGTTGTGTTGCTGCTGTGTGCTTGTTAGTCCTTCCAAGTTTTGCTTGGATGACTGAAGCGCTTGTGCCAGTGGCAACCGTGTGCTCCTTTTGTTCCTTCTGGTTTTGTACGAGTTTCTATGACTCTATGTTGACATTTGATGGTATGGAGGTTTGAATCTGGGTTCCTCCTTATTCTAATTTAAGTAAGTGAGTTTTATGCCAAGTGGAAGGGGAGTCAGGTCCCTATTTCTAGTTGTTGATGTTGATGTACAGTTGCTTTTATGATCTAGTTTGGTACAGTAGGACGGTGCTGAAGATTAATCTCTTCATTGGCAATAGCAGTTTGAGTGATATTGGATTGATGCCAGCAAGGGAGTTCAAAGTCAGCTGATGGCATCCTTTACAACTATAAAGTCTTCATGATTTGTGGGTATGCATATTGAGAGTGGAGCTCCTTTTATGTTTGGGTGGAGTACATTTTCTGTATAAAGAATCCTATGTTGTCTTTCTTTCTGTATCTCTCTTTCCTTTTGGTCTTGTATACAAGACCTTTGTTTCTTTTGTTTGCCTTGGTAATCCTCTCTTGAGGGTTAGGGGGTGCACTTATGTTTGTACCTAAAGTTTTTGGAATCAATAGCAACAGAGTTTTTTCGCCGACCAAAAAGTTTCCTTATTTAAAGCCTCATACTCTTGATGTCTCATCTTATGATGAATTCCTAACAAGATTTACTTTTTATATTTATCTTGTCACCTTTAGTATAGTTTAGTGACACATACTTTTTCTTCCCTTTTCCTTTTTGCTGGGTGCTTTCCCAACCACCCAGATGTGGAGCAAGGCGTTGGATAAGGCATGAAGATCTTAGCATTGCCATGGACTTAGCTGATGGATATGTTTCTTGGAGACAAAAGTGGAGTAGTCTAGATTTTCCTCTACTTAGATCCTCATTTTGTATAAAGCATGTACACCCATATTGGGGAAATTTTTATGTACACTTTATTTAAATTGAATATAGTCAAAATTTTATCTTCCGCTGCTATCTAAATTGGATTTTGTTTACCATTGTTATTAGTAGAGAGGTGGATTGATTTCACTTCTTTATAATACCACAATTGTACAATACTAAGATGGATTACTGTTATGAATGACTAAAACTATCAGACACCTTTAATTAACATATTACTTGCACATGTACACTGAAATCATACATAGAACCAATTTACATCCATTAATATACCTCCAACAAATTATACTTATAAAAACAAATTCACATATTACTAAAAGCCAATGTTTTCTCTTATCTCTCTCCTCATTCACAACTACTTACTTTTTTCTACTTTTCCTTCTCATTTTAATCATGTAGATTAAACATTCCTAAAATTGAAACATATAAGGTACAAATAGATTATTCATCATTCTTGCTATCACTGCAAGAATTTATCTCATATCGCACTTCACTCATATTAGATTTCTCCTTTTGTTCAAAACACAATTGTTACATTTCAAATTTATATCTTACTCTTTACTCTGAATCATTTCCATATTGTTTATCTACCTTTTAGATTAGCTATCTTTAAACCCTAGATTACTGTCAATGCTAGTTTACTTCTCATAGTGCAAATCTCATGATCTTGTTTTATAGATATGCTAGTATTCAAGGTCAAATCACTAGTGACATCCCTTTAACTACTACAACTCTAAACATTCTAGGGTTTGGTCCTGATCAGTAGCATGACGTTATTGTGATGTGACTTTGCTCCCTTAATTTGAAATTCAAACTTTGGATCTCACAAGTTTTAATAAATTCTTCGTTATCTTATTGATTGAATTTCCTTTCTCTTACTTGGACATTCATATAGATTACATTCTCAATTACCCTACTAGGATTTCATCATCATATTGTGTGTCATTATTACATTCACTAGATGTCTCTACCACGATGGTTATGCATCATAGATGATTCATTTTCTTATCACTTCATTTCCATATTGCTCTCATTAAGGAAGATATGAAAGAGAAGATCATTTTGAGACTTAGAATTCTTATCTTCAAACATTCAATAATACATTTATCATATGTAGGTTTTATTAATTATCAATAAGAATACTTGACTAATTAGCACTTTCTTGAATCTCGCAACCTCTTTCTTTTATAATATATATTACTCCATTATGTTTCAGACCCTTCTTTACTTTCCATAATCCCCTTACCATATACTACTATTCCACATGTCATCTTTAACTTCTAGTTTTCTCTTATGATCATGTTTCTTCTTTTATGTGTATGATCATGTATACCATGTTGCATATATTTGTGACATATGTTGCCAAACATCGATTAAAATAAATGCGGAAGTGGTCATTAGCAGCGGAATTACGTACTGAAATTCACTAAAAACTAAAACCATTTATCAAGAGATCCATTTATAGGAAAACTCTTTCATTCCATACCAAAGTATTTCAAGTGCATACTGGTTCACTAGTACATCTCTTATACTATTTCCTCTCGAGAGTTACAACATTAACTGCCCTGTTAAACTGTACATCAGTAGTATAAAAATCTCGAGGCATCAAGCCACAATCTCAGATCAAATTGTCAAAACACAAACTCCTAGGACCCGAGAGTACATAGACGATTCATAGGAGTAACTATACAAGACCAGAAAGCCAATGTCTCCACCTGATGGATCACTGCTGTCCTTGAGGTTGTTGTTGTTGCTCTCCTCCTGCAGAAGAGTTTCTTCCTTATCGTCTGCGTCTACCTAAAAACGTTAAATCCCACGGGGGTGAGACAATTATAAAAATTGCCCCGGCGGGAGACATAACTCTCTGCCAAAACATTATCATTATAGTTTAATATGAATAAACTGAGAAGTGAGATAATATAAATCAGTAGCAGATGAATCAACATCTATGCAGATTAGAGAAACATTCTTATGCAAGTATTTCAGTTATAACCTGATAAAGTAGCATGTCTCATATTCAATATGAATTAAAGGAACATAAGTAACGTTTATGTATTAATGACATGATAAGAAGTATAACATCAATCAGTGGTTCTCATATTTCAATCTTAAATAAATACACTACACGGCTGATTATATTTTACAAATATATTTAAGCTCTGAGGAGATGAGGTATACCGCTCATACTCCAACTGACCATTTCTAGAATCGAAATCGGTACCATAATTAGGTCAATGGAAGAGCCAGATTCCCATGACGTACCACATCCCGGTCAGTACGGGACCACAAGCAGGACTGTGTTAACTGCTCAAATAGCTTTCCAGGGTATACTGGAACTTCGCTATAGAGTTACAGTGTCAACTGCACTCTCATCGGCAATCGAGAGCTTTAATGCTTATCTCCATCGAGGCCCATTAACTCTCTTGTTACCTCTTACCAGGAAACAAGGTATATTATGACACTCAAGGCACAATCATAATAGTGAATTGAACATCATGGCTCATACCTGGCCATGATCATCATCTCAACATACCTACATGGTTAGCACAGATGATAACAGTGATATCAATTGCATATCAGAACCATGTACAACAATTATGAATTCACTATTCATGGGTAACACCACTATTCCCTTACTAGGGTTAGGGTTTCCCATTTCATGTTATATGAGGATAATCATCCCATTATCACATCAAAAATATGGTTTATCACCATATTGCAAAAGATTAGGGTTTGTTAAACATTACATAGAATTACCCTGGATCTGAGCTTCCCAGCACATTAAATATAAGGGTTTCTCATGAAACCATCCTTAGTTAGGGTTTCACATCAAATTCACCCTATGATAGGAACTATATTCAATAATCCACAACTAGGGTTTACTATTCATCCCAATTACGGTTTCATATTCCACTACCCATAATTAGGGTTTACTATTCATCCCAATTAGGGTTTCATGTTCCATTACCCATAATTAGGGTTTACTATTCATCCCAATTAGGGTTTCATGTTCCATTACCCATAATTAGGGTTTACTATTCATCCCAATTAGGGTTTCATGTTCCACTACCCATAATTAGGGTTTACTATACATCCCAATTAGGGTTTCACATTACATTACCCTAAATTGAATTCACATATATCATCACCCTGGATTAGGGTTACAACCATACCCTGGATTAGGGTTACAATTATAATTGCCCTGAATTAGGGTTACAATTATAATTGCCCTGAATTAGGGTTACAATTATAATTGCCCTAAATTAGGGTTACAATTATAATTGCTCTGAATTAGGGTTAAGGTTCAACATTCTTGTCAATTAGGGTTCATGTTCATGATTAGGATTTCATGATCTCTTTACTTAAGGATCATAACCTTAATCACCACATGAATCATACTCATGTATCAATTGCATATTGTCACCCTTTCAACTTGATTAGGTTACATCAACCCTTTAGTCAAGTTCATACAACTATGATTGACATAGTGTACCAAGTCATTGATCTTATAAACAATTAGGGTTCATTCCTTAATTGGCACTAATCACTTAGGTACTATTAGGGTTTCAACCTTTGTACCTTCATTGATTACTATTACTAACAATCATTGGATCATTGGAACAATCATTACATTCAATATCCAAGTGATTGAACCACATTGAACTCCATTCGATTTTGAAGGTTTCACCACCAAACGGTTTTGAAACCGTTTGCCTCCAAACGGTTTTGAAACCATTTGGTCTCAAACGGTCTCAAGACCATTTGGGCCAAATCAGTCCCAAAACCGCAAGGGCTCACTAGGTCATTCATCAATCCAATCGATTTCCAATTGCACCATTGAATTGACTATTGGTTATTCAATTGAAGGATTCATCAATCAAAACCATTAGATCATCATCCATGGGTCAAGAATCAACCACTAACCCACCAAACGGTTTCAAGACAATTTGGGCTCAAACAGTCTCAAGACCGTTTGACCCAAGTTGTCTTGAAATTGTTAGGACCAATCAAGGATTCTTCAATCAACTTGATTAGGGTTTCCACTTGAAGGATTGTACACACATTGAACCAATCAATTGGATCCATTGGATCATCATCCAACATGAAATTGGGTTCAGACCTCAAACGGTCAACTAAACCAAACGGTCAACCCTCTCATGCCGTTTGGAGTCCAAGTCACCAAACGGTTTGCAAACCGTTTGGTATCAAACGGTTTGGTGAAACCATTTGGACCAAAGGTCCAAGACCGTTTGCTCATGATCTTTGATTGAGATGTGTGCTTAAGTTCAGGTTATCATATTTAACCTTTATACTCACAAAAACTACTTCCATTTCCATGGAAATTCCATCAATCAAACAAAGCTATTGCAAGAACAACAATTAAATCATTTGGATTGAGAAATCGAATTCAATGACAAAAATTAAGGGTTCAAGTTATATAACCTGCCTTCAAATCTGATCCCAAGCTCCAAGATTCACGTCTCCAATGGTGGTTGAAGCTCTAGCAACCACCCAAAGTCGTTTCTCAAGCTTTTTGAGTGAAAGGATCAGCTAGGGTTGAAGATGGAGTGAAGAAATGACGGAATCATACATTGTTTTATGATTTTCACCATGAAATCAAGAAGAACGAAGGTCAAAGACTTACCAACAGGTTGGGGGTCGTTCTCCTCTTGCTCCCAAGCTCCCAAGGTCATTTTCCAAGCAAAGGGTGGAAGTGAATCCGAAATTCCCTTTCATTCTATGGATAAATGAGCTTATATGTGAATTTTATTAAAAAATTCAATTAGGAGAGAGAAAGTAGGAATTATCCCCTCAATCCCCTTGCCACTTGCTCCCTCTCTATAAGGACCCTGACCTCCATTTAGGGCTTATCCTGTTTTCTTTGCTTAACCCTGATGCTTAGTTGCCTGCTAATCACCTTTAGTGGTGATTAGGGTTTGTTTGTGCTTTGTTGAGAGCTGGAGGTGTTACTTGCAAATAACCCAAGTCTAGGGTTGTGGGAAAGTTTGTCACCTTGTGAGGTGTTCCTCCCTCTCCTTGCTTCCTCTATTGTTGAGAGGAAGGGTTGGGCTCGTTTCTTAAGTTGCCTTGGGCTTGGTTGAGCCTTGGTGGGCCTTGTTGAGCTTTGCCCTTGCCTTTTTGGACCCTGTGTCGGGCAAGTAAGCCCTTGTGTCGACCTAGGTGTGTCGGCCTGTGGTGTGTCGGCCTAGGGAGTGTGTCGACCATGGTGTGGAGGTGTGTCACCCATGGACCCTTTGACCCTCTTAGACCTCGTTTGTGTCACCACTAGTGGACACTTGGTGCTTGATGCTTGCATGTGGCAATGGCCTTGGACATGTGTTTAAGGCATTTTGGTGTGGTGGCATTGCTCATGGACAAGTGTCCCTAGGTGGGCGACACCTTGCCTTATCTTACCTTGGTTTCTCCTCCATCCTTTCCTATATATGTGTTTCCTTTCTCTTGCTAAGGATCCCTTTAGTTCCTTAGTCTCCTTCTCCCTTGGTGCATGACACCCCCCCTTCCTTTGCAAGCTTGGTGGCCGATCGTTACCTTGGAGTCTCCTTCTTCCTCTAGTGGTGGCCGAACCATAGAGTGCCTTGCTCTTCTTCCTTGGTGGTTCTTGGAGCTTGGAGCTTGCTTAAGGTGGGTTACACAACTCCTAACCCTAACTACATTACCATCTTCTATGTTCTTGTTTGTATGTTGCTTATGATCGGCTATGTATGTTGTTAGTTGAGTTTCTTGCTTAGTTGTACCTTGTTGGCCGAACCTATGATCTAGGGTTTCTTGGTGAGCAACACCCCTTTCTCTCCTAGGTCTAGAGGAGTGAGCTTGAGTCCTAGTAATGTGGGCAATACTCCTCTCTTGTTTAAGTTGAGAGGTGAGCTTGTGTTCTAGTGGCTTGAGCAACACCCTCCTCTCACCATGGACTTGAAAGGTGAGCTATGTGGTGGCTGTGGACCTTGGTTGTGGTTTTTCCTTGTGTTTCCCATTTGGTGATAAGAAGTGTGCAAGACCCCTCTCTCTTGGTTGTTGAGAGGTGAGCATCTTCTTGATCCATTAGGGTTTTGGTGCCCTTGTGCTTGAGGTTGGTGACGACCTTGAGGAGTTGCATCTTGGCCGATATGGCTTGGGGTTGGCGTTTCCCGATACCCCTCTTGACCTAGAGCCTTGGACATTATGTTGTTGTGGCTAGGTTAGGCGATACACCCTGGTCCTTGAACTTTTGTGTGTCGGGCGTCACACTATGCTGATTACCCAGCCCGATATGCTTAGCTTTGTTTGGTGGTAGGCATCACACATGGTTGAGTACCCTGACCGGCACGCCTAGATCAGGTAGTTGCTTAGTGCTATTACACCTTGAACAATAGAGGGCGTTGTGGGCTGACCTTGTGATGGGCGTCACACCACAGTCTTTGCCTTGTGTCGGCCGATTGGTCATGGATAGGTTGGTTGAACGTCAGGTTCCTTACTGACCGTCTGAGTTGCATCCTTGGACTTCAATCCTTATGAGTGATGCTGGCCGATACTCTTAATCTAGGATGGTAGCCCTGTGCATAACACACCATTGCATGACACCGTGTTGCATGTCACGCGTTGCACAACACACATGGGTGCATGATGTGCCTGGTTCTCTGATGCACGATGCACCGTTGCACGATACATGAGGTGCGTGACACCTAGGGTTGCCCGATACACCCTGAGGTGGTAGCCGTTACCCCCTGCTGGTTGCTTGGCCGATATGAGGTTAGAGTACCTTGGACAACAGGGGAGAGTACCCTGCCCGATACTACCTTTGGTGAGGGAAGTGGGCATTTCCAATGAGGGTCTTGTTCCTTATATGGAAAACCGATATGCTAGATCTCGTTTCATGCGGTCACGTTTGGTTATGATGGTAACCCTTGATATGCTCAATAATAGTGAGGTGTTTGGTATAATAGATCACATCTATGTATCTTGACTTGACTTTACATGTGTTTATGATCATATGGAATAATATGTATAATGCGGAGTAAATGGTAAGCATATAAGATGTTTTGCATGATGATATGACCTATGTCTATGATCATAGGTTGAGGCATGATTGATAAAGCATATAATCATCTATGTTTGATAATATGACCTTTTGTTAATCCATGATGATTATGCACACTAACCATGCAGGTGATGCATAGCCAGATAAAGGGATATGAGGGATATATGTTTGAGTAACACTGCTTTGATGGTTACTCTTGATGATGAGATAATAGGCATGATGTGATTTGGTATGAGGACCTGAGTTTGGCTAAAGTGCTGGGATTGCTATCCCATGGTGATGATGTAAGCCTTGAGAGGCAGTGGCACTATGTGATGAGATATTGAGATCCCATGGCAATGTGATGATCCTTGTGATGGATCTATATGATTTTGGCAAGAGGCTAAGTGGTAACATGTAATGTTGGATCCTCGTGATGGTTCAGGATGGTGTTGATGATAGTAAAATCCTGATATTGAGTTTCATGTTGTTTATTCTTGTTCTAGTTGCATGTTATACAACTTGGCTGAATCTTGCAATCCACTTAAAATATACTAACTAATCACAGTGGAACATATCATGTAGTTTTCCCTGGCCATAGATCCATCATCGTCAGGAGCTGGTGATGGTGAAACGGGTTCTCCTGTGGGTTAACCCGGAGCTCATATTATTGAATATGCGAGGTTTCTCCTAGCCTAAAATAGAGAGCACACGAGTGCAGCTGCAATTGCAGACTCGGAATATATATATATATATATATATAGAGCATGGTGAACAGGCCCATGGCTTAGGATATGTGATATGGGAGCATGAATGCGTTCATAGCTCAGAGCACGGTGAATAGGCCTGTGGCTCAGATATAGTAGCGCAGAGACCTATACCGAGGCGGGCTAGGCAGAAGGTAGCCTGCGGGTGCTGACCCTATGGCTGAGGCCACTTAAGTATGAGACTACAGTCCTGCTTGTGTTGTACTCGTGCACTGACCACGAGGTGGGAGGTCGTGGAGTCCGGCTCTTCCATTGACCTTTCAATGGCATCAGCTTGGGTTTCGCAACTAAAGGTTGATTTGAGTGGTACATCTCACTTCCTCAGGGAATAATAATATGTAATCCAGCCGAATAGTATTTACTGCATAAGGCAAAACACAGAACATTGGTTGAGGCCTTGCTTGCGTAGTTAATCTTGTTATTCTTGCAATTACTTATACGTTCCTTATGTTATGTGGTAAGATCTTGTAAATCTTATCTTGTCAATCATATTCCATAAAGTGATATTTGGTATTATACCTTTTGTACATCTAGTAAGCTTGATGGTATGAATAGCTTTGCTATATAGACTACTCTCATTACATCTTTTATCAGTTATCTGCTACTATTGCTTTAATCTTCCTTTGGTTCTATGGTTTTGGTGGGGAGTTATGTTTCTCGCTGGGACTGTGTGTCTCACCCCACTGGTTTATAACCTTTTTAGGTATTCGAGCTAGACATGGTGGTGGTCGTGGAGTTGCGTCCGAGCAGCAAGACGAGCAGTAGAAGGCAAGAGATGGATATGCTGATGTTTTGGTTGTTTTATAGTAGAGTCTTAGAGTCATCCCTGTACTCTCAGGTCCTTGGAGGCATTTTGACATTGTTTCATGATGTATAGCTGATGACATTTTGTATATCCTTGTGCTGGCTGGATGTGGGCCGTTCTGTATGTAATAACATGTGATGAACTCATGTGATGACAAGACTGCTGATCTCCTAAGTTGTGGACATGTATCTAGTTTGTAAATGTTTATATAACATGTTTCCTTACAGGATGAGGATCTAAATGTAATAGTTTCTCAGTTTATCTTCTTTCTGCAATCGGTTTTAATTAACCCATGTTTTTGGAAATTAGTGGTTTATGGTGTTTTCCGCATGTTTTCGCATGACACCTCACTGTCTGTGTGATAGTGGGATGTGTTGCCACAAGTTTTGGTATCAGAGCTCTAGGTTCGCTGAGTCTACAGGGATTTAGGACTAGGTTGTGTCTGTTCTTGTGAGTTTTCTAGATTTTCTTACAATCATCTTCTGCTCTCAGCAGAAGAAAAGCCAAGATGTCTGGAAACCATGCAGAACATGCTGCTGAGAACAGTGATGCGGCATCAGTTGATGGAGCTATAGGGCAGGCACATGAAGATCGGGTGCCTGAGGTCCCCCAACCTGACCCAACCATTCTAAAAAACCATGCCTATCAACAGCTTATGGGGCATATGATGGCTACGATGAATCCCATGGTGAAACATCAGGTATTGGGAAGACCTTTGAGCGGCTTCGCTGAGTCAGAGCTTTGGACTATGCTAGGACGGCTGATCCAGCGGATGCAGATCTGTGGCTGACGAGTCTTGAGAAGGATTTCTGGATCCTCGACATCCCTGAAGCAGACAAAGTCAAACACGCTGTCTACCTTATGAAGGGTAGTGTTGGTCACTGGTGGACCATCGAGGAGGAGAAGCGACCTGGTGAGGTGATCGGTTGGGAGTTTTTCCGGCGCGAGTTCATCAACAGATACTTTTTGAAGACGTATCTGGATGAAAAGATTAGCCAATTTGAGAGCCTGTGACAAGGAACGATGAATATCACTGAGTATGAAGCCAAGTTCATGGACCTGTTGAGGTTTTGTCCTCACATGGCAGCGACAGATGATGAACATATCAGATGTTTTGGGTAAGGTCTGAGTGCTGAGCTGACGATACCTACTTCTATGTTGGAGAACCGAGAGCGGTTTGCTACGTTTGTGGAATCTGTCCGTCGGATCGAACGGTCAGTTAGAGAGAAAAGAGAATCCATGTCTAAGAAGAGGCCTTCTCAGTTCCAAGGACAAAGGTTTGGTGGCTTCAAGAAGCCAAGGTTTTCAGCACCTTCAGTGATGAGAGGTTCCAATGTACCATCACAGTGGTCTCCGAGTAAGGGAAGAGGTTATGTTTCTTTACCGTCAAAGGCACATAGTACAACTTCTATGGAAGTGACAGGGCCATCTAAGCCACAGTTTGAAGTTAAGGAATGCTATATCTGCGGTCAGACAGGGCATTTCAAGTCAAACTGCCCGAGTAGGGATGTTGAAGTAACGCAGCACTTGAGACAGAATCAAAAAGGGTCAGATAGACAGCAACCCAGTAGTAACAGAGAGCAAGGATGTGGTCAAACGTCGCAAGCGGGATCATCTGCTCAAGGAAGCAAAGGACATGGATAGCAAGCAACGGCTCGATTCTATGCTATGAGTCAGCCGGAGGCGATAGTCAACCCACGAGTAGTGATAGGTCAGATGGAGTTATTTCATTCTGATATGTCTTCTCCTTGCTTTATATCTGTTCTAGTTGACCCGGGTGCTACACACTCTTTCATCGCCTATAGTATGCTTGAAAACTATCGTTTACCTGTTAGTTGTAAGAGAGATAGCTTGTTGTTAGAAACCCCTCTTGATGGTTCCTCGATGCTTCGAGAGGAGTGTACCTCTTATGTCTTATCTTTTTCGGGACACAGTATACAAGTGGATCTTATACCACTTGATATGCATGGTTTCGATGTGATCCTTGGGATGGATACCTTAGAGAAGTATAAGGTTGTTTTGGACTGTGGTTCCAAGCAGGATGCGTTTGATGATGATGGAGAGAAGTGGATCTTCCAAGGAGATAGGAAGATTCTTCCGACGTGTCTAGTGTCTGCTATGGTGGCCGAAAAGTTGCTACGACAAGGATGTGAGGCGTTCTTAGCTCACGTTGTGGATACCATTGTGGATACCAAGGAGAAAGGTCCTAGCCTTGAGGAGGTGACGGTTCTCTGAGAGTTTGCAGATGTGTTTCCTGATGAGTTCCCTAGTGTTCCTCCACCACTAGAGATTGATTTTGAGATCAATCTGGTTCCAGGAACACAGCCAGTGGTGCAAACACCGTATAGGATGGCTCCAGTAGAGATGAAAGAACTTAAGAGGCAGTTACAAGAGTTGCTGGAGAAAGGTTTCATCTGACCGAGTACATCGCCTTGGGGTGCTCCAGTGTTGTTCGTTAAGAAGAAGGATGAATCGATGCGGTTATGTATAGATTACCGACAGTTGAACAAGGTCACGATCAAGAATAAGTACCCATTGCCGAGGATAGATTATCTGTTCGATCAGTTGTGTGGTGCTACCGTGTTTTCAAAGATCCACCTTCGGTCTGGATATCATCAGTTGAGGATTAAGGCGGATGACATACCAAAGTCAGCTTTTAGGACGAGGTATGGTCACTTCAAGTTTGTGGTTATGCTATTTGGGCTAACCAATGCACCTGCTACTTTCATGGATTTGATGAACAGAGTGTTCTGTCTGTTTCTAGATTAGTTTTTTGTAGTCTTTATAGATGACATCTTGATCTATAGTGGGGACAGGCAAGAGCATGAGCGACATCTTCGACTAGCGTTGATTCTTCTTCGCCAACATCAGTTGTATGCCAAGTTCAGTAAGTGTGAGTTCTGGTTGGAAGAAGTAAACTTTTTGGGTCATGTGATATCTGTAGAAGGATTCAAAGTGGACCCAAAGATGGTGGAGTTTGTTGCAGAATGGGAACAAACAAAGACGCCGATAGAAGTTCGTAGTTTCCTGGGTTTGGAAGGATACTACCGAAGGTTTATCACGGACTTCAGTGCGATTGTGTTGCCAATGGCGAAGTTGACTAGAAAGGATGTACCTTTTGTTTGGGATGATCGTTGTCAACAAGCTTTCCAAAGTTTGAAGGAAAAGCTGACTAGTGCACCAGTGCTAGTGCTGCCAGAGCCTGGAAAGGGCTATGTTGTTTTCTGTGATGCTTCTAAGAAAGATTTAGGTTGTGTGCTGATGCAGGAGGATCACGTGGTTTCTTTTGCTTCACGGCATCTTAAGAAACACGAGGAGAACTACCCGACTCATGACTTGGAGTTGACAGCGGTGATTCATGCGTTAAAGATGTGGAGACACTATCTTTACGGGGAAGTGTGTCAGATCTTTATAGATCATAAGAATCTGAAGTACATATTTTCGTAGAATGAGCTAAACATGCGACAACGTCGTTGGATGGAGCTAATCAATGATTACGACTGCACCATCGAGTATCATCCTAGTAAGGCGAATGTGGTAGCTGATGCACTTAGCCGAAAGTCTTCTTCTCTTTTTTCAAAGAAGACACAGCTGAGTTCCTTGGTATGCCATAGACGAGATATGTTTGACTCCTTGCGACAGATGAATGTGCAGATGGAAGTTTCCTTGTTAGCTGGACTTTTAGCACATATGCAAGTCAAGCCTACGCTGAGACAGCAGATCAAAGATGCACAGCAAACAAATGATATAGTACAGTTGATCAGATCAGAGTTTGGCAGCAAAAAGCGTGATGGGTTCCATGAGTCTGAGGATGGACTAGTTTGCTATCAAGGTAGGGTGGTGGTCCCCGATGATGATGACCTGAGGAAGCTAGTGCTCGAGGAAGCACACACATCAATGTATGCTATGCATCCAGGAGTCACCAAGATGTATTATAACCTGAAGGACTTGTATTGGTGGCCGGGCTTGAAGAAAGATGTAGTCGAGTTTGTGGCTAGGTGTGCAGTATGCCAGCAAGTCAAGGATGAGCATCAGAAGCTGGAAGGTACATTACAACGCCTACCGATACCGCAGTGGAAATGGGATCATATAACCATGGATTTCGTAGTTGGTCTACCCAGGACAACTAGGAATCATGATTCCATTTGGGTAATAGTGGACAAATTGACGAAGTCTTCCCATTTCATACCTATAAAGACAACGTATACCGCCGAGAAGCTCGCTCGGGTATATGTAGATGAGATAGTATGCTTGCACGGTGTACCAACAATGATATTTTCCGACAGAGGTCCTTAGTTCACGAGTCGTTTCTGGGAACAGTTGCACAAAGCGTTGGGAACACAGTTGAGGTTCAGTACCGCCTTCCACCCGCAGACAGATGGACAGTCTGAGAGGACTATTCAGACTTTGGAGGATCTCCTTCGAGCTTGTGTTTTGCAGTTCCTAGGCAGTTGGGACATGCATCTCAGTTTGATAGAGTTTGCCTACAACAATAGTTACCAGCGGAGCATTGACATGGCTCCTTATGAGGCCTTATATGGCAGGAAGTGCATATCTCCATTATGTTGGTATGAGTCTGGTGAATATCAGCTTTTGGGTCCTGAGTTAGTACAACAGACAATAGAAAAGATCAAAGTGATACAACAACATTTGAAAGCGGCACAGGACAGGCAGAAGTCTTACGCAGAAAATCGCCGATGACCTCTGGAGTTCCAAGTAGGAGACAAAGTGTACCTTAAAGTCTCTCCATGGAAAGGTGTGCTAAGGTTTGGCCGGAAGGGTAAGCTAGCACCCAGATATATGGGGTCATACCCAGTCATAGCACGTATGGGAAGGGTAGCTTATGATTTAGAGCTGCCGCGAGAGTTATACAGGTTGCATCCAGTGTTCCATATTAGTATGCTGAAGAAAAGTCATCCGAATACAGAAACAATGATACAGCCAGTCGAAGTTGAGCTTGATAAAGATGTGACCTACGAGGAAGGTCATGTGATGATACTTGACAGAAGAGTTAAGAAGCTGAAGAGGAAGGACCTAGTTCTTGTAAAGGTTCTTTGGCATCATCGTGGCATTGAGGAAGCCACGTGGGAGCTTGAGGAAGAAGTGAGGAGGAAGTATCCCTCACTTTTCTCTACGGATTTTGAGGACGAAATCCCTTTGTAGAGGGTTATAGCTTGTAAGGACCCTGACCTCTGTTTAGGGCTTATCTTGTTTGCTTTGCTTAACCATGATGCTTATTTTACTGCTAATCACCTTTAGTGGTGATTAGGGTTTGTTTGTGCTTTATTGAGAGCTAGAGGTGTTACTTGCAAATAACCCAAGTCTAGGGTTTTGGGCAAGTTTGTCACCTTGTGAGGTGTTCCTCCCTCTCCTTGCTTCCTCTAGTATTGAGAGGAAGGGTTGGCTTGTTGCTTGAGTTGCCTTGGGTTTGGTTGAGCCTTGGTGGACCTTGTTGAGCTTTTCCCTTGCCTTTTTGGACCCTGTGTCGGGCAAGTAAGCCCTTGTGTCGACCTAGGTGAGTCGGCCTGTGGTGTGTCGGCCTAGGGAGTGTATCAACCATGGTGTGGAGGTGTGTCACGCCGTGGACCCTTTGACCCTCTTTGACCTCGTTTGTGTCACCACTAGTGGACACTTGGTGCTTGATGCTTTCATGTGGCAATGGCCTTGGACATGTGTTTAAGGCATTTTGGTGTGGTGGAATTGCTCATGGACAAGTGTCCCTAGGTGGGCGACACCTTGCCTTGTCTTACCTTGGTTTCTCCTCCATCCTTTCCTATATATGTGTTTCCTTTCTCTTGCTAAGGATCCCTTTAGTTCCTTAGTCTCCTTCTCCCTTGGTGCATGATACCCCCCCTTCCTTTGCAAGCTTGGTGGCCGATCCTTGCCTTGGAGTCTCCTTCTTCCTCTAGTGGTAGCCGAACCATAGAGTGCCTTGATCTTCTTCCTTCGTGGTTCTTGGAGCTTGGATCTTGCATAAGGCAGGTTACATAACTCCTAACCCTAACTACATTACCATCTTCTATGTTCTTGTTTGTATGTTGCTTATGATCGGCTATGTATGTTGTTAGTGTAGTTTCCTTCTTAGTTGTACCTTGTTGGCCGAACCTATGATCTAGGGTTTCTTGGTGAGCAACACCCCTTTCTCTCCTAGGTCTTGAGGAGTGAGCTTGCATCCTAGTAATATGGGCAATACTCCTCTCTCGTTTAAGTTGAGAGGTGAGCTTGTGTTCTAGTGGCTTGAGCAACACCCTCCTCTCACCATGGACTTGAAAGGTGAGCTATGTGGTGGTTGTGGACCTTGGTTGTGGTTGTTCCTTGTGTTTCCCGATTGGTGATAAGAAGTGTGCAAGACCCCTCTCTCTTGGTTGTTGAGAGGTGAGCATCTTATTGATCCTTTAGGGTTTTGGTGCCCTTGTGCTTGAGGTTGGTGACAACCTTGTAGAGTTGCATCTTGGCCGATATGGCTAGGGGTTGGCGTTGCCCGATACCCCTCTTGACCTGGAGCCTTGTACGTTATGTTGTTGTGGATATGTTAGGTGATACACCCTGGTCCTTGACCTTTTGTGTGTTGGGCGTCACACTATGTTGACTACCCTGCCCGATATGCTTAGCTTTGTTTGGTGGTAGGCATCACACATGGTTGCATACCTTGACCGGCACGCCTAGCTCAGGTAGTTGCTTAGTGCTGTTAAACCTTGAACGATAGAGGGCGTTGTGGGCTGACCTTGTGACAGGCGTCACACCACAATCTTTGCCTTGTGTCGGACGATAGGTCATGGATAGGCTGGCTGAACGTCAGGTTCCTTGCTGACCGTTTGAGTTGCATCCTTGGACGTTACTCCTTGTGAATGATGTTGGCCGATACTCTTAATCCGGGATGGTAACCCTATGCATAATGCACCGTTGCATGACACCGTGTTGAACGTCACACATTGCACGACACACATGGGTGCACGATGTGCCTGGTTCTCTGATGCATGACGCGACGTTGCATGATACATGAGGTGCATGACACCTAGGGTTGCCCGATACACCCTGAGGAGGTAGCCGTTACCCCCTGCTGGTTGCTTGGCCGATATGAGGTTAGAGTACCTTGGATGACAGGGGAGAGTACCCTGCCCGATACTACCTTTGGTGAGGGAAGTGGGCGTTTCCAGTGAGGGTCTTGTTCCTTATATGGAAAACTGATATGCTAGATCTTGTTTCATGCGGTCACGTTTGGTTATGATGGTAACCCTTTATATGATCAATAATAGTGAGGTGTTTGGTATAATAGATCACATCTATGTATCTTGACTTGACTTTACATGTGTTTATGATCATCTGGAATAATATGTATAATGCTGAGTAAATGGTAAGCATGTAAGATGCTTTGCATGATGATATGACCTATGTATATGATCACAGGTTGAGGCATGATTGATAAAGCATATAATCATCTATGTTTGATAATATGACCTTTTGTTAATCCATGATGATTATGCACACTAACCATGCAGGTGATGCATAGCCAGATAAAGGGCTATGAGGGATATATGTTTGAGTAACACTGCTTTGATGGTTACTCTTGATGATGAGATAACAAGCATGATGTGCTTTGGTCTGAGGACTTGAGTTTGGCTAAAGTGCTGGGATTGCTATCCCATGGTGATGATGTAAGCCTTGAGAGGCAGTGGCACTATGTGATGAGAGATTGAGATCCCATGGCAATTTGATGATCCTTGTGATGGATCTATATGATTGCCAAGAGTCTATGTGGTAACATGTAATGTTGGATCCTTGTGATGGATCATGATGGTGTTGATGACAGTAAAAGCATGATATTGAGTTTCATGTTGTTTATTCTTGTTCTAGTTGCATGTTATACAACTTGGGTGAATCTTGCAATCCACTTAAAATATACTAACTAATCACAGTGGAACATATCATGTAGGTTGCCCTGGCCATAGATCCATCATCATCAGGAGCTGGTGATGGTGAAACGGGCTCTCCTGCAGGTTAACCCGGAGCGCATATTGTTGAATATGTGAGGTTTCTCCTAGCCTAAAATAGAGAGGACACGAGTGCATCTGCGGTTGTAGACTCGGAATATATATATATATATATATATATATATATATATATATATATATATATATATATATATATATATATATATAGCATGGTGAATAGGCCCATGGCTCAGAATATGTGATATGGGAGCATGAATGCGTTCATGGCTCAGAGCATGGTGAACAGGCATGTGGCTCAGATATACTAGCGCCGAGACCTGTACCGAGGCGGGCTAGGCAGAGGGTAGCCTGTGGGAGAAGACCCTGTGGCTGAGACCACTTAAGCATGAGACTGCGGTCCTGCTTGTGTTGTACTCGTGCACTGATCACGAGGTGGGAGGTCATGGAGTCCGGCTCTTCCATTGACCTTGTATGGCACCAGCTTGGGTTTCGCAACCGAAGGTTGGATTTGAGTAGTACATCTCACTTCCTCAGGGCACAATAATATGTAATCCAGCCGAATAGTATTTACTGCATAAGGCAAAACACGGAACATTGGTTGAGGCCTTTCTTGCGTAGTTAATCTTGTTATTCTTGCAGTTACTTATGCGTTCCTTATGTTATGTGGTAAGATCTTGTAAATCTTATCTTGTCAATCATGTTCCATAAAGAGATATTTGGTATTATGCCTTCCGTACATCTGGAAAGCTTGATGGTATGAATATCTTTGCTATATAGACTACTCTCGTTACATCTTTTATCAGTTATCTGCTGCTATTGCTTTAATCTTCCTTTGGTTTTATGGTTTCGGCGGGGAGTTATGTTTCTCGCTGGGACTGTGTGTCTCACACCGCTGGTTTATAACCTTTTTAGGTGTTCGAGCTAGACGTGGTGGTGGTCGCGGAGTTGCGGCCAAGCAGCAAGACGAGCAGTAGAAGGCAAGAGATGGATATGCTGCTGTTTTGGTTGTTTTGTAGTAGAGTCTTAGAGTCATCCCTGTACTCTCAGGTCCTTGGAGGTGTTTTGACGTTGTTTGACGATGTATAGCTGATGACGTTTTGTATATCCTGGTGCTTGCCGGATGTGGGCCGTTTTGTATGCAATAACAGGTGATGAACTCATGTGATGACAAGACAGCTGATCTCCTAAGTTGTGGACATGTATCCAGTTTGTAAATGTTTGTATAACATGTTTTCTTGCAGGATGAGGATCTAAATGTAATAGTTTCTCAGTTTATCTGCTTTCTGCAATCGGTTTTAATTAACCCGTGTTTTTGATAATTAATGGTTTATGGTGTTTTTCGCACATTTTCGCATGACACCTCACTATCTGTGTGGTAGTGGGATGTGTTGCCACACTCTCCTTCCTCAGGGATGAGGCTATCCTCTTGGCCTCTTATTCCCTTCAATTATCCACATTTTAAAGAAAAGCAAATTATGCATCTTAACCCTTTTTATATTAATATCCATAACTTAGGGGATATTTCTTTTCCTTATAATAAGGTGAGTGGAAATTTCACCTCCTTGAGATATTTCGTGACTCTTGCAAGGCACAAAGATGACCAAAAATATCTGAACTCAACCATTTTAATTTTGGTTGAGTTTCCATTATGCTTAAAGCTTGATTATTTTAATATCAAGATTCTCTCTCCTCCAATTTAATTCAAATGAGGCACCCCTCTCATTTCTTTGCTCCACATGATGACAAGAAATATTAGGGACCTTATTGAAGTGGTAACTTACATATTGCACCCTAGGTTTTGGGTAAATTGCACATTACACCAAAACTAGGTTTTCATGCACAAACATTGCTTTGTCAGCTCTTTCTTGGAATTCAAGCTATCACAAGTCATACCTCTGCATCATCTTCACTCTCATGATGCTTTAAAACATGAGGAACATATTATCATGCACAATTTGCAAATGGAACCCTCAACTTGGGTAATTTGCACTTTAGTCCAAAACAGGTAGAATATGGATTTCAACACTATTCAAAAAGGACTAAAATTGCAATATAAGTTCCTCTTGAACCTTAATTACTTTTCAAAAGATAAGAGCATGCATATAATCACTTTTATTAAGAAAAAACCTAGGGTTAATTCATAACACAGGTCAGGGATGTTACAAGTTTATACACGCCTTACAATGATTTCTTCCCCAAAATCATTAACAAAACTTTAAGAGAAAAGAGTAGGATATTTCCTCCTCATCTCATCCTTTAGTTCCCACGTAGCTTCTTCAATGCCACAGTGATACCAGAGAACTTTTACAAGACTAATGTCTTTCTTTTTCAACTTCTTGATTCTTCTGTCAAGAATCAACACTGGCCCTTCCACATAAGATATGTCATCATTTAGTTCTACCTCTACAGGTTGTAGAACTAACTCAGTGTCAAGATGACACTTCCTCAACATAGAGATATGAAACACTGGGTGTACTCTATGCAACTCAGGTGGTAACTCCAGCTTATAAGCTACCTTTCCCATCATTTCAATGATCGGATAAGGCCCCATAAATCTAGGAGCCAACTTCCCTTTCTTTCCAAATCTCAGGATACCTTTCCAAGGTCAAACCTTAAGGTATACCTTGTCTCCGACTTGGAATTCTAAGGGTCTACGATGCTTGTCAGCATATGATTTCTGTCTATCCTGGGCTATTTTCAACTGTTGTTGTATGATCTTTATCTTCTCAGTGGTTTGTTGAACCAGCTCAGGACCCAAAAGTTGATATTCCCCAGTTTCATACCAACATAGGGGAGATCTAAAACGTCTACCATACAAAGCCTCATATGGTGCCATCTCGATATTGTGTTGATAGCTGTTATTATAAGAAAACTCTATCAAGCTCAGATGCAGATCCCAACTCCCCACAAACTGAAGGACACATGCTCTAAGCAAGTCCTCCAAGGTTTGTATAGTCCTTTCAGATTGTCCATCTGTATGAGGATGAAAGGCTGTACTAAACATCAATTGTGTGCCCAAAGCTTTTTGAAGTCGTTCCCAAAAATGACTCGTAAACTGAGGACCTCTATCAGAAACTATTATAACTGGTACCCCATGCAGCCGCACTATCTCATCTATGTAGATTTGTGCAAGCTTCTCAGTTGTATGGGTTGTCTTGACATGTAAGAAATGTGATGTCTTTGTCAACCTATCAACTATTACCCAAATGGAATCATGACTTTTGGCTATTCTAGGTAAACCAACCACAAAGTCCATAGTTACATGATCCCACTTCCACTGTAGTATAGGCAGGGGTTGCATTGTTCCTATTGGCTTCTGATGATCAACTTTAACCTGCTGACACACCGGACACCGCATAACAAACTCAGTAACATCCTTCTTCAAACCAGGCCACCAATACATATCCTTTAAGTTATGATACATCTTGGTGCTCCCTGGATGCATAGCATACATTGAAGAATGAGCTTCCTCCAGGACTAACTTTCTTAAATTGTCAACATGAGGTACTACCATCCTACCATGGTAACAGGCTACCTGATCATCAGAATCATGGAAACCATCCCGTTTCTCACTACCATATTCTGACCTGATATGCTGAATCATAGAATCAGTATGATGTGCTTCTTTAATCTGGTGTCTCAGAGTTGGTTTTATGTGCATCTCAGCTAATAACCCGGCTAACAACGACACTTTAAGCTATACATTGTCTTGCCTCAAGGAGATAAACATATCTCTCTTAGAGCATACTAAGGAGTTTAGCTGTGCTTTATCTAGGGTTGGTGTTGCTGATTTTCTACTTAGTGCATCTGCAACCACATTGGCTTTCCCTGGATGATAATCAATTGTACAATCATAGTCCTTGATTAACTCCATCCAGCGGCGTTGCCTCATATTTAGCTCATTCTGAGAAAAGATATACTTTAGGTTTTTATTGTTTGTGAAAATCTGAAATATTTCTCCATAGAGATAATGTCTCTAGATCTTCAAAGAATGGACCATAGCATCTAACTCCAGATCGTGTGTCAGATAATTCTCCTCATGTTTCTTAAGCTGTCGAGAAGCAAAAGAAATCACTTGCTTATCCTGCATCAACACACATCCTAAGCCATTCTTAGATGCGTCACAGAAGACTATGTACCCCTTTCCTTGCTCAGGTAGCACCAACATAGGGGAACTTGTTAACCTTTCCTTCATCAACTGGAAAGATTGTTGACACTTGTTATTCCAGACAAAAGGAATCTCCTTCCTTGTCAACTTGGTCAGGGGTAAGGCTATTGAACTAAAGTTCTTAATGAACCTCCTGTAATAGCCTGCCAGTCCTAGGAAACTTCTTATCTCTGTCGGTGTCTTTGGTTGTTCCCATTGCATGACAAATTCTACTTTCTTAGGATCAACACGAATACCTGAGGCAGATATTATGTGTCCAAGAAAAGAAACTTCTGGTAACCAGAACTCGCATTTGCTAAACTTAGCATACAACTTATGCTCTCTTTGCAAAGTCAAAGCTTGGCGAAGATGCTGTTCATATTGTTGAGCATTTCTACTGTAGATCAGGATGTCATCTATGAAGACGAAAACACAGATCAAGAAAAGGTCAAAAGATTCTATTCATGAGTTCCATAAATGCAGCCGGTGCATTAGTTAGTCCAAATGATATAATTGTGAACTCATAGTGACAATACCTTGTTCTAAAGGTAGACTTAGGTATGTCACCCTCCTTGATACGCAACTGATGGTATCCCGACCTCATATCTATCTTAGAAAAGACAGTCACACCACGCAACTGGTCAAACAAGTCATCAATCCTTAGTAGGGGATACTTGTTCTTTATAGTTACCTTGTTTAACTATCTATAGTCAATGCATAAACGCATAGACCCATCCTTTTTCTTAACAAAAAGGACCAGAGCACCCCATAGTGAAGTAATCGGTCGGATAAAACCCTTCTCAAGCAACTCTTGCAGTTGTTTCTTGAGCTCTGCCATTTCAGCAGGCGCCATCCTATACAGCGTTTGTGTTATTGGTTTCCTGTCTGGGATTAGATTTATTTCAAAATCAATCTCTCGGGGCGGCAGAACACCTAGAAGTTCTTCAGGAAACACATATTCAAATTCCCTGCCTACCGAAACTTCAGAAGGATGAGGACTCTCTATTGTGGTATCAACCACATGGGCTAAGAATGCAAGGCATGCTTGTCTCATCAACCTCTCAGCTACCATAGCTGACACAAGACATTTTGGAAGAATCTTCCTATCTCCCTGAAAGATCCATGTGTCACCATTATTTGTGAACACAACTTGTTTGGAACTATAATCCAAGACAACCTTATACTTCTCTAAGGTGTCCATCCCAAGGATTATATGAAAACCCTACATCTCAAGTGGTATAAGATCCACTTGAATGTGGTGACTAGAAAAAGAAAAGATTGCAAGGAGAACACACCTCCCACAACATTGCAGATCCCATTAAAGGTGTCTCTAAATACAAGCTATCTGCTCTATAACTGACAATCATATTGCAGTCATCAATCACTTTTCCAGTGATAAAAGACTGTGTAGCACCCAGATCAATTAACATAGATACAAAGCAGGATAAAGACATATCTGAATAAAGCAGTTCCATCTGACCTGTCACAACCCGAGGGTTGACTACTGCTTCAGGTTGGTTCATAGCATAGAACCTAGTTGTCGCTTGTTGTTGACCCTGTGTTCGATTATTGGATGTCGAATAACCAGCTTGGGACGCTTGTCCATGCCCTATAGCACCACTGCTAGGATGTTTCCTCTGAGAGCCCTGCTGACTCTACCTTGGTTGTTGGGTCACATTCCTGACTTTCTCAAGACAGTCCCTCACCACATGGCCTTGTCTCCCGCATCTATAACAGGTTACATTCCCCCTCGGTGGTCTGGGTGGTCCTGTTACTGACATTGAGGATGAGCTATGAGCTCCCTTCGGTGGTGTGTTATAGTCTCTACCCTTACTTGACGTCCACTGTGTGTGGGTATTGAACCTTGGTGGTGGTGTAGGCACAAAATACCTTGTTTTCTTGAAACTTCCAGCACTCTATCCTTGAAACTATTGGTATTCCTTCTTTCCCTTGGTCTGTTGCTTCTCAACTACAAACCTTTCTATGCATCTTACAGACTCCATGAAATTGGCAAACCTCTCCCGGTTCTCCAAAGTAGACAACGGAGTGGTCAATTCAGCGTTCAACCCCTTCTCGAACCTCTAAATTCTCTCATCATCATTAGATGCCATGTGCGGACAGAAACGCAACAACTCCATGAACCTAGCCTCATACTCACTAATGTTCATTGGTCCTTGTTTAATTCTCTCAAACTAAGAGATCTTCTCATATAGATACGTCTTGGGAAAGTATCTAGCAATGAATTCACGCCAGAATTCATCCCATCCAATCACAACTCTAGGTCTTTTGCCTTCCTCGATGGTCCACCAGTGGCCAGCACTCCCTTTTAAGAGATATACATCATGCCTGACCCTCTCATCATCAAGAATCATGAGGATTCTGAAGGCTTTTCCAACTCAGTCAACCATAGATCATCATCTGTTGGATCGGTTGTACCAGCATACTCTAAGGCTCCTACCCTCTTAAGCCTTTCAAAGGTCTTGCCGGCACCATGTCTTTCATCATGAGCTTGTTCTCTAGGTGCAGGTATTGGCATTCTATCCGTCATATGGGTCATAGCTACCATAAACTTCCCGAACATAGACTGGAAGGCTGGGTTCCCCATATTAGCTTGATTGAACTGGGGTAGTTCAGGTATAGGTTCCTCCCTGTCCTGATCTCTTGCACCTCCTCTCAGTGCAGCAACACTGCACTCAACAATGTATTCATCATGTGATCCAGACATCTTTAGTTCTTCTTCTCCTCCTATATGAGCAGAAGACACTATCAGATAACTAGAAGACACAAGAATAGACTCAACAACCTTAATCCTATGTCTCTGTAGACTTAGAGAACCTAGAGATCTGATACCCCTTTATTTGTAACATCTGTTACCAAACATCAATAAAAATAAATGTGCAAGCGAGCATTAGCAGCGGAATTACTGAAATTCACTAAAAATTAAAACCATTTATCAAGAGATCCATTTACAGGAAAACACTTTCATTCCATACCGAAGTATTTCAAGTAAATACTAGTTCACTAGTACATCTCTTATACTATTTCCTCTCGAGAGTTACAACATTAACTTCCCTGTTAAACTGTACATCAGCGGTATAAAAATCTCGAGGCATCAAGCCAAAATATCAGATCGAATTGTCAAAACACTAACTCCTAGGACCCCAGAGTACAGAGACAATTCATAGGACTAACTATACAAGACCAGACAGCCAATGTCTCCACCTGATGGATCACTATTGTCCCTGAGGCTACTGCTACTGCTCTCCTCCTACAGAAGAGTTTCTCCCTTGTCGTCTGCGTCTACCTAAAAATGTTAAATCCCACGGGGGTGAGACAATTATAAAAATTTCCCCAGCGGGAGATATAACTCTCCGCCAAAACATTATCATTATAGTTTAATAGGAATAAACTAAGCAGTGAGATAATATAAATGAGTAGTAGATGAATCAATATCTATGCATGTTTGTGACGTCCCCGGATTTAGACTTCTCCAAACCCTATTGGGAATGAGAGCCCATAATCCGAAGACATCAAACAATCATATCAGAAAGCGATGCGGAAGCAATATACGCATACATGAACATACAACCATAACATACTCAACATTCAACATGTATTTTTATACAAAATGAATTATTACAAAATGCTTTACATTTACATATTGAATGAAAATTCTACAATCTATGAACATGTATGCTAACTAGGATCTTCACAATAGGTACAACCTGAACAACTTGCTCACATCCTGTACTTTTCCTCCCATGCTATCTCTGAACCTAAAACATACGTGAAACAACAAATCAACACACAAGGTGTTGTGTACGTGGGAAGAAAGATACATATATTTATGGCTTGCATAATTTTTGAAAAAGATTTGCAGAAGGAAGGAAAATCATAGAAATCACTTCTTTATTAAGCGAAGTACGCCAATTTAAGTCATTTTCCTAGATGAATAGCATTATCAAGGTGGACTAGTACCAAAACATAAATATTGGGCCCATCCCCGTGTACCAAGTACTCTAGGGAAACTCCCCGTACACCGTGTGCTCTAGGGAGGTGTACTAGCCAACATTAATCCATTCCCTCGTAAGGGGGATAATGAGCACCTTAAATAACTACAAAGCATCTACTTATCATTTATGTTTACAAGTGATAAAACATTGAGTACTATATAGTTCTACTACATCCAATATTTGCAAATAGAAGAGAGCATACATACATATCATGATTGCAAGCAAGAAAACCATAGTCATATACTTAAATAAAACCCACGTACCTGAGTTCAGAGATTCTAACTTATCCTTGATCATCTAGAAGTCTGGTTATCACCTGGTTAAGATAAGACCACATACTATCATCAGATTCTCATCATCTTAACCCTAGTCGTGTTCATTAGGGTTCATATTATCTCATTAGGATATTCCAACATTTACTTGCATTATTGTCTTATATTTATCTTACTGATGTCATTTTCCAGATTATGATTCATTATCTAAATATTAGGTTCCATATCCTTTTTGTTGCACATAATAACCATAGGTTACATCATTAACCTAGATTAGGGTTTTATAACATGCATTAAGATTCATCTTCATATAACATAGATTCTGTTCATCATTATGATCTCATAATTATATATTATATCCCAGTTACAGATATGAGGGTATTCTGTAAGTTTCATCATTTATCGAGCACGTATGCATTAATTACAATTTATATAGGGTTATTAGCCCTAATTAGTCATATTAAGCAAATTACATGACTTCATGTCATAAAATGACCATAACTGACATAAGGTGCATTATAAACATGGTTATGGACTTACTGACATTTTTCCATAATTTAATATCATCACTTGATATTTATTTTCCATTAAACAAGTATTACATGTCTTATATGATATTGCTAATATTAAAGCATAAAAAGTCTGATATTAAGCTTTCATGTTGTTCTACATATCTTTCTGAGAATTTCGATACCTTGTTTGCATTTTTCTGATAATCGAGCTAATTACTGTGATTTAAAGAAGATCTGAGCATTTACTGAATTATTACCTTAATCAGCCAATGGGAGCTCGCCACGTGGCCACTAGGTCTGGCACAGCTCCTTTGCTTGCTGTGGCCGGTTCTCTTGGTCTGGGCTGGGTTCTCTAGCGGTTGAGCCGGCCGGTCAGGGATTGAACCCGATTCATCTTGGTCTGCCCTGGTCTACGCGATCAGTCCCAGGCGGGACTTCGATCTGCAGAGCGCCGCCGTGAGGGAGATGCTCCGGCGAGGATTGGTTAACGGAGGACGGTCCTGTTGGCTTGGTTGAGGGCGGCCTCAGCTCCGCTGAAGCAAACCGAAGAGGATCGTCCGGTTTTGGAGGTGCGGCGTTTTCTGGTCTGCTGAACCACTGAGCAGGTGAGAAGGTCACCGGCGGCCGAGGGTTGGAGGGTTTCAGGTGGTTGGAGGAGGCAAAAGATGGCCGGGAAGCACCTTCGAACCGTGTTGAAAGTGATGGCGAGGAGAAAATCGATGGGGCGAGGTCGTGAGGGTGTTGCCAAGGTGGTGCAGCAGCGGAGAGAAGATCGACTTGGGGGAGGTTCTTGGAGATCGGTTGTTTCGAATTGAGCTTCCTGGAAGTCTAAAGGAGGTCGGGCGAAGCCGTTGGAGGCCTTTTGTAGGCTCTTGAAGCTATGGGTAGTGAAGCCCTAAAACTCCACCGTCGGAGTGAGAAGATCAGGAAGGTCGGAGGTTAGGAGGGCACATCGGCGCATGAAACTCGGTCATTGTTGGGATAGGTGGCCACGAAATCGCGAGACGAAGTCATCTCGTCGGGCGAAAGGTAGAGAAAAGGGGGTGAGGTGGCGACTTGCTGATGCACGGACCTGTTCTCACCTCCCCGCCCTTTGCGGGAGGTTGAAGATGGGTCCTGGACCCTTGGATCAGCGCGGGAAGCTGAGGCCGTGAATCGGACGATTAAGGGTCGGCCCCCAGCTAAGTGATCCGCTCCCAGCAGCTAATGGGTCGCGTGACAGATATATTTCATCAATAAAAACCAAATCTTAGGTCCTAGGTTGGCGATTTATGAAATATATACATCAATTTCAACTGCTCATATCTCTTAATTGGATGATCCAATTGCCACAAAATTTTAGGTGTAGCTTTATAAAGTCATGATGTAGCTGTGTCGTAAATTTGGGAATGAAATTCGAAGGTTAGGCATGGTTATTGACTAAGCACATTAAAACCTAAAGTTCACCTACATGTGACACTTTGGGTTTTATATTATGCGAATTTGGTAGGACATTTAGTCAAGGTTGACACCAGAACTTCAACATTGGTTCAAAAGTATATAATTCCTCAAAAGAATTTATTTCTTTACTCAACAGATCACTAAATGAAAGATTGGTCTCATGAGAGCTTAATCAATTAGTAAGAGTATTCCTTCATAATTGAATTCAATTAAGCATCATAGTCCTCCATCATATCTCAAATCACCTAGTTTAGGTGAAGGAATTCATGATTGTATAACCAATTCCTCAATTTGGTATTTGGACATCTTACATAGAATGCTTGTCTCTCAATTATTGTATTAGTTATTAAAACTCTAAAATCTAGGTTATCACATTCACCCCACCTTATTTGGAATTTCGTCCTCGAAATTCAACTAATCTCGTCCTGAATGGCTATTTAGGAGTTCAACTTCACATACATCATCATTGCTTAGGTTTTAAGACCACCTTAGTTGCATGCACTCTAAGTTGCCAAGTTAGGGTCTAGAGATTCTTAGGTGTGTCCACCCCACCGTATTTATGTGGAAGCATCACTTAATGTCTTAACCATAGCATGACATTATGATATCTTAGGGTTACATCACCTCTAAGAGTACATGTTTTATTCATACTTTTAATGTTCAGGAGGAATTTGTTTATATGCCATGATATTCAGATCGTTCAAATCTAACATCACTAATATGTTTTATGATCAACACTTTGCAATTATTTCAGCATTAGAGGAGATTTATCTTCATCCTTAATATTAGGATTTTTCTACATAAGAAGGCCTTACGTAACATGCCTGACCATTAGGGTTTCACCCTATGGTGTGATATTCATACTCATCTTAGAAGCATACATTGAGAAGGATCAAAGTTACAAACTATATTTCTGATCACATATCCTATGATCCAAAAGTATCTTTATATCAAGTTCATAAGTTCAACTTTTTATGTCTTGCATGTATTTTGTAAAGGGAAAAAGAGAATATACTAAGTTTATCCCATGATCTCAGCATCATATCTTTCATGTTTCATGTGAAGGGGGAAAAAATAGAATATTTTAGAGTCAAACTTATCATGATTTCAATCTTGGGTAGTACATGTATGATATGGGGGGGGGGAATATAGAATAGGTCAAGCTTATACGAGTGACTCCTCATATATAAATCATATATATAGCTCAAGTGAGGTTTCTATCATCATATATTGAGGAAGAGAAGAAGAAGGGAGAACATGCATATTGAGTATCTTTTGCACAAAGCATCATACTCTCATAACTAGATTTCATATACTACCTCACTTGCAACTAATGATGAGATTCACAAAATATGTCACTCTAGCTAGGACCTAACTCAGCCAAAAGGTTGACTTTATCATATGGGTCATCTACCCATCCTTTTATTTTACCCAATTCTCATATATAGATTTGAATCATGCATAAGGACACAACTCATCTACTCAGGAGTAACCCAGCTTAAGACATATCATATCACATATATCTCATATTTTCATATATTGTAGGGTAGGTCCTATGACCCTCTCCTTGTGGATCTCACCCTCTCTGGAGTTCACTACATATCTTGTCCTAACACTGAGGGTCCTCCTTTGTAAAAGAGCTTGAGGCTCATGCATATTCAACCATATTTTAACTTAGCTAATCTTAAATAAGAAAAGAGGATGCACGTTCATTATCAGGACTTAGCTTATATTCTTCAAAATTGGATTCAGGTCATATACAACTTAAATCCTTATAAAGCAACTTATATCATTAGAGGTAGAACTTAAACAAGATCATCCATGCTTATATCACCTACCCTTCTATCATCTACACTGTGTATCACATATATTGATACGGCTCTAGACATATAATCTAGACTACTCTCTCTTCTAGACTGATGTCACTCCCTTTCACTTAGGTTGCATGAACACCCACTACTCTCCTGTGTGATGGAAACATTTTTATATTTACATATATCTAATAAAATATTATATAGTTTTTCTCCGAGAAAGAAGGCGTCCGAGAAAACTGTCTAGGTGCGAGCCGATTGGGAAACAAAACCAAACCAGCAAACTCGAGTGTCCAACACACAGTAGATAGTCTGGTGTCATGTAACCTAGTGAAATGGTGAGAACATGGTGTAGACTAGTGTAGCTACCCCATACATATGAGCTCTATATGGAAAGGGTCTCAGACACTTGTCTAAATCTAGTTCTCGAACATCTAGGTTCTAACCTAGAGGCTAAGTCAAACCTTATTCCTATAGAACAACTTACTAAGTTTCTAAGGTTTAAGGTGAAAGGTGAAATTATGTTTTATGTTTCATGGTGAGCAATTGTTAGGTGTAGCTATTGTTCATGCTCTGATACCAACTGTGACGTCCCCAGATTTTGACTTCTCCAAACCCTATTGGGAATGAGAGCCCATAATCCGAAGACATCAAACAATCATATCAGAAAGCGATGCGGAAGCAATATACGCATACATGAACATACAACCATAACATACTCAACATTCAACATGTATTTTTATACAAAATGAATTATTACAAAATGCTTTACATTTACATATTGAATGAAAATTCTACAATCTATGAACATGTATGCTAACTAGGATCTTCACAATAGGTACAACCTGAACAACTTGCTCACATCCTATACTTTTCCTCCCATGCTATCTCTGAACCTAAAACATACGTGAAACAACAAATCAACACACAAGGTGTTGTGTACGTGGGAAGAAAGATACATATATTTATGGCTTGCATAATTTTTGAAAAAGATTTGCAGAAGGAAGGAAAATCATAGAAATCACTTCTTTATTAAGCGAAGTACGCCAATTTAAGTCATTTTCCTAGATGAATAGCATTATCAAGGTGGACTAGTACCAAAACATAAATATTGGGCCCATCCCCGTGTACCAAGTACTCTAGGGAAACTCCCCATACACCGTGTGCTCTAGGGAGGTGTACTAGCCAACATTAATCCATTCCCTCGTAAGGGGGATAATGAGCACCTTAAATAACTACAAAGCATCTACTTATCATTTATGTTTACAAGTGATAAAACATCGAGTACTATATAGTTCTACTACATCCAATATTTGCAAATAGAAGAGAGCATACATACATATCATGATTGCAAGCAAGAAAACCATAGTCATATACTTAAATAAAACCCACGTACCTGAGTTCAGAGATTCTAACTTATCCTTGATCATCTAGAAGTCTGGTTATCACCTGGTTAAGATAAGACCACATACTATCATCAGATTCTCATCATCTTAACCCTAGTCGTGTTCATTAGGGTTCATATTATCTCATTAGGATATTCCAACATTTACTTGCATTATTGTCTTATATTTATCTTACTGATGTCATTTTCCAGATTATGATTCATTATCTAAATATTAGGTTCCATATCCTTTTTGTTGCACATAATAACCATAGGTTACATCATTAACCTAGATTAGGGTTTTATAACATGCATTAAGATTCATCTTCATATAACATAGATTCTGTTCATCATTATGATCTCATAATTATATATTATATCCCAGTTACAGATATGAGGGTATTCTGTAAGTTTCATCATTTATCGAGCACGTATGCATTAATTACAATTTATATGGGGGTTATTAGCCCTAATTAGTCATATTAAGCAAATTACATGACTTCATGTCATAAAATGACCATAACTGACATAAGGTGCATTATAAACATGGTTATGGACTTACTGACATTTTTCCATAATTTAATATCATCACTTGATATTTATTTTCCATTAAACAAGTATTACATGTCTTATATGATATTGCTAATATTAAAGCATAAAAAGTCTGATATTAAGCTTTCATGTTGTTCTACATATCTTTCTGAGAATTTCGATACCTTGTTTGCATTTTTCTGATAATCGAGCTAATTACTGTGATTTAAAGAAGATCTGAGCATTTACTGAATTATTACCTTAATCAGCCAATGGGAGCTCGCCACGTGGCCACTAGGTCTGGCGCAGCTCCTTTGCTTGCTGTGGCCGGTTCTCTTGGTCTGGGCCGGGTTCTCTAGCGGTTGAGCCGGCCGGTCAGGGATTGAACCCGATTCATCTTGGTCTGCCCTGGTCTACGCGATCAGTCCCAGGCAGGACTTCGATCTGCAGAGCGCCGCCGTGAGGGAGATGCTCCGGCGAGGATTGGTTAACGGAGGACGGTCCTGTTGGCTTGGTTGAGGGCGGCCTCAGCTCCGCTGAAGCAAACCGAAGAGGATCGGCTGGTTTTGGAGGTGCGGCGTTTTCTGGTCTGCTGAACCACTGAGCAGGTGAGAAGGTCACCGGCGGCCGAGGGTTGGAGGGTTTCAGGTGGTTAGAGGAGGCAAAAGATGGCCGGGAAGCACCTTCGAACCGTGTTGAAAGTGATGGCGAGGAGAAAATCGATGGGGCGAGGTCGTGAGGGTGTTGCCAAGGTGGTGCAGCAGCGGAGAGAAGATCGACTTGGGGGAGGTTCTTGGAGATCGGTTGTTTCGAATTGAGCTTCCTGGAAGTCTAAAGGAGGTCGGGCGAAGCCGTTGGAGGCCTTTTGTAGGCTCTTGAAGCTATGGGCAGTGAAGCCCTAAAACTCCACCGTCGGAGTGAGAAGATCAGGAAGGTCGGAGGTTAGGAGGGCACATCGGCGCATGAAACTCGGTCGTTGTTGGGATAGGTGGCCACGAAATCGCGAGACGAAGTCATCTCGTCAGGCAAAAGGTGGAGAAAAGGGGGTGAGGTGGCGACTTGCTGATGCACGGACCTGTTCTCACCTCCCCGCCCTTTGCGGGAGGTTGAAGATGGGTCCTGGACCCTTGGATCAGCGCGGGAAGCTGAGGCCGTGAATCGGACGGCTAAGGGTCGGCCCCCAGCTAAGTGATCCGCTCCCAGCAGCTAATGGGCCGCGTGACAGATATATTTCATCAATAAAAACCAAATCTTAGGTCCTAGGTTGGCGATTTATGAAATATATACATCAATTTCAACTGCTCATATCTCTTAATTGGATGATCCAATTGCCACAAAATTTTAGGTGTAGCTTTATAAAGTCATGATGTAGCTGTGTCGTAAATTTGGGAATGAAATTCGAAGGTTAGGCATGGTTATTGACTAAGCACATTAAAACCTAAAGTTCACCTACATGTGACACTTTGGGTTTTACATTATGCGAATTTAGTAGGACATTTAGTCAAGGTTGACACCAGAACTTCAACATTGGTTCAAAAGTATATAATTCCTCAAAAGAATTTATTTCTTTACTCAACAGATCACTAAATGAAAGATTGGTCTCATGAGAGCTTAATCAATTAGTAAGAGTATTCCTTCATAATTGAATTCAATTAAGCATCATAGTCCTCCATCATATCTCAAACCACCTAGTTTAGGTGAAGGAATTCATGATTGTATAACCAATTCCTCAATTTGGTATTTGGACATCTTACATAGAATGCTTGTCTCTCAATTATTGTATTAGTTATTAAAACTCTAAAATCTAGGTTATCACAATGTTAGAGCAGCATTCTTATGCAAGTATTTCAGTTATAACCTGATAAAGTAGCATGTCTCATATTCAATATGAATTAAAGGAACATAACTAACGTTTATGTATCAAGGACATGATAAGTAGTATAACATCAATCAGTGGTTCTTGTATTTCAATCTTAAATAAATACGCTACACGGCTGATTATATTTTACAAATAGATTTAAGCTATGAGGAGATGAGGTATACCTTTCATACTCCAACTGACCTTTTCTAGAATCGAAATCGGTACCATAATTAGGTCAATGGAAGAGCCAGATTCCCATGACCTCCCATATCCCGGTCAGTACGGGACCACAAGCAGGACTGTGTTAACTGCTCAAATAGCTTTCCAGGGTATACTGGAACTTCGCTATAGAGTTAAAACGTCAACTGCACTCTCATCGGCAATCAAGAGCTTTAATACTTATCTCCATTGACCCGACATTAAATATCATTGGGATATTAATGATACATCCATCCCAACCATCGGGAGATTTATGATACATCTATAGCGACACATGAAGGATTGATAGGTTCAATGTTTACCCTCCCTCAATCTCTTCACAAGGACGTAAGGATATCTTCGCCCATTTACCCGCACATATTCATAATATGTGAACTCTAGGAATTCTATAGGAAAACCTATTTCACCATCACCTACATCTGACGATGATGGATCTATGGTCATAGCACTACATGAATAGATTTCACTTGATTAATTAAGTACATTTTCATATTCTTTTAGCATCAGGCAAGTTCTGAAACAAAACTTATTATGACAATGCTATAAAGAAACATGTACTATTTTCATCAAATACTTAACTGTCTTTAAAAGATATTGGGATCTTAGTCCCTTATTTCAGAACTAGGAATTCTCATCCCTTCATAGTTTCATCACCATAATCATATGGCCCTGGGTAATTAAACCCTTGATTCATCATTAAGCATTGTAACCACTTTTCCAGGTAACCATCACCTTCAGGTCAATTGACCAAGGCAAACATGATACTTGCTATTACAAGCATCACACATGGTACTTGAGGCCCATTAACTCTCTTGTTACCTCTTACCAGGAAACAAGGTTTATTATGACACTCAAGGCACAATCATAATAGTGAATTGAACATCATGGCTCATACCTGGCCATGATCATCATCTCAACATACCTGCATGGTTAGCACAGATGATAATAGTGATATGAATTGCATATCAGAACCATGTACAACAATTATGAATTCACTATTCATGGGTAACACCACTATTCCCTTACTAGGGTTAGGGTTTCCCATTCATGTTATATGAGGATAATCATCCCATTATCACATCAAAAATATGGTTTATCATCATATTGCCCAAGATTAGGGTTTGTTAAACATTACATATAATTACCCTGGATATGAGCTTCACATCACATTAAATATCAGGGTTTCTCATGAAACCATCCTTAGTTAGGGTTTCACATCAAATTCACCCTACGATCGGTACTATATTCAATAATCCACAACTAGGGTTTACTATTCATCCCAATTAGGGCTTCATGTTCCATTACCCATAATTAGGGTTTACTATTCATCCCAATTAGGGTTTCATGTTCCATTAACCATAATTAGGGTTTACTATTCATACCAATTAGGGTTTCATGTTCCATTACCCATAATTAGGGTTTACTATTCATCCCAATTAGGGTTTCATGTTCCATTACCCATAATTAGGGTTTACTATTCATCCCAATTAGGGTTTCGCATTACATTACCCTAAATTGGATTCACATATATCATCACCCTGGATTAGGGTTACAACCATACCCTGGATTAGGGTTACAATTATAATTGCCCTAAATTAGGGTTTCAATTATAATTGCCCTGAATCAGGGTTACAATTATAATTGCCCTGAATTAGGGTTACAATTATAATTGCCCTGAATTAGGGTTAAGGTTCAACATTCTTGTCAATTAGGGTTCATGTTCATGATTAGGATTTCATGATCTCTTTACTTAAGGATCATACCCTTAATCAACACATGAATCATACTCATGTATCAATTGCATATTGTCACCCTCTCAACTTGATTAGGTTACATCAATCCTTTAGTCAAGTTCATACAACTATGATTGACTTAGTGTACCAAGTCATTGATCTTATAAGCAATTAGGGTTCATTCCTTAATTGGCACTAATCAATTAGGTACTATTATGGTTTCAACCTTTGTACCTTCATTGATTACTATTAATAACAATCATTGGATCATTTGAACAATCATTACCTTCAATATCCAAGTGATTGAACCACATTGAACTCCATTCGGTTTTGAAGGTTTCACTAGCAAACTGTTTCGAAACCGTTTGCCACCAAACGGTTTTGAAACCATTTGCCCCCAAATGGTTTCAAGACTGTTTGGTCTCAAACGGTCTCAAGACTGTTTGGGCCAAATCAGTCCCAAAACCACAATGGCTCACTAGGTCATTCATCAATCCAATCGATTTCCAATTGCACCATTGAATTGACTATTGGTTATTCAATTGAAGGATTCATCAATCAAAACATTTAGATCCTCATCCATGGGTCAAGAATCAACCACTAACCCACCAAATGGTTTTGAAACTATTTGGTCCCAAATGGTTTCAAGACTATTTGGGCTCAAACGGTCTCAAGACCATTTGACCCAAGTTGTCTTGAAATTGTTAGGACCAATCAAGGATTCTTCAATCAAATTGATTAGGGTTTCCACTTGAAGGATTGTACACACATTGAACCAATTAATTGGATCCATTGGATCATCATCCAACATGCAATTGGGTTCAGACCTCAAATGGTAAACTAAACCAAACGATCAACCCTCTCATGAGGTTTGGAGTCCAAGTCACCAAATAGTTTGCCAACGGTTTGGTGAAACAGTTTGGACCAAAGGTCCAAGACCGTTTGCTCATGATCTTTGATTGAGATGTGTGCTTAAGTTCAGGTTATCATCTTAAACCTTTAGACTCACAAAAACTACTGCCATTTCCATGTCAATTCCTTCAATCAAACAAAGCTATTTCAAGAACAACAATTAAATCATTTGGATTGAGAAATCAAATTCAATGACAAAAATTAAGGGTTCAAGTTATATAACCTGCCTTCAAATATGATCCCAAGCTCCAAGATTCATGGCTGCAATGGTGTTTGAAGCTCTAGAAACCTCCCAAAGTTTTTTCTCAATCTTTTGGAGTGAAAGGATCGGCTAGGGTTGAAGATGGAGTGAAGAAATGAAGGAATCATACATTGTTTTATGATTTTCACCATGAAATCAAGAAGAACGAAGGTCAAAGACTTACCAACAGGTTGGGGGTAGTTCTCCTCTTGCTCCCAAACTCCCAAGGTCGTTTTCCAAGCAAAGGGTGGAAGTGAATTTGAAATTCCCTTTCATTCTATGGGTAAATGAGCTTATATGTGAATTTTATTAAAATATTCAATTAGGAGAGAGAAAGTAGGAATTATCCCCTCAATTCCCTTGCCACTTGCCCCCTCACCTTCCTTAGGGACGAGGATATCCTCTTGTCCTCTTATTCCCTTCAATTATCCACATTTTGAAAAGCAAATTAAGCACCTCAACCCTTTTTATATTAATATCCATAACTTAGTGGATATTTCTTTTCCTTATAATAAGGTGAGTGGAAATTTCACCTCCTTGAGATATTTCGTGACTATTGCAAGGCACAAAGACGAACACACATATCTGAAATCAACCATTTTAATTTTGGTTGAAGGCCCTTCGATTATTTTATTTATTTTTGCATTAATGTTTCCATTATGCTTAAAGCTTGATTATTTTAATATCAAGATTCTCTCTCCTCCAACTTAATTCAAATGAGGCACCCCTCTCATTTTATTTTCTCCACATGATTCCAAGAAACATTAGGGACCTTATTGAAGTGGTAATTTACATATTGCACCCTAGGTTTTGGGTAAATTACACATTACACCAAAACTAGATTTTCATGCACAAGCATTGCTTTGTCATCACTTTCTTGGAATTCAGGCTATCACAAGCCATACCTCTGCATCATCTTCACTCTCATGATGCTTTAACACATGAGGAACATATTATCTTGCAAAATTTGCAAATAGACCCTTCAACTTGGGTAATTTGTACTTTAGTCCAAAATAGGTAAAATATTGATTTCAATAATATTCAAAAAGGACTAAAATTGCAATATAAGTTCCTCTTGAGCCTTAATTACTTTTCAAAAGATAAGAGCATGCATATAATCACTTTTATTAAGCAAAACACCTAGGGTTAATTCATAACCCAGGTCAGGGATGTTACAAGTTTATCCACCCCTTATAATGATTTCGTCTGTGAAATCATTAACAAAACATTAAGAGAAAAGAGTAGGATATTTCCTCCTCATCTCATCCTCTAGTTCCCACGTAGCTTCTTCAACGCCACGGTGATTCTAGAGAACTTTTACAAGACTAATGTCTTTCTTTTTCAACTTCTTGATTCTTTTGTCAAGAATCAACACTGGCCCTTCCACATAAGATATGTCATCATTTGTTCTACCTCCACAGGTTGTAGAACTAAATCAGTGTCAAGATGAGACTTCCTCAACATAGAGATATAAAACAATGGGTGCAATCTATGAAACTCATGTGGTAACTCCAGCTTATAGGCTACCTTTCCCATCCTCTCAATGATCGGATTAGGCCCCATAAATCTAGGAGCTAACTTCCCTTTCTTTCCAAATCTCAGGATACCTTTCCAAGGTGAAACCTTAAGGTATACCCGGTCTCCGACATGGAATTCTAAGGGTCTACGATGCTTGTCAGCATATGATTTCTGTCTATCCTGGGCTATTTTCAACTATTGTTGTATGATCTTTATCTTCTCAGTTGTTTGTTGAACCAGCTCAGGACCCGAAAGTTGATATTTCCCAGTTTCATACCAACATAGGGGGGATCTACAACGTCTACCATACAAAGACTCATATGGTGTCATCTCAATACTGTGCTGATAGCTGTTATTATAAGCAAACTCTATCAAGCTCAGATGTAGATCCCAACTCCCCACAAACTGAAGGGCACATGCTCTAACCAAGTCCTCCAAGGTTTGTATAGTCCTTTCAGATTGTCCATGTGTCTGAAGATGAAAGGTTGTACTAAACCTCAACTATGTGCCCAAAGCTTTATGAAGTTGTTCCAAAAAATGACTCGTCAACTGAGGACCTCTATCAGAAACTATTGTAACTGGTACCCCATGCAGCCGCACTATCTCATCTATGTAGATTTGTGCAAGCTTCTCAGCTGTATGGGTTGTCTTGACAGGTAAGAAATGTGCTGTCTTTGTCAACCTATCAACTATTACCCAAATGGAATCATGACTTTTGGTTGTTCTAGGAAAACCAACCACAAAGTCCATAGTTACATGATCCCACTTCCACTGTGGTATAGGCAGGGGTTGCATTGTTCCTGCGGGCTTCTGATGTTCAACTTTAACTTGCTGACATAACGGACACCGCATAACAAACTCAGTAACATCCTTCTTCAAACCAGACCACCAATACATATCCTTTAAGTTATGATACATCTTGGTGCTCCCTGGATGCATATCATACATTGAAGAATGAGCTTCCTCTAGGACTAACTTTCTTAAATTGTCAACATCAGGTACTACCATCCTACCATGGTAACAGGATACCTGATCATCAAAATCATGGAAACCATCTCGTTTCTCACTGCCATATTCTGACTTGATCTGCTGAATCATAGAATCAGTCTATTGTGCTTCTTTAATCTGGTGTCTCAGAGTTGGTTTTATGTGCATCTCAGCTAATAACCCGGCTAACAACGACACTTTAAGTTGTACATTGTCTTGCCTCAAGGAGATAAACATATCTCTCTTAGAGCACACTAAGGAGTTTAGTTGTGCTTTATCTAGGGATGGTGTTGCTGATTTTCTACTTAGTGCATCAGCAAACACATTGGCTTTCCCTAGATGATAATCAATTTTACAATTGTAGTCCTTGATTAACTCCATCCCCTTCCTTGTCAACTTGGTCAGGGGTAAGGCTATCGAACTAAAGTTCTTAATGAACCTCCTGTAATAGCCTTCCAGTCCTAGGAAACTTCTTATCTATATCGATTTCTTCGGCTGTTCCCATGCATGACAAATTCTACTTTCCTAGGATCAACACGAATACCTGAGGCAGATATTACGTGTCCAAGAAAAGAAACTTCTGGTAACCAGAACTCACATTTTCTAAACTTAGCATATTGCTTATGCTCTCTTAGCAAAGTCAAAGCTTGGCGAAGATGTTGTTCATGTTGTTGAGCATCTCTACTATAGATCAGGATGTCATCTATGGAGACGACAACACACAGATCAAGAAAAAGTCGAAAGATTCTATTAATGAGTTCCATAAATGCAGTTGGTGCATTAGTTATTCCAAACGACATAAATGTGAACTCATAGTAACCATACCTTTTTGTAAAGGCAGACTTAGGTATGTCACCCTCCTTGATACGCAACTGATGGTATCTCGGTCTCAGATCTATCTTAGAAAAGACAGTCTCACCACGCAACTGGTCAAACAAGTCATCAATCTTTGGTAGGGGATACTTGTTCTTTATAGTTACCTTGTCTAACTGTCTATAGTCAATGCATAAACGCATAGACCCATCCTTTTTCTTAACAAAAAGGACCGAAGCACCCCAGGGTGAAGTACTCGGTCGGATAAAACCCTTCTCAAGCAACTCTTGCAGTTGTTTCTTGAGCTCTGCCATTTCAACAGGCACCATCCTATACGGTGTTTGTGCTATTGGTTGCATGTCCAGGATTAGATTTATTTCAAAACCGATCTCTCGGGGCGGCAGAACACCTAGAAGTTCTTCATGAAATACATCTTCAAATTCCCTGACTACCAAAACTTCAGAAGGATGAGGACTCTCTACTGTGGTATCAACCACATGGGCTAAGAATGCAAGGCATCCTTGTCTCATCAACCTCTCAGCTACCATAGCTGACATAAGACATGTTGGAAGAATCTTCCTATCTCCCTAAAAGATCCATGTGTCACCATTATCTATGAACACAGCTTGTTTGGAACTACAATCCAAGACAACCTTATACTTCTCTAAGGTTTCCATCCCAAGGATTATATCAAAACCCTTCATCTCAAGTGGTATAAGATCCACTTGAATGTGGTGACCAAAAAAGAAAAGATTGTAGGGAGAACACACCTCCCACAACATTGCAGATCCCATCAAAGGTGTCTCTAAAAACAAGCTATCTGCTCTATAACTAACAATCATATTGCAGTCATCAATCACTTTTCGAGTGATAAAAGTGTGCGTAGCACCCGTATCAATTAACACAGTTACAAAGTAGGATAAAGACATATCAGAATAAAGTAGTTCCATCTGACCTGTCACAACCCCAGGGTTGACTACTACTTCAGGTTGGTTCAAAGCATAGAACCTAGCTGTCACTTGTTGTTGACCCTGTGTTTGATTATTGGATGTCAAAGAACCGGCTGGGGACGCTTGTCCACACCCTCTAGCACCACTACCAAGACGGTACCTCTGAGAGCCCTATTGACTCTGCCTCAGTTGTTGGGTCACATTCCTGACTTTCTCAGGACAGTACCTCACCACATGGCCTTCTCTCCCACATCTATAACAGGTTACATTCCCCCTCGGTGGTCTGGCTGGTCATGTTACTGACATTGAGGCTGAGCTATGAGCTCCCTTCGGTGGTATGTTATGGTCTCTACCCTTACTTGACGTCCACTGTGTGTGGGTATTGAACCTTGGTGGTGGTGTAGACATAGAATACCTTGTTTTCTTGAAACTTCCAGCACTCTATCCTTGAAACTATGGGTATTCCTTCTTACCCTTGGTCTGTCGCTTCTCAACTACAGACCTTTCTATGCATCTTACAGACTCCATGAAAGTGGAAAACCTCTCTCGGTTCTCCAAAGTAGACACCGGAGTGGTTAGTTCAACGTTCAACCCCTTCTCAAATCACCAAATTCTCTCCTTATCATTAGATGCCATGTGCGGATAGAATTGCAACAACTCCATGAACCTAGCCTCATACTCTCTAATGTTCATTGGTCCTTTAATCCTCTCAAACTGAGAGATCTTCTCATCTAGATATGTCTTGGGAAAGTATCTAGCGACGAATTCATGCTTGAATTCTTCCCATCCAATCACAACTCTAGGTCTTTTGCCTTCCTCGATGGTCCACCAGTGGCCAACTCTCCCTTTTAAGAGATATACAACATGCCTGATCCTCTCATCATCAGGAATCATGAGGATTCTGAAGGTTTTTCCAACTCAGTCAACCATAGATCAACATTTGTTGGATCGGCTGTACCAGCATACTCTAAGGCTCCTACCCTCTTAAGCCTTTCAAAGGTCTTGTCGGCACCATGTCTTTCATCATGAGCTTGTGCACTAGGTGCATGTATTGGCATTCTATCCATCATATGTGTCATAGCTGCCATAAACTGCCTGAACATAACCTGGAAGACTGGGTTCCCCATATCAGCTTGATTGAACTAGGGTAGTTCAGGTACATGTTCCTCCCTTTCCTGATCTCTTGCACCTCCTCCCGGTGCAGCAACACTGCTCTCAGCAGCGTGTTCATCGTGTGATCCAGACATCTTTAGTTCTTCTTCTCCTCCTATATGCGCAGAAGACACTATCAGATAACTAGAAGACACTAGAACAAACTCAACAACCTTAATCCTATGTCTCTGTAGACTCAGCGAACCTAGAGCTCTGATACCACTTTATTTGTAACGTCTGTTGCCAAACATCGATTAAAATAAATGTGAAAGCGATCATTAGCAGCGAAATTACTGAAATTCACTAAATATTAAAACCATTTATCAAGAGATCCATTTATAGGAAAACTCTTTCATTGCATACCGAAGTATTTCAAGTACATATTGGTTCACTAGTACATCTCTTATACTATTTCCTCTCGAGAGTTACAACATTAACTGCCCAGTTAAACTATACATCAGCAGTATAAAAATCTCGAGGCATCAAGCCAAAATTTCAGATTGAATTCTCAAAACACTAACTCCTAGGACCCGAGAGTACAAAGACGATTCATAGGACTAACTATACAAGACCAGACAACCAATGTCTCCACCTGATGGATCACTGCTGCCCCTGAGGCTGTTTCTGTTGCTCTCCTCCTGCAGAAGAGTTTCTGCCTTGTTGTCTGCGTCTACCTAAAAATGTTAAATCCCACAGGGGTGAGACAATTATAAAAATTTCCCCAGTGGGAGATATAACTCTCTGCCAAAACATTATCATTACAGTTTAATAGGAATAAACTAAGCAGTGAGATAATATAAATCAGTAGAAAATGAATCAACATCTATGCAGATTAGAGCAACATTCTTATGCAAGTATTTTAGTTATAACCTGATAAAGTAGCATGTCTCATATTCAATATGAATTAAAGGAACATAAGTAACATTTATGTATCAAGGACATGCTAAGTAGTATAACATCAACCAGTGGTTCTCATATTTCAATCTTAAATAAATATGCTACACGGCTGATTATATTTTACAAACAGATTTAAGCTCTAAGGAGATGAGGTATACCGCTCATACTCCAACCGACCATTTCTAGAATTGAAATTGGTACCATAATTAGGTCAATGGAAGAGCCAGATTCCCATGACCTCCCACATCCCGGTCAGTATGGGACCACAAGCAGGACTGTGTTAACTGCTCAAATAGCTTTCAATGGTATACTGGAACTTCACTATAGAGTTATAGCGTCAACTGCACTCTCATCGGCAATCGAGAGCTTTAATGCTTATCTCCATCGACCCGACATTAAATATCATTGGGAGATTAATGATACACCCATCCCAACCATCGGGAGATTTATGATACATCTATCCTAACACATGAAGGATTAAGAGGTTTAATGTATACCCTCCCTCAATCTCTTCACAAGGATGTAAGGATATTTTCACCCATTTACCCCCACATATTCAGAATATGTGAACTCCAGGAATTCTATAGGAAAACCTGTTTCACCATCACCTACATCTGACGATGATGGATCTAAGGTCAGAGCACTACATGAATAGATTTCACTTGATTAATTAAGTACATTTTCATATTCTTTTAGCATCAGGAAAGTTCTCAAACAAAACGTATTATGACAATGCAATAAAGAAACATGTACTATTTTCATCAAATACTTAACTGTCTTTAAAAGATATTGGGAACTTAGTCCCTTATTTCAAAACTGGGAATTCTCACCCCTTCATAGTTTCATCACCATAATCATATGTCCCTGGGTAATTAAACCCTTGATTCATCATTAAGCATTGTTACCACTTTTCTAGGTAACCATCACCTTCAGGTCAATTGACCAAGGCAAACATGATACTTGCTATTACAAGCATCACACATGGTACTTGAGGCCCATTAACTCTCTTGTTACCTCTTACCAGGAAACAAGGTATATTATGACACTCAAGGCACAATCATAATAGTGAATTGAACATCATGGCTCATACCTGGCCATGATCATCATCTCAACATACCTGCATGGTTAGCACAGATGATAACAGTGATATCAATTGCATATCAGAACCATGTACAACAATTATGAATTCACTATTCATGGGTAACACCACTATTCCCTTACTAGGGTTAGGGTTTCCCATTTCATGTTATATGAGGATAATCATCCCATTATCACATCAAAAATATGGTTTATCATCATATTGCCCAAGATTAGGGTTTGTTAAACATTACATAGAATTACCCTGGATCTAAGCTTCACAGCACATTAAATATCAGGGTTTCTCATGAAACCATCCTCAGTTAGGGTTTCACATCAAATTCACCCTATGATAGGAACTATATTCAATAATCCACAACTAGGGTTTACTATTCATCCCAATTAGAGTTTCATGTTCCATTGCCCATAATTAGGGTTTACTATTCATCCCAATTAGGGTTTCATGTTCCATTACCCATAATTAGGGTTTACTATTCATCCCAATTAGGGTTTCATGTTCCATTACCCATAATTAGGGTTTACTATTCATCCCAATTAGGGTTTCACATTACATTACCCTAAATTGGATTCACATATATCATCACCCTGGATTAGGGTTACAACCATACCCTGTATTAGGGTTACAACCATACCCTAAATTAGGGTTACAATTATAATGCCTTGAATAAGGGTTACAATTATAATTACCCTGAATTAGGGTTACAATTATAATTGCCCTGAATTAGGGTTAAGGTTCAACATTCTTGTCAATTAGGGTTCATGTTCATGATTAGGATTTCATGATCTCTTTACTTAAGGATCATACCCTTAATCACCACATGAATCATACTCATGTATCAATTGCATATTGTCACCCTCTCAACTTGATTAGGTTACATCAACCCTTTAGTCAAGTTCATACAACTATGATTGACATAGTGTACCAAGTCATTGATCTTATAAGAAATTAGGGTTCATTCCTTAATTGGCACTAATCTCTTAGGTACTATTAGGGTTTCAACCTTTGTACCTTCATTGATTACTATTACTAACAATAATTGGATCATTGGAACAATCATTACCTTCAATATCCAAGTGATTGAACCACATTGAACTCCCTTCGGTTTTGAAGGTTTCACCACCAAACGGTTTTGAAACCGTTTGCCCCCAAATGGTTTCAAGACTGTTTGGTCTCAAACGGTCTCAAGACCGTTTGGGCCAAATTAGTCCCAAAACTGCAAGGGCTCACTAGGTCATTCATCAATCCAATCGATTTCTAATTGCACCATTGAATTGACTATTGGTTATTCAATTGAAGGATTCATCAATCAAAACCATTAGATCATCATCCATGGGTCAAGAATCAACCACTAACCCACAAAACAGTTTCATGACCGGTTGGGCTCAAACGGTCTCAAGACCGTTTGACCCAAGTTGTCTTGAAATTGTTAGGACCAATCAAGGATTCTTCAATCAACTTGATTAGGGTTTCCACTTGAAGTATTGTACACACATTGAACCAATCAATTGGATCCATTGGATCATCATCCAACATGCAATTGGGTTCATACCTCAAATGGTCAACTAAACCAAATGGTCAACCCTCTCATGCGGTTTGGAGTCCAAGTCACCAAACGGTTTGGTGAAACCGTTTGGACCAAAGGTCCAAGATCGTTTGCTCATGATATTTGATTGAGATGTGTGCTTAAGTTCAGGTTATCATCTTCAACCTTTAGACTCAAAAAAACTACTGCCATTTCCATGGCAATTCCATCAATCAAACAAAGCTATTGCAAGAACAACAATTAAATCATTTGAATTGAGAAATCGAATTCAATGACAAAAATTAAGGGTTCAAGTTATATAACTCGCCTTCAAATATGATCCCAAGCTCCAAGATTCACGGCTCCAATGGTGGTTGAATCTGTAGAAACCTCCCAAAGTCATTTCTCAAGCATTTGGAGTGAAAGGATCGGCTAGGGTTGAAGATGGAGTGAAGAAATGAAGGAATCATACATTGTTTTATGTTTTTCACCATGAAATCAAAAAGAACGAAGGTCAAAGACTTACCAACAGGTTGGGGGTCGTTCTCCTCTTGCTCCCAAGATCCCAAGGTCGTTTTCCAAGCAAAGGGTGGAAGTGAATCCGAAATTCCCTTTCATTCTATGGATAAACGAGCTTATATGTGAATTTTATTGAAAAAATCAATTAGGAGAGAGAAAGTAGGAATCCTCTCAATTCCCTTGACACTTTCCCCCTCTCCTTCCTTAGGGATGAGGCTATCCTCTTGTCCTCTTATTCCCTTCAATTATCCACATTTTAAAGAAAAGCAAATTAAGCACCTTAACCCTTTTTATATTAATATCCATAACTTAGTGGATATTTCTTTTCCTTATAATAAGGTGAATGGAAATTTCACCTCCTTGAGATATTTGGTGACTCTTGCAAGGCACAAAGACGACCACACATATCTGAACTCAAACATTTTAATTTTGGTTGAAGGCCCTTCAATTATTTTATTTATTTTTGCATTAATGTTTCCATTATGCGTAAAGCTTGATTATTTTAATATCAAGATTCTCTCTCCTCCAACTTAATTCAAATGAGGCGCCCCTCTCATTTTCTTTGATACCCATCATTCCAAGAAACATTAGGGACCTTATTGAAGTGGTAATTTACATATTGCACCCTAGGTTTTGGGTAAATTGCACATTACACCAAAACAAGGTTTTCATGCACAAACATTGCTTTGTCAGCTCTTTCTTGGAATTCAGGCTATCACAAGCCATACCTCTGCATCATCTTCACTCTCATGATTCTTTAACACATGAGGAACATATTATCATGCAAAATCTGCAAATAGACCCCTCAACTTGGGTAATTTTCACTTTATTCCAAAACAAGTAAAATATTGATTTCAACAATATTAAAAAAGGACTAAAATTGCAATATAAGTTCCTCTTGAGCCTTAATTACTTTTCAAAAGATAAGATCATGCATATAATGACTTTTATTAAGCAAAACACCTAGGGTTAATTCATAACCCAGGTCAGGGATGTTACAATATTTCCTTTTATCCTTCTACTAATATGAAGTTGTAATTCTAAATCAATAATCTGTCTACTAGTATCACCTCAAGTTTAATAGATTACATATCCTTCATTTTAAATCAAACAACTCATGCATGGGTGAAACATAGTTTCTCTTTCAATCAAGTTTTTCCTTCCTGAATATAGTCTACCTTTGTATGACTTATTCATTTATTTAGCTACACTTTTGTTCTTATTTTAGAAACTAGTTTGTTTTTCTATAGAGATTTGGAATCCAAAGGTAGTAAGGATAAATGTATTAAACTTATTAATAAAGGTATGCATTCCATGCTCTCAATTATATCATAACCCTCATTCCTTAATAAAGCTCATTATTTCCAACATTTCTCTTTGTTTCAACTAAGTTTCTTATCCTAGTTTTATGATTTACATGATCATCTAGTTCTCTTCACTTTAACTCTTCTAAAGACTCTTCACTTCTATGTACTTATCATATACTTAACTCTTTTCTTCTATTTTACCCTTGCTTTGGAGTACTTAAAAATATTGTACTTGGTTATATAATCCATTCCTCATGATTGTTCTTACTATCTTGGCCCCTTACATACTTTTCTCATATCTTTTCCATATTTCATATTTAGAGTTCATATAATACTAATCATTAAACTTAATCTAAACCTTATTTCGTGTTCCTTTATTCCCAATTAAGGGATTCTCATATGAGGCCCCAAAGTTGGATCTCAGATATCAGTTCCAACTGATTCTTAGCTATTCTAATCTTTCCCATATGTTTCAACATCTTAGTGTATGTACTCTATCACTATGATGTGGGTCTAATTTATCCAGATTCTACTCTTATTATATTGTTCATATGAGTCATTAGATCCTAGTAACGCATCCTACCGGACCAGGCCGAACCTGCAGTCCTGAAGCCAAGAGCTACTCAGAATTAACTAACTCCTATTAATCTCAAACATGTGGAAAGAATATACACTTAGATAAAACTCTTTTAAACATAACTTCTGGTCTACTTGATACAAAGAACGTAAACAATAACTGAATCACTTCATGATCCACAACAATATAAAAGAACCATATATATTCTACAAACTAATAATCTGAATTCATACATATAAGAGCATTTCTATTGATTTCCAATCAAACAAGCAATATAAAGCAAGAGTTGTATCACATTATATGTTTAATCTCTTACTCCTTCATTACTTTTCAGTCTCTCAACCCTAAAATTTAAAGGGTTTGTCTCTATTCCATCCTTCATATGCATACCTGGCCAGGGCATCCAGAGAAGAATAGATAGAGTATCTTAATACTAGACAATCTAAGTATTCATATACTAGGCCAGGGTATCTAAATACTCAGACCTCCTAGAGCTAAGGACACATCACCACCTATTTGCCACACTTATAACTCTAACTTTCTATCCTAATGGTCCCTAACGACTCAACCAAAGCTCTCTGATACCAAGTTGTTACACCCCGATCTCATAATTTCCACTAATCATGAGATTAGGGCATAAATTGAGGATTTAACGTAATACAAAGATCACCCTTAACTTTTTCTTATTTTCTTTTTCAAACTTTTTGTTTTCTCGCATTGAACCACATAAACTAACTTTGCAAGGGAATCTAAGCATTGATTTCTCTAATCTGATTTCAACAGTAAAAATGCATGTATGAACATTCATTATGTTTCTCATTCTTTTAAGCACACAAGACTTGCTGATTCACATCTATTGCTAAAAGAGGAATAATGTTATACATCATCATTTACAACTCTCTCTTATTTCTTTATAAGGACCTAGAGTGACAAGGACCGACTGAACTTAACTATACTCAAACTTAACTCTTGTGGAAGATCTACTCTGATGCAATGACCTTCTTCAAGTCCATGTAATAACCCTAAAAATTTTGAGTAGAGGGGTGAGCCTACTCACTCAGTGAATGAGTACTTCAAAGAAATAGTCTAAAGCACTAATATAATTATAGATATACTTTTGAGCAACTAAAATCCATTATAACAGTAGTAAGCTTTAAAGAGATTCATCATTGACAATCATAAATATGGCAGGATACTCTAGATATCAACAAGAGTAAATCAATATATGAGAATGCTTGATTAATTTCAACGACAACTAATAATTCAGAAACATATAGATAATAATTGTTGGGAAATTGTACTCGACTCTTTCTTAGCCTTTCTTACTTATAAGAAACTCTTTAAACCTATATGAACATATTTTAGCTTATGCCCTGATCATATACATTGTACTCTACATATGAAGACTCATAGTGAACTACGATCTCACCATACAAGGCTTAGCTTAAACCCAGGAAGCTAAGCCTAGAACTGAATCCGAGTCTGCTTGACTCGAACTGTCACGTCTGACTAAGGAGGCTAAATAGATGTCCTTTAACTGGACCTCTCCTTCTAGGCTGAGTACACAGGCAGAGGGTCTGAGAGCTTTGTGGGCCTCATATTGGTACGCTCTGTGGGTACCTCTAGGTTACCACCGGGATCTCCAGTTCATCTTGGGTAACCTATCTTCTCTTAGGAGACTTCCTCAAGGGCTTCATCTCCCCGCACACTCTGTGGGTGCAATCCGATCCCCGTATACTGATCGCTGTCAGGGTGGATCGTTTCCTCCCTACTGTGCCGACATCTGTAGGGAATCTATGGTGTTCAGGGCTCTTAAGTCTATTATTTTATTTTTTTTCTTGGAAAGATCTTACTATATTATATCTTTTCCCTTACTTATACTTGACTCTGGCATCTCTATGGTGTCGTGTCTATTTATTTGAACTTTATAACACAACATGTATATCATCCTTAACTTGGTAGAACATTATATTCAAACACTGTAATATACTGAGAAATCAACATACTATACATGTAGGCATACTGAAATACTTGAATAAACATAATGCATGTCCATTTGGCACTTATACACTACAATCATGCAATTAAACATCTTAATATACTGATAAGAGCTAATTACTTGGTATACAAGTAATCGTCATTTGCACCCATAAATTATTTGCACTTTCTTGGAAAACGTGCACATCGACCCAAATCCTGGGTTGTGCATCTCATACTGAGAACATGGTAATCAAAATGCTTAATTTAATGAACACCCTATCCTTTGGGTTTCATTTACCTCATTCACTTATCACACAGTTCTCATAAGGATTTAATATGTCATAAACATCCACTAAATATAGATTGCTTTAAACAAGTCATATACAATCAACATATGTATGAAATCCTTGAATTGAGCTAAATTAGGGTTTTCCATGCCATTCATTGAGATATTATGAATCAAGAATAACATTGCATAAATAGAGTTTATGATGCCAAGAAAAACACTTCAAATGGATTTCACAATATTTATTCCCAAATTTCCAACTTTCCACTCATATAGGGCTTCACCCTCTTTATGAAGATATCAAGAAAACACTATTCACATCACATGAAATCCAAAATTGTATCTGACATATATGTACTACACATTTAGATAAACAATCATTCATAACCAAGTGGATCCAAATAAACAAATTTCTCTATTTAATTATACAACAATTTTAGTCACATACAAATTCCCTATATTTTAGTTTAGTCTTATAACCTCTACAAATATTTAGGGAATTCTCATTAGGATGTATTTTATACATTTCTAATATGAATATATCATCTGAAATTCATCCAAACATAGGAAGAAGCCATTTCATATCATTTTGCAACAACTTAGATCAAACATACAATTCAGGGTTTGTAGTCGCATACTAAGCAATTAAAGATTATGGATGATTTAACCAATTTTCGTACAATATACTATTTAAAGGAAGTTCCCACTCACCCTAAGGTGTGAAAACACCTTACAAACGCATCTCATCCCTAAAAATCTCAATCTCATATAAAATCCCTAGTAATTCACCCGATTCTTCTTCCTTTCAACTCGGAAACCCATGAAATGAGGGATTATGAAGAAAGAGTGACAAAAGGACTTGATTTGACATGAATTCAAATCCAATCAGGGGAAGGACATAATTTTGACATCTGAGAGAAGATTCACCATAAAACCATATCCAAAGAAGCTAAGCTTACATGATTTCATCATTCCTCGGACTGCAAAACCCTAGGTCAACATCTCCATCACTTTCTCCTCTCAAACCCTAACTCTCCCTTTCTCTCTAGGATTTCATTTCTCTGGATTGAATCACGAATTATGAGAGATCATTGTGTGTTAGGTTGACCATATAGAGCAATTGAGCTACTTGGGTCAATTGCACATTGACCCCTCACTATACTTTTTCTTATTTCAGCTGAATTTTCTGTCATAAAAATATTACTATAATTCATCTACTGATAAGGTCTAAACACATCCCAAAATTATGAAAATTTTACATTTTGTTTACGAAGGAGTTTCAGTTCTCCAGTTAAAATTTCAGATCATTTGGTGTTACCTATAAATATATAAAAATAAAACACTATATGCTAAAAAGCACTCTGTCAGCATTTTGGTCAAAGTATAGTTCGACCGAGAAACAAATTCAAAGAACACTCAAATATTCTCAAAGTTTTCTCCAATATGTGTGATTAAGTTATCCATATCATATCCGAAATTCAATTGAATACATTTTTTTTAGAAAATATGAAAAATCATTTACCACACTGCTATCCTGATCAAATTCCATATTCATGTACTATAAAAACCCTAATTTTTGCCGATTAGGGTTTACATTTCTCAATCCCTAATTATTCAAACTAAAATCATAGTTAGAGTTTCTTCTTATGTTTGAAACATCACAATTGATCTACTATCATTAATCAAGTCTAAATGATGTTCAATCTAATCAAGCATGTAATCATTCAGGTAAACCCTAGTTTACCAATTAAGCACAAATGTGGTCATTACACCATTGGTGTACTTCTTTTCTTCCAATATCCATTCACAAGTTATGCTATTTGTGCTCCTTGGATACTCCAAGTGGTGTAGTCTATCTGAGGGAGTTTGATTGGAGCCACCTTTTGGTGTAGAAGGCTGCTCCAACTTTGCTTGAGGTTACTTCAAGAAGGCTGCTTCAAGAGAGGTTGGAGCTACTTCTAGGTGAAGGCTATCTCAAGGTGGTGGAGCAACTTCAAGGAGGTGAAGGCTTCTCTAAGGGCTTGAGGTTACTTCAAGAAGGTTTCTTCAAGAAGGTTGATGATACTTCTAGGTGAAGGATACTTCAAGGAAGGTGATTGTATTTTGTTGTAACATCCTTACAAGGTAAATTAAATATATCACTCTCAAAATCCCAATTAGAGACAATAGGGTAGAGGACGAACAACCTTTGATTCAAATATTGGAACCACTCTACATCGAAGTGCCTTCCATGTTTCCTCCTCCTTCTTTGTTTTAAGATTTTAATTAAAATTTGAATTATTAAAATCTCTATTCACCCCCACTCTTGATCTTTTAATTGGTATTAGATCAGGTCTTCAAGAAGCCCTAATCGGTCTTGAAGAATGGGGATAACTTTCTTAGCAACCTCAGCCTTTAAGGAACTCATGTGACTCAGCCACCACCCTTTGATCGAAGTAGCTACACTTATTTGAAAAGAAGAATGCAATTTTACTTCCAAGGGATAAGTTTGGATCTTTGGAGAATGGTGTATTCACCCTATGCACTCCATACTACTGAGTATGCAAACATGGAATCCTGAAACGGTAAAGCAAGTTCAATTGAATGCAAAAGTGGTAAGTATATTATATTGTTCCATTTCTATTTGTGATTTTAGTAGGATATATTCATGTGATACATCTTATGAAATATGGCATTAACTTTCAATTACACATGAAGGTACAACTCAACCTAAAAATACAAAAAGTAACATGCTTAAACAAAAGTTTAAACGATTCTGTATTCAACCAAATAAGTCCATTAGTGAAATGTATGCAAGGTTTTCTTCTATTGTTAACAACTTGAGTGCATTGGATAAGAACATAAGAGAGGAAGATTAGGTGTCCAAGATTCATTGATCCTTGCCTCCAAAATATAACCCAAAGGTGACGACCATTAAAGAAGATAATGACCTTACCATAATGAGGAGGGAGCAACTCATTATCAATCTAGGCACACATGAGGTCACCCTTGAAGAAGAAGAAAGACTAGAGGCCAAACTTCAAAAGAGAAAAAGAGTCATTGCGTTAAAAGCTAAATCCAAGTCTCAATCAAAAGTCATCTCTCAAGAAAGTGATGAAACAAGTGAAGGAGATGATGAAGAAGATGCACTCATTGTAAATGGTAAGAAATATAGAAGGTATAAATCTAAAATTAATTCTAGTGATTCTTCCTCTTCTTCCCTTAGGTGCTTTGAATGTGACAAGAAAGGAAAAGTCAAGAATGAATGTCCTAAAACAATGAAAGGAAAGAAATATTTTCTTAAGAATAAAGACAAGGGGCATAAATCCTACAAAGCAGCTCGGGATGAATCAAGTGATGATAGAGGAAGTGGAGAAGAAGAATTGAAGTGTCTCATGTCTAAGGAAGATGAAAATGAAGTTTCAAGTGAGAATTAGGTGGTTGATAGTGGTTGTTCCAAACATATGACTGGAAACAAGAAGGCTTTTCATGCACTAGAAGAAAAGAAGAGAAGAACAATCACATTTGGCGACAAGCCAAAGGTAAAATTATTGGGATAGGTAATGTTGGTACAAATATTCAAATAAAAAATGTGTTACTTGTTGATGGATTGCATCACAACTTGATTAGTGTTAGTGAATTGTGTGATAGTGGATATGATGTTATGTTTAACAAATCTTGCTACAAGCTACTCATAGAAAACACTAATGATGTTGTTTGTGAACGAAAAGGAATAGGAAATCTTTATATACTTAGACCTAACTCCATGCAAGCTATTATTGGAAAATGTATTCTTGCAAATGATGAATCTTTACAACTATGGCATAGAAAGTTAGGTCATGCAAGCTCACATGTTATGAAGAAGTTGCTTAAATATGATCTTGTTCATGGTTTACCTAAACTTTCTTTTGATAAACATGAAAATTGTGGACCATGTACTCTAGGAAAACAAATTAAAACTTATTTCAAATCTAAAGCCTTGCTCAGTACTACTAGATCATTAGAACTTATTCACATGGATTTGTTTGCTCCCATGATAACTCAATCTATTGGTGGTAAAAGGTATTGCTTTGTCATTTTTGATGATTAGAGTAGATATATGTGGGTTAATTTTCTTTCAATAAAAGATGATACTACTAGAATATTTGTTCAATCTTTATCTATGATTGAAAACCAACTACAAAACAAAATATACACTATTATGAGTAATCATGGTGGAGAGTTTGAAAATCATGTCTTTGAAGAATTTTGTACATCCCAAGAATATACACATAATTTTTCAACTCCACTCACCCTACAAAAAAATGGGATAGTAGAGAGGAAAAATCGGTCCTTACGAAAAATGGCTAGAACAATGTTACTTGATCAGAACACATCTAAAACCTTTTGGGATGAAGTAGTAAATACAACATTTTGTGTATTAAACGGTGTGTCAATTCACTCTCATCTTAAGAAAACTCGTTATGAACTCATTTTTAACAAGAATCCTAGAGTTGACTATTGTCATACCTTTGGTACACCTTTTTACATCTTGAACACAAAGGATGATAGAGACAAATTTCACCCTAAATCACAAAAAGGATTCTTTTTGGTATATTAAAATTCTATTAAGGCATTTAGGATTTACAACACTATCTCTAGAAAAGTTGAGGAATCAGGTCATATCATATTTCATGAGATGACAACACAAAATGCTGAAAATGAAACTGAAACTAAAAGCTTGAAGGATGTTACACATAAAATTTAGGATCAAACCATATCAATAAAAGATGATAAAAATTATGAAATTGAACAACATAATGATGAGGCACAACAACCTATTCCTAGACAAATTAAAGATCATCCTCAAGACTTAATCATAGGAAATCCTTTTGATAAAGTAAAAATTTGATCATCATTTAGAGATGTTGAAAACATGTCCTTTGTATCAATTACAGAACCTAAAAAGATAAATGAATCTCTAAAAGATGATTACTAGATAATGGTTATGCAAGAAGAACTAAATCAATTCACTAATAAAAATGAATGGGATTTAGTTCCTAGACCTCAAGACAAAACCATCATTGGAACAAAGTGGGTTTCTTGAAATAAACTTAATGAAGTCAGGGAAGTGGTTAGAAACAAAGATAGGTTAGTTTCTTAAGGATATAATAAAAAAGAAGTGATATACTTTGATGATAGTTATTCACCCATAGATAGAATTGAAGCGATTAGAATGCTATTAGCTCTAGATGCCCATAAAGACATCAAACATTTTCAAATGGATGAAAAAAGTGCTTTCTTAAATGGAATCATAGAAGAAGAAGTTTATGTTGCCCAACCACCTAGTTTTGAAATTCCTAACAAGCTTTATCATGTTTAAAAACTTAAAAATTACATATATGGTCTAAAACAAGAACCCCAAAAAATTATCTCTTTGATAAAGGTTTCTCTATTGGAAAATCAGATTCCACATTGTTTTTCAAAACATATGAACCAAATTTTCTAGTTGTGCAAAATATGTTGATGACACTATCTTTGGTGCTTCAAATGATTCTTTATGTTATCGATTAAATGATATCATGAAAAAGGAATTAGAAATGAGTCCTACAGGTGAATTAACATTTTTCCTTAGTTTTCAAATAAAACAAACTCCTACTGGGAATTTTTCTACGCCAAGAGAAATACACAAAGGAACCCTTAAAATGATTTAACATGGAAAATTGCAAACATGCGACTACACCTATGGTCACTTTTGCTAAAATTGACAAGAATGAAGATGGTGAACCCATTGATTATTCCTTATATAGGGTCATGATTGGTAGATTGCTATACTTGACCGCATCTAGACCAAATATAATCTTTGTTGTTGGACTTTGCACTAGATTTCAATTGAATCTGATGCATTCTCATTTTCAATCCATCAAAAGAATTTTAATATATCTTGTCGGCACTATAAATTATGGTTTGTGGTATCCTAAAGGTCAATAGTTGGATTTAAAAGCTTAAATTGAAGTCGATTATGATGATTGTCGTCTTGATCGAAAGAGCACAAGTGGTGGTTGTTTCTTGCTGAAAAGAGCCTTAGTATCTTGGTTTAGTAAGAAACAAAATATAGTAGCTTTATCTACCATGAAGCTGAATACGTGGCAGTAGGTTCATGTTGTGATCAAGTGCTTTATATGCAAAAGTTTTGCATGATTATGGTTTTGTATTTTCCTCTAGGACAATTTTCTGTGATAATACTAATGCTATAAACTTGTCTCATAACCCCATTTTACACAGTTGTGCCAAACACATTGAGATTAGATATTATTTTTTGATAGTTCATATTGCCAAGTATAATATCTCTCTTCATCATGTTGATATGGAAGAACATTTGGTAGATATTTTTACCAAATCACTTCCTTTGGATCAATTTCAATATATTAGATAAAAGTTACTTATTACTCCTCTATAAGATATTTTCTTTGATATGTTTTCTCAAGATTATTAATCAAATTAAAGTAATTTTATTGCATACAATAATAAAATTATTACTTCACAACATTTATATACAATGATTGTACTTAGTCAATTTCAATATATTCTAATTCTAAAATATTGCTCACAATATCATAACCGGTCAACCAAATACTAGACCAAGAAAGTCCTTGATTGACAAAATTTTTGACCAAGTTTCTCTCGGTGGGACCCTTAGCCGACCATGCGAATCTTAAGTAGAGAATCTTCTAGATACTCCTTAGGCCAAAAAAATTTAACCATAGGTCTCTCTATCAACAAAATTCTCGACCGAGTCCTCCATTATTATAAGAAAAATTCAAATTCAACTTTGACCAACTAGCCATTAAAGAGTCATTGGTGAAGAGAGTCATTGGGGGCTCGGTCGATAAAATTCTAATTTTCCATAAATAGCCCCCGCAATTTGGCTATTGTATTCACAACTCAAGAGCTTTCTTTTCTTCCTCCTCTCCAGCATTCTGTAGAGCTATCTTTTAGCAACCTTCATCCCTCTATCACATCTACCTCTTCTTCCACCATACTTTGCTCAAGAAAACTTACGGTTTAGCTTGTGGTGGGAAGAAACAAGTAGCTTCAAGGAAGGGATGCATGCCTACTCCAGCATTGAGCATCATCAATGACAAATTCTTCAATGACACAACTACTGGAGAATGCTACTTGAAGCTCACCACCAAGTATCATGTTCCTCAAAAGCTGGTGGAACTTAACAACTTCATCACCCTTCTTGATCTCTCCCAAATTTTCAAGGTGCAAAAATTGAAAGAATTTCTCCTCCATTCCATTTTATTTTGGTCTACCCAAGTTGTCAATGAATTCTATGCTAACCTAGCTACAGATTGCAATGACCCCTAGTCCTTTTGTAACGACCCACACTTTTGAGTGTCTAAAAGTCCTTAAAGTTGCGAATCGCCACTCATAAATTCTAGGATCATATTCATGAAATAATACAGAATAGTAAACAATTTCCATTAATGATCAAATATTTAAATGTTTGCATAAAAAGCTCCTCTAGGGAGTTATATGACTTTTAAATAGAATCAATTATACATGTGTGAAGATAAACCATTAAGATTAAACCTTCATGATTAAAGTGTAGTGTCTTCAACATCTCTATCTGTACCCTCATGTCCACGAGTCAAGTATATCTGATACCTAAAATGCAGACAAATAAATACGCGGTCAGTATATTGCTATACTGGTACGTGGGTTCAAACAATAATCACAAGTAACATATAAGCAGCATATTTATCTTGCATATAAGAACATAAATTTGTTTTTATATTCTAACCCATATCTGGTCAACTACCTCAGGTGAAATCACTGTCCCTTCGGGGCTCGTGTGCATTACCCTTAAGATTAGTCTAACCTAGGGTTCAGAATACTATTATTTACTTTACATGATACTCATAGGAACTTTATAGTTTGCAAGAACTAAATAAACAAGCAAGCAATTTATTTGTCATTCAATCTCATCGAGAAACATCGGCAATCTCGGAATTTGATACATGTATATTCATAAGCGTAACCACGTACCTTATGCCATCATAGAAACCATGCCGAATCTAACATAGTACTTTAAGAGTGCATCTAAACATCCAATCAACAAAGCATGTAATCAACAGGTATCTGAAACAAAGCATACTACATATGTGTCACCATGTATTCATATTACATTACTCAGATCTAGATTCTCTCCTAAACTAGGGTTTAGGGCTATCTCATGTTTGGACTAGGGATTAGGGTCACAAATCCTAATTCCATCATATCATGGTTTATGAGATTACAACATTTAGTTATGCATATTAGGTGAAACCCTAATTGATTATATTAGACTATCTGTGACACCTAGATCATATTACTAGCATTAGGATCATAGCAAGGTATTCATTTGGTTATAAAACCCTAAATTAGTATGATTCAGATTCTTAATCTAGAATCACCATTTATTCATCATTATCAAGTATTTCCTCATTAGACATGTCAAGATCAGGTATTAACACAACATAAATGAATATACCCAATTAAGCATCATATTAAACAAAACTAGGTTTTCCTTTTCATTAAACACATTAGGACAAGCATTTTATATACTTTTAGAACATGAAGCCTAATCAAGTTCTAATAGTATTTTATTTGGATTCCTCTCATTTTTATGAGCAAGTTTCATACATTATACATGGCAATCTGAGTTACCAATAATTAACTATGTTTATTTCGAATTAAAACTTAATTTGACCAATAGTATAGTGCCACGTAGGCAAATTACCTCTCATAAAACAATCTCTTGGGTGGGCTTGGTTTATGAAAAAAAAACTAAGATGCCCTTTTGTAATGCGTCAAATCTTCACTCACTAAAGGGGCAATTTGGTCAATTGATAATATCCTTCTTTCTCCTTGCAATCTCTCCACGTGAGACCAACTATGGCCGCCGTTCTCCGTATTCACTCGACGCCTCATGCCTTGGCTCGGCACACTTCTACCCTTGTGCGGTAGGGCACCCCATGAGACTCCTAATGTTGTGCCAGCGTCGACGAAGAATCCTCCTCTCCGCCTACCTCGATCTGCTCCTCGTCTGCACGACCCGGTTGAGACACCAATGCATCTCTAGGCCATGAAGGTATGCCACACTGGTCTTAGCAGAAAGATCATGCACCCTGACACCCTCAGCAGCATGACCAGTGACACCTCTTCCTGGACTCCATCCCTTGGCCACTGCCACGATTCCTTTTTCCTCTCCCTTCACCTCGTGCTAGCGCATCTTCTATTTGCAGAGTCTGACGGCATTTTTGTGCACCGCTAATGCCATGGTTGTGGAATCACGCCCGACCTATGCTCTAATAGCTAAAGGCTCTGTCACACCATGCCGTCCCATCACCCTGTGCATCTCTGTGTTGGTACCCACGACTGACACAACTTCTCAACGCCAAGCTGTCCAGTTGGTCGTGCTCCGTCCATGCTCTCGTGAGCCCTGCAGATGTCACATCTCGTGTGTCAGGCGCCTATAAGTGCAACCACGGAGGCAAGGCCACTGCATGCCGCCTCCAGCTATATCTCCAACCTACTCCCTCTCCTCGTAAGGAGGATCTTCCTCCTCAACACTGCACATTGAGTTTCATCTCCTTCCCGTGGACCACAGGGACTGGATGTGTCATGTGAGATGGAGGCAAAGGTTCCTAGCACTCTCTCTCTCTCTCTCTCTCTCTCTATATATATATATATATATATATATATATATATATATCCTTGGAGAAACCCTAAGGGTTACGTATGCTTGAGTGAAAACCAGCGTGAATCACAATCTCCCCAAGTTGGGAAGGTGTTTCCATACGTGACTGCCAAGGAAACACACACCTACATATATTCCTTCCCAAAGGCAGATTGACTCCTTTCCTCACAAGAATCCTAAGAGCCATGCAATCACTTCTACTTATCTCCAACTCTCAAACAATAATCTGCTATATATATTATCCAAAATTAGCTCTCGGATCCATATGTAATGTCTGATTATCCGATTGGGCTGGAAAGTGACCCTAAGGCCCATGAGCTTAGTCACATTCCTAATTACCAAATTAAGACTTTGATAATCATTGCTTCTTGTTTTTGCCTCATATAAACGCATATGCTCAGAAGCACATTATTAACTTAAATTAATCATATATTGTGATCTAGGGTTTGGATCCAACAACAAAGACACCTCAAAACTATTCATTGTTATAGGTTACCGAATTTCAATTACGCTTGAAATCCACAAATTTCAAGGTTGTAACACCTTCAATCCATGGTTGAAAGTATTCCTATGAACTTCATTAGCATCATCCTTTCCAACATGTTTGATTTTTCTGGGAACCCACCTTATGCTGATTTTATCTATCAAATAATTGAATATTCCCTTCATAAAAACTTAGATGACTTAGGCTACAAATGTTATAGACATCCCCAAAGAATTACACAAAATACCGTTGATAAATTGGGGATTTTGCTTTGGACACAAAAGAGCTAGGACTGAAGGAGAAACATCCACTGAAGTAAATCCTTCTCCTCCTACTCCTAGATATTCCATAGAAAATCTTTCCAATGATGTATCCTATCTCAAAGAAGCCACATATCAAATTGAGAGTCATATAGATTACAATCAAAATGCTATGACCTACTTAAACCAAAGGATGCAATCCTTAACTCCAAATGTTCCAAACACTTATCCTTATGCACAATATCCTAGGAGAATTTATCCATTCATTCCTTACATCCAACACACTCAAGTTCCACCACCACCATCAAATGATCTTACCCATACCAAATATTCACCAATGCAACTACAAGACATAGTTGTTCATTTTCAATTTGATCAGGCACCTACATTTTTGGAAGCATATGCTCTCACAAAGACAGGTGCACTTACTAGCAGACACTTGTCAAATATTATGGTGACCCTTTTTATGGGAAATATCCTGAAGTTGATGTAATCTTCAATTCTTTCAAGTGATATTGCTCTTTTTACCTTTATTTTGGGAGTAATAAGATCTATGTAATGACTTTATTATCAATGAAATTGAGCTTGCTTGTATTCACTTGTTAGTGAAAACAAAATCATTGACAAATTTATATCAATTTGAGATTGTGGCTTTCATTGGACGTTTTATTCACACTTTATATTCAAAAACATAAGTATTATATTAAGGGGGAGTGTTCCATTCAGGGGGGGGGGGTAGTTTAATATGACAATATGGCTATCTTTTTCAGATGACAAATGGGAGAAATAAAATAAAATATTTTCATGAGTTTCATGATTTCTTGGCTTGACATTAATTGGTGCTACATTACCTTAAGAGATGGATATTATGTTCCATATTTCTTTTGGTATATTAGTGCATATTTTATAAGAATAAGAGAATCTACTCAGCTAAAGTATATCACATGTATGAAACCCATTTCATTTCAACTATTTTGTTTATATTTTAGGAATGTTTGTCATCTTCAAAAAGGGGGAGATTGTTGGCTAAATTGGACATTAGTATATCCTTTATTTTGATAATGACCAACATTTCATTCTTGTGGATCTAACATGCTACTTGAGTTTCTCAGGGTTCAAAGAAATGAGGAGACCATATTAAGTGGATAATTGAAGATCAATGTGCTTAAATGTTAATTGAAGAACAATGCACTAAAATGTTAATATTTTGGTGATTGTACTCAATGTAAATACTTGTACAAGCATATAATGTATAAGTACTTATATATCATGTAAATCAAGTGCTAGATCTTCTCTATCTACTCATAACCCCTAGTTAGGTTCCCCCTAGAGATTAGAGTCATTATCATCCATTAGAACATACATTTGATAGGTGGTCTAGAAAACTGAAACAGTAACACCCTCGATCAAGAAACTAGTCGATCGAGACACCTATGGTTGAAGTTTTTGTCGATGGAGAACCACCTTGGTTGAACATATAGAGAACTAGTTAAAATCATACATATTTGTTCTCTAAAGTGTGTTTTGGTCGAGCATATGGTCGATCGACTCAACCTCGGTCCAAAGAATATGACCGTTAGACCAAGTAGGAAGGAGTTGGGAGATGGAAATAGATGTTGGTACACATTTTCATTCAACCCAAGCTCAATCGAGGAGATGTTTGACTGAGACATGGTCGGTCGACAAACTTGTTGACCGGATAGAGTTATGGATTGTTCTTCTAAGCTCGAAGAGTATAGCCATTGCTAGCCAACTACTTTCTACCTAACAACTAGTTAAGAACTAAGAACACTCCAGAGACTCCCTAAAACGTCCCTAAGCACTTGAAAACCATTACTATAAATAGGAGAGGCCTTAGGACACCTAAAGCACATAAGCTACACTTGAGCATCCACTATAGAGAGCAACAAAGCTAAAAAATGCTTGCAATCTTATTCCTTGAGCTGCACGTTCACGTCCTATAAACATAGCCTCTTAGCCAACATCCAAGAAAGTTCCATCCTAAGTGGTTTGATAGGTCTAATGCTTGATATAGGATCAAATTGCAATACTCCATTGGTGTACTTCTTTTCTTCCAATCTCCATTTATAGGTTATGCTATTTGTGCTCCTTGTCTACTCCAAGTGGTGGAGGCTGCCTAAGGGAGCTTGATTGGAGCTAATTCTTAGTGTAGAAGGCTGCTCCATGGTTGCTCGAGGTTACTTCAACAAGGATGCTTCAAAGGAGGTAGGAACTACTTCTAGGTGAAGGCTCTCTCAAGGTGGTGGATATACTTCAAGGAGGTGAATGATGCTCTAAGGGCTTGAGGTTACTTCAAGAAGGCTACCTCAAGAAGATTGAGGCTACTTCGAAGTAAAGGCTACTTCAAGGATGATGATTGTATTTTTTTATAACATTCTTGTGAGGTGAATAAAATAAATTACTTTCAAAATCTAAATTAAAGTCAATTGGGCAGTAGACTGACAGCCTTTGATTGAAATGTTGGAACCACTCTACATCGAAGTGTCTTTCCTGTTTCCTCCTCCTTTGTTTTAAGATTTCAATTAAATTTTAAAGTATCAAATTCTCTATTCACCCCCCTCTAGAACTTTTATGTTCCACCTAGCTTTACATGATGACAATTATCAGTTGAGGTTTGCATCACCTCACAACCACCTATAAGGATCAGTGAGTCAGTGGGGCATGGATAAGAAGAGGGGAGTCTCCTTGAATTTTTCCATGAGCTGACGATCGAGTTTTGACTTTTACCTTTGAGCTCTTAAACCTCTGTGTTACTTGCGGGTTGTTCAATGCTAAGAAGAAGATGACACCTGGTATATTGTGTTTCTACCCTGGTATAGATTGCATTGCTATCACGCAACCATGGACATATTTTCCTTATTGACCTTCTATGTATTCTAATATTACACAATATTAAGTTGGTCAATTATCTTTGATTTCCCTATCACCCACCAAAGTTTGATGCGTGATTTGGGGGCATTTTAGTCCTTTATCTTTTTTGGATTTAAAAAAATCAATATATTCAATTAACTTAGATAATTCATAGTAATAAATTTTTAAGTATGAAAAAATAAATTAACAAATGTTTTGGAATCAAGAATTTGTTATCTATTTTATAACATAGTTGTTTTACCTAATTCCCACAAATTAAATACATAATTTTTAGGATTTTCCTTATTATTGTTTTTTCTGCAAATTTCATATATAATGAATTTTTAGTAAGAAGTTAGCAATTAAATATGTTTTGAAGTCATGATGTTATAATCTATCTGAGTGTATAATTTTCATAAACAAAATTACTAATGGTAGAAAGGGTTGTTTTTAGGAATTTTGTTTATGGGAGTCTAACCCTGATTCATCTATATATTTAATAGGTAGTTTTAAAACTTCATTTGGAACTAGTTTTGGACATTGACCTTGGATACACAAGTTGAGGTATATCACTTCTCCCTATTAGCCATATTGGACAATTTCTTATAATTTCTCTCTCTTTAATTTGATTGTTCAATATTGTTATATATGTCACTTGGTTGCAAATGTTTGACCTGATTGGACCCAATTCACTAAAATTCAACTTATAGATTGTTGATAATGCAAATTGGATCTCTATTATTTCATCTTGTTGATACTTATTCAATTTGCAACTCTTATTACATTCTTACATATTGTTGTTATATTTATTAATGAAAATTCTAAATTATTGAATTTCCTGGACAAAACTTATCTTGCCTCTTAATTTAATGCATGTTTGATTTATTAGACTATCTTTATCTATTCATAGCAGTATATTATGGGGTGGTTACCATTATATAAAAGTTTCCATATATGGTCCTTTGGTGCTCTAACATAAGTCCCATGTGATCTCACCAAATATAAATATAAATACACAATGGATCACTAGTTCTCTTACCTCCTTCCCATGCATAGGATGTGGAAGTGTTTTGGTCATACTTATACATGAATGTAGTCTATAAGAAAATCTTCATGCAAATAAATTTAATTTAGTTCTTTGGATAAATTTCCATATTTGGTCTATATTTTTAAGAAAATAATTTTATAATTTAACTTGTTATTTTTTCGTATAATCTTTTTGTCTTATTATATGAAGATTTCTTTTGGTACCCATTTGGATATTTTGTCTCCCTCTTCATTGGGCGCCATGTTACTTTAATTGTGATATATTTTATTCCTATATGATTTTCCATTCCCTATTACATGCACATACCATCGTTTGTTGATAATCATGAACCTTGTCTTCTCTTGTGAGGTTGTTCCTAATCCCTTAGTTGGAGATGATCTTGTCCTAGGTGAACCCAATTAGCATCCTTCATAGGAGTAATCTTTGCTTGGACATTGATTGGAGTAGCCAAGTTTCCCTCTACAACCTCTTGGTTATAGTTTAGTTTCCTTTCATTTATTATTCACCATGTGTGGTGATAAGACTATGATAGAAATGATACTTGTAATAGTTAGACTTTTATCTTCTGCTACTATACTTTTGGTATTTGATATGTTACATACTTGAATTTTAGTCTCCTATCATTTTCAAAAACTTATTCAAGTTTGGCATTGGATGGCTCTATCATTCCCCCGAGTAAGTGAGTGGCTCCTCTATGAGGTTCTACTCCTTACAAGTACGGTATCAAATCCAAAGAAGTCAATTAATTTGACTATTTCAGTCTCTATCTCCTTTAAGTTGTTCACCTCTCTTGTAGGTTGCTTTTAACATATATCCTTGCCTAGTGCAATAGCATTTTGACTTGGATGGAGTTAAATCCACTTATGACAACTCATTAGGTCTTGATACACCTCAGAATTCAAGGAATGGGATACCAATGGTAGATCCCTTCATAGTGCCTCATGTGTTTCATGCCCCCTCGATAGCTGAAAGCCAATCCATTATGGTATAGCCTACCTCAACTCCATCTTTGACTACCCAAAGTTTGAATTATATTCATAACTAGGATCTGGCTTATCTATGTGGACTTCTTTACTCAGACCTAATGTGGAATACTACTTCACAACATAAGGAGTGAATACTCATAGATTTCTTGAAGTTGTGTCCTATACACTTTTATGGTGAAAGTGAAGTGTAGATGGTGGAAACAATGGATGACTATATTCTCTCTATTGAATGAAATTTTGAAGGCATGTCATGACTCAAGCATTAGAATTTTTTTTGTATGTACATGCTTAGTGTCCTACTCTTCATTGATGGAACATTATGGCCAAGACTCGTAATGTTGCTTCCATGATGTGGTATCAATTTCTAACCTATTTATTTACATGTATATGTCACCAACATCACTAAGAAAGAAGGAAGTTGTTGAGAGGTAGAAGAAAAATGAATGTCCACAACATATGTCAGAAATCCATGAGATTGTTGGAGTATGAGCAACATTTTCTTTGACTAGAGTGATATGCTAAGGGTTTGACTAAAGAAAGATAAGCTAGTATGTGTCTGAATGGATTGTGGTACATCATTAGATGTAGGTTGTGTCCTCAGCTACCATTGATCTTCTCAGAGATAGTGGATAAGGCTCTGCCTATATAGGCTTACCTTGGTTATCAAGCTAATAACAACGATAAGAGGAAATTCTCCAGTGAAGACTCAAAGAGTGATGTATTCTCTAGGTTTTAGAAACATCATCCTCTTGTAAGATTCCCTCCTCAGATAGATAGTCATATCATATGTCATCATTGTCAAGATCTTGGTCATATTAGGCCTCGATTCCCTTAATATCATGAAAAGATACGTGATGAGATCCATGTTGGGTATATCAATTTTTTTAATGGATAAGAAGTTCATGTAGATAATGATGTAGGTAACCCCTATATTTTAGTTATTTTGACTTTCTAGTTTTGTCTTCCTTTTTCTCTATGATTACTCATTGTCTTAATGGAGAGGGAATGTTGATAAGATGATGCCACATGTGGTTAGATAGACCATATTTTTACCGCTATTTTTTGCTTGACTTATTAAGTTACACCTTTTATGATTTGGAGTGTAGTAGCTTTATAGTATGCAGATATACTAATTTCAAGGATTAAATTGTTTATATGGGGTGAAGTCCTATAACATACTGAGATTTAGATTTCTGGCTTTAGAAATTGAAACCCATTATTAAAAAGCTAGTATGCTTGATCTTTAGTTTTGACAAAATAAAGTTAAGATTAAACCCTAATACCCATGCATGTACCCTAATTAATAGTTAACGAACATTACTTCAATAACTTAAATTGTCCTTGACTAAACTTTGATTCAGTGAACTCTGATAGGATGTTGATTTGGAATATATGGAACCTAATACTAGACTTCATACATATTGATATGGTGTATGTGACATATAATGATCATATTGACATAATCCTTGAAGTTGTAATAATTTAACCATACTATATGAATATTGGTTATTGATTATAATGTATTAGCAACATATGGGGTCTAGTCACACAATATAGCCTAATGCACATGAAGTATGCCTAATAACCTAAACATGGATTCATATTTAACTAATCACATTAAATATACAACACATTCTACCTTGTTCACTAATATTCACATAATGACTTAATGTGCTTAATGGATCATATGATATGTTTAAATATAAACACATGGTTTAAAATGGTTTTATAGTGTTTAATACACATAAAATGATAATACCGGAATGTTGGATCTAAGTGTAGAACACTAATGATCCTTATATTAGAGAATATGGGATGTATAGACTAAATGAGTTTTCTAAATAATATACATTAATATTTATGAGAGATAATGTGGGATGAACTTGTTGATAACAAGTTGATGGTAATTGAACACTAATTCCTGAATTTTGAGGATAATGGTTATCTATAGTAATACATATTAAGATAGTTGAGATAAACACTAATTGTTATTAAACTCGTTATAATATTATCTCAAAATTTAAATCTAAGTTCACAATCAGATTCTTTGTGTCCTAACTATTTTGAGTGAAATTTTTTAACTTAGTTGTATAAGGTTTGCTATCCTAATTTTCTTACAGAAGATAATCTTATATTATAAAATCCCAATCTTGTTCAGACATTGGTTTATATCATTGTTTTTGGGATTTAAATTTCGCACTTTTATTTTCTTGGCTTTCCTATGATTCATGTGTCACACCTCCTATGTTTGCTCATCTCCTTTGAGGGTCTTTGGATGAGGATTGAACAGTAATTATCCCATCTTCTACCTTGATTCTTCTATTTGTTGGACTCTACAGTCTACTGGTCCCCCATCTCTCATTCCCTCATTCTCCCTCTCTCTATCCAACCCTTACCTCTTCCATTGCATCTACTCTACACAATCCTCAAATGGAGACAAATCCACTTGTACCAGAATCAATTGTGATTTGTACCCTAAAGAGTTCTCCCCAAATCAAACTTCTCTTCCTCCCATATATTTTATCTCCTTCTAGAATCCCTCTCATGTAGTATCTTTGAACCTATAAGTAGACAACTAAGAACCAACCTCACACCCTCCTCATCCATTTTACTCCTTGGAGTGATCTTTGTGCACTATCAAGACTGGTTCCCGAACTCCAAAGGCATACACTGATATCTTGGAGTTTTTCGGGAAAGATAGGGAGGTAAAGACTCATGGTGAAGGTGTCAATCTATTACAGAATCCTAGGGAGAGCCTCTTATGACTTTCATTTCTTCAACCTAGGTGCAAGTTGTTCCCCCCTTTTTGTTGTGTAGCTCATAAAACACTTTTGTGATATATTATTTCAGTGGATCATTTTGTCTAGTTCTTCTTTAGTTGTCTTTGTATGGATGCCTTAAAGTGTTTTTATCTCAATTGGCTTATGTGAGGGCCATGAGCCCATATACCTAGTCTATCCTGGAGATGACTGTCACATAAGGTCTGGATCAACTCCTAAAAACCTCTAGGGATCGACGAGTCTACTCAGGGATGGAGAAGCAGACAAGTGGTCTTCTTGGACCTTGTCATAAGATGACATTTGTGTTTTTTATTTTTCCTTTGAGGTCTTGAATCTTTGCATTTATTGTGGGTTATTCCACACTAAGAATAACATGACTACCCAATATTTTTCATTTATACCCTCACGTAGAATGCATTGTTGTCACACAACCATCGATATTTGTCTTCTAGACTTTATATGTTATCTTTTTTTTTAATTGGTAATTCATTCATCCTACCACCTAGGTTTGACTTCTTGACCTCTAGGTAATACAACCCAACTTTTACCACTAAGGTTCCACTTCATTGGCAACATTCTGTGTTATCTATTATCTCTCGAGATTCATATTTATCAATTTTCCTAGATTGCCCTGCCACACCTCAACGTTTGATGTGGGATTGTGGGAGAATTTTAGTCCTTTTACTTTTTTTTATTTGGAAAATCAATATATTCGGTTAACTTAGATTATTCATAGTAATTTATTTGAAATTAAAAAAACAAAATAAAATATGTTTTGGAATCAAGAAATTATTATAATTTTTCTACAATTTTTATCACTTAATTCCAATAAATTAAATATTTGATTGTTAGGATTTTCCTAATTATCCTTAATTTTATAGAATTCAAATATAATGGCTTATAAGTCACAAATTAGCAAATAAATATGTTTCCAAATTTTGGACTATAATATATCTAGATATGTGATTATCATAAACTAAATTAGTAATGGTAGAAAACAGTCATTTTTAGGATTTTGTTTTATGGGATTCTAATCCTAAATCATCTACATGTTTAAAAGGTAGCTTCAAAACCAATTTTGGAAGTAGGTTTGGACTTTGACCTTGGATATAAATGTTGAGGTATGTCTCTTCTCCTTATGATTTATATCGGTCAATGTTTTATAATTTCTCTCTCTTTGACTTGATTATGGCATATTTCTCTATATATCACTTGGTTGTAGATGTTTGACCTAGTCGGGGCCAGTTTGCTTAAATTGAACTCATAGACTGTTGATATTGCCAATTTGATCTAATTGATACCTATTCAATTTGCATCTCTTATTGCATTCTTGCATCTTATTGTTCCATTTATTTATGAAAACCCCAAATTGATTAATTGCTTGGACTAGACTTCTTTTGCCTCTCTATGTAATGTGTGTTTGATTTACTTGACTAGATTTATCTATTGAATCATTATATTATGGGGTTGGATCCCATTATAGAACTTTAGTAGTATATAATGCATTTGGATCCCATTATACAACTTTTCCTTTATATGGGATTTTAGTGCTCTCAACTAAGCCCCAAGTGCTCTCACATTATATATATATATATATATATATATATATATATATATATATATATATATATATATCCCGTTACATAGATGATTTTGAGTTCTATTGCCTCCTTCCACGGCATGTGTTGTACAAGTGTGCCAACCTTAGTTTAGATAAATGCAATGTATAAGATAACTTGCATGCGATTGAATTCAATTCAATTGTTTGCAATGATTTTCATATTTGTTATCTACAATTGTTAAGGAAATAATTTTAGTATTGAACTTCTAATTTATTCATATAATTTGTTTTTCTAAAACTATGAGGATTTATTTTGATATCTATTCTGATGTTCTTCCTCCCACTTCATTAAGAACCATTTTACTTTAATTTTGATATACTTCATTCCTATGTGATTGTCCAATCCCTATTACAAGAACATACCAACTTTTGTTGATAATGTTCTACCTTGTTTTCTCTTGTGGGGGTGTTCCCACCCCTGTGGTGGGAAGGATTTTGTTGTAGGTGACCCTGAGATGTAGCCTACATATGAGTTATATATCCTTAGAGATAGATTGGAGTAATCAGGTTTCCCTATTCAACCTCTTGGTAATAGTTTAATTTCTATTATTTTTTGTATTCATCCTATGTGGTGATGAAACTATGATTGAAATGATAATTTAATAGTTAGACTTTTATCTTCAGCAATTACACTTTAGGAATTTGATACATTATACACTTAAATTCTATTCTCCTTTCCTTTATGAAAAATTATTCAAGTTTGGCATTAGATGACTTTCCATTATTGCCCCAAGTAAGAGAGTGGCTCCCCTATCTACTCCTACTCCTTATACCTAGGATCTTTTCCCCTCCTCCTCCAAACAAAAAATTTGTTGATTTCCAATGAGTATTTTCTATCAAATTTAATTCATATGGATGGATGGAACGAATTAAAGCTCAACTTCTTATCAAAGGATTCATCCAAACATATGTCGCAAATTTCTTTGAGACCTTCTCATTGATCACCACATTGCTTATGTTGAGATTGTAATTTCCCTTTCCACTCACATGTACTGACCTTTGTTCCATCTCTAAATTATAAATGTCTTTCTTCATGGTTATTTGGAGCAGGAAGAGTATATGAAATATCCCTTATGTTTTTGTTCTCAAGGGGAGTCTTCCCAAAGAGTTTGTCATCTTAAACACTCTTTATATGGTCTCAACCAATCACCACATGTCTGATTTACAAAACTCAATGGCTTCTTGATAGATTGGGCTTTTCCAGATCATATAGTGATCATAGTATATTCTTTAATTCTTTGATCATATGAGATCAAAGTATGGGTTGGTTGATAACTAAATCTGTTATAACCTCAATTTCTTAAGTATGTAATTCTCTTTTAAAGAATAAATGAAATCTATTTCTTTGATTTGTGATGGATTTCGTGTGAAATGGCCTTGATTGATTGATAATGGGGTTTGTTGGCCATTGAGCCCAATTGAAAAGAAAAGAGAAATAAAAAGGAAAAGGATTTAATTGAATAAAAGGATAATATGTGAAATAGAAATAGATAAGAGGATAAAGGCAAGTAGATATTCCCCAATATGGGAATTCGTGCCTTTAGGTTTTCTTAAGGTCCAAGGGACCCAAAATAACAAGATAATAGCAAAGGGAAACGAAATACTAATTAATTTTGGATTAATTAAAGGATAACTAGGGAGAGATGGAAGACTTCTCATCCATTGGAATTTGTTTCCCAAATTTCGTAAATACTAGATAATGTCAAGATGAACTTTCCCTTCAAATTTGAGATAAAAAGGAGCCATGGTTTAGGAGATATGAATTACTCAAGATATCTCCCAAATATGGAATTAGTCTGAAAATAGGAAAAGGATGTTCCTTTTGGATGATCGCGCGAGATAGGAACCGTTGGATCTTGATCCAATGGTGATTGCCCATGGACCAGTTCCATGAGTATTGGGACTTTGCCAAGTTACAGAGGGGTTTTCCCTCTCAGATTTTCTCACGATCCAGAGAGTGTGCAAGCCCGATGTTGATTCCTTTGGACTCAGAAGAGGAAACCGAGGAAAACCAACCCTACTTTGTAGGGGATTGGTCGTCGTTTGGGAAAGTACCCAATCTAGCCGGGACCTTCCTCGACCCTATATATAGGGGAGGGTGTGTGAGGGTAGCAACACATCCTTTTGCTACCCCAATCTCTGCGTCCGAGCACAAGGAGTGATTTAGTTCCTCCAATTGTCCCTTACACCCTGATCTGCACCCCCGTCGCTTTGGCAAACCTCGCCGAAGTCCGGTGAGTAGGAGGGAGTCGCGGCATGTTCATGGCGATCAATTGGACCCCTAGTCAAGTTTGATGAAGGAAGGCGAAGCCTCCTGGCTCGTTGGCGTACTCGCAAGTCAACGAGCTCAAGAAGTCAACAGCAAGGTTGACCATCGCAACATCGACTGTATCGTGAGGTTGAAGAAGGAGACGACCTCACGAAATTACTCGGCTACCCCTCCGTGTCTTATATCTAGGTAAGGGCAGTCTTGTCTTTCGTGTCCTTGTGATCGCAAAATGAGGTGCGCCCATCCTAGGTCGTTGGATCCTGAGTGGACCAGCGGACCATGGATCGGGCGATCCTCGTTTTTCCAAAATTAGCAAATAAATCAGAAAAATGATTTTTCTTACTAAAATTGTATCTTTTGATAGAAAACTCAGATGAGGAAAGTTAATCATGAAAATTGATCAGAAAAATATGAGGGATACATTAAAAATAATTTGGGAACCTAAATCAGCATATTTTTGAAAAAGTATATAATTTTGATGATAAAGGATAAATTTAATCTTGCAAATAAGTTAATTCGAGCATTATTAACTTGATTAATGATAAAGATGGATTTTAACCTGTTTTGAAGATGAAATTGCAAGGTTTAGGATTTTAAACCTAATATAATGATTAATATGCTTAGAAACCCTAAATAAGAGATAAAGAAAAGAAAAGTACTTATAATCCAAAATTAGGGTTTCATGTTGCTAAAAGATGATCTTAGAATCTTTTGTGAAAGAAAGATGAAATAACTAGGGTTTGTAAGTGATTTTATAAAATTAGGGTTTAAAGTAATAAAAATGAAGTGGAACCCTAATTGTGATCAAAACCCTAAAAAGGACTAATAACCCTAGAAAACAACTAGGATTAATAGATCATGATGACATGATTAATGATAGAAAAATTGGATGCCTATTTTAGGATCAACTTGTGTGTGCTTGCTTGGTTTCTTGCTTGGTTGAGTTATTTCTGCATTCAAGACAGCTTGATGGGTATGTGGTTAATTATGATTAATCACATTAGTTTCCCGAAGGTTTTCTGAATGATTAATCGCATTGAATGCAACCTATCAGTTGGATGTTCATTCTTGCAAATTATAAAGTCACTATGATTATCACACTTGTAATATAAATGTGTATTCTCACACCTACATGTCACCCTGATGGATGATGCAAAAAGGTCAAGCCTAGGAGGGAAGACTAATGGGCACCATGAGAGGTGACCCCAGACACCAAGCTCTGGAATTTTAGGTGGTCTATGTTGCATGACTAATGGGAACCATGAGTGGTGACCCTAGGCACCAACCTCGGGATTGAGAAGGTGGCCTTAAGTCAAACGCTAGAGAGGGTATTCTAGGGTTAGGGCAAAAGCGATGGATATTGTCACATTGAAAACGTAAATTGACTTGTTAATTACCTTGGTTGTGATAATTAGTTTATTAGCCATATTAGTGAGCTTTTGGTTGTGCCCACATACTGGCATGTTTCGATATGCCGACCGACATTTTGTTTGTCAGTGTTTTAGGTGCAACCTTGAAATTAACAAATAGTAAAGTGACACATCATGAAAATAAGAAATAAAGTGCAAGGAGGATTAGATAGAATATATCCCAGCTGTGGATAGAAGTAGATTTCCAAAGCTTTTAAAAGGTATGTAAAGTTTTATTTTATACCAAATTTTAGTTTAGTTGGTAGAATTTATTGATTAATTATCGAACCTTTGATCTGGTTTATTGGGATAATGGCTCTGACCTCTTAGTCTCCATAATTGGGGGTTACCAATAGGGGGTCGTTACATTTGGTATCAGAGCATATGTTCCTCATTTAATCTTTAATAATTATTAAATTTTACAAATTCTATAGAACCGAGGGAGTTATTAGAGGATTTTCCGAAAGACAGAGGTGTCTAGAAAAGGATCAGGTCTGGGGGCCGACAATATTTTCCTCCTCGCCGCTAGTTGGAATAGGAGGACTCATGGATTGTGTGACTGCCTGGCCAATGTCCTTGGATTTGACTCGAAATATGATACCTTTAGGACTCTCTCATCTTTTTCATCCCTTCTCAACTCAAATTCTATTAAGGATTTTAAGGATTAGGGTTTTTTCTCTCTTCCTCACCCTCTTGAGGTATGGTTAAAGTTGATAAGGTTTAAGGAATCCTCCACCAAATTAATAAAAGATACGTAATTAAGATGTCATCGACATAAGTATAAATAGTTAAATATTGACTAAAGATTTGTTTGTGTGCTTATGTAGATGGCTCGTATAAAGGTTGTGGCTAACCTAGTTGCCACCAACGATGGTGGGCCTCCCCGCAAAGAGAATGGGTCTTCTGAAAAGAGGAAGCAGAACCATGGTGGTAAAACCTCAAAGAAGAGAAAGAGACATGAAGAAACTACACATGAGGGCCCCAACCCTGACCCAATACCCTTCAGCAACCTAGAGCAAGAGGAGGGACCAGGATATGAGGAGCAATATGTGTATGAGGAAGTAGCCCAGATGGAGGAGGACCAGTCTGGTGGTCCGGAACCAACCATGGTAGTTCACACTATGGATACGGTGTGGATGGAGCAACAGAAATGACTAAATGAGGCTATCCATGCCTTAGCCCTCAGGGACATAGCTAGAGATGAGAATGGCAAGCCAGTACCTGTTCATCCTCGACTGGGAGCCACCATCTTGGACTTCATCAAGCTGAACATCGAGAAGTGCTGGGGAGAAGATAAGTTTGAAGTGGTCGACAAGGCGGAAGCTTGGCTTCTTGTAGTCGAGAATGGATTATGTATGCTTGAAGTGCAGCCAAACAAGAAAGTTCTATTTGCTACTCACCTTTTGGAAGTTGCATCCAAGATATGGTGGGAGAACCATATCACGGGAAGGGACCTAAGTGAAGAACCAATGGCATGGACCGCTTTCAAGACCATCTTCACCACCAGATTCATCCCCGTCTCAGATAAGAAAGAGAAGGAACGAGAGTTCACCAACATGACTCAAGGAAGATCATCAGTTGCAGACTTTGGTCACAAGTTCCGCATCTTAGAACATTTCAGTCACATGATGGATGAAGAGAGGAGGGTAGACCACTTCATTGAGCACCTGCACCCTACCATCAAGCCCCATGTGATGACTAGTAAGTCGAAGACCTTCTCTGAAGCCTACAACACCGCCTTGGACATGGAAAGGACGGTGATGCCTGCACATAATCCCTCCAAAGGATACCTGGAATTCACTGAAGGAGCTCAAGGGAAGAGGAATGAACACACAAAGGGACAAGGTCGCAACCACAAAAAAAGCAAGCATGGGCACAAAGGCAAGGCCCGTGGTCGCCTCCAGTAGTGTCACACCTGCAGACGGACACATTCGGGGAAGTGTCATTTTGAGAAGAAGGTGTGTTTTAGATGTCAGCAAGAGGGACACTTCATCGCCAATTTCCCTCAGTCTGACCCAAGAGGACCTTTGGGGTCATAGCCTGTGGTAGCACAACTAGTAGCTGCAACACCTCCAGCAGGAGCACCAACTGGAGCACCCCCAACTGGAGAGAGAAGGCAAGCTAGAGTGTTCGCCATCGACAATGAATAAGCTCAGGAGAATGCTAATAGGATGATTGAGGGTATTAACCCCTAGAGTTTTCCTTTTAGTTCAGTAGATAATGTAGTAGTTTCTGATATGGCATAAACTATGTAGGCCTGTTGGAAGTCATGGGACAAAATGTAAAATCACTCTTTGATTCTGGTTCTACTAATACTTTTATTTTGAGAAATCTGGCAACTTTTCTTGGTTTGAATATCAAGGATTTGGGTTACGTTTTGGATGTCACAACCCCGAGTGGTCGTATTTATACCTCTCTTTTGAAAACCCCTATTTTTCCAGTTAAGTATCTGAACCATGAGCTTCCCACTAACTTCATCCTTCTCGATATGAATGATTTTGATATAATCATTGGTATGGATTGGCTTTCCACCTACAGAGCCTAGATTGACTGTAGAGAGAAGAAGATTCTTATTAGGAAAATCGACTATCCACACTTCACCATTCGAGGAAGGAGGGATGCGACAACCAGCTTTTATGTGCTCGGTTTGAAAGATGAACGGATGCTATCCAAGGGTTGTCGAGCCTACCTAGCCATAGTTACCGTACCTGAGGTTAAGGGGTGATCCTTAGAGGAGATAGAGGTGGTTCAGGAGTATGCGGATGTGTTTCCGGATGATAGACCAAGAATTCCCCCTGAGAGAGAGGTAGATTTCTCCATCGAGTTAGCTCCTGGGACTAACCCTATATCTAAGGAACCCTATAGAATGGCCCCTGCATAGTTGCTTGAGTTAAAAACCCAGTTGCAAGAGTTGTTGGATAAAGGCTTTATCTGGCCCAGTACATCACCTTGGGGAGCACCAGTCCTCTTGGTGAAAAATAAGGATGGGTCACTTCGGATGTGTATAGACTATCAGATGATCAACCAGGCAACCATTAAGAATAAGTATCCTTTGCCTAGAATAGATGACATGTTTGACCAACTCAAATCAGCCCGAGTCTTTTCCAAGATCGATTTGAGGTCAAGATACCACCAGGTGAGAGTAAGGAGTGAGGATATACCTAAAATAGCTTTCCAAACCCGCTATGGCCACTATGAGTTTGTGGTCATGCCGTTTGGATTATCCAATGCACCTAGTCTCTTTATGAACCTCATGAACAGTGTGTTCTAGCCTTTCCTTGATTCTTTTGTGATAGTGTTCATAGATGACATTTTGGTGTACTCGAATGACCTAGCTCGACACCGTGACCACCTGGGTAGAGTCCTTGATATCCTGAGAAAGCATAAGTTTTTCGGAAAGTTCTCCAAATGTGAGTTTTGGTTAGATCAAGTCATGTTTCTTGGACACATCATCTCAGGAGAAACAATCACCGTAGATCCAGCCAAAGTATCGACAGTTCGAGACTGGATGGCACCAAAGAACCCCTCCAAGATTCACAACTTCTTAGGGTTGGCCGGATACTACCGTCGCTTCATCAAGGATTTCTCAAAGACTACTTTGCCGTTGACCATGTTAACTCGGAAGGATGTGAAGTTCGTGTGGTCTGACATATGTGAAGCTTGCTTCCAGGAGTTGAAGGAGAAGCTGACCACCGCCCCGGTGTTGACTCTACCTGTTGGCAATGAGGGTTTCATGATATTCACTCATGCTTCCAAGATGGGACTTGGCTGTGTGTTGGAATAGAATCGGCACGTGGTTGCATATGCTTCTGGACAGCTCAAGCCCAATGAGGTGAATTATCTGACACATGACCTAGAGCTAGATGCTATTATCCATGCCTTGAAGATATGGCGGTATTACCTATACGGAGAGACATGAACCTATGACAGTGATGATGGATGGAGTATATGAAGGATGATGACTTCACCATCGCCTACCATCTGGGCAAGGTGAATGTCGTGGCTGATGCTTTGAGTCAGAAACAACTTAAGTGTGCAGTTGTTTTATCCAATCAGTGGAAGAGCCTAGAGGAGCTGGTGGAGTGGAGTCCATAATCGTTAGAAGATCGAGTTCGATTGGCTAATATCCAGATTCAATCTGAGTTATTAAGTGAGATCATAGCAGCACAATTAACCAGTGAAGAGCTAGACAAGATGATAGGTTTGATGATGAAGCCACAAACTCATCTCTCAGTGGGAATAGACAGTGGAATCAGGTTTTAGAATCGCATATGGGTTCGGATGGATTCATCAATAAAGGAGTGTATCCTACAAGACGCTCAAGGATCCAAATACACAGTATACCCAGGAACTACTAAGATGTTCAAGGACCTGCAGCAGTTTTTCTGGTGGCCAGGAATGAAGAGAGACATTGCGGCATGGGTGACCAGCTGTCTTACATGCCAGATGGTGAAGGTTGAGCACCAACGACCCAGTAGGCTTTTACATTCGATAGAGATTCTAGAGTGGAAATGGGAACAAATCACCATGGATTTTGTTGTGGGTCTACCCCGGACCAAGAAAGGTCATGATGTGATATGGGTCATGGTAGATTGTCTTACCAAGTCAGCACACTTCCTTGCCTTAAAGACCACTACTAAGGTGTCAGACCTAGATGAGTTGTATATCAAAGAGATAGCGTGTTTGCATGGTGTACCTCGATCAATCATCTCTGATAGAGACCCAAAGTTTACTTCCAAGTTATGGAAGCAAGTTCAAGAGGAACTTGGTACCAGGTTGAAGTTTAGTACCGCTTATCACCCCTAGATGGATGGTCAATTAGAAAAAACAATTCAGACATTAGAAGATCTATTCAGAGCTTGTGTGCTCGATTGGGGTGGCTCATGGGAGCAGTACTTACCTTTAGCTGAGTTTGCCTACAACAATAGCTACCAAGCCAATATTGGGATGCCTCCGTACGAAGCTTTGTACGGGAGCCTGTATCGGTCCCCACTTTACTGGGATGATGTGGGTGAGAGGACCCTGTTGAGGTCAGATGAGCTCCAAGTGTATGCTGACAAAGTTGCTTTGATCAAGAAAAGGCTGAAGAGAGCCCAGGATCGACAGAAATTGTATGCTGATGCAAAGCAGACTGATGTGCATTTCACTGTTGGAGAGCATGTATTTTTGAAATTCCGACCGCTCCGAGCTATAGCTAAGAATAGAGGAAAGTTGAGTCCCCGATACGTGGGTCCGTTTGAGGTGTTAGAATGGATTGGTGAAGCTGCATATCATTTAGCATTACCCCCTCAGTATAGCATGATGCATGATGTGTTTCACGTGTCCAACCTGAAGCGATATGTGCAAGATCCGAGCCATGTGCTGAGCATTAAACCTATTGAGCTTCAAGGGAAGCTAACTTATCCTGAGACACCTTTGTGAATTCTAGATACCAAGGTGAAAGAGCTCAAATGCATGAATATAGAGATGGTAAAGGTTCTTTGGAGACATCATGGAGAGGATGTGGCCACATGGGAGCTGAAGGCGGACATGGAGAAATCATACCCTAATTTGTTTATTTGATTGTTTGAATTTTGACGGAAAAATTCCTATAACGAGGGGAGGATGTTATAAACTCAATTTCCTAAGTATGTAATTCTCTTTTAAAGAATAAATGAAATCTATTTCTTTGATTTGTGATGGATTTTTTGTGAAATGGCCTTGATTGATTGATAATGGGCTTTGTTCGCCATTGAGCCCAATTGAAAAGAAAAGAGAAATAAAAAGGAAAAGGGTTTAATTGAATAAAAGGAGAACATGTGAAATAGAAATAGATAAGAGGATAAAGGAAAGTAGCTATTCCCCGATATGGGAATTCGTGCCTATAGGTTTTCTTGAGGTCCAAGGGACCCAAAATAACAAGATAATAGCAAAGGGAAAAGAAATACTAATTAATTTTGGATTAATTAAAGGATAACCTGGGAGAGAAGGAAGCATTCTCATCCATTGGAATTTGTTTCCCAAATTTTGTAAAAATCGAGATAATGTCAAGACGAACTTTCCCTTAAAATTTGAGATAAAATGGAGCCATGGTTTAGGAGATATGAATTTCTCAAGATATCTCCCAAATATAGAATTATTTTGAAAATAGGAAAATGATTTTCCTTTTGGATGATCACGCGAGATAGGAACCGTTGGATCTTGATCCAATGCCGATCGCCCATGGACTAGTTCCACGAGGACTAGGAGTTTACCAGGTTACAGAGGGATTTTCCCTCTCATATTTTCTCGCAATCCAGAGAGTGTGTAAGCCTGATGTTAATTCCTTTGGACTCGGAAGAGGAAACTGAGGAAAACCAACCCTACTTTGTAGGGGATTGGTCACCATTTGGGAAAGTACCCAATCTAGCAGGGACCTTCCTCGACCCTATATCTAGGGAAGGGTGCGTGAGGGCACTAGAACATCCTTTTGCTACCCCAATCGCTATGACAGAGTGCAAGGAGTGATTTAGTGCCTCCAATTGTCTCTTTCACCCTGACCAACACCCCCGTCCCCTTGGCAATCCTCGTCAGAGTCCGGTGAGTAGGAGGGAGTCGCGACACATTTGTGGCAATCAATTGGACCCCTAGTAAAGTTCGAAGGAGGAAGGTGAAGCCTCCTGCCCCGTTGGCGTGCTCGCAAGTCGACGAGATCAAAAAGTCAACCGCAAGGTTGACCATCGCAACAACGGTTGTGTCGTGAGGTTGAAGAAGGAGATGACCCCACAAAATTATCTGGCTACTCCTCTGTGTCTTCTATCCAGGTAAGGGCAGTCTTGTCCTTCGCATCCTTCTGATCGCAAAATGAGGTGTGCGTATCCTAGGTCATTGGATCCTGAGTGGACCAGCGGACCATGGATTGGGCGATCATCGTTTGTCCAAAATTAGCAAATAAATCAGAGAAAGGAATTTTCTTGCTAAAATCATATATTTTAATAGAAAACTCAGATGAAGAAAGTTAATACATGAAAATTGATCAGAAGATTATGAAGGATACGTTAAAAATAGTTTGGGAACCTAAGTCATTATATTTTTTCAAAATTATATAATTTTGATGATAAAGGATAAATTTAATCTTGCAAATAAGTTAATTCGAGCATTATTAACTTGCTTCATGATAAAGATGGATTTTAACCTATTTTGAAAATGAAATTGCAAGGTTTAGGGTTTTAATCCTAATGTGATGATTAATATGCTTAGAAACCCTAAATAAGAGAAAAAGAAAAGAAAAGTACTTATAATCCAAAATTAGGGTTTCATGTTGTTAAAAGATGATCTTAGAATCTATTATGAAAGAAAGATGAAATAATTAGGGTTTGTAAGTGATTTTATAAAATTAGGGTTTAAAGTAATAAAAATGAAGTGGAACCCTAATTGTGATCAAAACCCTAAAAAGGACTAATAACCCTAGGAAACAACTAGGATTAATAGATCATGATGACATGATTAATGATAGAAAAATTGGATGCCTATTTCAGGATCAACTTGTGTGTGCTTGCTTGGTTTCTTTCTTGGTTGAGTTATTTCTACATTCAAGACAGCTTGACAGGTATCTGGTTAATTATGATTAATCACATTAGTTTCCTGAAGGTTTTTCGAATGATTAATTGCATTGAATGCAACCTATCAGTTGGATGTTCATTCATGCAAATTATAAATTCACTATGATTATCATACTTGTAATATAAATGTGTATTCTCACACCTACATGCTACCCTGATGGATGATGCAAAAAGGTCAAGCCCAGGAGGGAAGACCAATGGGCATCATGAGAGGTGACCCCAGACACCAAGCTCGGGAATTTTAGGTGGTCTATGTTGCATGACTAATGGGAACCATGAGAGGTGACCCTAAGCACCAAGCTCGGGATTGAGAAGGTGGCCTCAAGTCAAACCCTAGAGAGGGTATTCTAGGGTTAGGGAAAAAGCGGTGGAGATTGGCACATTGAAAACGTAAATTGACTTGTTAATTACCTTAGTTGTGATCATTAGTTTGTTAGCCATATTTGTGAGCTTTTTGTTGTCCCCACATACCGGCATGTTTCGATATGCTGATCGACGTTTTGTTTGTCGGCGTTTTAGGTGCAACCTTGAAATGAACAAACAGTAAAGTGACACATTGCAAAAATAAGAAATAAAGTGCAAGTAGGATTAGATAGAATAGATCCAAGCTATGGATAGAAGTAGATTTCTAAAGTTTTTAAAAGGTATGAAAAGTTTTATTTTATACCAGATTTCAGTTTAGTTGGTAGAATTTCATAATTATTATTGATTAATTGTCGAACCTTTGATCCAATTTATTGGGATAATGGCTCTTACCTCTTGGTCTCCCTTAATTGGGGGTTACCAGGAGGTGGGGTCGTTAAAAAATCTCATTAGTCATGATATGAAAATATCAAACCAAGCACACAAATATATTTTAGAGAACAGTGTATCAGACAGACCCACCTTAAGAGTGACACATGGTTTTGTGGTCAAAGTCATCTCTCACAGTGAAGGTGATGATTGTGATTTATTAGACCTGAAATCACTACACTCGTCACATGTTGTTGGGTACGCTTTGACATCATCAAATGCAATCCTGAAACATGGGTTGTTATAACAGTGATGATTGGGTGAATTTTACACATGGGGATAGAATGTGAGTAGTAGATATGGGATTTGTCCCTCCTGTGGGATTATGATACTCTGGACACTTGATTATTGAGACTGAGAAATGCATGTGCATGTACATGTGAAGCAATATATGATATTAAGGTCAAATTATCTCAGAAAGTCTACTCTTAGATCAAGAAACATGGATTGAATGTTGAGAGGATGACCAACCATGCCTCAAGTTTATCCTGGATATCAGAGCAAAGCATTTATACAATCACTGCAACACCTTACAAAAATTGTAGGTTGAAGTTGTTCTTCAACTTTCCATTTCACTTGGGTAGCACTCATGTGCGACTAGGCACCACTCTTTATTTGTGATGCCATAAGCTAGTTATGTACATTCACTGCCAATGTGATATGGGACCTATACACACATAAGAACTCATCTATAAGAGGAGTTTGATCTTGAATGACAATTGAATTGATTACTAAAGTGCTTAGGTATTCAATTCACACAACTGATAGCTTGAATGGCTGATCAGGTCTTCCAAACAACCATCTTACTAAGTGAGACGGCCATTTTGGCAGCCAGACGGGCGTCTAATATAGTTCAGATAGATGTTTGGGGGTTAGTATGATCAGAGATCGCTTTGTCTTAGTTCTGACCTTGAACCGACCGATTCAATGTGATTGAACTGATCAGCTCAACTCAACTCACTAGACGGTCGTCTGGGTGAGTGAGATGGGTGTCTTGCTTGGGTGATATGGCAAGGTTGGGTGGAACAAAGGATCGAGATGTTTCTCAAATAGTTTTGATTTTTCTTTACTTGCAGAACAAGAAAATTAATATGAGATATTAATTGAATTCAAAATAGCCGAATTCGTTTTAGTTTGGGAAATACCAAGCGACTGTTTGGCAGTGCGAGACGACCGTCACACACACCAGACAACTGTTTCGGTGTGCAAAATGGCCATTTTGGATGTTGTAGGTTGTGGAAATTCAAGATCTTTCGGTTCTTTCCACTCTCATACCTTTATCCCAGATCGGATAGCCACTGGGAGCCTTGACCATGGCCTCTGCTATATATAGAGGAGTACTGGGGGCTTCCTAGAGTACAATACAACACAAACAACTAAGAATCAGTTCCTTTGACAATTGTTGTCCTCTCTAGTTGTGATAACCAAGATAGCCTGGGTAAGTCTTACCTGAAAAGGAGGGATAGCCAATGGGAGAGAAAAATTGAGAAGTTGTCATTATGGGAGAACAGGTTGGTGAATAGTACACCAATGGGGAGGACAACTCCTTTCTTTTCGTTCTTGGTAAACGACACAATTTCTAGTTGGTTTGTGTTGACTACTTTAGAGGCAGGAGTCCTTTGGCTACTGCTTGGAGAGAAAAGTCAACCTACAGTCCCTGGCGAGACAACAAGAGTCACTGCAGAGGTTGTGTAGACATTGTTCATGGTGAAGACCAGGAGCTACACAACCACCTTCCAAGAGCAACTTGTCAGTAGTTACAAAGAAGTGAGTTTTTCACTGGACTTGCTCTAGGACTAGGTATAACTCACTAAAACCATCATTCCTATTTTATAGTAGTTGACACAATCTTGTTGTGTTGGGGAATACAGATATATAATTTGTTTTATACATTGTTCATGTATTTCCCAATAGTGGTATCAGAGTCACGTCAATTTACTGTGTTTTAAGATAATCGATATGATCAGATTTTTTATTTTATCCTTCATTTATTGCATACGATGTGAACAATATCCCAAAATAATATATATATATATATATATATATATATATATATATATATACGTGTCTCCGTAAAAGCGGTTTTGATGGTGGATGTGTAGCATGGTTAGGACCTAAATGCTAAATTTGTGTATGGTTGGGTGGTTTGATTCTTGTTTATCTCGGTCTGCATGCCGAGCATATCCCTCCCTCTTCTCATTGTAAAGTTAATGCTTTCTTATCTATGCTCCCCTTGAATGTAACTCGAGGTTTCTCTTATTCAATGTAACAAAGTAGCAATTTGATAGTTTCTTTTCATGCAATGACGTTGAAGATGTTCATTGTCGGTTGAGATGACCAGTTTGTGAGACGAGCCAACTGTCAGAGGATCATGGAGGACAGAGGATGATGGAACCAGATGACCACCTGGAGGCCCAACTGACTATTTTGAAGGATTCCAAACATCAGTTGGACAGGAGGACCAACTGACAAGATGAGAGGGGAGACGATCGGTTCAAAGGTTGAATTGATCTACCTAGATTGGCAAGCACATATCTACATCAACTGTAGGTTCATACATGTGATGTGATGATTGACCAAGGTCATAGTAATTCCTTGTGGTTCCAAGGAATTACAAGTAGACACTGCCATAACTATCACCTTTTGTTTTATATTGCATGTTTACATTGTGTGATACAACATGTATATGATAAATACTACATATGTGGTGATTGGATACATTATATGTATATATATATGATATATATATAAAACCTCTAAATTAAACATATTAAAACTAAGATGCTCTTCAATAGAAATACACATGAAAAAATTAATCGATCAAGCATAGATTTGCACAAAGCATGGTGTGTATCTATTGTATTGGCTATTGGGTCAGGCTTAATTGGTGACCTGGAGAGCCCAGGCCTAGAGGCATGCAGATGATCATGGCAAGGTGTTTCATGCATCATCTATCTAAGAATTACATATGAAGTAATTGGCAAGTTGGCCTACCTAAATAGTCAAGTTGTGGGTGATCGGAAAAAGACGACTCATGACTTGATGAAATATGGATCTTGTCTCATTAGAAAATTATTCGCTGCAATTTTCCAAATTAATACTTGAGGGTTGTCAATTTGAATAGAATAATGAAAAGGATAATTAATTAAAGACCTAATTGTTATCACCCAAATTTTAATCAAATCAAATCAAAATTGAGTTTTTGAAAAAATTGTAAATTCTTTTGTAGAATCAAATGGCCACACCAAAAAATCACTTTTCTCTTTGATCGGTCCTCAAGAAGGACAATCTTATTGGGAACAACTTCCACAACTGGTTCAAGACGTTGAGAATTGTTCTCATGTAGGAGCGCAAGCTCTATCTCTTGGAAATGCCAGAACCAGAGGAACCTACTCCAAATGCTCCAAGGATGGCAAGGATGCTTATAAGAAGCACACTGAGGATGTTGTGGATGTCAAATGTCTGATGCTTTGTTCAATGAACCATGAGTTGGAAAGGCAACATGAGACCATGAGGGTGATTGAGATGGTCACACATCTCAAGAACATGTATGAAGATCATGCAAGATAAGAGAGGTTTGATGTCTCCAAGGCACTATTCAAATGTCACTTGGCAGAAGGAGATCTAGTAGGTCCTCATGTGCTCAAGATGATTGGGTATGCAGAGAACCTAACCAGACTGGGATTCCCTTTATACCAAGAGTTGGCCACTGACGTGATTCTATAGTCTCTGCCTGAGTCATATAGTCAGTTTGTCATGAACTATAACATGAACTACTTTGACAAGTCATTGACAGAGTTGTTGGGCATGTTGAGAACAGCTGAGACACATCTGATGCAGGACAAGCCCAAGTCTGTGATGGTGATCAACAAGACAAAGGGGAAGTCTAAAGGCAAAGTCAAAGATAAGAAATGTTCTAAAGCTAGCCAGAAGCCCAAGTCTTTAGATCTCAAGGTAAAAGGTGGAGTATAGAAACAAAGAAGTGATTGTCACCATTGTCACCATCCTAGACATTGGAAGAGAAATTGACCAGTTTGGTTAGAGGAACTAAAGAAGAAGTATGGCGTTGAGGCCTCCACATTAGGTATAAACAACATAAGATAAATTTTATTACTTCTTTATTTTGGTATGCGATACCAAATAGAGATCTGACATACTGATGTGTAGGATCTAACAAGATGTAAAGGCCTTCATGGAGGGATGAAGATGGAATGGGCAAAGAAAATGTTGTGGAAGCCACAGTCTACATTTAAACTTATCTTAGTCCAATGGGCATGTCATAGAGTTACTAGAACTGCTATTTCATTATGCCATTAGAATAGAAACATTTTTTTATGGATCTTGTATGGACAAGGATGATTATCAATAAAGAGTCATCAGGGTTTCTATTTCAAAGATGTGATCTTATATGGCATTGGCCCAAAAACATCTTATGATATTTATGTGAAGTGATCCAAAGATGAAATTTTATACCAATGGAATAAAATTTATAACTCAACATTATCATTAGCATTAGTCATCTTGTATGTACACATAAGAAATGCATACCTAGAATACATATTTATGTTGATCTAGATTCCCTTGGTTATTGAACCTAAGGAAACATGAAAAGTCCTACTTACACACAATATGACATGACATTCTTCACTACATGTACTGGGAGGATAATTATTCCATTAGACCTCATGCATATGATGCATGAAGATCTTATGGAATGAATGATATAGATCAATAATAATACTTCATTTTGATTTACTAGTAATATGATGATATGTACCAAATGAAATGAAAGCATCAATCTCTTGAAAATGTTCGAGGAGATTGTAAATGAAGTATACCATTGATGAAAGTATTAAGATACTTTGATATCATCAAATGTAGAAAAACTTTATATCAATATCTTCGGTACCTTCATGAATGAACTGTGATAATGTATCACATGACAATCCGTCTAAACATGATGATGTGTCATAAAGAAGGATTTATACCATAATGAATCATGATACAATTATCAATTAATCTAATCTTCTCACATCGTCATAAATATATATACATATCACTAAATAATGTACCATCAGAATGGTTTGAAAGGACATCATATTTGATATGATTTGCGAATGTCCCGATAGGTCTAAAGGATTGAAGCCCACCTTGAGAAAGTAGTTTCTTGAGAAGTTTTATTCATAAACCATGATTGTTGAACATTACTATTAATCTCAATCCAATAACAAAATTGTTTTGTTAATAGGATAACTGAGTTCTTAAAAGATTCAGTGGGAGTAGAAGTAATACTCAAAGTGTTTGAGATCAACAATATGGGTATAATGAGGATAGTGAGAATCACAAGTTGTTGTGGAATCTCAGGTTCATCATATAACACAGTACAACATAGTTCTACTAAAACACATTTGAGATTGAAGGACTGTGAATCTAACAATTCAGATGGGTTGGTCATACAGGATGAGCCAACTAGTCAACTAGAAGCTATTTTTTAGTGATATGGGATCCATGTAAGCTAATAAGGTCAGACCTTGATAGCGCCACCTAAAGGGGTAATACCCAAAAGGTGCAATAGTGTCTTATGATCAAGACCTACATATATAACATAAAAGAAAAAATTGGTTGAATAAATCAAGTTGGAATTGTTGAACATGATAGAAATTCGTTTACCAATTGTCATGCTTGTTGTTGTAGTTAAAATGGACTATGATATTTTGCATATGAAAAATGGAAATTGGATTCCTTAAGGGAATACATTAGAGGATGTGTATGTGACACAACCTAAAAGGTTTCACAACTTCATGAATGCAAATGAAGTCTATAAACTACAAAGTTCAATTAGGATTTAAATAAGAACCTCAGAGGTAGGATTTTATGAATTGATTAGAGAGCCAAAGAGCTTGACTTGAATCAAGGCAATAGATGAAATATGTGTTTACAAAAGATTTAGTGGGATCATATATGAATATGCCACATATGATGAGGAATAACATCTCAATATTGTGAGTATTGAGAACTGGCATGAAAACTCCTTTATCAATGAAGGATAAGATGAAACATTTTATGAGATAAGGACCAAGACCTACAAGATAGTTCTTGAAGGTTTCATAATGGAAGTTTAAGCACGTACAATAGCAGTGTGTTGAAAGAATTAAACATGGAAAGATTCAATGAGAGAGAATTAAGATTAGTCTCTTCTGAACCCTATATTCCAATTCTTGTGAAGAATGGAAGTATCATGCATAAGATTCCATGGGCTAGCTCAATAGTGGATCTATCATGTAAGCTATTAACAAGCTTATCCCATATAATCTTATATGTATTAGACATGACTAGATGACATTGTTACAATAGTGGAGCTAATTGTTAGGTAAGGAATATGAGATACCATATTACAGCAGTTTCATCTCAGTGCGAAGAGATATGAAACATGCAATATAAAAATTATAAGCGAAGTGTTGCTAACCCATTAAATTAGCACTAGGGCAGCAGAAGCATGTTGGACATGGTTAGATCACTAAGGATGAGATTCATTGGTGATTGGCTCTAAGTGCAAGTGGAGTCTGTTGTTAAGGTTTCCCATAGATAAAATCATATGATGATTGACATGGCATAATTAACTAAAAGGATTGGATTAATAATAACATATATAAATGCAAACTTCTAATTCATTTGTTTCACTCAGTTATGGGATAATGAGGATACATCTTGAATTTCTATAGAGCTATAGTACTCAATGACGTATGTTGTCAAGTGCCTACCCTTGTGATGAGATTATACAAATGTTAAGAGTACATACACATATTCTCATTCTGTCCATGATTAGTTTTTATTGTGGAAGGTTGATAGACAACAATAACACATAAGATCAGAGTGTGAGTTGGTTGATGACTAAATCTCATTAGTCATGATATGGAAGTATCAAACCAAGCACACAAATACATGTTAGAGAACAGTGTATCGAACAGACCCACCTTGAGAGTGACACATGGTTTTGTGGTCAAATTCATATCTCATAATGAAGGTGGTGATTATGATTCTTAGACCTAAAATCACTACACTCATCACATGTTGTTGGGTACGCTTTAAAATCATCAAATGTAGTCCTGGAACATGGGTTGTGACAAGAGTGATGCTTGGGTGACTTTGACACATGGGGATAGACTATGAGTGATAGATATTAGATTTGTCCCTCTTACGGGAGTATGATACCCTAGCTACTTGATTAGTGAGACTAAGAAACACATGCACATGCATATGTGAATCAATATATGATATTGAGGTCACATTATATCATATAGTCTGCTCTTTGTTCAAGAAACATGGATTGAATGTTGAGAGGATGACCAACCATGCCTCGAGTTCATCCTGGATATTAGAGACAAAGGAATTATACAATCACTTCAACACCTTATACAGATTGTAGGTTGAAGTTGTTGTCCAACTTTCTATTTCACTTGAGTAGCACTAATGTGTGACTAGGCACCACTCTTTGCTTGTGATGTCATAAACTAGTTATAGACATTCACTACCAAAATGATATGGGACCTATAGGGTCACACACATAGTAACTCATCTAGAAGAGGATTTTGATCTTGAATGACAATTGAATTGATTATTAAAGTGTTTAGGTATTCAATTCACGCAACTGATTGCTTGAATGGCTGACCATGTCTGCCAAATGACTATCTCACTAAGTGAGACAGCTGTTTGGGTAGCCATACGGGTGTCTCATGTAGTTGAGATGGCCATTTGGGGGTCAAGCTGATCAGAGATTGATTTGGTTTAGTTTTGACCTTGAACTGATCAGTTCAATGTGATTGAGCTGATCGGCTTGACTCAACTCACCAGACGACTGTATGGGTCAGTGACACCGGTGCCTCGCTTGGGTGAGATGGCCTGGTTAGGGGACACAAAGGATCAGGATGTTTCTCGAATAGTTTCGATTGTTCTTTACTTGACAAATAAGGAAATTAATATGATATATTAATTGAATTTGAAATAGCCAAATTCATTTCAGATTGGGAACTATCAAATGGCTATTTGGTAGTTTGAGACGACTGTCTCGCATACCAGATGACCGTACAGGTGTGCAAAATAGTCATTTTAACTATTGCGGGTTGTGAAAATTCAAGATCTTCCGGTTCTTTCCACTCGCGCACCTTTATCCTGTATCGAATAGCAACTGAGAACCTTGACCCTAGCCTCTGCTATGTATAGAGGGGTATTAGAGGCTTCCCAGAGTACAATACAACATAGACTGAGAATCAGTTCCTCTGACAACTGTTGTCCTCTCTGGTTGTGGTAAAAAAGAGAGCCCAGGCAAGTCCTTCCTTAAAAGGAGGGATAGACAACGGGAGAGAAAAATTGAGAAGTTGTCATTGTGGGAGAGTAGGTTGGTAACTAGTACACCAATGGGTAGGACAACTCCTTCCTATCCATTTTTGGTGAATGACAGGAGTTCTAGTTGGTCTGTGTAGACAACTTTAGAGGCAGGAGTCCTTTAGTTGCTACTCATAGAGCAAAGTCAATCTACAGTTCGTGGCGAGACCACATGAGTCACTACAGAGGTTGCACACACATTGTTCGTGGTGAAGACCAGGAGATGTACAACCACCGTCCAAGAGAAACTTATCAGTAGTTGCAAAGAAGTGAGTTTTGTCACTGGACTTGCTCCAGGACCAGGTATAACTTGCTAAAACCATCCTTCATATTTCATAGTAGTTGATACAATCTTGTTGTATTGGGAAATAAAAATAAATACATTTTTTTTCTTCTGCTGCTATACTATGTGCCCGTATTTCCCAACAGTACATTCTTTTTAGAGAACTTATTGTTCGTAATGGAAGTACATCCTAAAAGTCTTGAAGGACTCTAGGATGATAAATTCTAAGCCTATTTCTTCACCCATGGAATGTCACAACAATGTCTGACTAGGGGGGTCCTTTTCTTGTCCTGACCAATACCGACAAATAGTTGGGAAACTTATTTATCTCATATTACTCAGACAGATTTTTCTTTTGTTTTTAGTATTTTTAGTGTTTTTAGTCAACACATGGCTAAAACTCTTGTGTTCCATTGGAGTCAGGTACAACACATCCTATACTATATGAAAGGTGAACTCAAAAGAGGTCTCCTTTGCAAGAAGCCATAATCTCCATATATTTTATTAAACTGCTATGCAATTGGTAATTGGGATGGAGATGTGAACGACATGATATCTATTTATGGATTTTGCATTTGCTTAGAGGGGGTCATCCTGTCAGTAGGAGTAAGAAGTAGTTTGTTGTTCCTCTTTCCAATACTAAGGTGGAATATCATCCCACAACACACACCTATTGTGATATTCAATGGGTGACATCTATTACTTGAGAGTTAGATTTTCCTCTCTCTTCTCCAACAACTCCCAAGTGTGATAATTAAGAAACTATTTATACAACTAAAAAACCAATTTTTCATGAATGTACTAAGTACATTGAGGTTGACTGTCACTTCATGAAAGTCCCAGATTGTGGCAAGAAGATGATTATGCCATATGTAAAGAATGAAGAGTAGACTACTGATATTTTCACCAAACCTATCCCACATTCATCCATCTCCTATATGTGTGGCAAGTTGGGAATACTCTATGTGTACTCTATAGCTTGAGGGGTAGAGTTGGTGGTATTTTCTATTATTTATTTTCACATGTATTAGCTTGATAACCTCCTATTTTAGTAGTTTATCTTAGTCTTTTTCTTTAGTTTTCCATACTCTTTCTACATTTATATTGTACTTAAACCTAATTTTACCCTTTTTTGTAAATACATCATCAAACTAACTTTTCCTTTTATAATTGCAGAAAAAGCACAAAAAAATAACAAAAGAATAAACCAGCCCAAGGGTCGAGTGGATCCAAACGGTCCCAAGACCGCATGGAGTTCAAACGGTCCCGAGACCGCATGAAGCCAAACGGTTCCAAGACCGCATGGAGTTCAAACGGTCCTAAGACCGCATGGAGTTCAAACGGTCCTAAGACCGCATGGAGTTCAAACGGTCCCGAGACCGCATGAAGCCAAACGGTTCCAAGTCCGCATGGAGTTCAAACGGTCCCGAGACCGCATGAAGCCAAACGGTCCCAAGACCGCATGGAGTTCAAACGGTCCCGAGACCGCATGAAGCCAAATGGTCCCAAGACCGCATGGAGTTCAAACGGTCCCGAGACCGCATGAAGCCAAACGGTCCCAAGACCGTTTGAGCCCAAACGGTCTCAAGACCGTTTGACGCCAAACGATCTCAAGACCGTTTGACGCCAAACGATCCCAAGACCGTTTGAGCCCAAACGGTCTCAAGACCGTTTGAGCCCAAACGGTCTCAAGACCGTTTGACGCCAAACGATCCCAAGACCGTTTGACGCCAAACGATCCCAAGACCGTTTGAGCCCAAACGGTCTCCAAACCATTTGGATCTCACTCAAAGCCTATAAATAAGATCTCAGGGCCGTCCATGAAAAGAGTCCAGACGTCCAGAGGCTGCCTCTCTACTACCAGAACAACTCCATCCATCACTCGAGGCTGCCGGTCTGAGACTCACATCCATTGCAAGCTACTCTCTCTCTCTCATCAACAAGGAAGGTGAGAGGAGAAGATCCGTCATCAAGCAAGCTACAAGGGGTGGAGATCGTTGCTCTCTCCACCAAGGGTTCAACCTTCTCTCCTAGTGGAGATGATGTTCTTTCTATCTCTTCTTGCCTCCTTCTTTGTTGCTCCCTCTATGAGGAGCGAGTAGTTCCATCCACTGGGGCGTGGGGACTAGCCCCGCTGCCCATGTTTTGTATTATGTACTGTAAAAAGAGATGTTATCATTTCGTTTTAATACTAAATCGTTTCACACATGCTTGAATGATGGCCACGTTCTTGTATGCATTTATTGTCTTTCGTTGTGGTTTGTCTACGACCGCTATCGAGGCTTGAATACCGATTTAGTGTTGGTTTCTGGTGTGTGTTTCCACCACGCATCCGTTTCGGTGTCTAGAAGTGTATCTCAAAGAGTGGAGTAAACTCACTATCATATGGCACACTCCCATCTGTATGGAAGAGACCTTTGGTAAGTCGAGGAACACACTTTGCGAGGGGAATGATGTAAAGCATGTGACCATTCGTTCGGGGATGGCTGGCGTTGCATTATTTCCGCACTTCTCGTAGCTAGGTTATCCCTCACCGGAAACTAGGCCTACAAAGACGCTATTCGATTTGATAATTATCGCTCGCTTGTTAGTTTTAGATGTACGTTTCATGAGGTTGAGTAAGATTCTCTTTTCGGAGACTACACCCTTCAGTGACGCGTAGGATGTACCGTATTAGAGTTACTTAACCCTTGAAGGATGAGATGCATTGCCCTTTTCTTATATGGGCATTGGTCTTGTGGAACATCAAAGGGTGCAATGCATCGCTCTTGTCTTATGTGGGCATCGGTCTTGTAGAACACCCTTGGATGCAACGCATCGCTCTTGTCTTATAAGGCATCGGTCTTGTGGAAACATCCATGCATCTAGCTTATAAGTCTTGCTTAGTACATATAAAATGCGTGCGTAGCGGTGGTAAATACCTGCTTAACCCCAGTGATTCATCATCATTTGTTAACTTTTAAGATTTACTTGCTTTATTTACTTTCTTGCTTTACTTTCTTTGTGCTTAGTTTAAAACAACCAAATCAAACCTTCGATCTAAATATCAATCTTTAAGTTGTTAAGTAAAAGCTAAACGTTTTCCATCTTGACTTCGTCAAGACCGTTGTCCCGAGGATTCGACCCTTAACTATACTACGATAAGACTTCCACATGTCTTAGCACATGTGGGTGGAGTCTTCACCATAGTAATAGCAAGGCTAAACTTAGAGACTCATCATCTCTAGGATTTTTAGTGGTGTTGCAAATTAAAACTCCATCAAAAAATTGGTGCCGTTGCCGGGGACAACGGAACTTTTTAGCTTTCACTTACCAATCTCTTGGTTGATTAGGATTTTACACCTTTTTCGTAATAACCAATCCAATATTTCTTGATCTTTTTCATTTCCCTCCATCTTTCCTAAACTTGAGATTTTCCTTCTACTCAGGTAGAAAACGTGTATGCAACCCCCGCATAGCATCGGATTCTCCCCTGAACCAGAATACGATTCTGAGGTAGAAAGAAGTTTTCACCGAAGGAATAGACTAAACCGCCAAAGAGCCAGACAGATGGCCGAAGAGCAACGCCTTGTTGCAGAAAGAGTCAACGCAGCCATAGCAGCACAACGAACACAACTCATTGCTGACACTCGTGCTCAGGTGCAAGCTGAGATCCGAGCTGAAGTACAGGCACGCATCCAAGCAGAGCAAGCTGCTGCTCAACTCGCGTTAAGAAACAAGCAACTTCGGGATTACGCCGTCCTGAAGAATTACGAAGATAACCATCCGGTCCGGCCTCCGATCATTAACATCCCACACTTCGAGATCCGGACCCAATGGATTCAGATTATGCAAGGGATTTCTTTCTCTGGAAGTTCTGGAGACGACTGCATGGACCACCTGAAACGGTTTAAGGCATTATGCCGACTGGTCCCACAAGCTGGCATCGCTTTCGACGCAATAATGCTCCATCTGTTTCATTTCACTCTATCTGGAAGGGCCTTAAGTTGGTATAATTCATTGGATAGAGAACCCATTATTACCACCTGGGCCCCTCTAGAGGAGAAATTCCTGGAGAAGTTTTTTCCACCCTCGCTTACTTACGAAATCAGAGGGCAGATCAACCATTTCTCTCAACTTCTTGGAGAGACCCTCTCTGAGGCATGGGAAAGATTCAAAGAACTTCTTCGAAAATGCCCTCATCATGGGATTTCGCAAAATCAACTGATTGAGACCTTTTATCGGGGGGTAAATGATGACATTAAACAGTTCCTAGATTCCTCATCTGGAGGAAATTTCATGCGGAAAAACTATGAAGACGCCTGGAAGATCGTCACTTTAGGGGCTGAAAACCAGTCCAACTGGGGGCGAACAGCCGGAAAAGGCGTCCTCAAAGTCTTTAAAGCTGAGGAAACCACGGAATTAAAGTCAATAGCAGAGGCTCTGAAAGCAATCGCCCATAAACAGCAAACCCTTGAATCATCTCTAGGGGAATTCAACAAGAAACAAACCCCGCAGCTGCATCAAGTCAAAGCTGTCACAGGTTCCTGTGAAGCTTGTCATGCATCAGATCATCCGACCTTATCCTGCGGAATGCTCTATAGTGTGATGATGGATCTTCATCCACCACCACAACCCTATGAGGCCATCACTAATCAGATTGAAGATCAGACTCCGGAGCAAGTCAACTCTATCCATACTATTCCCGGGCAAGTCTACTATAATCCCAGTCAACCAAGGAACCATCCTGGATTCCAGTATGGGAACCCTTCTGGGACTGCAAACCCGCAACACCAGACTCAAGGGGGATTTGACAGTAGGTTGCCTCCTGGGCTATCAAACAATCAAGGGAATCCAAGAAACAACTTCCCTAGGGTTAACTACCCTAGAAATCAGTCAGCCTACTACCAGTACACTCACCCCCCGCTTCACCCACAATTGCACGTTCAACAATACCAACAACAAAATTCTCAGAAGAATATTACCACGCAGCCGGAAGATGAGCTATCTTCAATAAGACAGATGCTGCAATCTCAGCAAACCATGCTGGCCAACCAACAAGCCCAACAAAAGGCAGTTGAAACACAGCTTGCACAGATTGCTGCACAATTGAAGCCTTCGGCTGGCACTTTCGCTGGACAACCCGAATTAAATCCGAAACATGGGCTGAACAAAGATCAGCAATTAAATATGCCAGCAGTATAACAAGTCTTAGCTTCGTCGAGCCAGCGACATAAAACCAAGGCGCTTCTTGGGAGGCAACCCAAGACCTGAACATCAATTTCTCTATTTTCTAGTTTTATTCTCTCTTAATTTTGTTTTGCTTTCTTTAAGTTCTTTTGTTACTAAATCTAAAAAAATACAAAAAAATCTACATAATAAAAACTACAAAAACAATATATAAAACAAACAAAATAAAATCCATAAACCCAAAAATATATATATATATATATATATACACAAATATATATATATATACTCAAAAACACAAAAATATATAACCCCTTTTGTTACCTCCAAACGGTCTTAAACCCGTCTGGGACCAAACGGTCTCGAAACCGTTTGGGACCAAACGGTCCTCAAACCGTTTTGGACCAAACGGTCCTCAAACCGTTTTGGACCAAACGGTCCTCAAACCGTTTGGGACCAAACGGTCCTGAAACCGTTTGGGACTAAACGACCTTGAGACCGATTGGGACCAAGCGGTCTTCAAAACCGTTTGGAATACGATAGACCACCAACCAATCACTATATATATATACCATCCCTACTCCATCTTTCTCTCTTCGAATCTTCGAATTCTCCAGAGCGTTCGTGCGAAGAGTCTTCTTCCTGCTACTGTTGCATTCGCCCTAGCCGCTCACCCGTTCGTTCGACCTTCTCCTGCAAGGTAGTCCGGCGACTCCAAACACGCCGCTCACGCCGACGTTTCCTGCACCGCCATCACAGCCGTCGTCGAACAAAGTTCTCCGACCCCTCTGTCGCCTTCGTCACCGCGCCATTGTGTCGCTACCACCACTGAACCAGTCGCCGTCTCCTCGACCATCGCGCAACGTCTCTTTCTCCGCTATCACCGTCGCTACTCCGATTCCTCCGCCGCTTCCATCGCCGTCACCATTTTTCCTATCGTCTTCGTCATCATCGAGGTCGCTGGCGCGCTCACCTTCGCGTCGTTTCGCCTTCCCCTACGCCGGCAACCTGCGACTCTTCGTTTTCCAAACGGTTTTCCAAACGATCTTGAAACCGTTTGAGACCAAACGGTCTTGAAACCGTTTGAGACCAAACGGTCTTGAAACCGTTTGAGACCAAACGGTCTTGAAACCGTTTGAGACCAAACGGTCTTGAAACCGTTTGAGACCAAACGGTCTTGAAACCGTTTGAGACCAAACGGTCTTGAAACCGTTTGAGACCAAACGGTCTTGAAACCGTTTGAGACCAAACGGTCTTGAAACCGTTTGAGACCAAACGGTCTTGAAACCGTTTGAGACCAAACGGTCTTGAAACCATTTGGAATCAAACGGTCCTGAAGCTAAGAAACTTCTAAATTGTTTCTTAATCTAAATCGTTTCAATCCTCTTTTCTAACTAAGAAACTTGTATCTTTTTCAGAAATGGCATCAAACAAGACTTCCGGATCTGCCCCTGCTCTGACAAGGGAGCAGATGATGGAGGAGCGAGAAAAGCTCGTGCAAATCAGGGACACCTACAACACCACTGGAGTTGCCCCTCCAAAAATCAAGATCATTGACGTCCTATGCGAAATAACCCGCCTTACCCAATGCTTGGGTGAGGCTCCTGAAGAAGACATTGAACACATTTCCTCGGACGACGACGAAGGTTCGGATTACATACCGAACCCCGATGAAGACTCCTCTGCCCAAGGGACAGAGGGAAAACGCAAGGCTGCAAAGGCTGCATCTGGGCAGCCTCCAAAAAGAGCAAGAAAACAGGTCCACCCTTCATCCGCCATGGACCAACCCTTCGCTAAACCATCCACATACGCTGCTACCATCATCACCCCTGCAGCTACCATCCCTACCACTTTCATTCCCATTACTGCTCCAATTCCACCTCCACAAAACCTATTCATCCAATCTTCCATCTCCATCGACAAAACCCTCAAACCGACTAAGTATGTTTGCTCCAGCATACTAGTCAAAATGGGAATTCAAGACCGCATCTTCAGCGTACTAAAGAAAGCCAGCCTCGCCAGGTTGTGCTCATTACCTGAAGTATCATACTTTGAACCTACGGCGGAATTCTTCTCCTTTCTAAGAAAGGAGCCCGTTGACATCACTGATAGGTCACGGGATGGGGGTGACAGAAGAATTGTCACCCAGATCTTTGGTAGCAATGTCGTCCTGACAGAAAATATGCTGAATTCTATGTTCATCGACAACACGGAGCAGCTACAAAAGGCCAAGCTAGTGGGAACCGATCACCCAGAATTCGACCGCCATACATTCTGGAAAAGCTTAACCGGACTTCCCATCTACGACGCAAAAACCTGTAAAGCGTCCAACATACATTCCGGATTTGTGCGCACTTTGCACAAAATCCTATCTGGCGCGCTTTTTCCAAGATCGGAAGGAGGAAACGTCACAATATCTGACCTCTTTGTCCTCTGGTCTATCCTCAACGACAGGCCAATAAACATTGGACGATTGATGGTCCAGAAATTTTCTGCTGCCCTAATAGGGAAAGAGATCTGCTTGGGGGGCCATGTCACTTCCATTATAAAATTCCTTAAGATGGACAGGCTACTACCCAAATGCACGCTAATCAAGGGCGACATCCTTACGAACGAGCAATCTCTGAAAAACTCGTTCATAATCAAAGAAAAGGACGGGAAAATACACTATGTATTCTGCCCGATGGTTAAATCTTCAAGAATCCTCCTTCCGCTACCAGAGCTAGCACACTATGACATGACACAGCTCTTGTTTTCTGACGACGAGCTTACTAAGTTGCTGGCTTCGGTCAAACCCACCGAGAAAGAAAAAACTGCGGGTCCAACCGAGATGAGTATTACAGCCCCGACAGCACGACTTACAAAGATCCCTGTCAAACGGCTCTCTAGAAGGTCATTACAGGCCAAGCAGCTGTCGGAGACGCCAACATCCCACCCCAACCCGGAAGTTGAGCATCTCAACGATGAAATTATCACAACATCCTCCCTTGACTCTTTCATCCAGAGTCTACACGAGCAGCTCTCCACTGCTCCCACCACCGCCTTCCCCTCCACCTCCACCTCCACGCCAACATTCACATCCACCTTTCCACCCTCCCTAACATCAGGCTTCCCTTTCCCCACCTCCATGCCTGATTTCACCACCTTCGCCTCCGCTTCCACATCAGCATTCACATCCACTTTTTCACCCACCCCAACATCGGGCTTACCTTTCTTCACCTCCATGCCCGACTTCACCATCCCCACCCCTTCATCATCAATTCCACCACTCTTCACATCCGCCACCACCCCGACACTGCTGGTGACCTCATCAACAGTCACTACGCAGTTCGGGCCTTCATCAGTGTCTTTCCCGCAAGACTCTACCACCATCCCACATAGGCCCCAGCCACATCACCCTTCCGCCTCTGGGGCCCCCTTTACTAACATCGGTGAAGAATTCGGCCGTCAATTTGACGCTGTCCGACACCTCCTCGCCGACCCTTCTAACTTATTACATTCCATTTTTTCTTGTGTACAGGATTTAACTAAACAGGTAACCAGGATCGACAATCAACATCAAGCTCTTCCTGTCGTCCTGCAAGGTATTCAGCAACGACAGGATGAAGTGGCTAGGCAAGTTGAACATATCAACAGCCACACCAACAACCTGCCGGACCTGATCCTTGGGGCAACGCGTCAGCAAGAAGCTACGACGAGAAAAGTCGACGAGATCTCGACCCAGACTCACCCTCTGCAAGAGAATCTCTGCACGCTCGCGCAAAACCAAGACAAGCTAAGCTCGCGTCTGGCTACCATCGACGAAACAATTACGCAGCTCCACCATCATCAAGAGGAGGCTACCATTAATGAAATACAACAACTACGCGCCCAAGTCACAGATCTAACTGCACGCCTCCTCTCCGCCGAGGACAGATATACAGATCTCAAAGAAGGCCACGACGCATTGCTCGAAAAACACGAGCATCTGCAAGTGGCTTTCGATGAGCTACATGCCACTCACCGGCGGTGCAAAAAGCTGTCCAATAAGAAGAAAACAGACGAAGCTGCGACTGACAATGACAATGATGATGAAGAAGAAGAAGACTCCGATTCATCTGCTGACTCCAATAAAGACACACCTCCAGGAGACAAGCACGATGATGGCGAAGATCCAGGGAATGCTGCAGAACCCTCCCACAAAGGGTCCGATAAAGGTCACCAGGAAAGTGACTATCACCCCAAGTCCCCACAGCACGATAACGTCAACATTTCTTATGGGGACCAATTCTTTGATTACTCCGCTATGGGGTCAATGGGAGAAACCGCCAAAGATGCAGCATTCACTGAGCTCCAACAGTGCATACAAGGAGCCAGCGCTACCTCGCCAAAAACTCCCCTTCCCTTCTCAACACCTTCTCCCCCTCACCTGGACGATGCGGACCGAGTGAGTCTAGATACAGACGAAGATCTTGACTCCGCCTCCGACCAGGATGACAATATCACAGGCCATGAAGAAGCCTTCGCACAACCCGCCTCCCCTCCACCACAAAACCTCCCCCCGCCCCCCCCCCCCTCTTCCACAAAAAATGCATGATCTTGACAGGACAGCCATCTCTACTTTAGATGCTCAGGACATTTTCATCCTGAACACTATAGTAGACGATGCAAAAGCGGGGGACGATACAATTTACATCAATACAAAAACCAGGCGTACGTTGACACGTGAAGATTTTCGTTGCATCCTTCGACCCCGGTCTACGATGCCGCTGTCAATTTTTCGTGTCCTCCTCGCCAACTGTATAGAAATATATAAAAGTAAAAAACGGATACAACCAGCCTTCAACGCCTCACCTGCACTGTCTCTCGGCCTTTTACACAAGAGCCTGCAGGCGAGGTCGATTGAGCGGCTGCGTGTCGGATTAGCACGTCGGGCACACTATATCACGCTGCCTTTCCAAGTCTCGGGACACTGGCTCTTTATGATAGTGGACACCGCAGCAAGGGACGCCAAAGTCTACAACTTCAATACCGCCGAGCTACCATCCGGCATAATCAACTTTATCGGAGACGCAGCAGGTGAAGCTCGGTGTATACCCTTCCGGCTGCTTAAAGTAATCTGGGCTGTACGCCCTTCTCTTCGCCAAGATTGGAGCCAACCATGGTTTAGAATCTTTAACCTTCCAGTTCAAGCCACCACGGGATCCGGAGACAGCGCCTTCTACACCATCAGACATATTCAAGCGCTTAACCAGGAAATCCCATTCACAGACTTGGCAGCTGAAGACTTCCATTCGCTACGAGGACGCTACGCCATGGAACTCATCTGTGACAGAAGATTTTTCAACGATCCGACTATGTCACCAGATGATGTTCCACAGTATCTTTACTCAGCTGTGCAACGTCGCCAGCGGCGACCTTTCCGCCAAGTTCTGGAAGAGTCAGAACAAAACAAGTTGCCCACAGAAGACACCAGCAAGAAAGACCCCGCGTACACAATTACACCAACTTTTCCTGATTTCGATCGCGATTCCTGCAAGGGTCTAAACGACCTTGAAATACGCATAATCATGGCAAAACTCTCCATAGAAAAAGACGGCATCGTCTTCATGTCTCAAGACATTATCGTAATGGCCGATTCTTTGCGTGAAACTCTACAAGATAAGGGACAACTTTCTTGCAGCCTCATGGCCGCTTACCAATCTCAGATTGGCCAACACAATCCCGACACATATATGGCGTCCCCGTACATGAAAGATGATCTGCTCAAACTGAAAAACTTCGGCACAATAGAACAATTGACTGCATATCTTCAACATACAACGCCGAAGTTCATCATGCTACCGATCCTACATCAAGGGCACTGGCTTCTTCTGGCAACCAATCTCCACACCGGAACAACTACAATATACAACAGCTCCGACAGCCAGTTCAATGCCCGTCAACGACAATACGTCGTAACGCCCAAGACGCCGACAGAAGAAATGGTAAAGGAGTGTGCTATGAAATTAATCGAACTTCTGAGTCAGCACACTAGGGCATACAGCACTGAGCACTTCAGCCGCCCCGCCTTCTGCCATAAATGCCCCCAGCAAATACGACAATCCAACGACTGTGGCTTCCACGTCCTCTACTGGATGTACACTATAATCGTTCTCCAAAGACCAGTGGAGGAAATGACGGACGTGGACTACCACGCCTTACGTGGGCAGTTCGCATCTACACTTCTGCATTCTCCAGGGGCAACCGACAATCTACCTTAACCTGCAGCCCTTGTTCTAATGTTTTCTCAACCTATCACTTTGCCACTCTGGGGACAGAGTGTGTGATAAGTTAGGGGGGGGATACATTAGACAAGGGCTAGGTATCAACTTCTATACTCCCTTCTTTTTCTCTAAACACTTTCCATACATTTCTTTCGTTTTACAAATTCTTTTTATTCTTTCAAGATTCTTTTTACAAATTCTTGTTAATCACCTCAACTAACTCTAGAATCATGTTAGTCTCTACAAGTATTTAGCACGTAGACATCAAATGGCGATTTATCAACCCCCATCCACTATGGATCCTATATTTGTGCTCCAATTCTTTATCTGACTCTCCATAGGTCAAAATCAGGGCAGAAATAGGCCGAGATCTCAAGGATGAGAGGGAAATCAGGCAAATTCCAAGTCAAAAAGATCTGTAAGTGGACCACAAACCAAATAAGTGCATGCTGAAAAACTTTAAGAACAACTTTCCTCTCTTCAAAATAAAAGAGGCTTGGCCGCCCAAAATAAATCCTCATCCCAAAACCCAAGCCTGTGAGTTTTTGAATAAAAGCCAGAGAGACGAATAAAATCAGGAGAGTTGTGCCACGAATAAGGACCTATATAAAGAACTGATAAAGGGCTCACCCGGCCGGCACATTCCGCTGCCCTCACAAAGGCAGATGCGTCGCGTCCGGTAGTGAAACCCTAAAAGTTCCAAGTATATGAAAAGGCTAATAAAGGACTTGCCCGGCCGGTACATTCAGCTGCCCTCATAAAGGCAGATGTGTCGTGTCCGGTAGTGAGATCCTAAAAAGCATAGACAGCCCTTCCCCCACTCGAAGGGGAGTTACACTTCAAAGCCTTTAGCCAACCCTCATACCCTCTCTAGCTTCCAATAGGTTTCCAGAGAGGTATAAAGTTGATTAGAGTCAAAAGCATGCACAAAATAAATGTGGTCCCAAGGCGAACTTTGAGATATGGAAAAACCTGAAATCCAAGCAACTCTCGAAATCCAAAATATCAAGGCATGCAATAAGCCTCGATACGACCCCTGGGGAACTCAGGTCAAGAATTGAAGCAAGAGTATGGGGAAATTTTAATTAAGATCGCCGCGCCATTTCATGTCTCAGCTCTATCTAACTTGAGGACAAGCTAGACTCTAAGTTGGGGGGGTGATAACCTCCTATTTTAGTAGTTTATCTTAGTCTTTTTCTTTAGTTTTCCATACTCTTTCTACATTTATATTGTACTTAAACCTAATTTTACCCTTTTTTGTAAATACATCATCAAACTAACTTTTCCTTTTATAATTGCAGAAAAAGCACAAAAAAATAACAAAAGAATAAACCAGCCCAAGGGTCGAGTGGATCCAAACGGTCCCAAGACCGCATGGAGTTCAAACGGTCCCGAGACCGCATGAAGCCAAACGGTTCCAAGACCGCATGGAGTTCAAACGGTCCTAAGACCGCATGGAGTTCAAACGGTCCTAAGACCGCATGGAGTTCAAACGGTCCCGAGACCGCATGAAGCCAAACGGTTCCAAGTCCGCATGGAGTTCAAACGGTCCCGAGACCGCATGAAGCCAAACGGTCCCAAGACCGCATGGAGTTCAAACGGTCCCGAGACCGCATGAAGCCAAACGGTCCCAAGACCGCATGGAGTTCAAACGGTCCCGAGACCGCATGAAGCCAAACGGTCCCAAGACCGTTTGACGCCAAACGATCTCAAGACCGTTTGACGCCAAACGATCCCAAGACCGTTTGAGCCCAAACGGTCTCAAGACCGTTTGACGCCAAACGATCCCAAGACCGTTTGACGCCAAACGATCCCAAGACCGTTTGAGCCCAAACGGTCTCCAAACCGTTTGGATCTCACTCAAAGCCTATAAATAAGATCTCAGGGCCGTCCATGAAAAGAGTCCAGACGTCCAGAGGCTGCCTCTCTACTACCAGAACAACTCCATCCATCACTCGAGGCTGCCGGTCTGAGACTCACGTCCATTGCAAGCTACTCTCTCTCTCTCATCAACAAGGAAGGTGAGAGGAGAAGATCCGTCATCAAGCAAGCTACAAGGGGTGGAGATCGTTGCTCTCTCCACCAAGGGTTCAACCTTCTCTCCTAGTGGAGATGATGTTCTTTCTATCTCTTCTTGCCTCCTTCTTTGTTGCTCCCTCTATGAGGAGCGAGTAGTTCCATCCACTGGGGCGCGGGGACTAGCCCCGCTGCCCATGTTTTGTATTATGTACTGTAAAAAGAGATGTTATCATTTCGTTTTAATACTAAATCGTTTCACACATGCTTGAATGATGGCCACGTTCTTGTATGCATTTATTGTCTTTCGTTGTGGTTTGTCTACGACCGCTATCGAGGCTTGAATACCGATTTAGTGTTGGTTTCTGGTGTGTGTTTCCACCACGCATCTGTTTCGGTGTCTAGAAGTGTATCTCAAAGAGTGGAGTAAACTCACTATCATATGGCACACTCCCATCTGTATGGAAGAGACCTTTGGTAAGTCGAGGAACACACTTTGCGAGGGGAATGATGTAAAGCATGTGACCATTCGTTCGGGGATGGCTGGCGTTGCATTATTTCCGCACTTCTCGTAGCTAGGTTATCCCTCACCGGAAACTAGGCCTACAAAGACGCTATTCGATTTGATAATTATCGCTCGCTTGTTAGTTTTAGATGTACGTTTCATGAGGTTGAGTAAGATTCTCTTTTCGGAGACTACACCCTTCAGTGACGCGTAGGATGTACCGTATTAGAGTTACTTAACCCTTGAAGGATGAGATGCATTGCCCTTTTCTTATATGGGCATTGGTCTTGTGGAACATCAAAGGGTGCAATGCATCGCTCTTGTCTTATGTGGGCATCGGTCTTGTGGAACACCCTTGGATGCAACACATCGCTCTTGTCTTATAAGGCATCGGTCTTGTGGAAACATCCATGCATCTAGCTTATAAGTCTTGCTTAGTACATATACAATGCGTGCGTAGCGGTGGTAAATACCTGCTTAACCCCAGTGATTCATCATCATTTGTTAACTTTTAAGATTTACTTGCTTTATTTACTTTCTTGCTTTACTTTCTTTGTGCTTAGTTTAAAACAACCAAATCAAACCTTCGATCTAAATATCAATCTTTAAGTTGTTAAGTAAAAGCTAAACGTTTTCCATCTTGACTTCGTCAAGACCGTTGTCCCGAGGATTCGACCCTTAACTATACTACGATAAGACTTCCACATGTCTTAGCACATGTGGGTGGAGTCTTCACCATAGTAATAGCAAGGCTAAACTTAGAGACTCATCATCTCTAGGATTTTTAGTGGTGTTGCAAATTAAAACTCCATCATAGCTAATTGGGGTTACTCTTCTAACACCCATTATAATTAATGTAGTTTCTATTATGTTGTGTCTTCAATACATCATACCTTGAGACAAGTCTATATATATGACTCGAATGTAAACCCTGATACTTGTTATAAAAGATTTCTCTTCATAGGGTTTTTGATTTTTTGTTAGCAGATGATGCGATAAAAAGTTGGTGGAAGAAGTGTAGAAAAAGGATAAACTTGTGCATATCATTTTAGGAATTCAAATAATTGGAACAAACTTCAACAAATTATTCAACCATATCAAGTAATTTGCAAAATAATGGCATTTACACAAGAAGATTATGTAGATCACTATGGTTTCATTCCTTTCAACCCTATACAAATTCTTGTCTTTTCTTGGGAGTGATGTTGTTTAGGATCATTGCTGACATGATAGGTTCTAGCATTGGCATTTGAGAATCATTATTGCAAAAGGACTGGTTCCATTCCAATTCGGGGTACATTGCTGATTTTTCAAAACCAAATATGTGAACAAAAATGAATTTAGGACAACTAGGAAATGGTCGATTACATGTGAATGATACGAATTTTGGGGGAAAATGGAAGCAAATAGATGTAATGCTAATTTATAAAGGAAATGATAAAAAATTTGGAGGATAGAGTGGGTGGTATGTAGACATATTACCTACCCTCCACCCCAAACATATAAATCAACTCATCCTTGAGAAAACTCTAAATCGAGAGTAGTGGGAAAGTAGATCACACAAAGTGCTCCCAAACACTATGATGATCTAGAAATGGAGGTTGGCTGGTAGAACATTTGTGAGTAAGATCCATGAGTGTTGCATATAGGGAAAGGGGGGACTTGGGTTTGATGTTAACCCCCTTTACCCCAACCCTAGTATTAATAGTGTTAGGACGTATGTCGCATAATCATGAGTGACCAATTTGGTCGATCTTGGCCTTCACATTGCAGAAGCTAAGTCATTGGTCAGGCAATCCGCTCAGCAATGATCAGTTGATCATATTAGATGGATGCTTGTGATTACTTCAGATTGGTCGGTGATGCGAGGATTTTGAGTCGTTTTCATAGGCTTTTTTATATTGGTTTTATGCGTGTTCTTGCCATATTTTTGACTAATTTCGCATGATTCACTTCTTTTAGCCTATAATCTCACAATGCATCAAATTTACCTTGTTTCACCTAATTTTGTATTAATGATCATATTTATCAAGTTTGATTGGTATTCTTCTCTTTGTTTTAGGAAATTCGCATATCTGGATCTGTCGATACCATCGACGGGAGGTTGATACCATCGACGGGAGGTCGATACCATCGACCTGACCATAGTGACTTTGCCGGAGAAGAAGAAGAGCTTGTCGAGCTCTAGCGATGGATTCCATAGCAAAAGTGACGTTTAAAGAGTCAATACCATCGACTAACTGTTGATGCTATCGAGATGACAACAGCGTGCCAGGTATCAACAAGTTGATACCATCGACATCACGTCAATGGTATCGAGCCATCTTCAGAGAGGACACCATAAATAGGAGTTTTGCTACCCCAGGGGGTCGATACCATCGACGTGCCGTCAGATCAGGTTTTGCTAAAGATCGTGTCTAATCGTACAGTGGTGATTTTTAGGTGACCTAAAGTGGTGCATATACCTAATTAAGGCGGCCCTAAGAAATCTATGATGTCATTAGCCACTGCACAAGTCTCAAGGAGGAGAGGAGAAGAGAAAGGAGCTGAGAACCACGCCCTGATTGTTCCAAAGGTTGTCAAAGGAGTTTTCCACCGCCGAAAAGCTATAGAACGCTCACCCTACACCGAGGAATGCCCGAATCTCCTCCGTTCAGGGGTTACACAATATATATCCATGTTTTCTCCATGTCTTCTTTTTCCCTCATGTTGTTTTTCATTGAGATGAACATGCGGGGCTAATCCCCTTTGTCTTTAGGATCGAGAGTAGCCCGAGTAATCATTATATGACATTTTTTATAGTTCATCATAATTTGTCTCTCAAATCCATGGTATGATTTCATTTTCTCCCTTATATCACTATGATTGATCACCCTAATGATAATCTAATGCCTTTAATTACTTTGAAAGAAGAATTAACGGTTGAAAAGAGATGAAAATCACATTAACTAATAAATCCTTTGAACACGACGATGTACAGTTAATGGTGGAAACCCAGAGTAGGATCTTAATGCACCTAGTTTAGGGTATAGGTTGCTACTACCATGGAACTGACCTAGATTTAGGAAGTGAATTGTATCGTAAAAGCGAACAATTCTGACTATAGGCCACTACCCATAATAGGAGATGAATTAGGGTAATTATGTAGAAATTATTTCGACGAGATCCTGTGGTGAAACTGCAATCCTAAAGACTCTAGTATAAATTGATTAAACCAAACATTTAATCGATTGGGTTGTTTTCTTTTATTTTTATTTTCTTTTTCAATCAACTCTCAAACCTTTTTAATTGGTCTAGCTAATCGTGAGTAGTTAGTAAGTAGTCTACCGACAATTCAGTGTCTCTGTGTTCGACTCGGGCCTCACAAAGGCCTATATTACTCTGACGCATGCACTTGTGTTATAGGCACGGTAAAACCGTGTCAAGCTTTTGGTGCCGTTGTCGGGGACACGAAAACTGTCGACACTATGAGTGCTGCAAGAAGCCACTCTAGTCCACATTTCATTTTATTATTATTCTTGAAATTCATCATTTATCTTTCATATTTAGTAATCACCTAGCACTATACTTAATCAAATTTATTACCTTGTAGGTACTAGTGCATGGTGAAGACTCGTAGCACAGACTACGCACTGTTATCACCAGAGGTTCCACCATGGGGACCAGACGACGAAGAGAACAACATTCAAGATCAACCTGAGGATATAGATTCAGACTCTGAACCAGAAGCCATGGCTAAGGAACAGACAATATGGGAGAAGATAAATTCTTCTTCCTCATCAGCATCAAAGGGGTCGATCAAAAGGCAGGCAATTAACATTCCAACATATAAGATTGATCCGGCACTGATAAACTTGGTCAAGTCTCAAGCATTTCACAGGCTGAAGAATGAAGACCTTAATGCCCACATCAGCACTTTCATGGAAAATTGCGATATGATCAAGATAGATAGGTTTCCATAGGAGGTACTGTATTTGAAGTTGTTTCCCAGCTCTCTTGTAGGTAATGCACGGGAATGACTGCATAACCTTGATGAAGAGACCATCGAGACTTGGGATCAAATGATCAAGGTTTTCTTTGAGAGATTCTTTCCACCGGAGAAAACCAATGACCTAGTATGGAAGATTCATAATTTCTATCAAAGAGCTGGGGAGACATATTCTGAGATGTGGGAGTGCTTTCAGATAATGTTGTGGAAGTGTCCACATCATGGGCTAGATAAAGAAAAACAAGTAAAGATCTTCTACTTTGCTTTAAATGAGCACGACAGGAGCAATCTAGACTCAGTAGGTTCCGGTTTCTTCTTGAACAACACTGGCACCAGGTGTTGGGAAATCCTAAAAAATATGGCCAGAAAGCAATCATGGGGTGACAGAGACACACCAGAACAGGTTTGAGTTGCAGGTGAGTCAAAGGCCATCATGGAGAATAATGAGAAGATGGACTTATTAGCCAAGAAATTTCTAGAAAAGGAAGACGGAGAATCTGATGATGAGGCACAAGTGAAATTTATGCGCCAGCAATAGGGGTACAGAAACAATGACTATTCTTGGAGGAAAGATAAAAAAAATTCATGGAAGGACCCAAACAATTTCCTGCAGGGCCTCGATGCCAAACCACAACCGTCGGTAGAGGAAAAGAACAATGAGCTGCTTAATCAGGTGATAAAGCAGAATAAAGAGCTGATGAGCACATTTGGCCAACAGATTAAGCAATAAGGAGAATTTATGAATCAATTTGGGCAAACTTTACAGAGTCATGGGGCTCAGATGAGGACTCTTGAGACATCTTTAGCATAGATGGCAGCTGAGATAGAAAATCCGAAGAAGCCAACACAACAAGGTTTTCCATGAAATACCAACATTCCAGGAGGGAATCAGCAAGCTAAGGAAATTTTTTTGAGAAGTGGAAAAAAGGTTTTAAACTCTAAGGCTGATGAACCAAGCACAACACAATCGGAAGCAACGGGTGAGGCCGCCGAGGAAGTCACAATGTCAGAAATAGTGGATGATGTTGTAGAGAAGCCCACTAAAGAGCCTATTGTGGAGAAGGATAAGGATACCATAACGCCTTATGTGCCACCCCATCAGAGGGCACAAGTCGTTCCTGTCCCTTATCCCAACAGTCTTAAATCTAAGAAAGTTGATGCTCAGTTCAAGAAATTTCAAGACAATTTTCGAAATCTCTCTGTTAATATTCCATTGCTAGAGGCGATTGAGGAGATACCTTCGTATGGTAAATTCTTAAAAGATATAATCACCAAGAAAAGGAAGATTCCTGATACTGAGGTGGTAGTTCTTAAAGAGCAGGTTATCGCATTCATTTTGGGCTCATTACCACCAAAACGACAAGATTCAGGATGCTTCAATATTTCATGTTACATAGGTAAGGTGAAATTCGGTGAAGCATTGTGCGACTCTGGGGCAAGTATTAATTTGATGCCTCTTTCTACTTTCAAGAAGCTAGGACTTAAATAATCTAGGCAAAGCAACATGACGATTCAACTAGCAGATAATTCTGTGGTTAGGTCATATGGCATTTGTGAGGATGTCTTGGTAAAAGTTGACAGATTTGTGTTCCCAGCGGATTTTGTAGTCATGGAGATGCAGGATGAGCAAGGGAATGAGTTGATCTTAGGAAGACCCTTCCAAGCTACTGCTGATATGATACTAGAAATGGGTAGAGGTCATTTGACATTGGGAATAGCTGATGACATATTTGAGATGGTCATGCCACCAAACAAAAAACAATCACAGGCGAAGGAACAATGTTGCAAGGTGAAGCACTATGATCAGAACATTTCCCTCTGTTTAGGAAAGCCATTTCTGGATATGGCTCATTTATGACCAAGGTAGACAAGGGAACGCTGGCCATGGACATTATGGAACAAACCAAAGTAGTATCTCTTTGTAAAGTTGTGGGTTACCCAAATGATGAAGAGGAGGAAATTCCTCTATCTACTGAGGATGATGCTATAGTAGTTTCTATGATCAATTCATATCCGAAATTGCCCCTCAAAGCATGCCTATTCAACATCATGGATGATTGGATAAGAAGCACGTCCTTACAAGAATGTGTGAAAATGCTTCAGGTGCTCCCTTGCTATTATGCTAAGCACTATGAGGATCTTGAACCTCTGCCACCACTTCTTCAGTCTTCATTGATCTGCCCGCCTGAGTTGGAACTTAAGTTGTTACCCCCCCCACTTACAGTATGCCTTCTTGGAGGATGATGTGAAGCTTCTGGTGATTATATCGGTATATCTGAGTGCTGATGAGGAAGAACAATTAATGCTCGTGCTGAAGAATCATCGTGGTGCATTCGGGTGGTCAGTTTCTAATATTAAGGGGATTTCCCCTATTCTTTTCCAGCACAAGATTCGGATCGAGGAAGGAGCCAAGCCTGTGATTCAACCACAATGTCCACTTAACCCGAGCATGATGGAGGTCATCAAGAAGGAGGTGATTAAGCTCCTTTCTGCGGGAATCATATATGCCATTTCCGATTCGTCATGGGTAAGCCCAACAAAAGTAGTCCCTAAAAAGGGGGGAATCACTGTTACTCATAACTTATTAAATGAGCCTATCACTACCCGATTGGTAACCGGGTGGCGTGTTTGCATTGACTACTGATGTTTAAATTCTGTTACTTTAAAGGATCATTTTCCCCTCCCATTCATCGATCAAATTTTGGAGCGGATGGTTGGCCGCTCTCATTTCTGCTTTTTAGATGGCTACTGCAGCTACAATCAGATCTCCATTGATCCTAAGGACCAAGATAAGTCTACCTTCACTTGTCCTTATGGAACCTTCGCATACTGTCGCATGCCTTTTGGTCTGTGCAATGCACCAACCACTTTTCAGCGATGCATGCTTGCCATTTTTTCTGACATGGTTGAACGTTGTTTAGAGGTTTTCATGGACGATTTTTCCATCTATGGTGCATCGTTTGATGAGTTCTTGTACAACTAAGATAAAGTTTTGCAAAGATGTGAGGACACACATCTAGTTCTCAATTGGGAAAAGTGTCATATGATGGTTAGTGAAGGAATTGTGATGGGACACAAGGTGTCTAGCAAGGGGTTGGAGGTGGACCCAGTCAAGATTGAGGTTATTTCAAAACTACCCCCACCGAATTCGGTGAAAGGGGTAAGGAGTTTTCTCATTCATGCAGGGTTCTATCGCCGTTTCATTAAAGATTTCTCAAAAATCGCTAAACCATTATCTGAATTGCTTGAGAAAGATGTGGTGTTTGATTTCAATGAAAAATGTTTGGATGCTTTCAATGTACTTAAGGAAAAATTGATTTCTGCACCGATTGTTCAAATGCCAGAATGGACTAAGCCTTTCGAGCTCATGTGCGATGCATTGGATTTTGCAGTAGGGGCTGTTCTTGGGCAGCGTTTTGAGAAAAAACCCGCGGTGATTTTTTATGCATCAAAGACTTTAAATGAGGCACAACTTAATTACACCACAACTGAAAAGGAACTTCTCATTGTGGTTTTTACATTCGAAAAATTTCGGAAATACTTGGTAGGGTCAAAAGTTATAGTATGGATGGACCACACCGCCATAAAATACTTAATCGAAAAGAAAGATGCCAAACCTAGATTGATTAGGTGGATCTTATTGCTGCAAGAATTTGACATTGAAATTGAGGATAAGGTGTGTGTAGAGAATGTGGTCACGGACCACTTGTCCCGGTTAGAGCGGATAGATGAGAGGGATATCAATATACCCATTACTGAGATATTTCCTGATGAGCAAATCCTCTCTTTAAAATCTAAGGATCTGTGGTTTTCATACATTGTTAATTATCTTGCATGTAAAATAATCCCAGATGATTGGACTTATCAAGAGAAAAAGAAATTTTTCCATTCGTTAAGATATTATTTCTGGGATGATCCTATTTTGTTGAGACAATGCAGGGACGACATTTTGCGCAGGTGTGTACCAGAGGTTGAATATGATAGTGTGCTTAGTCACTATCATACACTTCCCATCGGTGGTCATCATGCGAGCTCAAGGACGGCGGCCAAGGTGTTAGAGAGTGGTCTTTATTGGCCTACACTCTTCTGGGACACTTATGACTATGTGAGAAGATGTGATTCTTGTCAAAGGGCAGGTAACATCTCAAAGCGGCAAGAGATGCCCCTCAATGTGTTTCAAGAAGTTGAGGTATTTGATCTATGGGGCATCGATTTCATGGGACCATTTGTGTCCTCGGATTCAAATTTATACATTCTGCTTGTTGTTGATTATGTATCGAAGTGGGTAGAGGTATTAACCACAAGGACTAATGACGCGCCTTTAGTATGCAGGTTTGTGAAAGATCATATTTTCTACAGGTTTGGTGTGCCATGGATGATCATTAGCGATGGAGGCACCCATTTCACAAATCGGAAATTTGTTGCGTTATTGAGCAAGTATGGGGTGAAGCACAATGTGGGTACCCCGTACCACCCGCAAACACAAGGGTAGGTCGAAGTGTTGAATAGAGAAATTAAGAAGATATTGGAAGGCACAGTGGCCTCAACAAGGAAGAATTGGAGTGCACTCCTACCGGATGCATTATGGGCATACATGACTACATTTAAAACACCTATTGGCACCACTCCTTTTAGGTTGATTTATGGGCAGGCTTGTCATTTGCCGGTGGAATTAGAACACAAAGTGCACTGGGTAGTAAGGAAGCTGAATATGAGTTATGATGATGTAGGGAAGAAGAGAATGTTAGAGCTCAATGAGATAGATGAGATGAGGATGAATGCTAATGAAAACTCAAGGATCTACAAAGAAAGAACAAAACAAATCCACGATTGTCACATTCAACTGTGTGTTTTCAAAAAGGGTGGTCGCGTGTTATTGTTTAACTCGAGATTGAAATTGCACCCTGGGAAATTGAAATCCCGGTGGAGTGGCCCGTTTGTGGTGGAAGATGTACGTCCCCATGGTGCTATTATGGTGAGAGACGGAGAGCAAACATTCTTGGTGAATGGGAAATGATTAAAGATCTATTATGGAGAAGATCTCACAAAGAAGGTACATAAGGTTAAATTCATGGTGCTCAAGGGAGAATAAAAGGGCTAATTTCATCTAGCAAAAGACATTAAAGTAGGGCGCTTGTTGGGAGGCAACCCAACCAATGGTATTTCATTTCTATTTAGTTAATTTTTAGTATTGTTCTTTAATTTTGTAGTTAAGTTTGTAAAAATGATGTCCTGATGTGTGCGTTAAGTGTGGAGTACTGATTGGGTGTCGATACCATCGACCCTTGTGTCGATGGTAGCGGAGATGGTACAGAGCGGTATCTACAGAAAACTTGCTCCGTCGATACTATCGACGACCTCGTCGATAGTATCGACTCACCATCAGGTTGAATGATGAAAAATGTTGAAGGAGGTCGATAGTATCGACTCAAGTGTCGATACTCGCGATATCTCTGGAGATTTTCAGACGAATTTCTCTCATTAAAGTCGATACCATCGATGGAGCAGTCGATGGTATCGACCTGGTAGCAGCAACGAAGCGTCTCTCGGGCCTCGCGAGGTTAAATGACACATAAAGTGTCGATACCATCGACATCCCATCGATGGTATCAACGTGACACATTACCAATCCGCGAGAAGATATCAACGGAGGCTGCCAAATCAAGGAAGACGATCTGTGGGATGGGTCGATACCATCGACACCGCGTCGATGATATCGATGGGTCAACAGTGGCGGTGGGTTCATCTATAAAAGGAGAAGTTGATTTCATTTTCTCTTCACACCTTCAGAGCTTCGCCCCACAATTTGTGCATCAAGCATTGCTGAGCAACCAGAGGCCTTCATCGAGTGTCAAGGGATCAAGATATCTTCCTCAAGCTTTGCACCGAGTGGAGATCTTCTTCTCTGACCTTCATTGAGATCTATTTCTTCTTCTCCATTCCTTTCAGTTCACTATGGTGAGGACAGACGGAGCTTCATCTTCTTCGCAGGCAGCCCCGATGGAGATTGAGATGTTCGTTCCTCCACCACCCAACTTCATCCTCGTCTCAGCCTCTGCCACCACAACCCTCTCAACAAGGAGAGGATGTCTATTCCATGTAGGGTATGTACTCCATGCTGCAGGATATCCAGCAGACACAGCAGTAGCACACTGCCTCCTTCGCTGGTATTTAGGATACTATGAACCGACTATTCTTAAATCAGTAGGAAATTTATGAGAACGAGCGCCTCCTCCTCGCCAACCAAGAAAATATTCACGACAGGTTGCATAGGATGGAGATGCAACAACAACCGTTCTATGATCATTACTGGAGCCAAAATTACTTCGGGGGGATATCTGCAACCTCCGTCCATGCCCCCATATGATCCTACTTTTTAGGGGAAGTACCTTGAATGGAACCCCAACACCCAACAACAACCACCATTTCCACCGCTAGAACAATAACAGGTATCACTATTCCACCTTCTGAGATTGTTTTTGACTATGAGGCCATAGTCGAATTCAAGCTTAGGGGGGAGATGGAACAATTTCTATCTCAGTTTAATTTTTCTTTCTTTTATTTTAGTATTTTTTCTCACACTTTGGCAACTTTTTTTTGTAGTTTTGAGTAATTTTGTTATTTACAGCTTTTTAGGATCTACATGATATCTATTGTAATCCGTGGATGTCTAATGTAATGTGTCATCTCAATGTTTTATGTGTGCAATCATCTAAAATTGGGCATAATTAAAAATTTGTTCAGAATTGGCAATTTGATTTGTTTGACCTTGAGAACCTACTTATGAAAATAATTGGTTTTGTCAACTTTAAAACATAAAATCATAACTGTACATCTTTATGATTCAAGAAATGTGGATGGACATGGATGTTGAGCCTAATTTGACCAAACGGTAATGGGACTTTAATCAAAAGTGAGAGAGAGAAGCCCTTTGATTAATTGTTACACAGGTCAATAAGGAGGGATATATAATATTTTCCAATGGTTCTGTCAATTAATCTTGTGATCTATCCAGCCCATTGTATTCATACCCCACCATAAGAACTGGGAGCACATTACGATTTTCATCTTTTGATTACATATCATTTAGATAGGATTGCATTATAGCTAGATTTTGCATAGATGAAAAAAAATGGAAAATGAAAAGAAATTTTGTAGATGAATCATGCATGCACACATTCTTGAGTACACGTCATTACAGTTGCATAATTACTCTCATGTAGTTGCACTTTATATATTTTTGAGCATATAGGACAGTATGTGCCTTATTTCTTCTAAAAAATAAGAAAAGTGGGTAACTTGTTCTATACTCTCTGGAAATTTAGTTGTAATGCTTAAATGATAGCAGTTATGTGAAAATAAGCCCGAAAAAAATTCTGAAAAAAATATTATACATTTCAGAGTAGCCAAATTGAGAGAAAGAAGGGCTTGAAAAAAAGAAAAGAAAAAAAGTGATACTAGAGGGAGAAAAGAGCTTGTCTCACCTGTATAATAGGAAGAATAAGCACATAATGTAGTTTGTAGACATTCTATCTCACATGGAGATGGAATAGCAGGAACATGCATCATTACACCCAAAATGTAGGCATTAGGTCATTTTCATATGCATATGCATCATTTTGGTCATTCTTGTTAATTGTGCATGTTAAAACTGTCTTGTGCTTCCTTTTCTTCCACTGTCGCCCATTTTATCCACCCGTTGCTCGAAAAACGGTAGGCCACCAAGATTATCTCCTCATGATTTTATATCAGGAAATTTGCTTCCATGTAGATGGTAGTTAGGAATTGAGCAATGTAGATAGAAGATCACAAGATGCAGCAAGCATGATCCATAGGAATTTATTATATTAACTGCCTTGTTTGATAGTGTTCGTGATCTTGGGGTGGGCATCTCTTATGGATGATCATTGTCGCCTTTAGGGTAGTTACTGTTATGTGGTTAATGAGGGCCGATGTGCGGATGATAGGTGGGAATCATAGAAAGATGTCTTTTATGCTAACATGTTCTTTAATTGACTCTCGCAATTTTATTCTAGAGTTTTGTTGCTCAAGGACGAGCAAGTTCAAGCTTAGGGGAGTTTGATGCGAGGATTTTGAGTCATTTTCATAGGCTTGTTTATATTGGTTTTATGCGTGTTCTTGTCATATTTTTGACTAATTTCGCATGATTCACTTCTTTTAGCCTATAATCTTGTAATGCATCAAATTTACCTTGTTTCACCTGATTTTGTATTAATGATCATATTTATCAAATTTGATTGGTATTCTTCTCTTTGTTTTAGGCAGTTCGCATATTTGGATCTGTCGATACCATCGACAGGAGGTCGATACCATCGACCTGACCACAGTGACTTTTCCAGAGAAGAAGAAGAGCCCGTCGATACCATCGACACACTGTCGATGGTATCGAGCTTGCCTTAGCAGGATGAGCTCTAACGACGGATTCCATAGAAAAATTGGAGTTTAAAGAGTCGATACCATCGAATAACTGTCGATGTTATCGAGATGACAATGGCGTTCCAGGTATCAACAAGTCGATACCATCAACATCATGTCGATGGTATTGAGCCATCTTCAGAGAGGACGCTAGAAATAGAAGGAGTTTCGCTACACCAGGGGGTTGATACCATCGACCCGCGTCGATGGTATCGATGTCGTCAGATCAAGTTTTGCTAAAGATCGTGTCTAATCATACGGTGGTGATTTTTGGGCGACCTAAAGTCGTGCATATACCTAATTAAGGCGGACCTAAGAAATCTATGACGTCATTAGCCGCTACACAAGTCTCAAGGAGGATAGGCGAAGAGAAAGAAGCCAAGAACCACTCCCCGGCCGTTCCAAAGTCTGTCGAAGGAGTTTTCCACCGCCAGAAGGCTGTAGAATGCTCAACCTATGCCGAGGAACACCCAGATCTCCTTCGTTCAGGGGTTACACAATATCTATCCACATTTTCTCCATGTCTTCTTTTTCCCTCATGTTGTTTTTCATTGAGATGAACATGTGGGGCTAATCCCCTTTATCTTTAGGACCGGGAGTAGCTTGAGTATTCGTTGTATGACATTTTTATATATTTCATCATAATTTGTCTCGCAAATCCATGGTATGATTTCGTTTTCTCCCTTGTATCATTATGATTGATCACCCTAATGATAATCTAATTCCTATAATTACTTTGAAAGAAGAATTAACGGTTGAAAAGAGACAAAAATCACATTAACTAATAAATCCTTTGAACAAGGCGATGTATAGTTAATGGTGGAAACCCAGAGTAGGATCTTAATACACCTAGTTTAGGGTATAGATTGCTACTACAGTGGAACTGACCTAGATTTAGGTAGTGAATTTTATCTTGAAAGAAAACAATTCCGACTACAAGCCACTACCCGGAATAGGAGAGAAATTAGGGTAATTATGTAGAAATTATTTCAATGAGAGCCTGCGGTGAAACCACAATCCTAAAGACTACAGTTTAAATTGATTAAACCAAACATTTAATCGATTGTGTTGTTTTCTTTTATTTTTATTTTCTTTTTCAATCAACTCTCAAACCTTTTTATTTTGTCTAGCTGATCGTGAGTAGTTAGTAAGTAGTCTACCGACAATTCAGTGTCCCTGTGTTCGACTCGAGCCTCACAAAGGCCTATATTACTCTGACATGTGCACTTGCGTTATACGCACAGTAAAACTGTGTCAGTCGGTTGATCAATGTACACGGTCGAGAGAAAAGAGGGGGTTCGGGAGTTACTGATATTTTTGCACCATGACATGGTCAACCAATCTTCATGGTAGGTGGAATGATCTATATTAATTCTGGACGTCCAATAGATATTGATGATTTTGGGGATTTAGAGATTACGCTATATACTTAAGTGATCAACCAATCTCAAATAGATACTTGGTTCTAGTAACTATTGATGATTTCATCCCCATTATGGTCGCCTTATTTGGAGGGTTGATCATGCGGTCAACCTAGTGAAGGATAATACATGCTACATGAAGATCGGGCAACTAGAGGAGATGATTGAGAAATAAGCCTAAGGTTGAGTCCATGAGACCAAATGGATCCATGTGGTCGGCTAATCAGGGAATCTGGCCAGCTGATCAGGGGGTCAACAAGGTCCCTATTAGGTAGAGATAGCATGCAACCAAAATTTTCAATTGGTTTGAATCAAGGGGATATTAAACTTACGAAAATAAACTAAAAAATTTACCACACAACATGAATGAAATATAACCATATCAACTAAAATTTATTCTATTTAGATAACCATCAGGTTGCCTCCTGACAAGCACCTTGTTTTGCGTCATGGCTTGATGTGTGTATTCTTAAATTGTGATCGGAGTGGAGTCAATTGATTTGCTGCAAGATCATCAGTTGTAATGTATCTTTTCAATCAGTGGGCATTTACAACACATTCTCCCTTAAACTTGTGCCATAATACAAATGCAATGTGTGGGTAGATCTTCTTCACAAGGTATGACCCATGCCACATGGATCACAATTTCCTGGGAAATAATCTTAGACAAGATTTGTAGAGAAAACATGATATCCCATTTGAATTTACTTCCTCTTGAGATGCACATTATGCCAAATCATGGTATGCTCCTTGTAGTTATGTGTGTTCTTATATGCAGACATGCACAATAAATCAAAGTCCTATAGTTGAAGGAAATACTTCTCTCTAGTAAGAGATAGGTCAAAATTCATAAACTGGATAGCCCAACAGGCCTTGTATTTCATATTAATTGTGATATGGAAATATTTTCTATAGATTAACTAGAATGGATTGGTTCCAAAGGGAGTCCTGATCATAGTTTGGTATGCCCATAAGGCGTCATGGAGCCTCAGTGCCCAATTTTTTCTCATTATACAAAGCATCTTATCAAGAATGGCTTTAATTTGTCTATTAGGCACTTGACTTTGTCGCTAGTAGGATGCTATGACATGGATATGTGGAAATGCACAACATACTTCTTCTCTAGAAGATCAAACTTTTTTCTTTAGAGAATGTGACCATTCATTAATGTTGGTTGTCTATGGCACTTTGAACCTAGGGAAGATTATATCCTTAAACAAATTCACAACTGCCATTGCTTCATTTTTTATAGTGAGGATTGTCTCAATCCACTTAGACACAATGTACCACAATAAGGATGTAAGAGTAGCCACAAGAAAGGGGGATTGGACCCATCTAGTCTACTTTCCAAACATCAACATTCCATACTTCCTACCAAGATGTCAAAGTAATCTCAAATAGTTAGAAATTTTGTCAGACTACTGGTATTGATAATAAGAAAGAATGTACTCATAAGCATATTTGAAGATGGTAGACTGATAATCTCCACACAAAATAACTTTCAAATTAATATTATTAGATCTCATGTGGCCACTCATTAAATCTGACTGGCACTGCTCAAGAATTTCTTGTCCTTCTTCTTTAGTATCAAACCTTCAATATAGGCCATCAACACTAAGGAAGAAAAGATATTGCTCATCCCAGTAGTATTATGTGATGTCATGGAAGAATTTCTTCTTGGAGTGGTCGATGTCTTAGGGATGTAGGATTCCTACATCAAGGTTGCTGACAAAGTCTACTATGGAATGTCAGAAGAAGTTTTCATGAGCTAATCTTTAGGGAGGGAGTCATCAATGAGGATGCTATCATTGTCGAGCAGATGAATGTGAATGAGACAATCAACCACCATGTTCTTACTTCCCTTCTTATCACATATTTCAAGTTCGAATTCTTACAACAAGTAGACCCAAAAAATCATTCTATGCCTGGCGTCCTTCTTCGTCATTAAAAGTCAAATGGTTTCATGGTCAATGTAGACGATCATCTTGGATTTGACAAGATAGGATTTGAATTTTTCAATGTCATAGACAATATCAAGCAACTTTTCTTACTCGTGGTATAGTTCCATTGGGCCTCATCAAGCATCTTGGGGGTGTAATACATGATGTGGTGTTTCTTGTCAATTCACCAACATAGAATTACCCCCACGGTGTACTAACTAGCGTCACACATGATCTCAATAGGTTGAGACCACTTTGATAATCAAATGATGGGAATATGGGTGATAATGACCTTGAAGGTGGTGAAGCATTCCATGGAAGCCTCATAAAAATATAAGATAGCCTCCTCCAGAATTAGAGTGGTCATTACCTTTGCAATCTTAGAGAAGTCCTTGATGACACAATGGTAGAACCCATCATGACCTAAGAAATCACGGACTTCTTTGACTTTTAAGAGTGGTACAAGATCTTCAATAACTCCAATTTTCTCCTTGTTAACGTTTTACTCTCTATTGCTCACAATGTGGCCAAGGATAATGCCTTCCTTCACCATGAAATGGCATTATTCCAATTTAGAACAAGATGTTATTCTTCACACCTTGCCAACACAAGGGATAAGTAATGCAAATAGAAATAAAAAATGTCATTGTGGAAGGAGAAATCAGCTATGAATACTTCCATCTATGTTTCTATCAAACAAGCAAAAATGGTAGCCAGACAATGCTGCAAAGTGGCAGGGGCAATGTGCAACCCAAAGGTCATCGTCTTAAAGGCATAATTGCTAAGGAAATATTAAAGTGGTCTTCACTTGGACATCTGGATGAATAGGAATCTGATATAATCCATAACCATCAAGATACTAGAACAACTTTTGATGTGCCAATCACTTAAGGACTTGATCAAGGAAGGGAAGAGGGAGGTGATCCTTCCTTGTAGCTTTGTTCAACATTCTATAGTCAATTCACATTCTCCAACCCATGACACTACAGGTTATGGATGATTTCCTTCTTTTTCATTCTTCACCGTAGTGGTAACAAACATATTGGGGACAAATTGCCTGGGGTTGACTCAGGGAGAATCTAAAATTGGGGTAGATATTGCATGTGGTAAGCAATTTTATAACCTCTAGATGGACGACCTCTTTCATGTTGGAATTTTAATTTTAATGAGGGTCTCTAGATGGTATGTAGTATTCTATCTTGTGAATCTTGTGCATACAAATAGCTTGACTAGCACCTATTAGATAATTAATTTTATGACCCAAGGCTATATTTCATTTCTTGAACCCTATCGCCAACTTATCTTCTTGTTCTTATGTAAGGTCTGAAGTTATGGTCATTGGGCAAAGTTGTTTCTCATCATATGCAAAGAATTTGGTTGTGTGACCTTCTCTTCTACAAAATAATTCATCTTCAATACTTCAAATTTAGCTTCTAGTTCTTCCTCAAAGGTATCTAGATGAAACTGACATTGGCTAACTTGTTCAACATCAAAATTAAAACTATTGATAATGATGAGGGCTCTTTGTAATGGATATTCTATCATTTCCCAATCATGCTTTGGCTGTGATATATTGTGACGTCTGTTGCCAAACATCGATTAAAATAAATGCGGAAGCGATCATTAGCAACAGAATTACTGAAATTCACTAAAAATTAAAACCATTTATCAAGAGATCCATTTACAGGAAAACTATTTCATTCCATACTAAAGTATTTCAAGTACATACTGGTTCACTAGTACATCTCTTATACTATTTCCTCTCGAGAGTTACAACATTAACTTCCCTATTAAACTGTACATCAGCAGTATAAAAATCTCAAGGCATCAAGCCAAAATCTCAGATTGAATTGTCAAAACACTAACTCCTAGGAACCGAGAGTACATAGACGATTCATTGGACTAACTATACAAGACCAGACAACCAATGTCTCCCACTGATGGATCATTGTTGTCCCTGAGGCTACTGCTGCTGCTCTCCGCCTACAGAAGAGTTTCTGCCTTGTCGTCTGCGTCTACCTAAAAATGTTAAATCCCACAGGGGTGAGACAATTATAAAAATTTCCCTAGCGGGATATATAACTCTCTGCCAAAACATTATCATTACAGTTTAATAGGAATAAACTGAGCAGTGAGATAATATAAATCAATAGCAGATGAATCAACATCTATGTAGATTAGAGAAACATTCTTATGCAAGTATTTCAGTTATAACCTAATAAAGTAGCATGTATCATATTCAATATGAATTAAAGGAACATAAGTAACATTTATGTATCAAGGACATTCTAAGCAGTATAACATCAACCGGTGGTTCTCGTATTTCAATCTTAAATAAATACGCTACACGGCTGATTATATTTTACAAACAGATTTAAGCTCTGAGGAGATGAGGTATACCGCTCATACTCCAGCTGACCATTTCTAGAATCAAAATCGGTACCATAATTAGGTCAATGGAAGAGTTGGATTCCCATGACCTCCCACATCCCGGTTAGTACGGGACCACAAGCAGGATTGTGTTAACTGCTCAAATAGATTTCTAGGGTATACTGGAACTTCACTATAGAGTTATAGCATCAACTACACTCTCATCGGCAATCATGATCTTTAATGCTTATCTCCATCGACCCGACATTAAATATCATTGCGAGATTAATGATAAAGCCATCCTTACCATCGGGAGATTTATGATACATCTATCCTGACACATGAAGGATTGAGAGGTTTAATGTTTACCCTCCCTCAATCTCTTCACAAGGATGTAAGGATATTTTCTCCCATTTACCCCCACATATTCAGAATATGTGAACTCCAAGAATTCTATAGGAAAACCTATTTCACCATCACCTACATCTGACGATGATGGATCTATGGTCAGAGCACTACATGAATAGATTTCACTTGATTAACTAAGTACATTTTCATATTCGTTTAGCATCAGGCAAGTTCTCAAACAAAACTTATTATGACAATGTTATAAAGAAACATGTACTATTTTCATCAAATATTTAAATGCATTTAAAAGATATTGGGAACTCAATCCCTTATTTTAGAACTGGGAATTCTCATCCCTTCACAGTTTCATCACCATAATCATAAGGCCCTGGGTAATTAAACCCTTGATTCATCATTAAGCATTGTTACCACTTTTCCAGGTAACCATCACCTTCAGGTCAATTGACCAAGGCAAACATGATAATTGCTATTACAAGCATCACACATGGTACTTGAGGCCCATTAACTCTCTTGTTACCTCTTACCAGGCAGCAAGGTATATTATGACACTCAAGGCACAATCATAATTTTGAATTGAACATCATGGCTCATACCTGGCCATGATCATCATCTCAACATACCTACATGGTTAGCACAGATGATAACAGTGATATCAATTGCATATCAGAACCATGTACAACTATTATGAATTCACTATTCATGGGTAACACCACTATTCCCTTACTATGGTTAGGGTTTCCCATTTCATGTTATATGAGGATAATCATCCCATATTGCCCAAGATTAGGGTTTGTTAAACATTACATAGAATTACCCTGGATCTGAGCTTCACAGCACATTAAATATCAGGGTTTCTCATGAAACCATCCTTAGTTAGGGTTTCACATCAAATTCACCCTATGATAGGAACTATATTCAATAATCCACAACTAGGGTTTACTATTCATCCCAATTAGGGTTTGATGTTCCATTATCCATAATCAAGGTTTACTATTCATCCCAATTAGGGTTTCATGTTCCATTACCCATAATTAGGGTTTGCTATTCATCCCAATTAGGGTTTCATGTTCCATTACCCATAATTATGGTTTACTATTCATCCCAATTAGGGTTTCATGTTCCATTACCCATAATTAGGGTTTACTATTCATCCCAATTAGGGTTTCACATTACATTACCCTAAATTGGATTCACATATATCATCACCCTAGATTAGGGTTACAATTATAATTGCCCTAAATTAGGGTTACAATTATAATTGCCCTGAATTAGGGTTACAATTATAATTGCCCTGAATTAGGGTTACAATTATAATTTCCCTGAATTAGGGTTAAGGTTCAACATTCTTGTCAATTAGGGTTCATGTTCATGATTAGGATTTCATGATCTCTTTATTTAAGGATCATACCCTTAATCACCACATGAATCATACTCATGTATCAATTGCATATTGTCACCCTCTAAACTTGATTAGGTTACATCAACCCTTTAGTCAAGTTCATACAACTATGATTGACATAGTGTACCAAGTCATTGATCTTATAAGAAATTAGGGTTCATTCCTTAATTGGCACTAATCACTTAGGTACTATTAGGGTTTCAACCTTTGTACCTTCATTGATTACTATTACTAACAATCATTGGATCATTGGAACAATCATTACCTTCAATATCCAAGTGATTGAACCACATTGAACTCCATTCGGTTTTGAAGGTTTCACCACCAAACAGTTTTGAAACCGTTTGGCCCCAAATGGTTTCAATATCGTTTGGTCTCAAATGGTCTCAAGACCGTTTGGGCCAAATCAGTCCCAAAACCGCAAGGGCTCACTAGTTCATTCATCAATCCAATCGATTTCAAATTGCACCATTGAATTGACTATTGGTTATTCAATTGAAGGATTCATCAATCAAAACCATTAGATCATCATCCATGGGTCAATAATCAATCACTAACCCACCAAACGGTTTTGAAACCGTTTGGTCCCAAACGGTTTCAAGACTGTTTGGGATCAAACGGTCTCAAGACCATTTGGGATCAAACGGTCTCAAGACCATTTGACCCAAGTTGTCTTGAAATTGTTAGGACCAATCAAGGATTCTTCAATCAACTTGATTAGGGTTTCCACTTGAAGGATTGTACACACATTGAACCAATCAATTGGATCCATTGGATCATCATCCAACATACAATTGGGTTCATACCTCAAACGGTCAACTAAACCAAATGGTCAACCCTCTCATGTGGTTTGGAGTCCAAGTCACCAAACGGTTTGCAAACCGTTTGGTGAAACCATTTGGACCAAAGGTCCAAGACCGTTTGCTCATGATATTTGATTGAGATGTGTGCTTAAGTTCAGGTTATCATCTTCAACCTTTAAATTCACGAAAACTACTACCATTTCCATGGCAATCCCATCAATCAAATAAAGCTATTGCAAGAACAACAATTAAATCATTTGGATTGAGAAATTGAATTCAATGACAAAAATTAAGGGTTAAAGTTATATAACTTGCCTTCAAATCTGATCCCAAGCTCCAAGCTTCATGGCTCCAATGGTGTTTGAAGCTCTAGCATCCTCCCAAAGTCATTTCTCAAGCTTTTGGGGTGAAAGGATCAGCTAGGGTTGAAGATGGAGTGAAGAAATGAAGGAATCTTACATTGTTTTATGATTTTCACCATGAAGTCAAGAAGAACGAAGGTCAAAGACTTACCAAAAGGTTGGTGGTCTTTATCCTCTTGCTCCCAAGCTCCCAAGGTCGTTTTCCAAGCAAAGGGTGGAAGTGAATCCGAAATTCCCTTTCATTCTATGGATAAATGAGCTTATATGTGAATTTTATTAAAAAAATCAATTAGGAGACAGAAAGTAGGAATTATCCCCTCAATTCCCTTGCCACTTTCCCCCTCTCCTTCCTTAGGGATGAGGCTATCCTCTTGGCCTCTTATTCCCTTCAATTATCCACATTTTAAAGAAAAGCAAATTAAGCACCTTAACCCTTTTTATATTAATATCCATAACTTAGTGGATATTTCTTTTCCTTATAATAAGGTGAGTGGAAATTTCACCTCCTTGAGATATTTCGTGACTCTTACAAGGCACAAAGAAGACCACACATATCTGAACTCAACCATTTTAATTTTGGTTGAAGGCCCATCAATTATTTTATTTATTTTTGCATTAATGCTTCCATTATGCTTAAAGCTTGATTATTTTAATATCAAGATTCTCTCTCCTCCAACTTAATTCAAATGAGGCGCCCCTCTCATTTTATTTGCACCACATGATGCCAAGAAACATTAGGGACCTTATTGAAGTGGTAATTTACATATTGCACCTTAGGGTTTGGGTAAATTGGACATTACACCAAAACTAGGTTTTCATGCACAAACATTGCTTTGTCAGCTCTTTCTTGGAATTCAGGCAATCACAAGCCATACCTCTACATCATCTTCACTCTCATGATGCTTTAACACATGAGGAACATATTATCATGCACAATTTGCAAATAGACCCCTCAACTTGGGTAATTTGCACTTTAGTACAAAATAGGTAAAATATTTATTTCAACAATATTAAGAAAGGACTAAAATTGCAATATAAGTTCCTCTTGAGCCTTAATTAATTTTCAAAAGATAAGAGCATGCATATAATCACTTTTATTAAGCAAAACACCTAGGGGTAATTCATAACCCAGGTCAGGGATGTTACAAGTTTATCCACCCCTTACAATGATTTCGTCCCCGAAATCATTAACAAAACATTAAGAGAAAATAGTAGGATATTTCCTCCTCATCTCATCCTCTAGTTCCCACGTAGCTTCTTCAATGCCACGGTGATTCCAGAGAACTTTTACAAGACTAATGTCTTTCTTTTTCAACTTCTTGATTCTTCTGTCAAGAATCAACACTGGCCCTTCCACATAAGATATGTCATCATTTAGTTCTACCTCCACAGGTTGTAGAACTAACTCAGTGTCAAGATGACACTTCCTCAACATAGAGATATGAAACACTGGGTGCAATCTATGCAACTCAAGTGGTAACTGCAGCTTATAGGCTACCTTTTCCATCCTCTCAATGATCAGATAAGGCCCCATGAATCTAGCAGCTAACTTCCCTTTCTTTCTAAATCTCAGGATACCTTTCCAAGGTGAAACCTTAAGTTATACACTATCTCCGACTTGGAATTCTAAGGGTCTACAATGCTTGTCAGGATATGATTTCTATCTATCTTGGGTTTTTTTCAACTTTTGTTGTATGATCTTTATCTTCTCAGTTGTTTGTTGAACCTGCTCAGGACCCAAAAGTTGATATTCCCCAGTTTCCTACCAACATAGGGGAGATCTAAAACATCTACCATACAAAGCCTCATATGGTGCCATCTCGATACTGTGCTCATAGCTGTTATTATAAGCAAACTCTATGAAGCTCAGATGTAGATCCCAACTCCCCACAAACTGAAGGACAAATGCTCTAAGTAAGTCCTCCAAGGTTTGTATGGTCCTTTCAGATTGTTCATCTATCTGAGGATGAAAGGTTGTACTAAACCTCAACTGTGTGCCCAAATCTTTATGAAGTCGTTCCCAAAAATGACTTGTAAATTTAGGACCGCTATCAGAAGCTATTGTAACTGGTACCCCATACAGCCGCACTATCTCATCTATGTAGATTTGTGCAAGCTTTCTCAGTTGTATGGGTTGTCTTGACAGGTAAGAAATGTACTATCTTTGTCAACCTATCAACTATTACCCAAATGGAATCATGACTTTTGGTTGTTCTAGGAAAACCAACCACAAAGTCCATAGTTACATGATCCCACTTCCACTGTGGTATAGGCAGGGGTTGCATTGTTCCTGCGGGCTTCTGATGTTCAACTTTAACCTGCTGACACACCGGACACCGCATAACAAACTTAGCAACATCCTTCTTCAAACCAGGCCACCAATACATATCCTTTAAGTTATGATACATCTTGGTGCTCCCTGGATGCATAGCATACATTGAAGAATGAGCTTCCTCCAGGACTAACTTTCTTAAATTGTCAACATTAGGTACTACCATCCTACCATGGTAACAGGCTACCTAATCATCAGAATCATGGAAACCATCCCATTTCTCAATGCCATATTCTGACCTGATCTGCTGAATTATAGAATCAGTCTGTTGTGCTTCTTTAATCTAGTGTCTCAGAGTTGGTTTTATGTGCATCTCAGCTAATAACCCGGCTAACAACAACACTTTAAGTTGTACATTGTCTTGCCTCAAGGAGATAAACATATCTCTCTTAGAGCACACTAAGGAGTTTAGTTGTGCTTTATCTAGGGTTGGTGTTGCTAATTTTCTACTTAGTGCATCAGCAACCACATTGGCTTTCCCTGGATGATAATCAATTGTACAATCATAGTCCTTGATTAACTCCATCCAACGGCGTTGCCTCATAATTAGCTCATGTTGAGAAAAGATATACTTTAGGTTTTTATGGTCTGTGAAAATCTGAAATATTTCTCCATAGAGATAATGTCTCCAGATCTTCAAAGCATGGACCACAGCAGCTAACTCCAGATCGTGTGTCAGATAATTCTCCTCGTGTTTCTTAAGCTGTCGAGAAGCAAAAGAAATCACTTGCTTATCCTGCATCAACACACATCCTAAGCCATTCTTAGATGCGTCATAGAAGACTATGTACCCCTTTCCTTGCTAAGGTAGCACCAACACAGGTGCACTTGTTAACCTTTCCTTCAACAACTGGAAAGATTGTTGACACTTGTTATTCCAGACAAAAGTAATCTCCTTCCTTGTCAACTTGGTCAGGGGTAAGGCTATTGAACTGAAGTTCTTAATGAACCTCCTGTAATAGCCTACCAGTCCTAGGAAACTTCTTATCTCTGTCAGTGTCCTCGGTTGTTCCCATTGCATGACAGATTCTACTTTCTTAGGATCAACACGAATACCTGAGGCAGATATTACGTGTAACATCCCAGGATTTGAGGCCTCAGATAAAACACTCTTAAAAGGAATGATTGGACTACCCATATCACCAAGGTGCACCTCCTTTTCCGGGAGCCCATCACTAAAGAACTCCATAGTTAAGCGTGCTCAGCTTGGAGTAGTACTAGGATGGGTGACCAGTCGGGAAGTTGATCCTGGCTTGCACGTCAGTGTGGACAAAGTGCGCAGTTAAGGCTAGTGGTGGTTTGTGGGGCCATTCGTCATTCCTAAAACTCTACTAGAGCCTTGGGCAGTGGGCCCTGGGTGTTACAAATGGTATCAGAGCCAATTCCCCTCTAGTAAGTGGGGCCCACATGGGCATGGCATGCCAGTCTTGAGTCGTGCGGTCCAGGCATGTAGGAAAGGGTTGTCCATGGTTGACGTAGCCACCCTTGCGCTGGTATTCCGTGATCAGGAGTTGGGTGTCCATGGGTCATTATGGGTCTACATTGAAATGGGGAAGAGATTATGGGGCCTTATAGTTGAGCCTTGACGAGGACGTCAAGAGTCTAAGTGGGGGAGATTGTAACATCCTAGGATTTGAGGCCTCGGATAAAACACTCTTAAAAGGAATGATTGGATTACCCATATCACCAAGGTGCACCTCCTTTTTCGGGAGCCCATCACTAAAGAACTCCATAGTTAAGCATGCTCAGCTTGGAGTAGTACTAGGATGGATGACCAGTCGGGAAGTTGATCCTGGCTTGCTCGTCAGTGTGGACAAAGTGCGCAGTTAAGGCTAGTGGTGGTTTGTGGGGCCAGTCGTCATTCCTAAAACTCTACTAGAGCCTTGGGCAGTGGGCCCCGGGTGTTACATTACGTGTCCAAGAAAAGAAACTTCTGGTAACCAGAACTCACATTTGCTAAACTTAGCATACAACTTATGCTCTCTTAGCAAACTCAAAGCTTGGCGAAGATGTTGTTCATGTTGTTGAGCATCTCTACTGTAGATCAGGATGCCATCTATGAAGACGACAACACATAGATCAAGAAAAGGTCGAAAGCTTCTAATCATGAGTTCCATAAATGCAGCTGGTGCATTAGTTAGTCCAAACGACATAACTGTGAACTCATAGTGACCATACCTTGTCCTAAAGGTAGACTTAGGTATGTCACCCTCCTTGATACGCAACTGATGGTATCCCAACCTCAGATCTATCTTAGAAAAGACAGTCGCACCACGCAACTGGTCAAACAAGTCATCAATCCTTTGTAGGGGATACTTGTTCTTTATAGTTACCTTGTTTAACTGTCTATAGTCAATGCATAAACGCATAGACCCATCCTTTTTCTTAACAAAAAGGACCAGAGCACCCCAGGGTGAAGTACTCGGTCGGATAAAACCCTTCTCAAGAAACTCTTGCAGTTGTTTCTTGAGCTCTGCCATTTCAGCAGGCGCCATCCTATACAACATTTGTGCTATTGGTTGCGTGTCTGGGATTAGATTTATTTCAAAATCAATCTCTCGGGGCGGAGAAACACCTGGAAGTTCTTCAGGAAATACATCTTCAAATTCCCTGACTACCGGAACTTCAGAAGGATGAGGACTCTCTATTGTGGTATCAACCACATGGGCTAAGAATGCAAGGCATCCTTGTCTCATAAACCTCTCAGCTACCATAGCTGACACAAGACATGTTGGAAGAATCTTCCAATCTCCCTGAAAGATCCATGTGTCACCATTATCTGTGAACACAACTTGTTTGGAACTACAATCCAAGACAACCTTATACTTCTCTAAGGTGTCCATCCCAAAGATTATATCAAAACCCTGCATCTCAAGTGGTATAAGATCCACTTGAATGTGGTGACCAGAAAAGAAAAGATTGTAGGGAGAACACACCTCCCGCAACATTGCAGATCCCATCAAAGGTGTCTCTAAAAACAAGCTATCTTCTCTATAACTGACAATCATATTGCAGTCATCAATCACTTTTCGAGTGATAAAAGAGTGTGTAGCACCCGGATCAATTAACACAGATATGAAGCAGAATAAAGACATATCAGAATAAAGCAGTTCCATCTGACTGTCACAACCCGAGGGTTGACTACTGCTTCAGGATGGTTCATAGCATAGAACCTAGCTGTCGCTTGTTGTTGACTCTGTGTTCGATTATTGGATGTCGAAGAACCATCTTGGGACGCTTGTCCACGCCCTCTAGCACCACTACCAGGTTGTTGCCTCTGAGAGCCATGCTGACTCTGCCTTGTTTGTTGGGTCACATTCCTGACTTTCTCAGGACAGTCCCTCACCACATGGCCTTCTGTACCGCATCTATAACAGGTTACATTCCCCCTAGGTGGTCTGGTTGGTCCTGTTACTGACATTGAGGCTAAACTATGAGCTCCCTTCGGTGGTATGTTACGGTCTCTACCCTTACTTGACGTCCACTACATGTGGGTATTGAACGTTGGTGGTGGTGTAGGCACAGAATACCTTATTTTCTTGAAACTTCTAGCACTCTTTCCTTGAAACTATGGGTATTCCTTCTTACCCTTGGTCTGTCACTTCTCAACTATAGACCTTTCTATACATCTTACAAACACCACAAAAGTGGAAAACCTCTCTCAGTTCTCCAAAGCAGACACCAGAGTGGTTAATTCAGTGTTCAACCCCTTCTCGAACCGCCAAATTCTCTCCTCATCATTATATGCCATGTGCGGACAGAACCACAACAACTCCATGAACCTAGCCTCAAACTCGCTAATGTTCATTGGTCCTTGTTTAATCCTCTCAAACTGAGAGATCTTCTCATCTAGATACGTCTTGGGAAAGTATCTAGCGACAAATTTACACCTGAATTCATCCCATCCAATCACAATTCCAGGTCGTTTGCCTTCCTCGATGGTCCACCAGTGGCCAACACTTCCTTTTAAGAGATATACAACATGCCTGACCCTCTCATCATCAGGAATCATGAGGATTCTAAAGGCTTTTTCCAACTCAGTCAACCATAGATCAGCATCTGTTGGATCGGCTGTACCAACATACTCTAAGGCTCCTACCCTCTTAAGACTTGCAAAGGTCTTGCCGGCACCATGTCTTTCATCATGAGCTTGTGCTCTAGGTGCAGGTATTGGCATTCTATCCGTCATATGGGTCATAGCTGCCATAAAATGCCCGAACATAGCCTGGAAGGTTGGGTTCCCCATATCATCTTAATTGAACTGGGGTAGTTCAGGTACAGGTTCCTCCCTGTCCTGATCTCTTGCACCTCCTCCCGGTGCAGCAACACTGCTCTCAGCAGTGTGTTCATCGTGTGATCCAGACATCTTTAGTTCTTCTTCTCCTCCTATATGAGCAGAAGACACTATCAGATAACTGGAAGACAATAGAACAGACTCAACAACCTTAATCCTATGTCTCTGTAGACTCAGCGAACCTAGAGCATTGATACCACTTTATTGGTGACGTCTGTTGCCAAACATCGATTAAAATAAATGCCGAAGTGATCATTAGCAGCGGAATTACTGAAATTCACTAAAAATTAAAACCATTTATCAAGAGATCCATTTACAGGAAAACTCTTTCATTCCATATTGAAGTATTTCAAGTACTTACTGGTTCACTAGTACATCTCTTATACTAGTTCCTCACAAGAGTTACAACATTAACTGCCCTGTTAAACTGTACATCAGTAGTATAAAAATCTCGAAGCTTCAAGCCAAAATCTCAGATCGAATTGTCAAAACACTAACTCCTAGGACCCGAGAGTACAGAGACGATTCATAGGACTAACTATACAAGACCAGACAGCCAATGTCTCCACCTGATGGATCACTGTTGTCCCTGAGGCTGTTGCTGCTGCTCTCCTCCTACAGAAGAGTTTCTTCCTTGTCGTCTGCGTCTACCTAAAAATGTTAAATCCCATGGGGGTGAGACAATTAGAAAAATTTCCCCAGTGGGAGATATAACTCTCCGCCAAAACATTATCATTACAGTTTAATAGGAATAAACTGAGCAGTGAGATAATATAAATCAGTAGCAGATGAATCAACATCTATGTAGATTAGAGCAACATTCTTATGCAAGTATTTTAGTTATAACCTGATAAAGTAGCATGTCTCATATTCAATATGAATTAAAGGAACATAAGTAGCGTTTATGTATCAAGGACATGCTAAGAAGTATAACATCAACCAGTGGTTCTCGTATTTCAATCTTAAATAAATACGCTACACGGCTGATTATATTTTACAAATAGATGTAAGATCTGAGGAGATGAGGTATACCACTCATACTCCAACTGACCATTTCTAGAATCGAAATCGGTACCATAATTAGGTCAATGGAAGAGCCGGATTCCCATGACCTCCCACATCCCGGTCAGTATGGGACCACAAGCAGGACTGTGTTAACTGCTCAAATAAATTTCCAGGGTATACTGGAACTTCTCTATAGAGTTACAACATCAAGTGCACTCTCATCGGAAATCGAGAGCTTTAATGCTTATCTCCATCGACTCGACATTAAATATCGTTGGGAGATTAATGATACATCCATCCCAACCATCAGGAGATTTATGATACATCTATCCCGACACATGAAGGATTGAGAGGTTTAATGTTTACCCTCCCTCAATCTCTTCACAAAGGACGTAAGGATATTTTCTCCCATTTACCCCCACATATTCAGAATATGTGAACTCCAGGAATTCTATAGGAAAACCTGTTTCACCATCACCTACATCTGACGATGATGGATCTATGGTCAGAGCACTACATGAATAGATGTTACTTGATTAATTAAGTACATTTTCATATTCTTTTAGCATCAGGCAAGTTCTCAAACAAAACTTATTATGACAATGCTATAAAGAAACATGTACTATTTTCATCAAATACTTAACTGTCTTTAAAAGATATTGGGAACTCGGTCCCTTATTTTAGAATTGGGAATTCTCATCCCTTCACAATTTCATCACCATAATCATATGGCCCTGGGTAATTAAACCCTTGATTCATCATTAAGCATTGTTACCACTTTTCCAGGTAACGATCACCTTCAGGTCAATTGACCAAGGCAAACATGATACTTGCTATTACAAGCATCACTCATGGTACTTGAGGCCCATTAACTCTCTTGTTACCTCTTACCAGGCAACAAGGTATATTATGACACTCAAGGCACAATCATAATAGTGAATTGAACATCATGGCTCATACCTAGCCATGATCATCATCTCAACATACCTGCATGGTTAGCACAGATGATAACAGTGATATCAATTGCATATCAGAACCATGTACAACAATTATGAATTCACTATTAATGGGTAACACCGCTATTCCCTTACTAGGGTTAGTGTTACAACCCCATCTGAGCTTAATTGGTAAACTAGGGTTTACCTAGACAATTGCAAAGATTAATTGGAATAATCATTCTTGAAATCTAATTAATGATGATAAAATAATTAGGATGTTTTAACTATGATAATAATATTAAAAATTTTCTTTTGTCTTGAGAATTAGGGTTTGAGAAAACATAAGCCCTAATCGGCCCAAAATAGGGTTTTGATGATACATGAATACAGAATTTGATAAGTAGAATGTTTCACTAAATGATTTTTAGTATTTTATGGGTAACTCTGATTTACTTCAAATTTGGATATGATTTGGATATATAAAATGTGAACAACATTGGAAAATATCAGAATTTTTGAAGAATGCTCTGACCTGTTTATCGGTCGAGTTTCAAACTCGGCCGATCACATTTCCAGAATTATACAGCAGTATGGTAATTGAATTTTATCTTTTTATTGGTATATCCAATTGATCTAAAATTTTAAATTTGCTTGAAAAACACAGTTTTAGACACTATGTTAAATTGGCATAATTTTTTGGATGACTTTTGAATCCCTACAGTAAGGGTGTCGGTCGAGTTTGTGTAGGACAAACTCGGCCGAATATTTTGCAGACTGCAATATAGCAGTGCACTGTTCTATTTTTAATTATTTATTGGTAACTCCAAATGATCTCAAATTTTAACTGAAACTTTATAGCTCAATTATAAACAACTTTCGAAATTCCCATAATTGTTTGAGAATGTTTGATCTCTGAAATAAACGAATTACAGTAACTTTTGTATAACTGAATATTCAGCCAATATAATTAAAGTTAAGTGTTGGGTCAATATGCAATTGACCCAAGTAGCTCAATTGACTTATATGAGCAACCACACACACACACAGCTCTCATTCTTCGTCATCCATCCCAGAGAAACGAAAATCTAGAGAGAGAGGGAGAGTTAGGGCTTGAGTGGAGAAAGAGGAGGAATTGCTGAATTAGGGTTTTGCGGTCCCAAGAATGGTGAAATCAAGTAACTTTTTTTTCCTTTGCATAGACTTTTATGGTGAATCTTCTCTCTGATGTCAAGATTTCCGTCCATGCTCTGATTTGATCCAAGATGATGTCGAAATTCCCTCTTTTCTCACCCTTTCTTGATAATCCCTCATTTTCAAGGTTCCCGAGTTGAATGGAAGAAGAATTGGGAGATTTGCTAGGGATTTGATAGGAATTCGAGATTCCCTGAGTTGAGCTGCAGTTGTGAGGTGTTTTCACACCTTAGGGTGAGTGGGTTCTTCCTTCAAACATTGTAATGCACGAATTTGATTATAGCATCCAAATCCCTAAATGCTTAGCATGTGAATTCTAAATCCTGAATGTCTCCATTTGATTTAAGTTGTTGCAAATTGATATGTTATGGATTCCTTCTCTGTTTGAATGATTCCTAAATGGTAGATTCATATCAGGGATGTATACAACACTTCCTAATGAGAATGTTTTTTTTTCAGATTTATATCAAATGATGTAATTAGGGTTAACCTAATTGTGACATCACTAGAGTTTCAACCTTATTGAAAAGGACTAGTAATCCTATAAGTGGTTAGGATGTACCTCATGGGTTATCTTAATTGAATTTTATTCTGGATACATGATATCACAATGAATGATATGGGAAACCTAAATTTAGTTCACTTTCCATGATTTCATACATATATCGATTGTATATGATTTGTTGAAAACAATCTTTATTTAGTGAATGCTTATATCCTATGAAACCCTAAGAGTAGGGTGATGGCATGTGATGAATGAATGAGGCAAATGAAACCCTAAGAGTAGGGTGTTGGCATGTGATGAATGAATAAGGCGAATGAAACCCTAAGAATAGGGTGTTCAATGAATCATGCTATGGTAATATGAAAGATCTCGATATGAGATATGGTGATGCTTAATTGTTGAATTGTATGTTTCTAGTGCATTTAACTTTATATGCTTGTTCTCTCTCAGTTGATATCTACATACTGCAGGGCTTCTTATATTTCAATATATATATCTCGTAAATTGCAGGTGATGAGATATGATATGCCCTAGAAAGGGATGTTAATGAGACATGATATATGTTGAATACATGAGCTATGATGTTTTATAGGATATGATATAGCAGGCCGTGTGAGCCTTGTGATAAATGTAAAATGAGTTATGATTTCTATTTTAAATGTATCTATAAAGTTAATAGACTTAGGTGCCCCAACACCGTAGAACCCCATTGCGCGGTCTGTACCTTTGGGGTGAAACGATCGATCTAGCCTTGTTCCTAGATGATCGGGCTCGTGTTCAACAATAATCCGTGCGTGTGTCACGGTGGCACGAGGGCAGACAGACAGTGTCCAACAACAACGTGTGCTTGTGTCACGGTGGCACTGGAGAAAAATGGGGGTTATTCAACATTAATCCGTGCTAGTGTCACGGTGGTAACCCAGACCCTCCGACTGTGCACTACAGGGTGGGAGGAGTCCAGAGCACTCAGAGTTAGTGCAGACAGGCCCTTGTGCGCCCGAGAGTCCTGTACAGACCAGGACGGACAGTCAGACTTAGCATTTCCCGGGTGTGTCGCTAAGTCTTGTACGGTGGATTCATAGTGCACTGCGAGTCTCATATGTAGAGTGCGCTGCATATGTTTGGGGCATAAGCTAAAATATGATTATATAGGTTCACAGAGTTCTTTATAAATGATAGAGTTAAGGAAGACTAGAGCATAGTCTTCTAGTAGTTATTCTTTGGATGCAATATTTACATTCTTTGTTATTTCAATTATATTATTTTAGAACTGCTCAGTGTAGTATTTATTGTTGTTAAATTTCATATCATTTACTCAAAATTATATCTGTAATCACATTAGTGCATTAGTCTGTTTCCTGGAAGTACTCATTCACTGAGCGAGTAGGCTCACCCCTCTACTCAAACATTTTTAGGGTTAACCGCATGGACTTGGAGATGGTCAGAGCTTCAGTGTAGACCTGCCACATGAGTCAAGTACGAGATTAGTTGAGTCAGTCGGTCCTTGTCACTCTAGGTCCTCAGTAAGAGTTTAGAGAGAGATTTGTAATTACAATGTATAATATTGTTCCTCTTTGATATGTATGCTAATTAGCAAGTTTCATGTGCATAATGTGTGAAAGACATCGTGAATGCTTATACATGTATCTTTACTTTTAAAGTCTGATTAGTAGAAGAAATGTTCAGATTCCTTTGTTAAGATGAGATGTGGTTCAATGCGGTAAAACAAGAGTTTAATAGAAAAGAAAAAGTTAAGGGTGTTCTTTGTGTTGCATACAAATCCTATCTTACACCCTAATCTCATGATTTGAGGAAATTGTGAGATCGGGGTGTAACAGCTTGGTATCAGAGCTCAGGGTGAGTTGTCAAGGATCATTAAGTCAGTAAGTTAGAGTCCTATGTGTGGCACATAGGAGATGTTTGGTGTTAGCTTTGGGAATTTGAGTATTTGGATATCCTGGCCCGATATCTGAGTACTTGGATCAACCAGTACAAGCTACTCTGTCTATTCTCTCACGTATACCCTAGCTAGGTATACAGTGGAAGAATGGGCTAGAGAGGAACCCTAGAAATGTTAGGGTTAGAAAATGAGAAAAGAAACAAGAATTAAGAGCATAAATGTAAAAGGAGATAGAACTTACATTTCATAATGTTGTTTTTGTTGGAAATGTATAGAAATGCTCTTATTTGTTTGAATTTAAATATTCAATACTTTGAAATATGGGTCTTTAATATCTATTGTACACTATGCAATTGTAGCATTTATTGATTTTATTCTTTGTAACAAGTAGACTAGAATTGACCTTTGAATGGGATTTTGTTTCTATGGTTTTGCCCGCTGATTCGAGTGAAATTGACATCAGCAGGTCTGTTTAGGTTTTTAGTCTGTACGCGATTCGGCCGAGTTGTATGTGATTCGGCCGAGTTTCCTTAATAGGAAATCGAACAGCAAACTGATCGGCCGAGTTGTATGTAATACGGCCGAGTTTCTTTTTCAGGAAATCAAACGACAAGTTGATCGGCCGAGTTTCAAGCGGATCGGCCGAGTTGTGAAGCAATCGGCTGAGTTTCTGACCAATCGGCTGAGTTTCTGAGCTGTGAGTGGCAGTTCAGGAAGAATGTAATCCTTTGTAGTTCTTGGCTTTAGGACTTCAGGTTTGGCCTGGTCCGGTTGGCAGGATGCGTTACTAGGATCTAATGAATCCTATCAATAGTATAATAAGAATAGAATTTGAATAATTAGACCCACATCAGAGTAAGAATGTACATACAGTAAGATGTTGAAACATATGGGCAAGATCAGAACAACTAAGAATTAGTTGAAACTGATATCTGAGGTTCAACTTTGGGGTCTCAAATGTGAAACCCTTAATTGGGAATAATAGAACATGATATGAAGCTCATAATCAGTTTATTGATTAATTTTGCATGAACTATACATATGAAATATAGAAAAGATATGTGAAATGTATGTATGTATGGTTCAAGATAACAAGAATCAATCATGAAGAATGAATCATATAATAGCGTATAATGCTTTTATGAACTCTAAAGCAAAGGCTAAGTGGAAGAATAGAGTGAGCTTTCAATAGGCCCATAAAAGTAAAAAGGATCGTATGAACATGTAACTCATAAGACTAGAACAACAAACTAGTTTCTAAGCAAAGAACATAGGTGTAGTTTAATGAATGAATAAGTCATACAAAGGTGGACTGTATTCAGAAGAGAAAAACTTGATTGAAAGAGAAACTATGTTTGACCCATGCATGATCCACTTGATTTAAAAAAATGAAGAATATGTAATGTATTCAACATGAGGAAAAACTAGTAGAAGGACTATTAATTTAGAACATTAACTTCACAATAGTATAAAGATAAAGGAGGAAATATGTGCAACATGGTATACATGACCATACATATGAATAAGCAACATGGTCATAAGAGAAAAAAAATTTAGAATTAAAGATGACGGGTTAAAGAGTAGTATATAGTAAGAGGACTATGAAACGTAAGAAAGGGTTTGAAATATGATGGATAAATTATAAAATAAAGAGGTTGTGAGATTCAAGCAAGTGCTAATTAAGCAAATATCTCTATTGATAACTAAGTAAAACTACATACGAGAATGTATTAAGGGAATGTTTGAATACAAGTATTCCAAGTCTTAAAATCATCTTCTCTTTCATATATTCCTTAATAAGAGCAAGGTGGGAATGAAATGATAAGAGAAAATGAATCATATATGGTGCATAACTACCTTGGTGGGGTCATCTAGTGAATGTAATAGTGACATACTATATGATGAAGTGCGATAAGAAATAAAATTCTTGTGTGATAGCAAGAATGATGAATAATCTATTCCTATCTTAAATGCTTCAATGTTAATGATGTTTATTGTATATAATCATATGAAAAGGATAGGTAGCAAAAAGTAAAGAAGTAATGAATGAGCAGTGAGATATGGGAAAACACTAACTTTGTGTAATATGTGAATTTGTTTTTACATGTATGATTTGTTGAAGGCATATTAAGATATGAAGTTGGTTCTACATATGATTTCGGTGTATTTGTGCAAGCTATATGTTAAGTTAAAGGTGTATGATAGTAGTAGTAATTCATACCAGATATGCATCCTAGTATTGTGTATTTGTGATATGGTGATACGGTTTGGATAATGTCAAAACACATGGAGAGATACCCTGAACAAGGTAGTCATACTTATTCACTCATATTAATAGAAAAGGATGATAATCAGATTGTTTGGACAAGCAACCCTAATGAGGTGTAGCTTGTTATACCTAGCTCTAATATAACCGAGTGATGGTAATTGAATATGATTAATGCTTGAATGACTGATACAATTGTGGATTACCTTATTACTGTTGTTGAAACCCTAAAATGATATAATGTGATGGTTACACTTTGAATTGTGTGTGGGCCCATAACCCACAGGTCCCAGGATCGAAACAGGATAGTATGGAATGAGGTGGTAATGCTTCACCTCATGCATCCATGACTCAATGGGGATGCCAAGAGTAGTATTGTGCAATTGATTGTTGAATCTAGTCTTTTAATTCAAGACTGTTTTGCTATCTGAGCAACATGTTTTGCTATCTGAGCAACATGTTATTCAAGAACTTGCTTTTGTCTCTTAAAGATGATACAGAACAATAGAACTCTCTGAACAGCGTAAGTTGAGATAGTTGTATCAGAGTATCAGAGTTGTGCAGTGAAAGCGTGGTGGTTTATCTTTGCATTCTATGTTCGACTGTGGCATAAAGAATTTGCTTGATATCATTGGGAACTATTTGAAATATGTTGTGATTTAGTAAAGAATTAAAAGATCTAATGTTGAAAACTACATTCGGGTATGAAATACAAGAATATAATGGCATGGAAGGATTTAGAAGTTTATAATAACCTTGAATGTATCTTTCTTGTAGGTTCATGTTTCGAGGACGAAACATTCTAAGGGGGGGAGAGTTGTTACGACCCCATCTGAGCTTAATTGGTAAACTAGGGTTTACCTAGACAATTGCAAAGATTAATTGGAATAATCATTCTTGAAATCTAATTAATGATGATAACATAATTAGGATGTTTTAACTATGATAATAAGTCTAAATATTCTTTTGTCTTGAGAATTAGGGTTTGAGAAAACATAAGCCCTAATCGGCCCAAAATAGGGTTTTGATGATACATGAATACAGAATTTGATAAGTAGAATGTTTCACTAAATGATTTTTAGTATTTTATGGGTAACTCTGATTTACTTCAAATTTGGATATGATTTGGATATATAAAATTTGAACAACATTGGAAAATATCAGAATTTTTGAAGAATGCTCTGACCAGTTTATCGGTCGAGTTTCAAACTCGGCCGATCACATTTCCAGAATTATACAGCAGTGTGGTAATTGAATTTTATCTTTTTATTGGTATATCCAATTGATCTCAAATTTTAACTGTGCTTGAAAAACACAGTTTTAGACACTCTGTTAAATTGGCATAATTTTTTGGATGACTTTTGAATCCCTACAGTAAGGGTGTCGGTCGAGTTTGTGTAGGACAAACTCGGCCGAATATTTTGCAGACTGCAATATAGCAATGCACTGTTCTATTTTTAATTATTTATTGGTAACTCCAAATGATCTCAAATTTTAACTGAAGATTTATAGATAAATTATAAACAACTTGCTAAATTCCCATAATTTTTGGATAATGTTTGATCTCTGAAATAAACGAATTACAGTAACTTTTTTATAACTGAATATTCAGCCAATATAATTAAAGTTAAGTGTTGGGTCAATATGCAATTGACCCAAGCAGCTCAATTGACTTATATGAGCAACCACACACACACACAGCTCTCATTCTTCGTCATCCATCCCAGAGAAACGAAAATCTAGAGAGAGAGGGAGAGTTAGGGCTTGAGTGGAGAAAGAGGAGGAATTGCTGAATTAGGGTTCTGCGGTCCCAAGAATGGTGAAATCAAGTAAGTTTGGATCCTTTGCATAGACTTTTATGGTGAATCTTCTCTCTGATGTCAAGATTTCCGTCCATGCTCTGATTTGATCCAAGATGATGTCGAAATTCCCTCTTTTCTCACCCTTTCTTGATAATCCCTCATTTTCAAGGTTCCCGAGTTGAATGGAAGAAGAATTGGGAGATTTGCTAGGGATTTGATAGGAATTCGAGATTCCCTGAGTTGAGCTGCAGTTGTGAGGTATTTTCACACCTTAGGGTGAGTGGGTTCTTCCTTCAAACATTGTAATGCACGAATTTGATTATAGCATCCAAATCCCTAAATGCTTAGCATGTGAATTCTAAATCCTGAATGTGTCCATTTGATTTAAGTTGTTGCAAATTGATATGTTATGGATTCCTTCTCTGTTTGAATGATTCCTAAATGGTAGATTCATATCAGGGACGTATACAACACTTCCTAATGAGAATGTTTTTTTTTCATATTTATATCAAATGATGTAATTAGGGTTAACCTAATTGTGACATCACTAGAGTTTCAACCTTATTGAAAAGGACTAGTAATCCTATAAGTGGTTAGGATGTACCTCATGGGTTATCTTAATTGAATTTTATTCTGGATACATGATATCGCAGTGAATGATATGGGAAACCTAAATTTAGTTCACTTTCCATGGTTTCATACATATATCGATTGTATATGATTTGTTGAAAACAATCTTTATTTAGTGAATGCTTATATCCTATGAAACCCTAAGAGTAGGGTGATGGCATGTGATGAATGAATGAGGCAAATGAAACCCTAAGAGTAGGGTGTTGGCATGTGATGAATGAATAAGGCGAATGAAACCCTAAGAATAGGGTGTTCAATGAATCATGCTATGGTAATATGAAAGATCTCGATATGAGATATGGTGATGCTTAATTGTTGAATTGTATGTTTCTAGTGCATTTAAATTTATATGCTTGTTCTCTCTGAGTTGATATCTACATACTGCAGGGCTTCTTATATTTCAATATATATCTCTCGTAAATTGCAGGTGATGAGATATGATATGCCCTAGAAAGGGATGTTAATGAGACATGATATATGTTGAATACATGAGCTATGATGTTTTATATGATATGATATAGCAGGCCGTGTGAGCCTTGTGATAAATGTAAAATGAGTTATTATTTCTATTTTAAATGTATCTATAAAGTTAATAGACTTAGGTGCCCCAACACCGTAGAACCCCATTGCGCGGTCTGTAACTTTGGGGTGAAACGATCGATCTATCCTTGTGCCTAGATGGTCGGGCTCGTGTTCAACAATAATCCGTGCGTGTGTCACGGTGGCACGAGGGCAGACATACAGTGTCCAACAACAACGCGTGCTTGTGTCACGGTGGCACTGGAGAAAAATGGGGGTTATTCAACATTAATCCGTGCTTGTGTCACGGTGGTAACCCAGACCCTCCGACTGTGCACTACAGGGTGGGAGGAGTCCAGAGCACTTAGAGTTAGTGCAGACAGGCCCTTGTGCGCCTGGGGCCCTTGTGCGCCCGAGAGTCCTGTGCAGACCAGGACGGACAGTCAGACTTAGCATTTCCCGGGTGTGTCGCTAAGTCTTGTACGGTGGATTCGTAGTGCACTGCGAGTCTCATATGTAGAGTGCGCTGCATATGTTTGGGGCATAAGCTAAAATATGATTATATAGGTTCACAGAGTTATTTATAAATGATAGAGTTAAGGAAGACAAGAGCATAGTCTTCTAGTAGTTATTCTTTGGATGCAATATTTACATTCTTTGTTATTTCAATTATATTATTTTAGAACTGCTCAGTGTAGTATTTATTGTTGTTAAATTTCATATCATTTACTCAAAATTATATATGTAATCACATTAGTGCATTAGTCTGTTTCCTAGAAGTACTCATTCACTGAGCGAGTAGGCTCACCCCTCTACTCAAACATTTTTAGGGTTAACCGCATGGACTTGGAGAGGGTCAGAGCTTCAGTGTAGACCTGCCACATGAGTCAAGTACGAGATTAGTTGAGTCAGTCGGTCCTTGTCACTCTAGGTCCTCAGTAAGAGTTTAGAGAGAGAGTTGTAATTACAATGTATAATATTGTTCCTCTTTGATATGTATGCTAATTAGCAAGTTTCATGTGCATAATGTGTGAAAGACATCGTGAATGCTTATACATGTATCTTTACTTTTAAAGTCTGATTAGTAGAAGAAATGTTCAGATTCCTTTGTTAAGATGAGATGTGGTTCAATGCGGGAAAACAAGAGTTTAATAGAAAAGAAAAAGTTAAGGGTGTTCTTTGTGTTGCATACAAATCCTATCTTACACCCTAATCTCATGATTTGAGGAAATTGTGAGATCAGGGTGTAACAGTTAGGGTTTCCCATTTCATGTTATATGAGGATAATCATCCCATTATCACATCAAAAATATGGTTTATCACCATATTGCCCAAGATTAGGGTTTGTTAAACATTACATAGAATTACCCTGGATCTGAGCTTCACAGCACATTAAATATCAGGGTTTCTCATGAAACCATCCTTAGTTAGGGTTTCACATCAAATTCACCCTATGATAGGAACTATATTCAATAATACACAACTAGGGTTTACTATTCATCCCAATTACAGTTTCATGTTCCATTACCCATAATAAGGGTTTACTATTCATCCCAATTAGGGTTTCATGTTCCATTACCCATAATTAGGGTTTGCTATTCATCCCAATTAGGGTTTCATGTTCCATTACCCATAATTAGGGTTTACTATTCATCCCAATTAGGGTTTCATGTTCCATTATCCATAATTAGGGTTTACTATTCATCGCGATTAGGGTTTCACATTACATTACCCTAAATTGGATTCACATATATCATCACCCTGGATTAGGGTTACAACCATACCCTAGATTAGGGTTACAATTATAATTGCCCTGAATTAGGGTTACAATTATAATTGCCCTGAATTAGGGTTAAGGTTCAACATTCTTGTCAATTAGGGTTCATGTTCATGGTTAGGATTTCATGATCTCTTTACTTAAGGATCATACCCTTAATCACCACATGAATCATACTCATGTATCAATTGCATATTGTCACCCTCTCTACTTGATTAGGTTACATCAACCCTTTAGTCAAGTTCATACAACTATGATTGACATAGTGTACCAAGTCATTGATCTTATAAGCAATTAGGGTTCATTCCTTAATTGGCACTAATCACTTAGGTACTATTAGGGTTTCAACCTTTGTACCTTCATTGATTACTATTACTAACAATCATTGGATCATTAAAAAAATCATTACCTTCAATATCCAAGTGATTGAACCACATTGAACTCCATTCGGTTTTGAAGGTTTCACCACCAAACGGTTTTGAAACCGTTTGCCACAAAACGGTTTTAAAACCGTTTGCCCCCAAACGGTTTTGAAACCGTTTTCCACTAAACGGTTTTGAAACTGTTTGCCCCCAAATGGTTTTAAGACCGTTTGGTCTCAAACGGTCTCAAGACCCTTTGGGACAAATTAGTCCCAAAACCACAAGGGCTCACTAGGTCATTCATCAATCCAATCGATTTCCAATTGCACCATTGAATTGACTATTGGTTATTCAATTGAAGGATTCATAAATCAAGACCATTAGATCATCATCCATGGGTCAAGAATCAACCACTAACCCACCAAACGGTTTTGAAACCATTTGGTCCCAAACGGTTTCAAGACCGTTTGGGATCAAATGGTCTCAAGACCGTTTGACCCAAGTTGTCTTGAAATTGTTAGGACCAATCAAGGATTCTTCAATCAACTTGATTAGGGTTTCCACTGGAAGGATTGTACACACATTGAACCAATCAATTGGATCCATTTGATCATCATGCAACATGCAATTGGGTTCAGACCTCAAACGGTCAACTAAACCAAATGGTCAACCCTCTCATGCGGTTTGGAGTCCAAGTCACCAAACGATTTACAAACCATTTGGTCTCAAACGGTTTGGTGAAACCGTTTGGACCAAAGGTCCAAGACCGTTTGCTCATGATCTTTGATTGAGATGTGTGCTTAAGTTCAGGTTATCATCTCCAACCTTTAGAGTCACAGAAACTACTACCATTTCCATGGAAATTCCATCAATCAAACAAAGCTATTGCAAGAACAACAATTAAATCATTTGGATTGAGAAATCTAATTCAATGACAAAAATTAGGGGTTCAAGTTATATAACCTGCCTTCAAATCTGATCCCAAGCTCCAAGCTTCATGGCTCCAATGGTGGTTGAAGCTCTATCAACCTCCCAAAGTCGTTTCTCAAGCTTTTAGAGTGAAAGGATCGACTAGGGTTGAAGATGGAGTGAAGAAATGAAGGAATCATATATTGTTTTATGATTTTCACCATGAAATCAAGAAGAACGAAGGTCAAAGACTTACCAACCGGTTGGGGGTCATTCTCGTCTTGATCCCAAGCTCCCAAGGTCGTTTTCCAAGCAAAGGATGGAAGTGAATTCGAAATTCCCTTTCATTCTATTGATAAATGAGATTATATGTGAATTTTATTAAAAAATTCAATTAGGAGATAGAAAGTAGGAATTATCCCCTCAATTCCCTTGCCACTTGCCCCCTCTCCTTCCTTAGGGACGAGGATATCCTCTTGGCCTCTTATTCCCTTCAATTATCCACATTTTAAAGAAAAGCAAATTAAGCATTGTAACCCTTTTTATATTAATATCCATAACTTAGTGGATATTTCTTTTCCTTATAATAAGGTGAGTGGAAATTTCAACTCCTTGAGATATTTTGTGACTCTTGCAAGGCACAAATACGTCCACACATATCTGAACTCAACCATTTTAATTTTCGTTAAAGGCCCTTCAATTATTTTATTTATTTTTGCATTAATGTTTCCATTATGCTTAAAGCTTGATTATTAATATCAAGATTCTCTCTCCTCCAACTTAATTCAAATGAGGCGCCCCTATCATTTTATTTGCTCCACATGATTCCAAGAAACATTAGGGACCTTATTGAAGTGGTAATTTACTTATTTCACCCTAGGTTTTGGGTAAATTGCACATTACACTAAAACTAGGTTTTTATGCACAAACATTGCTTTGTCAGCTCTTTCTTGGAATTCAGGCTATCACAAGACATACCTCTGCATCATCTTCACTCTCATGATGCTTTAACACATGAGGAACATATTATCATGCACAATTTGCAAATAGACCCCTCAACTTGGGTAATTTGCACTTTAGTCCAAAATAGGTAAAATATTGATTTCAACAATATTAAAAAAGGACTAAAATTTGCAATATAAGTTCCTCTTCAGCCTTAATTACTTTTCAAAAGATAAGAACATGCATATAATCACTTTTATTAAGCAAAACACCTAGGGTTAATTCATAACCCATGTCAGGGATGTTACATATATTATCAATACAATCCAGTAAGAAAACTTCTTCGTGAATGCTTGAGCCCTTTGTGCTTTCAAATACTCAGAATTTGATTGTTTCTCTTCCTAGACTCAAGAGAATGATTCTTTGTTCTACATTTATCAAAGATTGTGTTGTATCTAAGAATGAAAAGAGAAAAAGGATAGGATACTGCTTTATGTCCATAACCACAAAGTCACCAGGTACATAGTCTTCCTTGCCCACCTTCACTGGAATGTGTCCTATGATACCCATGGACTTTTTCATTGAGGAATTTGATAAGTGAATGGTCATGGTAGCAAGAAGAATCTCAGTGAATTCAAAATGTTGACATAGGTTGTACAATATGGTTGAGATTCTATCACCTAAATCAACAAGTTCATTCCTTCAAGTGTTGTCATCAAGGTAGCGACCAATCTTGAAGAAATTTGGATTCTTTTGCTTATATGGAATTTAATTCAGGAATATGCCAAAGGAAGTTCTTGATAATTTTACTATCTCATACTTATTACTAGTTTACTTCCTGGTCAACAAAGTATTCAAATATTTGGACCATGTTGAATTATGTGAATTGGCCACTAATTTGATAGGTGAGAGATCGACTTACTACTTCTTGAGGAACTTGGACTAGAGACCCTACCTGGTGGGTTTTCTCTCTCCCTATAAGGTGTTTTACCAACATCTAGCTTTATAAGTCAACCGGATTATATAAATAGTTGATGTTTGATGACATCTTTAGAAACACCAAATATCGTGTATAAGGACAGAGGTCGAAGAAGTACTAGGTATGATCTTGGCAATCATCGCCTCTATTTCTAGAAAAAGAACTACTTTGAAACAAGGTCATCCATTGTGTGTATACCAAATTGTGGGGCACTGATGGAGGAAGATACTAAATATTGTGCATCAGTAGTCTTGGGGATAGAGAAGTCCCTAAGATACTTCTACTACTCTTCTTCAAGGATTTGGTCCCCCTGGAATATATTTATGCTGACCACGACTACTCCAGTTTCTTGGACAAGAGCCTCTATATGTACCTCTAGGGCCTGGTTCACCCTATGGTTTATCTCTTTCTTATCCATCTTATTTTGAAAATATTGATTTAGGTGGTGAAATGTCTTCTCAATCTCCGAATCAAATTGAAATGATGTAGAATCAACACTTTGGGAGCATGACATACACCTTTAGTACTTGAAAAGAGAATTGACAACTTTAGAAATTTAGGAAGGAAAAATTTAAGTAGAAAAGAATGATTATCAATTGAAAAGAAAATTCCTAATTGTTCAAAAGATGAGATTTAGAGGCTATTCCTTTATCCCGGGCAACTACACCAAATTTGATGTGGTAGATTATAACACAAAAAAGTCACTTAGGAAAAATTTGACAAATTTTTACCCCAAACAACATATAATAATCACCATCCACTTGAAGTCAGGTCTTATTTTAATATAGCTAAAAATCGAACTCAATAGAGATTTTTTTTAGAACTAATGGGTTTTAATTTAACTAAGAAAAAATAATTATCCAAGATGATTTTAAGTTGAAGGTTTTACTGATGAACTAAATCAAATATTCAAGAAATAAAATCAAACTATAAAGGAAGCTATTTACACTATGATTAAATTACAAGGATGATGAGGTTCAACATCACTCCCTAAGTAACTATTCTAAACATTGCATCATTTATTCGTACGAACATTGAATTGGGGCTAAGGGATTTCATATCCTTTCAGAGTATGAAATCTACATGGACTGGTCTTCTCATTGGCTCAAGGTCTCATTACCTATGGTTCCTTAGTTTGTCAGTCTGGAGATGCCAATCCATGGTCTCTTCCAGGGTTTAATGATATAGTTTGATGTTCTAATCCTAGATTTCAAGATCTTTACATTTAGGATTATAAAAATCATGTTAAGCAAGATTAAAAAATTGATTACTGATACAGATGTTCACACAAACAACAATTACCAATGTAAAAAAATGATACAAATAGCAAGGAAAATCCTCGTGTCCCAATAAAAGATCGAATCTCTAAACATATTCATGATACAAAAAGTAAGTCAAAAGAAGAAGCTCATGGAGAATGTAGTAGAGTAGAGAAGAAGATCAGTGGTCTCGTCACAACTCCCAAATGATTACTATAGCCTCTAGTCTAGATTTACGATGAAGCACATCTTCACACTAAGACTTTGGATTTTATCTTTGGCTCTCCTTGTCTATGTTGGGTCATGGATGAAAGAGAACAGATCATGAACTCTTGTCTTGGAAATATTTGAAGTACTTTTGTATCGGTCTACAAAATATCAAATCCATCCTAATATAATGTTTGTCATTCATTTGATGCAGTTATCATCCTATGTGCTTTTGTTGATCCTAGGATCGATACTCTGACCCAAAGTAGTTCAAAAATATATTCTTTTTCTAGATAATCGAATTATATTTCCAACCCAACTTGAGTTACTCAATCTGGGTATTTTTTCTACAGAGTTGATGTGATTTCTACTAGAACTCTGCAATTGACAAGACAAACTCTCCCATCAGCCAACCATCATGTGACAAGATATATATATATATATATATATATAATTGAACTGTACATCCACTACCATTTTAAGTTATCCAATTTTTAGTTTATATTTGAAAGTATGGTCATTTGAGTGACCATCTATACATTAATGATATTCACTAATTCAACATTGTCAGAGATGGGGAGTAAAGATATGTAATCTTTGATCATTCTCTTAGAATTTTTAGGAAAAAATAATTGCTTTTCTCCTCTTCTTGTATCAACCTCTAAATAATAAATAAAAATAATATATTAAATACCAAAAAAATGGATAAACTACTCAAAACATAAGATAAGTAAAATATGTAGTAGAGTACATACAAAATATGCAAAACTGATTTAAGCAACTAAAACCATGATGAATAGGCATTCAAAAAATGTAATGATTTATTTTCACCCACAAATTTCCTAGGACAGATTATCCTAGGTTTTAAATCCTTTAGCACAATCACAACTAACTCACCCACAAGAAGATGACCTTTTGTAGTATAGTAAAGGGTAGAACCCAAAAGACAACATTTTTAAGAAAGTTATTTTGAATTGATCATTGTGAACAATTTTTAAAATCATTTTTTTATAATATATATAAACTATGATTTCTATTAGAGATTAAAAAGCAAGAAAAATCAAACTAATTATTTATATCAATATTACAACACATTGGGACATCTGGGTTTCACTATCATCACCTACACACCTATCTCAATCATTACAACTCAAAGAATTACACAGTTAAACTAGGACTAGGAAAATCCACTCCTTTCAGAAGGTGAAATTTGTACTAGGACCAGATTTCCTGTGAACTCGAGATCTTGTTACCTACAGTTCCCAACTCAGTCGTCCTATAGGATCCCTTCTATGATGGCATCTGGAATCTTATACTTCCATTTGGGATTCAAATCCTAAGTTTTTCAGTCTCTATGCTCACATGCTATTTTAGATATCAATTCAAATAGCAAGAAATAATCAAATGGAGAACAATATAATATAATGAGGTCAGTTGATTCTAATAACAAATAAGATGAGTAGGGGCAATGGAGCTACTCAACATGCCCCAATGAGAAGTTCTACTCACTCATGACTGAAGCAAGAATACAAACACAACGAGAGAGAGGACAAATAATGTCACAGATGGAGAAGAGAGAAGTAGCCATTGTTCTCTAACTTCCACAATCTACTCTGACCTCAACGAGTCTGAAGAACTCTACGAGGATATTCTTCTTCCTCGTCTCCTCTGACTCATTTCTCTAGAACTTTCTCTAGGATCTAAGATAATAGAATAAATGATAATTAGGTCCAGTTGTACTTTTTGGATTCTCTTTAGTTTGTTGTAGGTGGGTGTGTAAATTTGTAATGTTTTTCCTGCTGATTGGGTAATCAGGAGATCTAGTTTCCGAATCACTCACTTGGCAGGGTGACTGATGGAATTCTTTTCAGTCGATTTGGTAAGGTAGACTAGCCAATAATCTTTCTCATGAGTCATATAAAGAGACACGTGATCGAATCACCATGGCTGATTGAGCGATCCAAAGTCGATCTAAAATTCTAATGTTATTGATGTTGAGGGAGCAATTTGGGATTTACTTCTATTGATGGATCACCATGAGAGATTAGACGATATGGTATTCCTTTGAGTTGTTCTGCTATAGGTGGATTGACCAATCTGGATGGTGGATCACCTGATCACTTGGTGCTAAATAATCATCAGAGTCTTTTTCACTTTGGACGGCCTTCTGAATGGATGTCTTGGAATGGTGATCACACAATTTTGATCTTATCCTAGGAATTCTTTCGGAGGGGCAGGTTGGTCGACTGACCAAGAGATATGCCCGCCCAAATAACATGCTTGAATGTGTTGTTCAGCTCCAATTTTCTTAGGAATTGTCAAGAGGAGAGAATCCATACAAGTCTTAGGTTGATGTGTGATCTATCCTGCATAAGATAAATATAGTCAAAATCCCACTATTTGAAAGAAAGGACAAATATGATGAAACTAAATGAAACATGATAAATTTGGAAACTAAAATGAGTAAGACTAAACTAAAGATCATAACTAAAAGATGTTGTATATGCATTCATCAATATCCCTATGTTGCCATTCTTGTCTTGATCTCAAGACATTCCCCCACCCTAGTTGCGTCAGTTTCCTTCTCTCAAGAGTCATCTTGTTGTCCCTCACAACAAAGATATGTGATAGAGAATGCAGAATCACTTCATTGTTGACCTTCAACAGGTCATTGCCAAACAAGATGATTATGGACTATGAAATGGATCAAGTGTTTTCTTCTATTGACATCCCTTACCTCCATCTTGCATCTTTACCTTTTTTATTTTTCTTTAACATGCACCCACCGGTAAACTCCCTCCATGCCTCTTCATTTTGACCTGACTGTAAGTCATTGAAGTCTGATCCTCTTCCACCGTCGTCTTAGTTCTCCAAGTAGTGATTGAATTTTTTTTGTGAATTTTCTTCTAATGCCTTTGGTTCTTCTTTTCTATCCTCTCATGCCCTTCTCTCCTCTTCATCTCCTTCATGGATCCTCTCCTTCCCTGTTCCACCTCCTTCCCTATGTATAGGATTATTAGTGAACGGTAAGTTTCTTCTATGCATTATTCTTCCTAGAAAACACCATTGCCAATTGTGTGACTCATGTTTTCAAAGGAGAAGCTTTGACCCATGGTACCCATGCTCCTGGATTCTATGAATAATCATCTTCCTCCTTGCATTTTTTTCTCGGCATGAACTATCAACCCTCAAAGATAATAATTGTTTAGTAGGCATTCATAAATGATCTCAGTTTGAACTAGTTGTCAATATGTATCGTAGATCTGTTGTCCTTGCTTGACTTGTCGAGTGATGACTATGCTCATGTTTCTCCTACACTATGCATCCCACTGAATATTAGATTGATCTACTATGATAATCTCTCCAACTTTTTTAACCACCCACCACACTGGCTTCTCCGATCTATTCCACAATGGTAGATTGTAGAACAATGTGTCAATACTATCTCCAATGATATGTCTTCTACATGGATCTCTATTGGGACAAACAAACAATTGATGAAGTTCCATGGTGCATTTGACAAAACCTTCTCCTTATCACACCAATGGAGAAATCCAATCACAAACTACTTAGCCACAACTTGTCTGAAAGTGGCCTCTTTTTAAGTGCCCAAGCCGAGGGCGGCGTCTGCTTCATAGAGGGAAAGTTGTAAGGTCGTTCTTTCATGATCTTGCCCATCAGGGCTAGTTCGAGACTATCCCCTGATGTCTTCACTTGCGCCTTGCCAAAGTCGATGTCCTCCTCTTCCTCATCGTTCATGGTGAGCACCGCACATCTATCCCTCAAGTGATCCACCACAGGGGTAGGAGAGGACCCACAAAACAAACAAAGTTAGTCGTGGTAACCAGTGGAGGCACGGACTCACACATTGCCCTTGTGATCACCCAGGGAACCCTTACTGTGCGCTGCCACGGCAATATAAACAGGTTAACGCTTCTTGTAAGTAGATTATACTCCCAAGAAAAGATATTTAGTTGTGGAACCGGTGGCATAGGTTTCTTACACTACCATACTTCTACCGTAAACGAACAAGTATCTAGCTAGATCAAAACTATATATTTACACCGACTAGAAACCATCTACGATACATTTATCCAATTTCGTTCTTTCATGACAAAGGCATCATCAAATTAAAAGCGGGCCCATGTAATTGCCTATTTGTATGAAGTGTCACTTCATGGATTGTGTGTGTTCTTGCGTTAAAGAAGGAAAAAACCCAGAGATTTTCCTAGAATGTAAGGAAAAAGAACCAGCAAGCATTTATGCAAGTATTAATTGCAATGCAAGGTACTGTTCCCGAGCGGTTGGCCATGGGCGTGACTGTGTGAGAGCGATGGTCTTCCAGGGGCAATAAACACCGTCGCTATTGAATGAATGCACTCTATTTATTGTCATCCTTGGAAGCACCTAAACCGATCTACTTGAGCGGAGTTAATGGGAGTCATAGATACATCAGAGAGAAGTGGAGAGCAGATATGACGCGCAACCTGCTCTGCATCACTTCCAATCTCTTTCGTCGGGTCGTTAATTACTTACTCCACATCTTTCATCCTTGTTCACGCCTCCATTGCTTCTTCCACCTTCTAGCTATATCCAGCCAGCCTGCGCGTGAGCCTTATTACTTTCAACATTAAATATCAGGAAATAAATACGAACCCGCTACCCCCAACCGAACCTCCAGCAGCCCGTCCTTCATTTTCAATGCCCGGATTGATTGCACGGACAAAAAGAGAAAAAGAATAGAATAAAGACGAAGAGAAGAGAAGAGAAGATGCGTGTTTGGATGTGGATAAAATTTAAATGAATTGAATGAGTGTTCCCAATGGCCAGCTGACTGGAGTTTATTGCTTTTGCTTCTGGTATTGGCATTTATTTCCTCCTTGTTTCTTTGGAATTGGAGCTCAATCATGGAATTTACGTGCTTGCACTGTTGGGTTAACTACCAAAAGGGATGGAGGAAATGGTGGGATACCTAGCTGGCTGGTTAGATTGTTTGCCTAATTGTCTTCTGTACGTAAAAGAGTATATTTTTGCTGTTGGTTATTTGTGTTATGATACATTTGTTTGGGTATTTCATACCAGCGGGTTTGGAAGATGGTTTGATTAAACACATATTGGACTCGAACTGCTGAACAACGCTTTCAGTAAATGGTTATTAATGTTTATTCTTTTACGCTTTTCTGATAGTAATTGAATTACATTAGTCGTACATTATTCAGTCATATGGAACTCGCCTTTTAGTTCTTGTTAAATGTCTCATGTAAGCTAATGATTCTTCATAATTATATTACGAAATCATAGACAATGTGCATGTCTCCCACCATGAGTAGTCAACGGTTTGCTGCCCATACATAAGATCCAACTTGCAGCTTCCAGCAAAGGTTCATGTATTTAGTCAGTATCGCCATAATATGGCAGTGTAGACTCTGTAACCTTGACTAAATATTATTAGTCAATACAGCTTGAAAGGAGGGATTCGTAGTAAACGCTAGTAGGTTTGTGTTTGAAGTAGATTGCGTTATTTCGAGTGCCATCGCTCCCTCTTGATCAGGACCGCCTCACCAATATCGGCTTCCCAGCTCAACGAAGGGCACCCTTATGGTCATTGCTACTATTGCTGCTACGGGTACTGACTGACTGACTTCTGCAACCTGTGTTATATGATTTACTGTAGTGCAGGTGGGATTCACCCGTACGTTTCACTAAGGTTGTCTGTGTACCCTTTGAGAACCAGTTACTGCTATGATCTGCACTTCCAAGTTTGCAACAGTAGTGTGCTCCTTACCTCTCGTTTTCTGACTCACTGACCACTGTTTGGATTTGTCTCCATCACCCAACAGACGAACAAGGCTTCCCCACATTCATCCCATGACGTCCATTCATCTCACCCCCCACCCACCCCTGCGGACAACAACCTCCAGTCCTCACAGTAAGTGTTTCCAACGTTCTTGATACCAGCAACAGACATTTCGGATAAAAACTGTTTGTTTTGGTTGCTTGGTTTTCACCTCTTAACCTAACCCCACATGGCAGGCAGCGGAGCTCTTTTTTGCCTTTACACAATAGTGTGGCAACTAAAGCCAAAACAACTGAATGAAACAATAGCGAGATAGTCATACTTCAGAGTGATGCGGATTAACCGGTGGTTTGACATGCCAATTGGAATCGCAATCTGGGATTGAAATCGGGATCCAGCACTCAAGTTTTCTTTTTTGGAAAATTTACCAGAGTCACTTACCCACCCGCTGGAAGTACGGGAAAAACGAAATTTAATACATCTTAGAGATACCTCACTTGCAACGGCTCTTTTGTATTATTATCCATTTAAAAGTCATGCAAAGCGCATACTAAATGCATACTAATGCAGTTCTTATATCCACTTTCTCACAGAATTTACTTATGATATCTAATTTCACCCCAAATGATGAAAAACATTCAAATTCAAGTTTTCCTTCATTACTAATTTCCTCTATTTTTTTGGAAAAACTCAATTACCTTCCGATTTCTATCTAGTCCAGATTCACTCACAAATCCAGATTCACTCACACAAAACGCACGTACTGTACGCACATTGTTGATACTTTTTCTTGTAACTTATTTCATATGTTGCGTCTAATACCATTATATATGCACAATAATATAGCTTTCAAATTTTAATCATATAAATATAATATTTAACACAACATTAGATATTGCAATATTTGTTCATGCATAATCTTTATCATTTTTAACTCAGTTTTTATGTACACTACAAGATGTACAGTTCAATATGTACAGTACAAGACGCATAGTACTAACAACTGAATAAAACATGTATCCCTCAGATCTTGTTACCACTGTCCCATCAGATATGTGTATCTTTAATACGTAGAGTACAAGACATACAATATGAGACATATAACAATAACATCATTTGTCAAAATTGTGTAGAAGTACATTACTAATAGACACATTGTACAAGAAGTACAGTAGCAACCACATACATTACCTCCATAAACCACGTACGATACCTCAATATGATACACAATCTTTTGACATACATTTAGACGTATAGTACGAGACGTACAATATACATGTATAATGTAAGACTATATTTTGCATACATTTAGAATGTAGCACTTGTCAAAATTACATACAAGAAGTACAGTATAACAACCACATTGTATATGAAATATAATACTACGCCACATTTTTTATACATTCAAAATGTAGTAATTGACAAATTTGTGTACAAAAAATACAATACTCTCAACCACATTGTATATCAAGTACATTACTAACAATCACAATTTATACATTCAAAATGTGGCGTTTGACAAAATTGTGTACAAAAACTATAGTACTTACATACACATTGTTCAAGAGGTACAACACTAACAACCATATTTTTGTAGCACAAGAAGTACAATACTAACACCACATTGTACATGAAGTATAATACTAACAACCATATTTTTACATACATTTAGAATTATATACAAGAAATACAAACACATTCTACAAGAAGTACAATAGTAACAACCACATTTTGTAATAAAAAATATAATACTAACAACCAATCATTTCTCTCTCATTTAAAAGTATAGTAGTAAACTCACTGCTAGCGTTAGCTCAATCAAATCAATAGATGACCAAGTAGGTATTGTACAAGATTTGGGAGAAACACGTAAAGTAGGTGATGGAGAATGGAGCAAAGGTTATGCAACGAAGTTAGGCAAGGGAAAAGGAAAAATGCAGAGAAAGCTAGAACCGAGTACAATACTCAGGTAGGACAGTCGGTAGTACCAAGAGAGACTACTTCACTGCAGCGCTCTAGGCAGGACCGTCAACATGTAACTCTCTAGCGGGACTATCAAGAGCCTGACATGGCGTGAGTGTTGTACTTTTGCTGGTCAAGTTCTGCGACAGAGAGATCTCTGGACAGAGGAGTATGTGACAAAGAACCCCTTGAAGTAGAGCGGTAATATAATATTGCGGGAGAGCTAGGACTATAGCGGAGATCGGGATTGGCGGAGGTAGCTATCGGATATAGCTCCCGCAAACGCGAGCACGACGATGCGTTCAGAAAAGATTGACAAGAGTTGAGAAGCAGACGTACTCTACTAGTACGGGAACGCTGGTGGGGTAGAATGGAGCTGGAGAGAGGAGTTGCAAGAGAGAAAATATTTTTTTCAAAATTTGGGCTGGAGAGAGGAGTGGAGGGAGAACTTCAGGACTCTACCGCTTTTATGTAGAGTTAATTGTTCTGAAGTTAATTTGTATGAGAAAAAAATGGTTGAGATCGGAATTTTGTAAGCTTTCGAGAATCGGGTGTGTGTGCGGGTGTATTGGTAAATGTGGGTAGGGTAACTCTTCATTTTTTGAGATGGAAATAGCTAAAGAAAGGAAAATTTACTAGGGTGGAGTCAATGGACATACATGGGGATGCGTCATCATAGTGAGCCTAAAGTGAGCGTTCGCATAAGTGACACACTAAAATTATATGTGTAAATACAAGTGTGTATTCAAGTACTACAAAGAGTTTACGGTACGAGTTTTTGTAGCATAAGGAGTTGGGCCACTAAAACTGGTAATAGCTCTAACCAATCAGCTAACATAGGAAAAGATATTGAATTTGGTTTGTTAATTAACTAATAAATTAATCTAACAATTATCTACTGGGTGATTAACTATCAGGTTTGAAGATCTACAATTAGTATTAAGAGACTTGCTTTCATGTTTAAAAATCTTAGAATGCAAGATCATCATGTCAGCCAATTATTGCTAAACTAGTCATACAAGGATACGTTATTCCTGACTTTAGTAGCATATATGGAGTTTAGCCATGAGTTGACTAACAATATTAAAAAATAAGTATGTCTGTTCGTTAATCGTTAGATATATGAGTTTTCAAACCATACATTTATATTGCTTAGGATCATAAAAGCATGCCCCTTAGTTAGAACTTCCACTGAGATAAATATACGCTTTGACAAGAACATAACACATCTATTCCCAGAAAGTAGAAAAGTTATTGTATATCCTAGGTATTAAATATCATTGGAGTGACTATTTTAATATTGAAATCCCATGGAGCATCACTACCCGTGATAAAGATACCATAACATATATGACGAGTATGACAGTTCTAGCTTGAGATGAACTAAACAAGAGGTTGTGATGACTACATGATCTAATAAAACCCATGCTAACAATAACTCTATTGATTTTTATAAACCAGGCCCGTGGTGATTCCTTGAGACCATACAAAGAACACTTTTTTGTTACCAAAAATCCTTTTCCTTTTTTTTTCTTCATATTTGTAAAGTTTTTATACAAGGTATAGATAGGCTATTAGAGAAATAGCCACAAGAAAGGAAAAAGACAAGAATAAAAAAGAAAGGAATGCATGTCGAGCGATATACAAGAGTTACACAAACTAAACAATTCACTTTTTCATATAAAAATATCGTGTCAACAAAAGATTACTCCACCATCAAACTAAGGACTCGTGAACAACATCAAATATCGAACAAAATCAAGCCCTTCATAAACTCCAGATTCTAGAGATATCCTGTAGAACATTCCTCCAAACACAATTTGTAGAGCACTCCCTATTATCATGCACTCTAACATTCCTCTCCCACCAAATACGGTACATATCACAAAACAATAACAATTTATGTTTTAGTAACAAAATATTTAGGACCTCAAGCCAAGTACTGAAGGTGAACACAATACTAAGGTCCCTTTCAATAAATCTACATAACTCACTCATAAAAGGATAGAAAATAGTAGATGTTCAGTTGATTCATAATCCATTTTAGACAAAAACGCATCTAGAAGGAATAGAAATATCCCTTCTTTTGGTATAGTCCAATGTCAACAACTTATAATTAGAAATTTTCCAAAAGTTCAATTGACAACTTTGGCGTAGCTTATCATTCCAAAGACACACAAAGCTCTCAAACTCAAGCTTGGAAACTCGAACTGAATTCCAAATGCACATTACCTTAGGACGCTTAGAAAATTAAAATGAAACATAGTTTCTACCACTACTTGTAGGAATGTTAGTTTCTACCACTACTTGTAGGAATGTGCCTTAGAAAATCAAATAACTTCTAGTTATTTGTATTATTAAGAACAACACAACTACCATTACATAGAATATAAATAATCCTACTATTAAAAGGATATCCAAGCTTAAGGATAGCATCCTTTCCTACGTGATCACCAAGGAACTTTTTATTAGGGAGCCAACCATCTAATTACAGGAACATGTTAGCATAATTATAGGAACATGATAGAACCATCACAAATATGCAACTTAATGTGATCAGCATCTCTGATCTAATATCTAGAATATTTGAAAAAAAAACAATACATAGACGAATGGATCTCAACATACCAAAAGCATGTTTTTGTTAAATTCCTTCCATTTTCCCACTTGACCTAGAGGGAATCTTTCTTACTGGCTACATCCCAAAAGTTTAGAAGAATACATGCACAAGACACTTCAACATTATTCGTAATACCAATCCCCACATCTAGTTTAGGTAATGTAAACATTTCTCCATTTCATACGATGAAGTTGAGACCTTTCTTCATTCTTCCCCCATAGTAAATCTCTACAAAGTCTTTCAATATCTTCCAAAGTAATTGTAGGTATATGGAACAAGTAACACCAATACATATATATAACACTTAAGGTAGATTGGAGGAGTTCCAACCTACCAGCAATCGATAGAATCTTCCATTTTCAACCACTCTAGTTTGGGTTTAACTTTGTCAATCTGAACTAAGCAAGCCAATCTAGGAATTCTCCCAGTAGCTAGAGGTACACCAAGATAGGTAGAAGGAACATGACACTCATTAGAACTCAGAATTCCCATGATATTTTCCTTAGTAGAACTCTTTCTCAATATAACGTCATGCTTGGTCAGATTTCTTCTCAAGCGTGATAGACTACAAAAGGTATCCATAACTTCTAGCACAACTTTGGCATTATTGCAATCAACTTTAAGGAAAAACATGAGGTCATCATCAAAAATCAAATGTGAAATCGATAAATTATTGGATGCCAAGAGAGGAGATAGAAGATTAGCTTCAACATCTTGGTTCATAAGGACAATGAAAGCTTGTATATTGATAACAGAAAGATAAGGAGCAACATGGTCTCCTTGTTGAATACCATGAAGAAGAAAATTTGGAAGTTGGTTCTCCATTGAAGAGAACCAGATAGGAAACCAAGTTTAAAATGTTGAACACTGAATTCATCTTAAAAGAATGAAAACTCATCATGTATAACATTGTATAAAGAAACCCCCAGTTAATATTATTGTAGCCTTTAGATATATCAATATTTAAACACACGTTTCTCCTAGTAGAAACCTGAAATCATGAAATATTTAACCAAAGAAAGGATTGAATCTTACTATTTCTTCCTTTGACAAAAGATGATTGATTGTCACTAATAATATGTGGAAGGATGTTTTGACATCTATTGGTCATAATATTCAAAATCAACTTATACAAGACATTACAAAGAGAAATCATCCACCAATTCTTAATATGAGATTTATCGAACACTTTAGATATAAGGGTGATAAATGTGTTATTTGATTCTTTAAGAACTTACCCATTAGAGAAGAAATTTTAAATTTCTTTAGAAATATCCTTCCCAATAATAGGCCAGGCTCGCTTAATAATACATGCATTAGAACCATCTAGACCGGGAGCCTTATCATAGTTCAAAAGAGACACAATGTCATGAATATCAACCTAAGTAACACTGCTAATGATATTGATCTTATGTTCATCTGTCAATCTGGGTCCCAACCAATAAAAATCTTTGAGACCCTCACACTTGTCATTATTGTTAAATAGATTTGTGTAATACTTAAGAATAAACTCCTTGATTTGAGTTAAATCATAGTACAATTGATCATTGATCTTTAAGCAATTGAACTTATTTCTTTTTTTTCTAGTTTGAAGAGAAGAATAATAAAATTGTGAATTTCTATCTCCTTTAGCAAGCAGTTGAACCCTCAATTTCTACTTTGGCAAACTTTCTTTAGAAATGTCAGCCTCACACAACTCTTTCCTAAGATATGTTGCCTATGTTTGGAGTTTGACATTTATATGATTCAGATCAGCTTTGATTTGAGATTGGATGGCATTATACTTTTTACCTCTAGCATTATCAAAATCTTGCCAATAATATACTGATTCCACTTCTTCAAGAGACACATGAGGGTATAGAGTTTCCTACAAACTTCAATCATAGAATTACCTTCAAAATTATCCACCTAGTATTTCTAAACGATGTCAAGGAAGTCACATGTACATACACAAGAATTAATAAAATGAAATGGAGATATCACAATTCTAGGATGCCTAACCAAAAATAAAATAGACCAATTATCACTAATAGTGTTAGTAAGGAGTTCTCTTGAAAACTCATCAATCAAGTCCATAAACATGGAGTTATAGAACATTATATCAATTTTAGGAGTAGTAGTCATCCTATTGGTGATTGTCCCATGAATAGAAAGGACCCTTAAGATCCATATCAAACAAACCACAATTCACAATGCACACATTAAATTCATTCATAAACATATTAGATGGGGGCATTTTTTCCCAGACTTTCACAATCTCTTTTAACCTAATTTAAATACTCAAAGATAATCTAGGGTTTACTAACACCCAGATGAATGTTTTCATTAGTTTCCCATAGAGTCGACCTTTCAGAGTCATCATTATGTCCATACACAACGGAAATAGGAAAAGTTATATTATCAATGCTAACATCATATAGAATATGTTGATAATTCTCAAAAACATTAATTATATCACATTCCTTAGGATTCTAATTAATAACAATTCTCCCCAGAGCATGAGAATCAATATTTGAAATGAAATCACATTGTAGATAAAACTTTAAAAAAAACTTTCTAATCTTCCTCTTCCTTAGCATCCACTCATTAAGGATGGTAATTCTACTTCCCAGTCTCCTCAACTCCTCTTAAGAACTCTTTATTTAGTTGGTTATGCCCCCACACATTCCAAGAGGAGACTTTGAAAGGAGGATTCATTTGATAATCTGGGACGTTGAGCTGGCGGCCACAACTTCTTCAGTAATAATACCTAGAGACATCCTACTAGTCATAGGAGAGAAGGTAAAATTCTTAACTCTATGCAAATACTAGTGCTAACCTTATTCATGACAGAAGGAGGAGTGCCCATCCTTTGATGAGAAACCTCCATAGAATCATCTGGAATTTCTACAAACACATGTATCAGAGTGGAGGGAATAAATATGCCACCTTGAAACATCTCAGTTGGAACAATTGATACAGATTGGCCAGTATCCTTATCCTCAACCTTTGTAGAATTCATAAGACAACATATAGGTCAATGAACAAAAAACTTCCACATAAGGAATATACGTGAAATCCACTCATACTCAATTCATACTTTCTATAGAAGAGAATCAGTGTCACTCTACATATTAGTACAAACTGGGAATGTAGAGTTTGACTCCATTTAAACTTGAATTATAGCATAATATAGACAAGAATGTTATTTTTTTTCTCTATCTTCTCAGAAAGGTGAGCACAGGAACGAGTCAATTCTTCCCATCATCTGACATCACAAAGTCCAAGGGGAAGCTCTCTGCTATGAATCCATTTTGGGACATTATTCAATCCCAATTTACTCAACGACAGACCATGCCTCCACTTCATCAGAATCCAGGGTGTTGTTTAACATACCATGGACCTCATTCCAAAGCATAGTCCAGATTTGATGCCTCCTAGAATCTTATGATGAAAATCATGTGTTCCTTTTTTATGATCTCTAAATCTTTCGATGGGTTCTAGAGCCTAACTCAATAATTATATAGTAATTGTGATCTTAGGAAAGGTCTAGAATGTATGTAGCAAGACAATGGCTCCATCTTGTCATATTCTTCTCAACTTCCTTGCTAGGGAAAATATGTTTTCCTTTTCTACCTTGGTATTAGTTTTGTAGAGAGGTGCTTCAGTAGGTCTATCAACCATATTGCAAATATCATTCCAATCTTTTGGATAATCAACCAAGTAGTGATTCAAGGTCTGTTTATTCCTCCAAATTAGGCGAGAAACATTGTTGGGAGGGTGGCGATGCAGAATCACCTGTGCTCTCTCTCTCTCTCAACATAGTTGACATAAGACAAAAAAAATAAAAAACATAAAAAGAGCATGTGAAATGGCATACCCTTTGTGAATACTCCCCCTACATACAAAACATAGACGTTGAAGCATATATACTTCCTCTTCCAAATGACCATGTTGGAATAAATTTTAATGTCAAGCAGGAATAGAAGACAATCCATGTTAGTGGCAAGGAAGATTACAATCATGACATATGCAATGCATGTGACTATTGAGAAGGTTCCAAAGCAATCGACGTTGTAAGTCTAGGTGAATCCTTATCAACAATTTGAGGTTTGAGTTGTTGTACTTGTCCATTTGAATTATATTGTATAGAGAAGATCCATCTACAACTGATAATATTTTTTTCTAAAGGATGAGGGGAAAGATCCCAAGTCCAATGTTTTCATTTCCTTGAGCATCACAACTTTCCAACCAAGATGTTGAAGTGCCTTAAGATGATATTTCATAATTTGGATAGAGTTTGGTTGTTTGGAAATTGATTTAGTAGTACATGAAAGCTTAGATGGATAATATGTACAAAATATCGGATGGTGGAGAGTGTATAACTTTCAAGAGAGACACATGGCATGCTAGATCCTCAAATATGACCAATGGTGTCAAATCATGTGTTGTTGTAGGTATGACAAAGGTGACTTGAGTTATAGAAGGATGGATGAAGGGCTCATGATCAATTGGTTCACAAAGTTCAAGCTCAACAAGCTCAGGTTAAGGATGAGGTTGATGTAGAGAGTATGATGAAGTAGAATCAAAGAACATATCTTATTCACGAAACGTAAGATAAATAGAGACATACATACAATGATCGTAAGACTTTAACAACAATAACTCTTCTAGAAGAAAGAATAGCTAAGGAAAACTGTCTTAATAGAGTGGGGATCAATTTTATCTGCTTTTGGATAAAAGTTATGCACAAATGTAGTACATTGGAAAATATACAAAAAGGAAGGTAAAGCCTTTTGAGTGGGAAAAATAAGTATTAGGTAATTTGGATTGAAACATAAGGTCACAAGATATGTCAAGAAAATGACAACTATACGTTATGCAACCACATTATTGTTGTCAAGTGTGGGAACAAGAAAATCTATGGATTATTGTAGTAATAGAAAAAAATAATGACACATAACTAAAAATCAATTCTAAAGCATTGTTTTTCCAGATGATTTAGTGGATTTATTAAATTTTCTTGAGATTTTTATATGGGAATTTTGACAAAAAATCATCTCATAATGGGATTTCAACAATTGTTACCATGCCATGTGGGAGAAATTATCAAAATATGTAATGAAATATTGGAATCCATTAAAACTAGTGCTTTAGGAAGGACCAAATGTTGGTATGTATGCCCTGAGAGCCAATCATGGGATGATTGGTGGGATACAATGAGATTGATTTGATAAACATCAAAGGCGAGCTTCCAATTCTTTCCGGTTCAGTCATATGAGATAGTGATAGAACAGATTGAATGTCTAGAGAATGACAATACTCAATGACGTATGCCTTCAGGTTCATGACCTGAACGATGAGATCATACGGATGCTAAGAGTTTGTACATTCTTGTTATGTCCCTAGTCGGATGTCATTGTGGAAGGTAGATAGACAACAATGACACACAAGACTAGATTGTGGTGTTGGTTGATGACAGAATCTCATTAGTCATGATATAGAGATATCAAACCAAACACATAAGGTACTTGTTAGAGAACAAGGTACCGGACAGACCCACTGTGAGTTTAATACATGGAACCATGAGATGGTAGTCACAGTCAGTACTCACAGTGATGGCGGTGAGTGTGATTCTTAGACCTGAAATCACTGCACTCAACACATGTCGTTAGGCACACTTTGACATCATCAAACGCAATCCTGAAACATGGGTTGTTATAAAGGTGATGATTGGGTGGCTTTGACACATGGGGCTTTTGAGGGGTGAGTGATAGATATGGGATTTGTCCCTCCTGAGGGAGTTTGATATCCATGGCCACTTGATGAGTAGGATTGAGAAAGGCGTGCACGCATGTGTGAATCAGTATATGATACTGATGTCATACATATCTCTTCCAGTCTACTCTGAGATCAAGGAAGTGAATGAACGTTGACAGGATGGCTGTTCCATGCCTCGAGTTCATTCGGGATATCAGTGACAAAGGAATTATACATTCGCTGTAACACCATTCACGGATTGTAGGATGAAAGTTGTTCTCCAACTTTCTACTTTCACTTGGGTAGCACTGATGTGTGACTAGGCACCGCTCTTTGCTTGTGAAGTCATAAGTGTTATGGACTTTCACTGCCAACGTGAAATGGACCTGCAGGGTCACACACATAGGATTTAACCTGGAAGAGGAGTTTTGTCCACAAAGCAATGTTTAGATTGATTACTAAAGGAGTTTAGTAGTTCAATTAAACACTCAATCAGTCGATGGCTCAATATTGTATGGTTCAAGGTGTTGGACGCATTGATTGGAGTATCGGATTGATTGAAATCGCATTTGACTAATTTTGCCCAACCTGTGCTCCCAACCGATCAGCTCATGTGATGAACCGGTCGGCTGAGGTTGTTGAACCGGTCGGTTGAAGTGTCCAGGCCGATCGGCTCATGCCCAGGTTGAGACGACCGGTTCAAGGGTTGAACCGATCGGCTCAACTGGTGCAACCGACCAGTTGGGAAAGTCATGTCGGCAAGAATTTTCCTTTCGTTTCAAATTGCCCAATTCGATTGGGAATAATATTGGTATTCGATACCAATTGGGAAAGAAACAAGGAAAGTCTTTTTGAGCCAGATTAGGACCATGAACCGATCGGTTCAGGGCACCAACCGATCGGTTGGAGTGCCCCAAACGATCGGCTCAGGTCCAACCGATCGGCTCAATGGCCGAACCGATCAGTTCAGTTGTGAACCGATCGTTTCAAGTTGCGAACCGGTTGCTTTTTGTGGAAAATTCTCGAACCCTTCTACTCCTGCTTTATTCCCGCATTTCCCGGGATGGAGAACCCTGTCCCATGACTCTCCTATATATATAGGGGTATTGGGGGCTTCTCAAAGTACAGCTCAGTGCAACCAGTTGCTCTGCAAGTTGTCGTTCTCTCTGGTTTTGGTAACCGTGAGAGAGCCCGAGCAAGTGCTTCCCGCAAAAGGGAGGTGCAGCAAGGGAAGGACAACTGCAGTTGCAACAGGAGGTAGGAGAGCGTGTTGGTGACTAGTACGTCAACAGGAGGGTGCGACTCCTTCCACTTCCTTATGGGACAAGGAGTGTGGAGTTCTAGGTGGTCTGTGTGGACTACTACAGAGGCGGGAGGACACTGCCGCTTAGGAGGACAACTGTCATCCGACAGTCTGGTTCGAGTAGGAGTTGTCAGTCCCAGTGCGACTAGGAGCTGCACAGACGCCGTCGAAGTCTGGAGTTGAAGACCACGCATTGCGCGAGGTATTGTCGCCGAGCAAGCCTCGGGACAAGGTATGATTCCGCAAACCATCCTTTCCTATTATATAGATGTTGACGCGTTTCCTCGGTATGGGTTGGGGAGAATAATTTTTGTTTCCGCTGCCTTCTCTGTCTCCCCTAAAACCCAACAGTGGTATCAGAGCCACGTCAGCTGTTCTATATTTTAAGAATATCGATATGATCGATTTTGGTTTGTCGCCTTTATTTATTGCATACGATGCGAATAATATTGGCTTTATGCATGTCCAATCCTAAATCCACAAATCCCTAATTACATATATGATATGTATTATTAATGCACTCGATACGCGTCGCCCTTAAACGAGTTTTGTGGTGGATGTGTGTAGCATGATTATGGCCTATAAACCCCTATCTGTGATTGGTTGTGTGTGGTTGCTTGCATCTCGGTCTGCGCACCGATCTTCCCTCTCTTATTCCTGATGTAACTCGAAATAATTCGAGATTCTTTCCTACCTTTGCTCCCCCCGAATGTAACTCGGGGTTTCCTTTTTTAAAGCAATGTAATAAATAGAATAGGATTTTATTTCCTGTTATGTCAAAGATCGGCGGACATCAAGATGACTGCTCAGACGATCAGTTCAAGGAGTGAACCGATCAGTTGACCTTCCAGACGGTCGGTTCAAGGAGTGAACCGATCGGTTGATGACTGGTTCCAGGAGCGAGACGAGTGGGTGGCAGACATGACGAGATGCACGACGACCAGGCGAACCGATCGGTTGGAGGAGCCAACCGATCGGCTGGTGGCACCCAGACGACCGGCTGGAGAGTACAGATCATTCATGTGATGAGTTGATCTACTCGGATGGCAAGGCACAGAGTTCATCTTGTACAGGTTGCATGTGATGTAGACCTAGATGACCGTGATTCCTCTTGGCTCGAGGAATCACATTAGGATGGCCATAATCATCGCTTTTATCGTTTTGTGCATGTTTTAAGTGGGATATAGCATGTATATGATACGTACTATGTATTGTGGTGATTGGATATGTATATGTATATAAAACCAAATCCCTCATTAAAATATTAAGTTTTAGATGCCTTCCAAATGCGACACACGTGAAAAGCTTGATTGACCAAGTGTGGGCACACCCTAGCATGGTGCACCGTCTATCTCGTGGAAGCGTGAAGGATGAATGTGTGGGTCTGCCCTAGCAGGGTGCATATTCATCGTGTTTGCTTTGGGTCAGACTTAACAAGGTGATCTGGATGGGATCTAGTACCTTGAGGCATGGAGATGATCATTGCAAGGAGTTGTATATGACATCTTATCAAGAGTTGCATATGATGCAATTGGAAAAAGTTGCCTACCTGAGAGATCTATGTTGTGGGTGACATCCCTAGCTGGTCCATGACTTAGAGGATTTCAGGATCTTGCCCACTAGAAGATTGTACACTGCAATCTTCCGAATTGATGGTGAGGGCTATCAATTTGAAGTAAAATAGTGGGAGCGATAATTAATTAAAGGCCTAATTATATCGTCAAACTTTCAAATCAATAAAATAAGTCAAAAATGAGTTTTGGACTAAAATTGCATATTTTTCCTTTTGTAGTTCAAATGGCAACAAACAACAACAACTTTTCTTTGCGATCGGTCCTTGATAAGGACAAGATAAATGGGACAAACTTCCACGACTGGTATCGGACATTGAGAATTGTTCTCACTCAAGAGCGTAAGCTCTATGTCCTGGATACTCCAATTCCAGAGGAACCCGCTCCTAATGCACCAAAGGCAGAAAGGGATGCTTACAAGAAGCATTCTGATGATGCCATTGATGCAAAGTGCTTGATGCTATGTTCAATGAACCATGAGTTGCAGAGGCAACATGAGAACATGGGTGTCATAGAGATGATTCTGCATCTCAGGAACATGTATGAAGATCAGGCACAGAAAGAGAGGTACAATGTTTCTAGGGCGTTGTTCAAGTGCGTCATGACAGAAGGAGATCCAGTTGGTCCTCACACACTCAAGATGATTGGGTATGTGGAGAACCTACAGAGACTGGGATTTCCACTGAGCCAAGAGTTGGCTACTGACGTGATACTGCAATCGTTGCCAGAATCTTATAGTCAGTTTGTGATGAACTACAACATGAACAACTTTGATAGGCCACTGTCAGAGTTGTTGGGCATGTTGAGGACAGCCGAGTTACAGATGAAGAAGGACAAGCCTAAGTCTGTGATGGTGATCACGAGCAAGAAAGGCAAGTCCAAGCGCAAGGGCAAGGGCAAAGCTAAGAAAGGTTCTGAAGCTAGCCAGGAGTCCAAGCCATCTTCAGCTCTCATAGCCAAGGGAGGCGTGACAAAGAAAGTAAAATTGCCACCATTGTCAAAAGCCAGGACATTGGAAAAGGAATTGTCCTCTCTACCTGGAAGAACAAAAGAAGAAGGAGGCGAATGAAGTCTCTACTTGAAGGTGTCATGTAAATAAACTTGTAGCACTTTTTGAGATATATGATATCAAGATGTAAAGTGTAAAGCATTCTTACTTGGGGCAAGTTTTGCCTTTATAGATAGGAATACTTTAGTTTATTTTCAGCCAATAAGGCATGTAATACAATTATGAACTGCTATTTCATACTTGCCAATAGATAGAAACACTTTATTTTTGCATATTGTATGACAATGATGGCAATTAATAAAGAGATGTTTCAATTTATAAAGATGTGATCTTTGTGGCAATGCCTTATTTATCTTGTGATATTTGATATGCATAAGATAAGACGATACCTAAAAGTTATAGATAACTCAAACAATTTAATTAGCATTAATCATGAGAAATTCATTTCTAGTTTCCATGTGATGGATAAATCTAGACTCTTTTGGTTATAGAACCAGTAAGAGACATGAATATCTTGGACATGATTAATCAATCTTCACTAATGTAGTGGGAGAGTGATTATCCTATTAGGTATAATACATGTGATGTATTTACATACCTATTGGAATAAATGCTAATACTTCAAATGGTGTTTAGAGAAGTACCAATATGAATATCTTGAAGTGTTCAAGATTATCATAAATGAAGTACAAATTTGGTAAAGTATTAATTCTTGATGAGATCAATGAATGAAATACTTGGACCAAATGTTTGATATCCTTATGAGTGATTATTATAGTGTATCATAGTGAACTCATGATTAAGGCATGGTGATGTCTGAATCAAGAAGGAATCATGCTCTAAGGAGTTAGAGAATGATTATCAAATAACTGAATTCTTCTTAAATAAAGAATACCCCACACTAATAAAAGAAATTAAGAATCACAAGGGTTGTGAGTTCTTATATCTTTAACAGATACACCTCAATTATCTATGTGATGAGTTGTTCATGTGATGAGTCAACTATCAAGATGAATATGAGGAACCGAATCTTGAGTTATAGTTTAAAACCATTACATCCTAAATGACTTCCATGTGAACCATAAGGTATGACCTTGATGGTAGCACTCATTGGATCATACCCATAAGTGCAGATGAGTCTTAAGTGTTAAGACACATGGATAACATTTTGAGAAGGATGATGCTTGTTGATTGCAACTTAATGGCTAAGACATTTGGCATATGGATACTAAAACCGCATTCCTATGAGGAATAAAACCAGGATGTGTACGTGACACAGCCTATAAGGTTTATGAATCCACTAATGAAAATGAAGTCTATAAGTTACAATGGACTAATCAATGTGATTGATTGAGTACAAGCAACTCAAAATTGGATCTTTATTTTGATGATATAGTCAAAGGGTTTGACTGATATGTCAAAGATAAAGAAGGGATCTGTGATTTAGTGGGAGCGTGTTCACATTCCACATATTGATGTGAAATGGAAATGTTCTAGATTGGAAATCCGAATGTGGAAATTATCTTTAAGGAAGATAGAGATGTTTCCTATGTGATAGGAATAGAGATCTATAGAGATAGTTCTCGAAAATCTCTTGACCTGAAAAGAGAGAGCATACATTGGCAATCTGTACTGAAGTGTTCAGTATGCACAGATTCAGTGGGAGAAAACTTGTCCATGTTACATGGAGTTAGTATCCCAAGGCCAAGTGTCCAATTATTATGAAGAATGGGAACACTAAGAATAGATATGGATCTATCATGTATGTAATCATCCCATTATCTTGCATGTATGACATGGCAAGAATAAAATGCATTCATCATCTTGTATGTAGGACATGGCAATATGATGTGCTCATCCTGATAACTCGTATGTGTGACATGACGAGTGGATGTCTATCTATTTCCAGTAAGGGTTACTGGAATACCATGAGAACTTGATAAGTGCTTGAGAAGTACTAGTTCTATGGAGATAAGGAAGAGTTCGATGTAAAGAGTTACATTGATGCGAACTTCTGAAAGGACAGAAAATTAATCGCAAAATATACATAAGATGTATAAAAGTGAAAATTTGTTGATAATTGGAAGTGTTCCAATAAAGCCATTTGAAAAAGGAAATGTCGAGTATCTATGTGTTAGAGAACAGTAGTAGATACTATATGGATCTGGAAGTTCATAAGATGAACTTATATTCCACTCATTGATGACAAGTCTGGAATCCTTGATCATGCAATGTGGCTAAAGGTTAGTAAAAGGAATACTAGATCGCATATTACGACAACTCCATCTCATACGTGCGACGTACAACGAAGAGATGTGAGACATGCAATTTGTACAGACTTTGACAAGGTGTTGCCATTACTCACTATGTTTGCACTCAGAGCACAGTAACATGTGGGACATGTTTGAAGATCACTATGAATATGATTCATGGGTGATTGGCTCGCAGTGCAAGTGGGAGTCTGTTGGTATGTATGCCCTGAGAGCCAATCATGGGATGATTGGTGGGATACAATGAGATTGATTTGATAAACATCAAAGGCGAGCTTCCAATTCTTTCTGGTTCAGTCATATGAGATAGTGATAGAACAGATTGAATGTCTAGAGAATGACAGTACTCAATGACGTATGCCTTCAAGTTCATGACATGAACGATGAGATCATACATATGCTAAGAGTTTGTACATTCTTGTTATGTCCCTAGTCGGATGTCATTGTGGATGGTAGATAGACAGCAATGACACACAAGACTAGATTGTGGTGTTGGTTGATGATAGAATCTCATTAGTCATGATATAGAGATATCAAACCAAACACATAGGTACTTGTTAGAGAACAAGGTACTGGACAGACCCACCGTGAGTTTGACACATGGAACCATGAGATGGTAGTCACAGTCAGTACTCACAGTGATGGTGGTGAGTGTGATTCTTAGACCTGAAATCACTGCACTCAACACATGTCGTTGGGCACACTTTGACATCATCAAACGCAGTCCTGAAACATGGGTTGTTATAAAGGTGATGATTGGGTGGCTTTGACACATGGGGCTTTTGAGGGTGAGTGATAGATATGGGATTTGTCCCTCCTGAGGGAGATTGATATCCATGGCCACTTGATGAGTAGGATTGAGAAAGGCGTGCACGCATGTGTGAATCAGTATATGATACTGATGTCATACATATCTCTTCCAGTCTACTCTGAGATCAAGGAAGTGAATGAACGTTGACAGGATGATTGTTCCATGCCTCGAGTTCATTTGGGATATCAGTGACAAAGGAATTATACATTCCTTGTAACACCATTCACAGATTGTAGGATGAAAGTTGTTCTCCAACTTTCTACTTTCACTTGGGTAGCACTGATGTGTGACTAGGCACCGCTCTTTGCTTGTGAAGTCATAAGTGTTATGGACTTTCACTGCCAACGTGAAATGGACCTGCAGGGTCACACACATAGGATTTAACCTGGAAGAGGAGTTTTGTCCACAAAGCAATGTTTAGATTGATTACTAAAGGAGTTTAGTAGTTCAATTAAACACTCAATCAGTCGATGGCTCAATATTGTATGGTTCAAGGTGTTGGATGCATTGATTGGAGTATCGGATTGATTGAAATCGCATTTGACTGATTTTGCCCAACCTGTGCTCCCAACCGATCGGCTCATGTGATGAACCGGTCGGCTGAGGTTGCTGAACCGGTCGGCTGGAGTGTCTAGGACGATCGGCTCATGCCCAGGTTGAGACGACCGGTTCAAGGGTTGAACCGATTGGCTCAACTGGTGCAACCGACCAGTTGGGAAAGTCATGTCGGCAAGAATTTTCCTTTCGTTTCAAATTGCCCAATTCGATTGGGAATAATATTGGTATTCGATACCAATTGGGAAAGAAACAAGGAAAGTCTTTTTGAGCCGGATTAGGACCATGAACCGATCGGTTCAGGGCACCAACCGATTGGTTGGTGCCCCAAACGATCGGCTCAGGTCCAACCGATCGGCTCAATGGCCGAACCGATCAGTTCAGTTGTGAACCGATCGTTTCAAGTTGCGAACCGGTTGCTTTTTGTGGAAAATTCTCGAACCCTTCTACTCCTGCTTTAGTCCCGCATTGCCCGGGATGGAGAACCCTGTCCCATGACTCTCCTATATATATAGGGGTATTGGGGGCTTCTCAAAGTACAGCTCAGTGCAACCAGTTGCTCTGCAAGTTTTCATTCTCTCTGGTTTTGGTAACCGTGAGAGAGCCCGAGCAAGTGCTTCCCGCAAAAGGGAGGTGCAACAAGGGAAGGACAACTGCAGTTGCAACAGGAGGCAGGAGAGCGTGTTGGCGACTAGTACGTCAACAGGAGGGTACGACTCCTTCCACTTCCTTGTGGGACAAGGAGTGTGGAGTTCCAGGTGGTCCGTGTGGACTACTACAGAGGCGGGAGGACACTGCCACTTAGGAGGAAAACTGTCATCCGACAGTCCGGTTCGAGTAGGAGTTGTCAGTCTCGGTGCGACTAGGAGCTGCACAGACGCCGTCAAAGTCCGGAGTTGAAGACCGCGCATTGTGCGAGGTATTGTCGCCGAGCAAGCCTCCGTACAAGGTATGACTCCGCAAACCATCCTTTCCTATTATATATACATTGACGCGTTTCCTCGGTATGGGTTGGGGAGAATAATTTTTGTTTCCGCTGCCTTCTCTGTCTCCCCTAAAACCCAACACCAAAAATGTCACTATGAATAATATCAAAAGCATATATAGAACATAAACAAGTTTTAAAAGGTAAGAACTCCTATGATGATTCCCAAACTCACATGAGTAACATAGAAGGCTTTTTAAACTAGATAAAGTTGGTTCAAAGTGATTCATATTTTCAAGAGAGGGATGAACTGTAGCATTGATGAAATTGGAGAGGTATGCTCACAAGAAGGGTAGTCAAAGGAACACATCACCAAAGTAGTATAGGTCACCAGCTCTACAAGCTAAACCAATCATATTGAAAGTCTAGGAATCTTGCATCAAAAAATCAAGGTTACTAAAGGTGACGTTGCAAGTAAAGGCATCAACTAACTTAGAATCTCATATTCAATGAAAGGAAAATGGGGAATACATTGAAAATATTTGAGATTAAGACTAGGTTAGATGTTAAAACTCCCAAATTGTTGAAAAGTTTTAATGGATACATCCACTAGAGTGATAGATGAGGTAGGAATATGAGGTTCAATGTAGGAGAGAAGGTGTCTCATTCATGTGTTGAGTTTTCCCATAATCGACAATCTAGGCTGAAGTAGATGCTAGCATGAAGGTCTACATTCTCTTGTTTGAAGGCCAGATGCTCCGAAGATGTGGTAGTGTGTTGTATGGTCATGGAATCCCTAGATCCTATCAGTAATTGAAGAGTATTTTGAGAGGCTTGTGGGAGTTTCTCATACTCAGTAGAAGAGATCGTGAAATATGGATTGTTTATTCCTTGGGAAACATGGGTCGTCCCAGTTCAATGACTATGCTTCTGATAGCACTTCTCTTATAGGTGTCTCATATCACCTTCCATGATGATTCTATAGATTGGAGGATGGGAGGATTGAGGCCATTGAGAAATTCGACAATGATGAGATTATTCACTCTTTGGTTTGATCTTTAGAAGAGGTGGGCTGATAGTAGTCAAGTTGTTGGGAAAGGCTAACAATGGAGTCATAATATTCATCAAGGTCATGTCTCCCTAATTTTCAACAAATATATATATATATATATATATATATATATATATATAGAGAGAGAGAGAGAGAGAGAGAGAGAACAAAGAGCAACGTCCAACAACTCTTCTTTAGTTTTATAGAACACGTATATAGGGTAATAGAAGGCTCTGTGTTTTTTCAAATTCAGCTTTTGATTTGAATATTTCTCCATTTCCATTCAAGGGTAACCTCAAAAAACTATTATATAAATTTCACCTTGTCTCCAGATTCAATAATTATTTGAACAAAATACATCTAAATTACATAATATAAGTATTTAATTTTCCCACAAAATAGGAACATTATCAATATAGACAATGGTATATGTGAATGTTTATCATCAGCCTTGCATTCAAACATTAAGAATGAATCACACCAGTAGGACAAATTTGGAGAAGGATATCAAACTAGTTACACTAGTAGAATAAGGATGGAGATGGGAAACTAGTGGTAAGATACACAGTGAGAGTAAAACCAAGACAATGTTAGAAGAAATATGACAGGAGCACTATCACATGAATAAGGTATTTTAACTAAAAAATATATAATAGATCTCTGACCATTAACAACACTCACACATGTTCTTGAAGGTAATACAAGGTTGCAAAAGTAAAGAAAAAGAGGGGTCCACAGATGAGACATAATTGTTTTTTAGAAACAAATTTCTACCATGTCGAGATCAACACTCCTCTTAGATCTGATCTATGATAGAGAAGGGGAGGAGTACCAGTCAGAGTCTCATAAAGGTTGATATTGTTGAATCAAGGTCAATATTGACACTAGGTCTAAATTAACTCAAACCTTTTTTTGATGGTGACTAAACTATTCCAATTATTTGTGTCTAATGTCTCTAATTGAGTGATTTCAGATTAGGTATTGACACACTCCAAATGCCCTACATTGCACATCCTATCTTGGAGAAAAGACAAGTCAAAGTCAATACAAGTGCACATTTTTGGAACATTATATAAATCCATAAGAATTATGTTGCAAATTACTTGTAATGATTGTATGACTTCTAAGTAAGCTTAGAAAAACTTAGGAGCAATTGGATCAAATATTTAAGCACTCAAAATCTATTTTCTAAAATTCACATTAGGTTGTTCATCGGTCGAGTTGCAAACTCGACCAATCCCTATTGGATTTTGAAAATGACTTTTAATCAATCAAGTTTCCATTTTACAGAAGTCGACCGATCCCTCTGTAGACCAAGAATGATTTAAGTGGATCAGTCGAGTTGCTAGGAGGAAAATTGTGACCTATGGTTTAAATTGGACTTGTCACATTATAGGATCGGTCGAGTTATATTTATTGAAACTCGACTGATCGCACTGTATGGGAAAGTTTAGAAAAGTTTTCTAGTCATTGGAATGTTGCAAAAATTGAAAAAATATCTGTTGCAACATCCCAAACAGCTAGTATACGTCCTTATGTATTCCCAAAGGCTAGAAGGTATCCCCAACTATAAATAGGACCCATTGGGCTTCATCCCATGGTTAGACAAGCACTATGAAGGTCCATATTGTATAGTTGTGTGCATCCAACGACCTCCTCTCTCTCTCTCTAAGCTTAATAACTTGCATCATCCATTAGAGTGAGTAGGAGATCTATAAGAGAGCTAGTCATACATGTATATCTAGTGAGGCTCTCACTTCCACCACCTCCCAATCTCTCATTTCTACCATGAAGATGAAGATGAAGGTTCTCTCTCTTGGCTAAGAGACATAAAGAAGAACAAGGGAAGGAGTCCCTTGGTGAAGAAGAAGGCAAGGTCGAAGACTTGGAGCAAGAGTGGGTAAGTCCTTGATGAAGGATGAAGACTCCTTGCTCAAGTGTGTAAGTCCTTGGCAAAAGCTTCTTCTTTGTGAAGGTGAAGTCAAAGGTATAAGATCCAAGAAGAATCGGTGATTCCTCAAAGGTTGAAGACTTGTACAAGAGTGGGTAAGTCCTTAGTGAAGGAAGAAGACTCCTTCCAATGTGGTTAAGTCCTTGGTAATATAGAAGACTCTTGGTTGGATAGGTAAGTCCTTTGGTAGGGTATCCTTGTCCCAGAAAAGAAAGGCCATATGTTGTAACTCTTATAAGTGAATATATGGAGTAAAAATATTAGAAATCCTAGAGGCTGACCTCTATAGGTAGTGGACTAACATACTTCTAGTTTGAAGTATGGAACCACTCTTCATATCTTGTCAATTGGTGCATGTTCAATCTCTCTCATCCTTGCTACGTATGTTTTAGTTACACTCAAATTTCCATATTAGAAACCTTACCTTGTGATATATCTTCAAGGTCTAATGAATTTTTTTAAGTGTATTCAGCTCTATTCACCCCCCTCTAGAGAATCCAACCACCCATCCTATTAAGTTTATTCAGCTCTATTCACCCCCCTCTAGATAATCCAACCACCCATCCTAAGATCCAACACATATGCCATAAAGCACCTAGTCATGGGACCATGGATGCAACTCCTAAGGGAATGATGATGTATGACTACCCTACTGATAGATGAAGCATGTCAGAGTAGAGAATCTCCCATAGAAAGAGAAATAGAGGGGCTACATGTGGTGAATCAACAACTAGTCAAATTTTGGGGAGCAGTGTTGGTTATATGCCTTGAGAGCCATCATGTAATGATTGTAAAAGGAATATTTTTTATTTGTTTTAATTATTAATTAAAGTCAAATTTACTTATTATGTTTATTTCATATTGAGAATATGAATAAACTTAATAATGTTCTAAGAATGTTTTGACTAGATGACATATGGTTTCAATTAAGGACCTAAATATGAGATCATATGTATAAATAAGAGTAGACATTGCTGTTATTTCCTAATAATTTATTATTGTGGATATTATTGGACAACAATAAAACATATGCCTAGTTGTGTGCTGAGTGATGAATAGTTCTCTTTATTAATTATATTGGATATCAACTTGGATACACGGGTACATGTAATAGAACAAGTGTACTGGACAAATCCCACTTCGAGAATGACACATGGAAGTCATGTAATGACATGTCGAAGTCATATTTGAAAGTGACAGTAAAAACGGTGATCCTTAGACATTAAGTCATTATAGTAATTACATGTTATTTTTACTTTGACACTAGTCTAACAAAACTATGAATAAGGGTTGCCAAAAAGGTAGTGATTGGGTGCACTATAACACTTGTAGATTACTTTGGGTTATGTATATGGAATTTGTCTCTACTTTTGAGTGATATCACAGTGACTTGATGGGCGAGACTATGTAAAGGCATGGTCATACACATGTGAGTCAATATATGATATTAAGATCACAATATCTCTAAGGTTCTCTCTAATTGAAGTAACACATATTGGATAATAAGAAAATGATTATTCCATGCCTCAATTTCAATTTAGATATTTATGACAAAGGGATTATATGGTTATTGTAATATTAATCATAATATTCAGTTCAGGTTGTTCTCCAATTCTCCATTTACTTGGGTGACAATGAAATCTTTCTAGATACCAATATTTGTCTATGAAATATTAATATGATTATTGATATCATTACCAACATAATTTATAGCCTATAGGGTCAATCAGATAGGATTCGTAGAAAAAAGGAGCATAATCATGGGGATATGATTAAATGGTTGTTAAAAGATTTAGGAAATAAATTAAGTCATTGACGGGCCAATTGGACCATGCCAATTGACTGACTGGACAGACTCTATAAGCCCAACTAGACTAGGTCTAATTCTCCAGCTAGACAAGGTCTAGTCTGTGGACTGGACTAGGTCCAGTCACCTGACTAAATTGGGTCAGGTGGATCAGTTGGGCCGGACCATTCAACCAATTTGACTAAGTTGATTTTCCTAGTTGAACTGTCCAAGGGTGTCTTATGTGAAATGGCTTATGTGCCTTTTAATTTATTAGGGGTTTATTACAAACCCTACTTCCCTATCTTTCCTATATAAGGGCCATGATGGCCATGGTTCATTCTACAACCTTGGACGCAAATTATGACTCTTGTGTGGTAACTTTTTTGAAACAAAAGAAGTGACCTTTGAGTGGTCTTTAACCAGATGTCATTCCCATAAAAAAAAGAAGGGGAAAGGAGATGTTGTGAAATTCTATAACATTTCCAAAAAAATGGAAACTACTTCCACATCGGCACTTGGAGTGCAACATAAAGTTCCCTGTCATTTGTAGGAACAATATAGATACTTGGACACATCGGTGGCCAAGTTAGGAGATCTTCTTTAATATCATATACCTTATCTATCTTGTGAGTTTCATATTTGGATCTACTCTATGAAAATGGTATAAACAACCTTCCTTCCCACTATATTGTTATTGACTAGATCCATAGATGGATTCATGTAGAGTAAAAAAAAATTATTTACTACTTTCATTGCACCTGGAGCTATCTCCTTCCATGGATTTTTACAAGAAGCATCCGCCAAGATAGATGGCTAGTGATTGGCAGTAGTGGTGGCCTCCTACCGACGGTCTGTGTCAGCCTGTCGTGGAAAAGGTGGGCATAGGAGGGGCACAAGGGGGGAGAAAATAAGGAGGACGAGCAGTGCTTAAAGAGAAGGAGAGTGGTCAGGTTGATCATTTAGTAACTTGGAGGGTTAGAAAAATGATTTTGATAGCATGTGACTAGAAAATCTTATTATGAGTAAAATACAATTTCAGAGAGTCATCTATTTAGTGTTGTATCAAGGTATCATGTATTAAACACACAATCTCTCATAAAATATTAAATCTAATGGGCTTAAATAGATAAATACCAATCAGATAATACAAAAATGATAACTAACATGAAAAACTGCCAACAACTATTTGTGATAAACATTGCACTTTACATGTACATCATTCCATATTGTGTAGTTATATTTAACTGAGAAGGATATATTCTTCTATAGTATTTCTAACTTAGCTAGATCAATAGGTTCCAGTCAACAATAATAAACTTTGAGAATCACGAGGCTACTTTCATGCTTATGTGTTTAACATTCATTCAAGAAACCAAATAAGAGATGTGTTTTCATAATACAAATCCTATCTAAGAAGACAATTGTGGTGATCAATCACACTCGACACTAAAAATGCGTTCAAGCATAAAATCCAAAATAATTGTTCATCGTTGAAGACAAATCAACTCTGTAAGAATAGTATCATGTCAGGCTACTCCTAGATCCTAATAGTAGATGATTAGTTCCACATACTCAAGGTATGTTCCATTAAATAGAGAGGAAGAATAAAACTAAAGCTAAGAATATAAGATCATTTGGAAATTCCATGGTAACTCCAAGAAACATGTCTTAGAACTATGTGGATGACTATGGATACAGCCTTTGGATGCATGTGGGTTAGAAAGGAACTCTTTCTCCTCTCATATTTTCTCTCTAACTGTCAAAGAACATCTGTAATAAGATATCTCACATAACCCTTGTGACTAGATTTTTATTGATTTGTTGTGCAACTTTTGATCGCAATTGTTAGATTGGGAAAACTCAAATTTCCCACTTTTTTTATGCATTGGCTTGCTGGATACATTACAAAAGTGTTGACAAAGTGTATAACATCATTACTATGGTTGATATCAGCCATATAGTCGATGTATCAAACATGGTTGATCTTGGGCTCTATTTTGGGATTGTCTTAGTAGTATTGACTATAGAGTTGAAGTATAAGTAAATTAGCAATAAATGTTCTATTTTCAGCATAAAACATTCTTCTATTGGTATCCTAACTATATAAACAAATTGTTGCAAAATTACTTCTAAAACATGAAGAAACTGATGTACAACTAAGTGTGTCATGATTAGTGATGTATGAATTAAAATATATGTAACTAAGACCAAATTGTTCATGAAAGTTCATTAAATTAAATAGAGAAAATGATATAATTATTCATGCATCAAATTCCCTAAAGATTAAACTATTTCTCATCCTTGAATGATGACTACTCTTAGATTTGGTTGAACTCAATCAACAAAAAGACTGATCTTGATCAAACTCGACACACACATGAAACTCTTCACCAATGTGTAGTCAAACTCATCTAATCTTACAACTAAACTTCAAACTTCTCAAAGCTACCAATCACAAAATCGATGAATACATTGGCAGTAAAAATGACAAATCAACACAAGTTTCTTGGAACCATTGACATATGATAATCAAGATGAAGTACAATTAGCGCACCACAACAAATTCCTATGTTTGACTAATCATGTCAGAATCTACATCTGAATTAATTCTTTGGTGGTATTTAATGAAGTGTATATCATGGAACTTGCCTACCAACAAGTAAATGGGTTATTGGAATTTGACTTGAAATAGATTTGCAAGCAATCCAGATATATATATATATATATATATAATAAGTTTCTCTCTTATATTATGAATAGACTATTCCAAATGACTACAACGCAATTGTAATCATAAATGATGTATATAATGATACCTCATCCCATTGACAAGAATGGGGCTGATAGGTATATCTCATATCTCGAAAGATTTATCACTTTTCTTTAAGAGTGTAAGGATAACTAGTGAATGAATTTACCAAAACACTCCCCTTCTCTACCATTATTTCATTTTTCTCTTTTCTTTCTCTACATGATTTTTGCAAAATGCCTGTTTTCTAGATGATTCTTCATGGTAAGGATTTTTTCATATGATAATAAGTCAGTCTCATTGTCTCATTTTGGATTAGGTGTGTGAGTAAATACTTAGTGCTAGAAAATTAGGTAATGCATGAGATAATTTTGTATGCATGTAATTTATGCTTAATATAAATGCAAACTTTATCATTTTGATGCTAATGTAAGAATAATTTTCTTTCAAATCAAGGAATCCTATGTGGTAGAGATCTAATTAATTCACAAGTATAATGCTTGTGTATGAATGAATGAGGGTGGATGTTGAATACAATAACTAAGAGACATCATCCTATCTGAACACGGTAAAACTCTATCATGATCACTCATCTATTATTGATGGTCTTATAACATATTCCTAAGAAATTGAAAAAAGAGGAACATGGTGCTTGATTAGAATGACTTAAAGCCCTTTTTCTCATGAACGATTAGAATTATATTAATGTGTAAAAATTATGAATATGGTTTATTTTTATCCAAACCAAGTCAGTTCTATGACTAGGAGAACTTGAATTAGTCAAACTAATATAAGAAAATTCCTATGATGTGATTGGTTTTAGAGTGATCATAGGATTGCATTTTCCAAAAAAAGTCATGTTATAAAATGACTCTAAGAAAAAAAATCTAAAACTTAAACAAATAAATGACATAAGATAGAATGCCACTCCATCCTACCCCAGGATTGTAACTAACACTACCCTCAATGTTATCAAGACATAGGATAGGACTGGAATATAAGTGTACCCAGTGCTACATTGTGAAGATCGAACATCACATTAATGGTCTGAGTGATCCAATAAGACTAGTTGAAGATTGAGGTTGATTCTATTGACACCATGGTTGATGCATCAACCCTAGTCTAGACAATCCTATGACCGTGTCTCTTTTGCTTGATGTATCTACCAGTTGTCAGTCAATAACACTAAATGTTAGCTCAACTACACAAAATCATGTATCTAAATTTATTCTACGGAATACTTGATACATAAAAAAAGAAAATTAGAAAAAAAACTAAGAGACATATTAAACTCACTAAAGTGTGGGATTCATGTGACAAGTTCTTTGGTCTATCACCTTCAGCTTGACACTTGTCCATCAACAAAAATGAAAAGGACATAGAGGAGAATGAATATATCTCCATCTTCATTCAAAAAATATGTTTCCTAGAAAAAATAATGTAAAAATATGTTATAGTTAGGAGGCTCAAGCGAATGGAAAATATTCCATCTCACCTGCATATTATTAACGTAGTTATGAAAATAGATGCAATTCATGTCTTATTTAGAAGAGTGTGCGGAAATATGTGACCTCTAGATGAATGATAATGAGACGAGTTGTTTTAATTTCTATAACAATTGTCAATGGATTGGACACATATTCTTCAATGGTAATATTATTCATGTGTCTCCTCTTTTAATGTTTCCATCTTGTCATATACATTCATATCATCCTTTGATTTCTTAAAGTCAACATTAGGATACATATCCCACATAGGATCTTCACTAAAGCAGTGATGAGATGAATTTTGTAGTGGATGTGTTATGTGATGAGTAGTGTGAAATGCATCACCCTCTAAATTTGAATATCCTCTTGTTCACTTTATTTATTCCTCATCCTAGTTATACGTATCAAATGAATTACATTTCAAATGATTCTCTCCTTTACTTATGTCCTAGAAAACTTATGTCCTAGAAGCATGTAACAAAATGGGCTTCCACCTTAATTCCTTCATAACACACAACATGTTCCTCATAAAACCGTAAATATTTTCTAAATCAATCAAAGTAGGTGATAGTGTTTGTTGAGGTTCAGTAATAGGAGGTAGGAGAGTTGTTTCATATTGATAAGATGATTAGTGGGTTGTGATTCGTTCTATATCATATTCTCCTCTTCAATATAATATTCTACATCTGATCATATAAAATATCACATGTTGTGCACTCAGTGGCGGAGCTAGGCTTTTTTAATGGCTAAAGCTCAACTAAAGTTGAACCTTACTCAATAAATTTAAAATCTACATATCTTAAACTTATTCACAAAAGAAAGAATTGAAGAATTAAAGTGGAATAGCATAAATTATTATTTACACCAATGTATAATCATATTACTTCACATGAAAAAATTAGTTAGATACTAAATAATACTTTTCTAGTTAAAAAAATGTTATCAAAGCGACATTCAAGAAAGAATATATGATAGGAGGAAAGATAACATATATCAAACCAAGTACCAATAAAGAAATAAATAAACTAGTAGGTGAGGGAGCCCAACCAACACGTGACTCGTTGATATTTTCATGTGTCGTGGTATTCTTGTTGTTACCCACCAAATGACCCTTTAGATTCCAAAAGTGTCCTTTTGACTAATATTCAATCTACACCTATTTATAATAAATATAAGACAATCTCCAAGAAATGACATGTTGTTACCAAATATGTATTTAAAATATATGGATGGAAGTTATTCATAAGTAGTAGAATCCTTTAAACGATAGTCAAATATTTTGCAAAATGTCAACATATTATTTGGGTACTCAAAATACAAAATAAATCACTAGTAATAGCAACACATCCATCACCTTAAACCACACATCCATTGTGAAACTTGGTTACCTAGATGTCATTCACAACATATGTTGTTTGGTGTTGTCCCCTTAGATAGTGGATATTTCACATTCAAAATATAAGAAAACACAAGCAATGTGCATTCTTCATTACTTGAATTATAGATCACTTATGAATATATCATGCTAAGATATCAAATGAGTAAATGAATAAATATAAACATCCAATGCAAGCATCACAAACAATAAATCTTCTATCTCTTTATATTTCATCATTTTGGTATCTTTATAATACATTAAATTTTATCATCTTGTATCTATTTGTTTACCATCTCATCTCCAATGTTGAATCACATATCATCTATGGGGATAGTACCATGGTTTTACATCCCAATATTGCATGACTAATGGTTTAAGGATGGAGTACTCAGAGGGAATGCAACATGTCCATTATCTCATTGGAGTAAAATGTGCATTATTGATTATATTACTCATAGAGTGAAAAGTTATTTGATGTATCTACTATTCTCATTCTCACTTACCATCACCACGTACTTTGTTATAACATTCACACATAACTGCATTACCATTTACGGTTATGTGTCCATATTGACATCTAAATTAGTTCACATGTGTCATGTCCCATCTCCCTCTAATAATTATTTATCCTCTTATTCTCACATAGGCATTATGTATGTATGTTAACCATTCATATTGAATTATCTCACATTAGGTCTACCCATTGCATATGATGTCATTTCCAAGTAATGAGTCACATTAAGTATTTAACATGTCCCTCACCACAAAAATTAGGTATGTTTTATCTCTTACATTTTAGATGATCTCTTTTATTACTAATTCTCATTTATTTATTTTCTCATTCTGTATCATTATTTCAATATCAATAGTTTATTTAAGTTCAAAGTACTCATTAATCATCAAAATCATAATTTATCATATATGTAAAGAAACCAAAAGGGTATATCATTCAACTCATTTATTACACCATCATAAATTCATATAGATTTATTGTATTAAAACTTCATATATAATATATATGATATCCCTTGGGTTCACCAATTAGAGTTCACCATTCATCACAGTTTATGTGCACAAATTTAGATAGTTAAACTAGTATGATCTTATATAAGAATATCAGCATCAAGGAATCTTAACCAACTATTTCGTCATAGCATTCATTATATAAGAATAACACAATAATGATAAAATGTTGTTCTATTTAGTTATTTAATGTAAGAGGAGTAACACTACCATGTCATCAGTTTTATATATTAATCCCAAAAATTTTGTAGAATCCACATATGACATGCAATATAATGATATTTTTAATCAAAAATTTGGGATATATGTGATGGAATTTATTTTTAATTATAAAAATATTTTTCTACTTGCAATTTTGAATATCATCAAGCAAGGAGTATTCCACTGTGAAAATCATCAACAAAAGGTAATAGATCATTATTGGAGTCTAACCTCATTTCTTATCCATTTATGCACCAGATCTGTGAGTAGGAGATATCCACTCACCGATAGCATAGGATTCACAAAGGTGTAAGGAAATGAAATCCCTCAGGCCTAAAATAATCAAGGATCTCAGTTGTAGCTCAAACACCACCTCTTCCCAGCTCAAACCGATATGAAAAATCAAGGAAGGAATGTAGATGAAGAAGAAAGAAGATTTTTTAGGACCAGACCTATAACATGTAGTTCATGTTTCCCAATCTAATAGTAAGGATAATTAAGAACTGGGAAAGATTAGAAAGCAACCTCTAATGCATTCCTCCCCAAATAGAAACCCTAGATCAAGATCCTTCAAGCCAAGATGGGTAAAAACCCTAGAAATCAATCAAAATCACCACTTCTCAATTCATCTAGGTTGTCCTCAGATTCATATAGAACACAACGCAAAAATAGAAATAATGTAACAAACCATCATCAAATATGACTAGAGAGACCCTATTATATTTTATGCACTACTTGAAGAAGTTCATACTAATTTCGTGGGGGATACTAAACTTCTTACCTACACATTTGGTTCGTGACAAAACCTAACCTCCAACTACATGAAGTTCAAACATACTTGATGTAGGCATGGCCAACTTATAGAAATCATTTTACATTGATATTCTCACTATTTTTATGATCATCCATTCCTTGAAAATAACAAGTAAAAACCAAAATCTCAAAGTCAGATGACTCATTAGATCAATTTCACAACTTGATTCTTGTCACATCAACCTAAACATGCTCCTCGAAGTAGACCAGTCAAATTGACTTGTCTTAAGGTTATTTGAGTTGTCTATTGTAGTGGGCAAAACCTTATTCGAAGGAATATAAACTCATTATAATGTATGTGTTACTGGTCATGAGCTTTACTTATTTCATATCACCTCTAAACATCTATACACATTAGAATTAAATTTCCTTCTTTAATCCAAAAGTGTAAACCAACTAAGGATTTGCATAACTCGGACCTATTACCATTCAGAGACCAATTAGAATTGATTTCACTTGTATATTTAACTACAAAATAGAACATTTTTTTATCATTAATTAGCATGCATTATCAAGGTTGTTAACCAATCATCCTAGTATATCTTAATAGCATAAGGAGATCATATTACTCATTATAATCAGGCTTAGAATATAAACCTTGACATAGGTGTTACCAATAGTAGAAGGCATAGAGCAAATATCAAGTTGTGTATGCATTGTCATAAAAACACCCTTCCTAAGACTTGAATGTGCATGAGTGACTCCAAACACCATCGGACAAAAGATATCCAACTTTCTCTCATTGTTTGATTGGGAAAGGTGACTCCTCCTTAGAAAATTAGGGGTTAGATGTTGAGAACCTAATATGTAAGTCAGAGACCAAATCCTAAGAGAGAGAAAACATCTATAGAATAACCAAAAAAATTAAAATATTCTATTTAAGGAGAATTTGAGAGTTCTATAATAGGAAGTACAATCTAAAGGGAATGTTAGAGCTCTACAACAAATATATCCAAATTTAGTGAAGTATCTAAAAAGTAATTTAACGAATTGCTACCAATTTAATTAATAAGGCTTGCATATTTTTTTAATGTTTCTTCCAATCTATTGAGTGATGGTCATGATGTCCTCAAGGTCACCATAGAGGGTCTTAGGATTATATGATAGTAAGATCCTTCCACACCTCAATCAGTGTGAGTATAAAATTAAGTAGGATCTCATCATCCAACAACCTACAAAAAAGATATATTATTTCTCTATAACCATGAAACCTACCATATCGTACTGGCATGACTTTCATATAATAATATATAACACATTTTCAATCACAGTGACATGACTTCCCTAAAACTAATTGGAGCTATGATGTTGACTCAACTCATAAACATGAGCATATATAGAGCATCGAGAGGATCCTACCTCATATGGGTTCATGTTAATCCATGTATATTCAACTATTTATAACTCCAATAACTTATTATTATAGCTACATTTCTAGAATTATATCAATTTCACTTCTGCTACTTCTAAAAAGAAGGGAAGTTATACATCCATAGGATAGTTATATGATTAAATTTTCTCCAATTGTTTAGTCTAGCAACTCATCTTCCTGATAAGTAACATAAAAATCATAGTATATTGATCATAACTAAACAATGAGGGAATTACATACTAAGAAATCATAATTCATGTCTATAATGTACATACATAGACAAATTTCTCCAAATTTAACAATACATAGTCCATACCACAATCACTACAAAAAATTAGCTTCACTTGGTTGTATTATCATCAAATATCAACATTAATATTTATGTTATGTTTATTTCAAATATTCAATGACATGAGTTCTTCTTTTATATTTCATAATATGATCTCAATATGCCAAAATTTCTAAAAAAATCATCAAAATTGAAAAATAAGGAAAAATATAGTATGATCGTATCTGAAAGCTATAAGGTAGTAGAGGAAAATCATTTTTGTCTTCTAACAACAAGAAAATGTATAGGAGAAGAACTTTCATACCAAGATATAACCGACTAAAATCCCAAAATTATCATATTGGTGTCCATCAACTTACATTTCATAATATGAGGTGTTTTTATGTATGAAATGTATCTCTGTTGTTAATAATAATACGATAAATTCATCACCTTATGAAATAACACTACTACAATAGGAAGGAGAATGAGAACCCAGCTAAAAATATTTTTCTTTCAAGATCCAAATGCCCAAACTTGTATGCAGTAGCTCCAACTAGGATAAAGAAGAAGAAAAGAAGCAATTTTAGATAGAAAAGAATGTCTGATACTATGATTTGTGGTGAAATTCATCCATGAATATATATAGGAGAGAAAATATAAGAAATTATCTGAGAAAAAAGGAAGAATCTTACTTTTATTATAACTTTACTAGGTCAGGAATGTGATTCCAAGCTTTGATTTTCAAAAATCTTGAGAAATAACCAACATGCTTGCAAGAGATTTCACCATCAATGCCTCCTTCTAGGTTAAAAACATCACCCTTCCTATATAAAAAGTTCAAACAAAGATTCAAAATTTGAGGGGGTGTCTATTTAAATAGTTTGATTTGTAAAGAAGTTTCTTTACTATCTAGAAACACATTTTCTAGAATTTATACAACTCATTCTAGCCTCCTATTAATAGTGTTAACCTCCCAATGGTTTGTTTAACCAAAAACTAGGTCCAAATGACAAAAAATGGAGCCATATCAACCCAATAACAACTTGAATTAGCCCTCACTGGCTAGTTTTGACTCCAAATGGGTCACATTGACCACGCTCAACCACATCGACCTGACCCATATACACATCGACCACACGCAATAGGCAAAATACTTTGAACTAGACCACTTCAACCCACCCACTATAAGCAAGTAAGTTGACTTGGGTCTGCTCTCTTGTGGCCTGAACCTTTGACTAGACTCATAACTTTTCATAATTTCATTGAAACATATTTCAAATATAGAGTCTCCACGTAATATAAAATATTTGTATAATTATTACACTACACAAACCTTATTTTTTATTTAAACAAAAAGTAAATGACATTATTAGAGACAATAGTTATGGTCTTACACCATTACATACGACTGCGTATTATATCTTCACAACACTAGTTTATTTTTCACACCTTCACGCATATTCTATTCCAAAATAAAAACTTTGTTCTTTGAAATGTGTTTGCCATTTCTCTTGAAAGATATGCAAAATTAGTTTCTTCAAAAATCATCCAATACAAGTAAATACAACATGACATTTTTAGCTATTTATTTAATTGTAAATCTATTCATTTAATTATTTTAATATGGGCCCTAGATATATAATTACAATGGGATATTTATCTGTCATATACCATAAGAATTTATGGGGTTGCACTATCATGATTGGATAAAAATTGTCAATTTTTTGTTTACTTCCTTAGATTTAGTTTCTATAATCAAACCACATAAGGATCATGTGACAACCTCACTTTTCAGCATATCTCAGTTAAGAAAGGACCTTAAAGTTGAGTGTCATTACCTAATATTCCCAAGATCCATATTTTAACAAATTAATTTCCATTAATTCACAAATACTATTTACAAGATTTATAATGATTCTCCTCTAAGAACTTACATTGAATTATTACATGAGAACTATTTAATATGAGAAGAAGTATCTAACTAATCCTCCTTTACTTATCTTTAATGTCTTCAATGGATTTTATATGATTTGTCATGTGTTGATATCTTCATATTTTTTATTTACCTAAAATGGTTTGAAACAAAATGTAAATGAGTATATTGCTATATTATGAATGTGGGGTGCATGAAAAATCGTGCATGTACTATAACAACATATAATCAATCAATTACATGCAAAGAAGAACTAACAATTTCATTACATATTCTAATCCATGATCAATATGCTACCTTGGGCACGATAATTGTCCCTTATAGGGATCGTGTACATCACCCCTCAATACATGTCATCCTAGGGTTCAGAATATGGTATCTTGTCTTATGTGATACTCATAGTGGCATTATAGTTAAACAAAATGTAAACAAACACCCATTAGTTTATTTCGACAATCTTTAAGAAATCCTCAACAAACACCGACAATCAATATTGTGAGCATTCATAGTCATAACCATGTACCACAATGTGGAATCATGCAGACCATGCAATCATACTTCAAGTACTTTTTAATCATATCATCAAATAAAGCAAGCAAAGATGGATCCAAGCAATCAATATTTAATCTGCATGTATGAATACCCTAAAGTGTCACCAATCATATTATTTTGATTAAACCCTACTTGGGTCATGATATAGGGTGTCGGTGTAACATCCCTGACCTGGGTTATGCTTTAAACCTAGATGTTTTGTTAAGAAAGATAATTATATACTTTCTCTTATCTTTTGAAAAGTAATTAAGGCTCAAGAGGAGCTTATGTTTCAATTTTAGTCCTTTTTGAATAATGTTGAAAACAATGTTTTGCCTATTTTGGACTAATGTGCAAATTACCCAAGTTTAGGGGTTAACTTGCAAATGTTACATGATAAATGTTCCTAAAGTATTTAAAAATCATAAGAATGAGAATGATGTAGAGGTATGGCTTGTGACATCCTGAGTACCAAGAAAGAGCTTATAGAGCAATGTTTGTGCATTAAAACCTAGTTTTGGTGTAATGTGCAATTTACCCAAAACCTAGGGTTCAATATATAGAATATCACTCCTAGAGAGTCCCTAATATTTCTTGGTATCAATTAGAGACAAGAAAATCAGAGGGACGTTTCATTTGAATCTCTTTGGAGGAGAGAGAATCTTGATATTAAAATAATCAAGATTTAAGCACAATTGAAACCCTAATTCAATTTAATGCAAAAATAAATATATTAATTGAATTGCCCTTCAACCAAAAATGTGATGTTTGAATTTTCATAAGTGTGAACTTCCTTGTGCCTTTCAAAGGCAAAAAAATATCTAAAGTGAGTGGAGAGCCCACTCACATTAGTTAACTAAAAAGTAATATCCACTCAATTTTGGATATTATTATTATATTGATTAAGGTGCTTAATTTGTCTTCTTTTAATCAATGGATAATGAAGAGGAATTACAAGGTGGGGGAGATGGCTTCATATGAAAGGGATGGAGGGGATTATGTGGAACCAATTTTGGGAGTTGAAGGAATTATTTATCACTTTCTCTCTCATTGAAATTCCTATTTGAAGGATCAACAGTCTCAAAACCGTTTGATGTTTAAGGAGGTCAAAACCATTTAAAAGTTCAAAAGTATCAAAAACCATTTGGAGATCTAATAGCCTGAAAGATATAAAAGATCGATTAACCTTATGATTGTTAATGATGTTTATCAAAGATAATTATAATGGTTGTACCTTTAAGGTACTAGGGTGATTAGTACCCTTTGAGGGGTTAATCTTTGCTGCTTAAGGAAGAAATATTTCAACACACTATGATAACCCTAAATGTGTGTACTTGAATGAAAGGATGACCTAATCTAACCTAGCTTGAAGTAATCAACATCCTAGAGAGGATGAGAGAGAGAGAGGAATTCATACATGAATGATAATCATGTAGTGATTAAATCTCAATACTCTCAACATGAATAGAATATGTACTTCGGGTATGATCCTTAATAAAGAGATCACGAAACCCTAATTGAGAAGGTTGATGTGCCCTAACCCTAATTTAGGGCAATGATAGGTGAAACCCTAATTTAGGATAATGGTGTAACCCTAATCTAGGATGATGATATGAGAAATCACATTTCAATGAATATAATGAAAAGCCCTAATTTAAGAGAATGCTTCATCAAACCTTAAATTGGGGGAAAAGTTATAAGGAATCCTTAATTCAAGATAAAGATGTGTGAAACCATAATTTAGGGCAATGTTATGTGAATCCCTAACATAGGGTGATGTTATGAGAAACCCTAATACAGGGTGATGATATGTGAAACCCCAATATAATGAAATGTTATGTGAAGCCCTAACATAGGGTGATGTTATGAGAAACCCTAATACAGGGTGATGATATGTGAAACCCTAATATAATGAAATGTTATGTGGAACCCTAATATAGGGTGAAATTCATGAGAAACCCTAATTTTGATGAGGAAATAGTGATCCTACCATTACATTGCATAGTACTGATATGTAATTGATATAACTATTTTCATGTGTACTAATCATGCAGGTATCATGAGATGTTGGGCATAGCCAGGTATGAGCTATGATGCCCTATTATCGAAATTGTTTTAAGGGCCTTGTGAGCCATAATATGATTTGTTGCCTAGAAAGAGGTAACAAGAGATTAAATGGGCCTTGAAGAGCCATGTGAGATGCTTGAGTAACAAGTATCATGTTTACCTTGATCAGATGACCTGAAGGTATTAGTTACCTGATAAGTGGTAACAGGTGTTCTTTGATGAACTGAGGGTTTGAATACCCATATCCCATAATCATGATGATGAGATGTTAAGAGATGAGAATGCCCATGATGTGACAAGGGATTGAGATCCTAATGTTTTATAAAGCTTTGAGAAGTAAAATTGATAGAAGTATTACACATTCTTTGTAGCATTTGTTATAATAATATATGTTTGAAAACGTGACTGATGCTAAAAGAATATGGTAATAAACTTAATTAATCAAGTGAATTCTTATCATGTAGAGCCCTGACCATAGATCCATCATCGTCAATAATTGGTGATGGTGAAACAAGTTTTCCTATGGGAATTCCTGGAATGCATATTTTGAATATGTGGGGGTAATGGGCAAAAATATCCTTATGCCTCATAGGAATGACTGAGGGTCATATCCAATGTATAGGAATGGTTATGAACCATATCCCAATAAGAGTATAGCTATGGGTCATAACTCCACAATACCAGGCATTGGCTATGGGCCATATGCTGAAAAGAGTATATGCTACGGGCTATAATTCTATAGTGAAGATTCCAATATACCCAGGAAAGCTATTTAGCAGAGACATAAGATGTCATGCATATGATCTCGTACTGACCGAGACAGGTGAGGTAATGGAGTCTGGCTCTTCCATTGACCTATGTATGGTACTGATGCTTTACTTAATCGTGGTCGGTTGGAGCATGAGTGGTATACCTCATCACCTCAGGGCATAAGTATGATTGTAAAATGTAATCAGCCGTGTAGCATATTTGCTCAAGAATGAAATACTAAAATCATTGGTTGATAATAAATTTCTTATTGTATCCTAAGGTGGGTAAATATTATACATGTTTTTCATATTCCTTATTAAAAGAATAGATGATCTACTGCTTATCACTTTTTAGTTGTCATACTTTAATAGGTGACATTGCTCTATTCTATTTAATAATGATTAGATCCTACTATTTAATGAAGATTCCTCTACTCAGGTTTATTCTATTAATTTGCAATAATAATGTTTCTGGCGGAGAGTTATATCTCTCGCTGGGACAATTTTCAATTGTCTCACCCCCGTGGGATCCAACCTTTTTAGGTGGACGAGGACGAGGAGGTAGAAACCCTACAACAGGGGAAGGACAACAACAAAAGGGACATCAGTAACATCTCAGGTGGAGATATTGACTGTCGTGGCATGTAGATATGAGTCCTATGAGTCGTCTCTGTACTCTCCGATCCTAGGAGTTAGTAGTTAGTGCTTTTATGACCGATCTGAGATTTTTGGCTTGATGCCTCAAGGTTCTTATGCTGCCTGTGTATAGTTTTCAATAGAGAAATTGATACTTGTAACCCTCGAGAAGGGATGGTACAGGATATGAACTTTGTGAACTAGAATGTATGTGTATATAATATTTTGGTTCTTTTTATAAGAGTTTCCTAGAAATGGATCTCTTTGTAAATGGTTTTAATTTTTAGTTATTTTCAATAATTCTGCTACTTATGTTTAATTCCACAGTTAATTACACTGTGACGGTCTGATTTTTTGTCGGGTCATCTCAGTCGGGTTGCCTCGGGTTTGGTTAGGAATAAGGGTACAAACCCTAGTTGCATTGCATATTAAAAATTAGGTGAAGACTCTAATAATCCAATTCATTACATGCATGCATTATTACCACTTAGATTCAACATATAAAGTTGTGATTTTTGGTTTCAAAACCCTATTTATACATATGTATGGTTATCCTCTTTATAAACCGTATTCATCATTATGATCATGATCCACTTGGACTATCATTATATTCAACAATATTAGACTATGACGTGAACTAAAAGAATTTAATGTATGTGGCTTCCATGGTGACTGCTAACACGGTGTAAGTTTTCCAGAGTGGTTTCCTCTGACTTTGGGGAGGGGGTGGCACCCATCCACACGCATAATTTCTCCCCTAAGCTCTCTCTCTCAAGTGAGTCTTATTTGATAGATTGTGGTGCACATTCCATCCAATCCTGATCGTGGGCCCCTACCTGAGGCGTCGAGAACGAGCCCTTTAGGGACTTTGGCAACATTACTGGAAGTGGAGTGCTTCTTGGTGGATGTCTTGTTATCTTCGTGGAGGATCTTGCTTCTAGTGAGGTCAGGCAGTGTCATCAAAGTCTAGGGAGCAACAAATGTAGTGCTTGCATCCTAACTAGGTGATCGTCTTTCCCCATATCTTCTTTACTTCTTCTGTTCATGATGTTATCTTTTCTTCTTTTGGTTTTTGGGTGTTTTTCGATCACCCCTTTGGGGTGATTTCCTCCCTTGAAACAAGGGATTCTCTCCTCTCTTTGTGTAGGTCAGGTTTCCCCTCTCTTCTGGGAGGTTGGCAGGAACTGGGTTTCCCCCTTTACATGATGACCACTGAGGCTTCCCCTCAACATTCTCTTTTGTTATCAGATGTAGGGAATGTTGTTGAACATAAAGTTGTAAGGTGAGGGAAGTCTTAGGGGATCTATATGGTGATTTTTCTTGATAGTAATGCATGGTTTATTAGATCAACTTCCTTCAGATGGTGTAAAAGTTTGAGGAGGATTCTATCAAAAATTTGTTGTAGGATCATCTACTAGAAATCTGGACAGAAGCTCTCCATCTATTTTTATTCTAATCTTTGTAATGTGGTTGTACTCTTATTCCTACTATAATGGATCAACTCCAATTCTTCATGTAGATTCGACTTGGCCTTTGCTAATATAATTTCACATGTTCATTGTAAAAAAATAGCATTTAATTTATTCAATATGTTAATACACAAATCTAGGGTTTCCATATACTAAGCACTTACTAAACATGTATCCAAGGTACCTTTGGAATTGGGAATAGAATTAGGTACTGAATACATTTCATTCATTTTCCTCTCATTTTTTATCAAAATTATATATATATATATATTCATATTTGGATCTATGGATGATTTATTAGAATTATTCTAAATTAAATCCTTTAGGGACAATCAGGACATGCCACTTAGGAAGCCCACAAGGCCAGGGCACACACTATGGGTCCATGACTGAGCCAATCGGCTCATGCCAAAATGGATGATTATACTCAGGTGGATAAGGTGAGGAAAGAGTGTAAAAACACGAGAAAGACCCTTACACAACAACTGTGGACTCAAGGTAGAGAAGTAATTTCCCATCCTCTTGTCTTCAACCCCGACCCTATCTCCTATTCACGAGTAGTTCCTCAAGTGAGTCAACTCTAAGGTTGACTTTGCACCTCTGGGCCTTGGAGTAGTGAGGAAAGGCATTGCTTCCTTCGACCTACCTCATCATATTTTCTTGTAGTTACAATTGGCTCGAAGACGGCCAGAGTAGAGAGAAAGGAAAGGGATTTCCTTCTATGTAGTGTAGAGATGAGATGAGAGGGAAGATCGGGTATGGTGATTGAATTGAGAGTGGGGTGAGGAACCTTGAATCACACAAGGTCTTCCCTAGGGATTTGTGGCCTACAGAGGGTTTTCTATCCCTTATAGACAAGGTCTTGAGGGATGTCCACCGACTGAATTGGTGATTCGAGGAATTCAATTATTGCTTTCCAAAGTTGGCAAAACTAATGGTAGGTAGCTTCAAAATCCTCCCACAAGTTCAATGGGATGGTTGTTAGGCATTCACACATATTATAGAGGGAGAGAGGTGGGAAAGGAGGAATCAAGAACACTATGCCTATTTCCTAATCTGACCGGAGGTTAATGATAGTCTCTAGACCATAGATCTAGGGTATCCAAGGGCCAATAAGCCGCACATCATCTATTAAGTAATCCAGCCCTATATTCCTAATTAAATTAGAGTGACATTTAATACAATGAAAAGTAAATCCTTTCACTTTAGGGAGACTTAATTAATTTGTATCTCTCTCCTCCTTTATCTAAATGATCCCAAATTTCAAAAGAAACCTTTTAACAACTAAATATCAGTTTGGACAAGGTTTGGTTGCAAAATACAAACATAAACTATATTTTTATTACCCCTTAAGCAATTGCTTTATTTTATTTATTTAAGTTATATAATAACTCCTTTTCTTATCCAATTCTAGCAAGCAATCCAATTCTTAGTATATTCTTTCTTTGGGTGCATTTTAGGATCAACATTTTCCCATTAATTATCTTCAACATATCTTTTCTAGAAATTTCCAAACATGTCCTTATTTAATTATCAATTGTCCATTACTTTTGGGAATTTCTATATTTTTGGGTTTCCGACTTTTTTATTGGTATTGAATTCAATTCAAGGTATACCCACATCCTTAATATTACATGATATCATCTCATGGTGATTAGAATTTCATTTGTATTATCAACTTCACTTGTTGAATGCCCTTTACATCTAGATTTCCAATCTATTATTCATTTATTTCAACATAAGGGTGAGGCAACACCTCAAAACCGTATACTAAACCATTAAAATCAACTTAGGGTATCCATTTTCCTTTTTCAATTATAAGCATAACATGTGTCTATCCAATCTTTCTAATTCATAAAAAGATGAAATAAGAATTTGGTTGCAGCCCAAATGGAAAGTTCATCCCATTGCAAGAGAAAAGGTAGTGTACATATTCTCTTAAACATCAAAATTTTAGGTTGAATCACTTGTACAATGATTCCAAACCATAATTACTTTTAAGCCCACAAATTTCGTAACTTTCATGCCCTCATATAGAAATTAATTTTCTCACAATCATTGAATTTACACACTACTCTTTTTGATTTATCATCATTTTAACATGACTTCTTGTATTCTTTACATCTACATCTCATGTATTATTATCCTTAGTCACTTCCTCAGGGTCTCTAGGGTTACATGTTCTTTGAAGTGATCCCATCTTGGCCTCATGGAACATATGCACTTATCAAGTACCTCTCACATCAACCCTTTGGGCCTCGTGAACTCAAGAAGGCGGCCAATCACTTGTCCCATCGGTCGTGGGAAAACATGGATGGCCACCTTCTGACCCCATGGTCTTATGCACTTAGGACATGCTCACCCCCTAAATTCATAGGTCTTATGTACCTTTAATCCTATGTACTTGACTTCAAAATTGACTTAGTGATCTACCCTTCCTAAGTTTAATTGAGAAATCACAACCTTATACATTTTTAGCACATTATTTTCTTATGTATTCTTTAACCCATATTTCCTTCATCTCTTGGGGTACACAACCTTTACCTTATGTCCCTGCAGTGGACTTGGGTTACCTTCCATGTCTAGGACTTGGTGCCATGTTGGCCTTCCCTATCTGGGGCTAGAACACTTTGTGACCTTCCCTATCTGGGTCTTGGTCATAGTTGTCTACATAGTGGACTTGAACCACCTTCCCTATTTTGGGCTTGGCACCGTGTTGGCCTTCCTAAGTAGGGGTTTGACCTCTTGTGACCTTCCCTATCTGGGGCTTAGTCATAGTCATCTACATAAAAAATTTGGAATGCCTTCCCTATCTGGTTCTTGGTGCTATGTCAGCCTTCCTAGTTTGGGGCTTGACCTCTTGTAACCTTTCCAATCGGGTTCTTAGTCTTAGTCATCCACATAGTGGACTTAGGACAACTTCCCTATATGGGGTTTGGTCATCATGTCCCTCAGGGATGGCATACTTGGGTTCAAAGAACCTATGCAGATTTGTATTTTGTATACTTAATCCATCAAACTTTAGCTAACATTCAAGGTTACCTCAATTCTTAAATTAATTTATGAACTTTCCCTTCTAGAGAAGGTCCTAACCTAGGGTACCTTCAGACTTATAGGAGGAGGTTAGGCTCTCTAGCCAAAACCTAAACCCACGAGTTAGGGTTTTTCCTCCCTCATGGGTCCTTTCCCATTCTTGGGTTGACCCAACCCAGGTCAGCACACCAACCCTAAAAGTTGAATTTTTATTGTATGTAACCATTGGTTGCTTATGCTTCTTAAAACCCTTCACATGAATCATGAAGGAATTTCTCCATGTGCATGAATGTACAGGAGACTAGGTCACCTAAACTCATTTGTATTTCCTCTTTCTTTTTACCCTATTTACAGTTTAAATGGGTAGGGTTTATGTGTCACCCACCCTACTCCTATTTCCCAAGGATTAGAATTATTGGTTAGGGTTAGAGACTACACCATGCATCTTGGTTTCTATATCCCTTAACCCAATAGGGTTTTCCTAAACCAACCCTAGTCCCATCTAGGGTTTACCCTAGCAAGGAAAAACCCATAAAAACATTTTTCTTTATTTTATCATTATTTCCACATTACATGTACATTAATTGGCAGAGGATGCCTTAATCCTAATTTTTCACAAAAATTACTTTTAAGCCCACCAATTTCATAACTTTCATTCCCTCATATAGAAATTAATTTTCTCACAATCATTGAATTTACACACTACTCTTCTTGATTTATCATCATTTTAACATGACTTCTTGTATTCTTTACATCTACATCTCATATATTATTATCCTTAGTCACTTCCTCAGGGTCTCTAGGGTTACATGTTCCTTTGAAGTGATCCCATCTTGGCCTCATGCATGGAACATATGCACTTATGAAGTGCCTCTCACATCAACCCTTTGGGCCTCATGAACTCAAGAAGGCGGCCAATCACTTGTCCCATCAGTTGTGGGCAAACATGGATGGCCACCTTCTAACCCCATGGTCTTATGCACTTAGGACACGATCACCCCCTAAAGCCATAGGTCTTATGTACTTTTAATCCTCCGTACTTGACTTCAAAATTGACTTAGTGATCTACCCTTCCTATCTTTAATTGAGAAATCACAACCTTACACATTTTTAGCACATTTTTACACTTAGGACATGATCACCTCCTAAATTCATAGGTCTTATGAGATGAGGAGGGAAGTATCTTTTAGGATTTATTAAGAAAGATGATACGAAGTGGATGAAATTAGATATGACAAGATCTAGAGGAAACATTACTTCAAGAAAACCCTAGTTTATGTCCAGGAAGGTATCACATTGGCTAAGGGAGTCCTCATTACCAATTTAATGGTGTGGAGGAAAATATTTCCATCCCCCAAAACCATGATCCATTCAAGACACCATTACCATCACGTCATACCTTAACAACTTCCCTTATATTTCTATAGATTACTTGAAATTATAAACTATTAAATATTAATTTATAAATATGGGTCTCTGATAAAAGATGAAGTGAACTCATTTTTTTAGCATCCCCCAGTTAAGGAACGACCTTAAAGTTTAGAGTCATTACCTATAATTCCCAATATTTAAATTTTAACAAATAACCAATAATAGCAAATAATTTCCATTAGTTCACAAATATTGTGTGCAAGATCTATAACAATGCTCCTCTAAGGCCTTACATAAAATTCTTACATGAGAATTATTAGATATGAGAAGAAGTACCTAATTGGTGGATTTCATCTGATTCATTATGTCTTAACACCTTCATGTTTTGCATTTACCTAAAATGGTGTAAAAAAATGCAGATCAGTATATTGCTATAATGTGTATGTGGGATTCATGAAAAAGTGTGCAAGTACTATAACAACATATAATCAATCAACTAATTGTCAATAAGAACTGACAATTTCATTACATATTCTAACCCATGATCGATATGCTACCTTCGGCATGATCATTTTCCTTTTTGTCACTTGTGTACATCACCACTTGATACATGTCGTCCTAGGGTTTAAAATATGATATCTTATCTTATATTATACTCATAGTGGAATTATAGTTGAACATAATGTAAATAAACACCCATCAGTTTATTTTAGCAAGTTGATATTATGAGTATTCCTTGCCATAACAACATACCTCAATTTCGACCATGCAATCACACTTCAAGTATTTTTAATCATATCATCCATCAATTAAGAAAGGATGCATCCAAGCAATCAACATTTAATCTACATGTATGAAAATCCTAAAGTGTCATCAATTATATTCTTCAGATTAAATCCTACTTGGGTCCTAATCTAGGGTTTAGGGTTGCCTCAGTTTTCGATAAGGAATAAGGGTAGAAACCCTAGTTCCACTACATATTAAACTTTAGATGGAGACCTTAATTGTCACTTTAATTATACACTTGCATTACTACCACATAGATTCAACATATCAAGTTATGATCTTTGGTTTCAAAACCCTACTTATACATATGTATGGTTATCCTCTATATAAAAATTCCTTATTCAACACGATGATCATGGTCCTCTTTGATTATCATTATATTCAACAATATAAGAATACAACATGAACTAAGAGTATTTAACATGTTTATACACAAATATAGGGTTTCCAGGTACTAATCACTTACTAAGCATGTATCCAAGGTAATTTTGGAATTGGGATCAAAATTATACATTGAATTCATTTTATTCATGTTACTATCATTATTCTAATCAAAATTATATATATTCTATATTTGGATCTACCAACAATTTTCTAGAATTATTACAAATTAAATCTTTTAGAATCAATTAGGGAATACCACCTAGGCAGCTGATAAGGCCAGGGTGCGCGACACGGGGCCACGACCGAGCCAATCGGCTTGTGCCAAGATGGCAAACCACGCTCACGTGGATAATTTGAGGATAGAGTGTAAAAAGGAGAGAAAGACCCTACCTAGTAACTCTGGACTCAGGGAGAGAAGTAATTTCCCATGCTCTCGTCTTCAACCTTAGGTTTGTATCTGTTCTAAGGAAGTTCCTCAAGTGAGTCAACTCTGGGGTTGAATTTTCATCTATAGGCATTGGAGTAGCACACAAAGGTTCTACCTTCTTTGATCGACCTCTCGGGGTTTTCTCGTGGTTACAATTGTCTCGAAGAATGAAGGAGCAGAGTGAAAGGAAAGAGGATTCATTCTACATAGTTTAAAGAGGAGGCAAGAAGGAAGATTTGGGATGGTAGTTAAATTGAGTGTAGGGTGAGGAGCCTTGACTCACACAAGGTCTTGACCAGGGTGTTGTGGCTTGGGAAAGGGGTTTCTATTCCTTATATATCCAAGGTCTCGAGGGATGGCCACTAACTGAGTTGTCCATGTGGGAAAAGCCATTATTGCTTTTGAAAGTAGGCAACCCCAGGGGTAGATAGACTTAGAATTGTCCCACAAGTTCAATGGGATGGTTTATAGGCATTAACACAAACCAAAGAGAGTGAGAGAGAGGTGTGAAAAGAGGAATTTGTAGCACTGTGTATGTTTCCTAATCTGATTAGAGGATAGTGAAAGACTTTGGTCTATCGTTCCAAGGGATCTAAGGGCCAGAAAGCCACACTTTATCTAATAAAGGGTGGATCCCTATATTCCTAATTAAATTAGGGTGACATTTAATATATTTATCAATAAATCTTTTCACTTTAGGAAAACATAATTAATTTTGTATCTCTCTCCTCGTTTATCAAATGATCACAATGAAAGCAACCCTTTAACAACTAAATCTCGACATGGGAAAGGTTTAGTGGAAAAATACAAACAAAAAATGTATTTTTCTTGCCCCTTAAGTAATTACTTTATATTTGATTTATTTAAGTCATATAATAACTCCATTTCTTGGGGGGGAGTCAGTAGCCCAACGATGCATCTTGGCAATTCCTAACGAAGGGACTTGGGTATGACTCTAGGCGATCGTCGTGGTACAACAGTGGTTGGTATTTGATTGGACATGCCGTGGTGTCCCCCCAATGACATGGTTGGTCCTGGGGTTTACTCTTGGCTGGGTGAGGTCCAATGTGGACGATCCTGCGAGGGGTTCCTCGTTATAATTAAAAAAAATTGTTTCTTATTCAATGTTGGATAGAAATCCTATTTTTAGTATATTCTTTCTTTGGGTGCAATTCAGGATCAAAATATACCCATTAGTTATCTTCAACATATCTTTTCTAGAAATTTCCAAACATTTCCTTATCTAATTACACTATTTCCATTACTTTTGGGAAATTCTTTATTATTGAGTTTTCTACTCTTTGTTTAACCAACAATTATTAATGGAATATTAAAAATAACAACACACATGAAATCTCTTATTTCATTATCTTATGACCCAAGGACCTAATGGTAGAGAAAATAACCTTGCGAACCTCACTTGGGCCATGAGTTGCACCCATATCACAAAGTGGTTTGATAATTATTCGATCAATCATAATCAAGGAGTTTTCTTATCCAAACAATCCTTATATTCATATAATTGAAATTAACTAAAATTTTAGGATATTGTAGAATATGAACCATATGTAAACATTGTTCCTAATGTCATTACTTCTCTAATCACAAATGACATTGATACTAATTATCAACCATACTCTCCAACCAATATTCCCAAATAAATAGATTATCTTTTCCATGGTGGCTATTCTTATGTTCTTTATGGCATAAACCTTACGATACATTTTGCCCATGAGATCTAGAAATTTTTGGATAACATGTTTGGAGTGAAAGACATTGAAATAGAATGTTATTCTTTTTTCATTGGTGTTAGTATAAAGAGGTAGGTAACAATCATCTCATGCCATAAGTGATTCCATACCAAAAATCACTTTAAAATGGATTTGTCGCAATTATAAGCTTGAGGAGAATGTACAAGTGACAAATCTGGTTTGAAAAGCTCCCTCCATCTTGAAAGTAATTTTTTGAGTTTCTATGCCATTGGCATGATAGGATGTCCATGTCACTTCCCATGAAAATCCTTCAATTTGAATGTCATTGTTGGCAAAAGGTACTGAAAATAAATCCTCAGTCCGTCCCGAATATCATCATCGTGAAAAGTTACTAATTATTGACCCTCCGTAAACCTAGTTTATGATTCCAAACTGATGAAAAAAATCCAATCCTAAGTCCAAACAATATTTAAGAATGGAAAGCATTGTAATAGGAACTTTGGTTATGGGGGCTGAAATATGTTCAATGCATGTGGGAATCCAAGTAACCTTGGTACTACTTTATAGGGTAGTAAGGGTCAAAAGAAGAATACTCACTAGGATCCAAAGATTGCACAAGTGAAGAAAATAATCGTGGAGAATGATGTATGTTCATTTCGAAGGCTTATATACCACAAAATCCCTTTTTCTTAGTGTTAACCTTATATTTCAGAATGTTTGGTGAATAGACTCTACTAAAATTACTAACATCTACTACAATTATTGTTCTCCTTCTTCTACCTATTAGGTAGAAAATATTTGTATGATATCATTGGGCATTTATGTCTCTATGAAGAAGATTGCAAGATATGGATGTCTGTATTTGAGGTTCACACGTGGTAATTTCCTTAGATAACTAAATTGTTTAAATGTAAATATCTTTATGAGAAACCTAGCTAGTGAATTCCTAGTCACATGTTCAATTTATATGCTTTTGTGTTAAGGGAAGAAACTTGAATCGCTAGACTAGGCTCATACATAGGTTTTGGGTACACATGTAGGGGTTTATTTACACTTAGTGCTTCATCAGTGGTACTCCCCATAACTACACTACTACAACTTCTACTTCCATACCATGTGATGTTTGACATGCATGTTTCTACATGTGTACAAGAATTATATGAAACACATGATTTACATTCACATGATTTCTAAATATCCTATTTCTTATGATATTAGATACGATTGTTGTGTTTAAGACAATCTTCAATAAATTCTTTTAGATGAGTAGAAATAAATATTTGTTTTCTTTAGATTTTGCATGTTGGATATTTAGGCTAATGAGTTTCAATCCAAACAAAGGATAGTTTACCCAACTTAACCAATCTCCGCAAGTATACGGAGGTAGTATAGTCGAGGTCGAACACAAGGAGCTTAACTAATTTAATTGAGCGCAACATCACTAAAGTTCAACAATCTAGATCGGTTTTAAGGAAATGAAAACGTTTGTCTAAAAGCAGAGAATTCAGATTCTAACATCAGAAAATTTAGATTTTTAACTACCAAGAAAGAAATACTAAAAGAAGTTTGATTTCAGAAATATTGGGAATCTTGGACAATAGGATTTCATTCGCACATCATAGAAATCACATGAACACAATAATTTAAACATACATAAGTTCTTATTTCAAGGAAAGGTTGTGTTACATTTCACCTCCCGGTGTAAATGCAATGATCACAACTTAAAACAACACTCACGTGTGTGAATTTTGCTTATGATCACAAACTATTCCTCAACTCATTCCTCTCTACTCTCGTAGAAGAGGTAGAGTTTCCAAGAAGAGCACCTCCATACTTTCCAACTTATCTTCTTAGATCAAGCAAAAAAGTAGAAGACATGCACATAAAGTTGCCAGCAATACATGCAAGAAAAGGGGAAACCAGTACTTTCATGGTTAAAAAAACAAGAAACATAGTATTTAGTATGAAATTACTTGTTCCATACAGATGCTATGACATGGGAGCTACTCTCCCATGCCCAAGAAAAGAAGAATTACTCATCCATAACCATGTCTTGTAGATTTGTTATAGAGATTTCAGTTCTAAACATGATTTGGAAGGGAAAAGACAAAGAGAACTAAAGATGTAACCACAAGAAGGAAGAATTACAACTTGAGGACGAAATTCTCCTTCTTTAGCTGCTCCAAGATGGACTAGCTCCTTTCCCAAGAAGCTGCTCGAAGTTGGGAAGCTTGACTACACCTTGGAGAAGACAATGGAGAAGTAGAGAAGAAGAAATGGTCTCCTTATGCAAGAAACCACCTTGGATCTCTCCAAAATCACCCTCCTCTGGTCTCCTCTAGCTCTGGGACAAGAGAAAACTCCTCAAATGACTGAACATAACCGCCCCTTGCCTTCCCTCCTTGTTTTAAAATCGAATTCTGAATTTTTGTATTTCTGAAACTGCCAAGTGCACGTTGTGCATCTGGGATGCACGTCATGCACTTGTAGTGCGGTTTGCATCAGGCTGAACTATGCACATCGTGTGCTGAGGATATGCACATCGTGTGACTTTCCAGAACTTTCTTTGGTTGTTAACGTTCTAGGTGCACGCCGTGCATCGGTATGCACGACGTGTGTTTGCCTTCCTGTGCACTTCTGGAAACTCGCACGTCATGCGTTTTTTCCGTGCACGCTGTGCGTTCTCCTGGCTGGGCGAACAAAGTTTTCTCTAGAAAGGTGCACACCATGCATCTGTCCTGCACGCCATGCATTCTGCTATTTCAGCAGAATTAAACTCTGAATTTAGCTCTTTTTGGGGCAAATCTGCAATGCAAGTTATGAAATAAGTAGAATAACAAAAAGATGGCAAAAGTAATATGAAAAGAGACTGAATTATATCAGAATGAACCAAATTTCTGTGTGATATCATGTGAAAAGATGATATATAAATCACACAACAAACCCCCCTAAGCTTGAACTATTGTTTGTCCTCAAGCAAAAAAGGAACATGGCTATTTTCAAGGAGAAAAAAGAAGATATGCAATCGGCTCAGTCAACTATGTACTTTGTGCTTGTGTTTTTTGCTATCATCTCAAATTTTTCAACATCCAAGATAGATGAATTAAGTTCATCATGGTTGGTTTCAAATTAAATGAAAAGCTCAACTAGACAACACTAAATAGAATTTGGATAATCAAGCCAAACAGTCAGTGCATGTACATTACAAGCTTTCAGCTAGTATGGATATAAGATGATCAAACCGATGCTAACAGTAACAAAACTTAGTTGCACTCTTTTTCATAAAGATATGATAATGAAATTTTTGGGTTTCCTACATTCAGCTGCTAATTTAGGCTTATGCTCACGAGGAATGCCGGTTGGGGTGTTGTTTTTACCCTCTTTTGATTTTCATATCACCTAACCATCATTTCCAGATCGGACTCACACTAGGGTAGCATAATATGTGGTCCATATGCCATCTTTTATTGGGTAAAGATAAACTATTTATGGTGCAACACCAAAGAGTCAATAAGAATGTTAAAGTTAACAAGATTTAGATCATTCTTTTGAAAAATTTCACTAAAAAATCGATTGCAAATGGACTAAAAATTTGGCAAGAGTATCCCATATTCTAAAGAGTGTTACAAGTTAATTAATCTACAAAAATTTGAGACAGTTACATGTATTGAGTAGTCCAAGATGTAAAAATTGAGATATCAAACCACAAACACAAATCACATCAATGTACATGGGAAATTTCGACTTCCATTTCATTAAAACATGCTCTTAATTTTTCTCTCGTAAATATTGCCAAAACACATAGAGGATAGAAAGTTTCAGCATGCTAGAGGGGGTTCATTCTTAATAAGATAATCTCAAATCATATAAATTTTGCCATCATGGAAAAGAACATGGAATAAAATGGAAAAATAGAAAAACAACTGACACAACTGACTCGAAAAAGGAAATGTTGAATGAAAACTACAACTACTGGTCGGTTGTGCCCCCCCCAAGCTTGAAATCAGCAGTGTCCTCACTACCTCAATCAAACTTACGGAGTTCACAACCGGATACCTATCGTGAATGGAATCAGAAAAAGGATCTGCCGCTCCCCTGCTCAGGGAAGAACTGACTGACGATATCAGGGATGTCCATCCACTGGGTGGATGAGTCGGGCTGCTGCTCCTAGCACTGTTGTGGCTGGTGCTCTGCAAACTGTGGTTGGTGTTGGGAAGAATCATGTTGTGGAACTTCGGTCTACTGCCGAGGAGGAGTCTGGAAAGTCTGTGGGGCAGGGTAGTGGCCCTGAGAGATGTGCCACACGTCCATCCTGTTGACCATGTCATACATGGTAGTGTATTACACACTCAAGTTGTCGAACCGGGTGTCGTATTGTGCGCTCATCTGGTCAAGGTGGGTGTCGATGTGGTCAAATCTCTGCTGCACATAGCCGTAAAGGTGATGCACATCGGCCATCATCCAACTGTACTCTGTCTGAGTACTGGTGGATGGCAGAAGTGGAGTAGGGGCTACTGGTATAGGCACTGGTGTAGAGCTGCTGGCACCTCGAGTGGGTGTCTTCTCATCTGCCTCTGGCTCTAACTCCACCTTCCAGGTGGCCTTGTTCTTGATGTCGTTTCAAGCTACATCAGGAATGGTTATGAACTGCTTCTTGGTGATAAAAACCTTGAATTTAGATGTGTTGTTTCCATGTCTTGAGATCAGACCACAAGAAACGAGATAGTTGAGATCTACAAGGTTCTTCCCCGGTGCAGGTTCTAAATCACCCACATCTAATCCCAACTACATTGCAAGAGTACTTATCAGCCCCCTGCACATGATGTCACCAACCTCCCTTTGCTTCTTCTTTTTTGTGTCTAGAAGCTTATTAACAATGTAGTATCCAGTACTGATTTGTTCAATATTCACCAAACACCATAAGAAAAAGAGATCAGTCTTTCCTGCTACACCCTGAGTTTCATTTTTAGCAAAAGGCCCTGTGCTAAGAAGACGATGCATAACTCTGAAAACTAGATTATGGATTGCTTAAGCCCGAGCGTTCCTTGCTTTATGCACCATTTCACAAGTAATTTCAGACCAGAAAGAGTCACTATGGAAGGCGGGAGGATAATCAGTGTAGCCGCCATAATTGCATTTAAGCAAAATGCAAAATTGCTAAAGATCCATAGAAAATGGTGTCTAAAAGACAAAAACTAATTTTTAGATAAGGTGCACTGCGGTTTTGTGGGTCATTCTTGGCTTTGAAAGTTGTGAGAAACTCATAAACTAGGTGGGGATAAGTTTTAGCAACTCTTGTGCAAATGTACTGCATACCCAAAAACTTTAAATGGTCTACTACCTCATTCTTGAAACCCAATTTGTTAAGGGTTTCCTCGCACATGTAGCGGGAGGGCAGAACACGCCTGGTGATGAGGAACTGGTAGTTGGCATTCTCCTTGGATCTGACCCTAAACTGTGTAGAGGGTACAGATGTTGTAGATGCTTGCGCGGAAGGTGTTGCATTAGTGGCAGGAGGTGCGGAAAATGAAGAAGCTACTCCATGGTGTCGGCCTGCCCTTTGCTTAATTGGTGCCATTAGATCATAAACTAGTGCATGGCGTGTATTTGATGTTCACGGTGTGCAAGTTGCACTGTTCTTCTTCTTCATACTGGTTGATGCACGGCGTGCACCTGCAACTTAGCCGCAGTTCTGGATCTGTGCCGACGGGTTGTGATTTGGGGGGGGGGGTATTTCGAGTGCACGAGTACTTGGAGACGTGCTGCTGGAGCTTGCGCATTGTTGGCATGGTGACGAACAATGCCGACGGCGTGGGGGCTTCTTGGGAAATTGCTGTGGCAGTAAGGGTTCCCGGTGCGGAGTTGTTTCTGCTGCTAGGGTGTGCGACAGCTAGGTGCATAGAGGCGTCGTAGCTGCTATGTGAGGAAGAAGAAGAACTAATGATGGCAGTGGTGAGGGGGCTGGTGCTGTGGGTACTTGTGTCGGCTGCTGGCGAGAGGGAGAAGAAGGCAAGCGGCGAGGTACACAGCCGCAAGGGTGCACTGCGGATGGTGTCGGAGCTACTACGGAAGGAAGAAGAAAAAGGGCGCACGACCGATTGAGCGGCAGAACGGCATGCAGTGGCTCGGGCTCTGGTGGACGGCGGCTCACACGGTTGCTAGGGTTGGAGTGCACGGCTGCTGGTGTGGGAAAAATTAGTTCGTGCACTCCAGCCCCTTTTATCTAAAATTTATGAGAAAGTGCACGGCGTGCACTTGGAGTGCACGTCGTGTACTTCTCCAAATTTTCATTTTGAAATCCCCTTTTATGACTAGGTGCACGACATGTAATTGTTGAATGCACGATGTGCAAGTTTCCAGAACATTTGCTGCATCTTCTGAATACCAGGCACACGGCGTGCAATTGTGGAATGCATGTCGTGCAAGTTTCCAAAAAGTTTTTGAAATCTCCAGCTCCCAGGTGCACGACGTGCATATAGATAGCGCACACCGTGTCAGTTTCCAGAAAGTTTCTAAAATCTCCAGTTCCTAGGTGCACGACATGCATATAGATAGCACATGCCGTGTTAGTTTCCAGAACATCTTCTGTTGCAATTTTTACTGAGGTGCATGCCGTATCTTTAAAAGACACGTTGTGCACTTTGCAATTTCTGCAGAAAATTACAGTCAGTCAGTAGTAAACAAAGACGAATAGGGTGGAAATCAAGTCTAGATTATTACATTCATCCATGACAGGCTTATTATTTAAAATAAAGAGTGTTTTTTATTCGAAAAACTTAAAAGAAATCTATCCTAACGTAGGGTCAACTCCCACAAGGTCCTCCATTTAGAGTCTGGAGTAAGGCTCTTCTAATTCTTCAAGCATCTTGGATGGAGCAAGAGGCTCCTTTCTCCACTACATCGCCACAAGAGTAGCGTTTGCAACGTTGTCCATTTACTTTGAAGGTACCATCTTTGCCTTGGAGTTCCACAACTCCATATGGAAAAATATTTAACACTAGGAACGGGCCGGACCACTTTGATTTCATCTTTCTAGAAATAGCTTTAATCTAGAGTTGAATAACAATACTCTATCTCCTTCTTAGAAATCTTTCCTGTGAATTCTTTTATCATGCCAAGCCTTTGTCCTTTCTTTATACAACTTTGCATTCTCATAAGCATCAAGACGGAGTTCTTCAAGCTCCTACAGCTGCAATAGACATTTTTCTCCTACCCTCTTCATATCTAAATTCAAGAACTTAATTTCCCACAAAGCACGGTGCTCCAATTCGAGCGGAAGGTGACATGATTTTTCGTAGATCAGCTTGAATGGATTAGTCCCGATGATGGTTTTGTAGGTTGTGTGATATGCCCATAGTGCATCATCTATCTTTAATGCCCAATCTTTCCTTGAACTAGAGACAATCTTTTCAAGAATATTCTTTAGTTGCCTATTTGAAACTTCTACTTGCCCGGATGTTTGGGGATGATAGGGCATAGAGATCTTATGAGTCACACCATACTTGGAGAGAAGATTGTTGAATTGTTTTTCAGAAAAGTGTGTGCCTCCATCAGAAATTACAGCACGTGGAACTCCAAACAGAGGGAAAATAATCTTTTGAAAAAGCTTAATTATAGAGTTGGCGTCCTGTGCTTGGGTTGGAATGGCTTCAACCCATTTAGACACATATTCACAAGCAACAAGAATGTATTGATACCCACAAGAAGATGGGAATGGTCCCATGTAGTCCACTCCCCATACATCAAACACCTCAACCTCTAAGATAGAGTTGAGTGGCATGTCGTCGCGGCGGGATATGCCTCCTGTCCTTTGGCATCTATCACAAGATTTGACGAATAGATTGACATCTTTGAATAATGTGGGCCAATAGAAACCATCTTGAAGTATTTTGGCAGCAGTCTTTTCTCCTCCGAAATGTCCTCCATAAGGAGAGGCATGGCATTCAACAATGATGTTTGGGACCTCCTCCTCAACAACACACCTTCATATTAGCCCATCACTTCCTTTCTTGAATAGCAATGGGTCATCCCAGTAATAGACTTTTACATCATGAAAGAATTTCTTCTTTTGTTGATACATCAAGTCCGGTGGGAGTTGTCCAGTAGAAAGAAAATTGGTGATGTCTGCAAACCATGGTGCTTGAGTGGATGATAGTATATAGAGCTTTTCAATAGGCAAACGATCCTCAATTGGCAATAGATCTCTAGCCTCTGTGGTCAGTCTAGAAAGGTGACCAGAAACATTATTTTATGTACCTTTCTTATCTCAGATTTCAAGATCAAACTCTTACAGAAGTAATATCCAGTGAATAAGGCGTGGTTTGGCATCTTTTTTATTCAACAAATACTTTATGGCAGCATGATCAGTATTTACAATCACCCTTGATCCTCCCAAATACTGTCGGAACTTGTCAAATGCATATACAATTGCAAGCATTTCTTTCTCCATGGTTGTATAGTTGATTTGTGCTTCATCGAGAGTTTTACTAGCATAATAGATGGCATGGAGTTTCTTATCTCTCCGCTGTCCTAAAACAACTCCCACTGCATAATCGCTTGCATCACACATTAGCTCGAAAGGAGAATCCCAGTATGGAGGTTGAATAATTGGGGCTGAAATGAGGGCCTCTTCGAGCTTGGAAAAGGTTGCATGGCAATCGTCATCAAACACAAATTTCGCATCCTTTGCAAGTAGGGAACACAACGGCTTTGCAATTTTGGAGAAATCTTTAATGAATCTTCTATAAAAACCTGCATGTCCTAAAAAATTGTGGATGTCTTTAACTGAAGATGGAGTAGACATCTTCTCAATTGCTTCGACCTTTGCCCTGTCCACTTCAATGCCCTTGTTAGATACAACATGTCCTAGTACTACACTGGATTGTACCATGAAATGGCATTTCTCCCAGTTTAGCACTAGGTTAACCTTTTTACAGCGGGCTAAGACTAGAGATAGGTTCAATAAACATTGATCAAAAGAGTCACCGTACATGCTAAAATCATCCATAAAAATCTTCATTATATTTTCAATAAAATAAGAGAATATGGCCATCATACACCGCTGAAAAGTAGTGGGAGCGTTGCAAAGATCAAACGGCATACGACGATAAGCATATGTTCCATAAGTACAAGTGAATGTGGTTTTCTCTTGGTCAGGAGGATAGATAGAAATCTAAAAAAATCTGGAATACCCATCCAAGTAACAAAAATAAGAGTGCTTGGCAAGACATTCAAGCATCAAATCAATGAAAGGCAACAAAAAAATGATCTTTGTGGGTTGCCTTATTCAAACATCGGTAGTCAATACACATACTCCAGCCGGTGACCATGTGTGATTGTATTAACTGGTCATTGTCTCCTTTAATGATAGTTGCACCCCCCCCCCTTTAGGTACCATGTGAATGGCACTAACCCAGGGGTTGTCACTTATGGGATAAATGATTCCAACATCAATTAACTTGAAAATTTCTTTCTTTAGCACTTCAAGCATATTTTGATTTAGTCATCTAGGAGGTTAGACTGTTGGTTTGGCATCATCTTCCATATTTATTCTATGCATACAAATTGAAGGATGAATGCCTTTTAAATCTTCTATGGAATAACCAATGACGTCTTTATACAAATGCAATTCGGCAAGCAATTTACTTTCTTAGTCATTGGTTAATTCGTTATTTATTATAACAGGGGATGTAGAATTTGGGTCAAGAAATGCATACCTTAGCCCGGGTGGAAGGGATTTTAGTTCTACCTTTTTTCTTGCTATACTTTCATCAACTTTATCTTCAACAAGTGGAGCATCTTCATTGATAGCTGCTTGCTTTAGAAATAGATAGTGCTCCAGAAATTTCAAAAATGTTGAGTTTAGTTACATCATCATCATAGAGATGAATCATCAAATCAGCATCATCTTCATTATCATTCTCAATAAGATCAATAATTTCTAGCAAACATGTTTCTTCAACACGTACGGGTGCTTTCATGGCTTCATAAACTGAGAATTCCATAGCCTCTTCCCCAACCCGTAGAGTGAGCTTTCCTTCCTGAACATCAACAAGACATCTTACAGTCCTCAAGAATGGCCTTCCAAAAAGAACGGGGTTGGAAGGAGCTTCCACCATGTCAAGAACAACAAAATCACAAGGTGTATAGAATTTCCCGATTTGTACAAGTACATCTTCCACTATACCTTTTGGGTATTTAATAGAATGATCAGCTAATTCAATAGCCATCCTTGTAGGCTTCAAATCCCCAAGATCTAGTTCCTGCCATAAGGTAAATGGAATGAGACTAATACTGGCACCGAGATCTACTAGACCTTTATCAAAAGTGGTATCATTGATCTTGCATGGCAGTGTAAACACTCCCAAATCATCAAGCTTTTGTGGAAGACGATTTTGAATAATAGAACTCACTCGTTCTAAAAGCATTACTATTTCTACTTGATCAACTTTTCTTCTTTTAGTAAAAATATATTTAAGGAATTTAGCATAAGAAGGCACCTCAATAATAACATCAACAAAAGGAAGATTGACATGCAATTTGTTGATTATGTCCATAAACTTCCTGAATTTCTGGTCTTCCTTCTTATTGGCTAACCTTTGAGGATAAGGTGCAGTGATTTTGAAGGAAGGTGGTGCTTTATCTTTACCTTTCTCCTTGCTGCAATTAGGAGTGTTGGACTCCTCTTCATCAGTTACCTTCATGTTCTTCTCCTTGGATGGAGAAGGTCTTTCAATATCAGCTCCAGTTCTTAAGATAATTGCATTGGCTTTTTGCCTTGGGTTCACTTCCGATTGGCTTGGAAGAGAACCGGATTGCGGAGTCCTTTGTTGATTTAGAGCTTGTTGTGCTATTTGGTTTTCTAACATCTTGGTGTGAGTGGAAATTCCATCCACCTTTGCAGAAAGTTGACCAATAGCATCTTTTAAAAGCTTGACATTCCCCCGGAGTTCCTCATTCTGTTGCAATTGTGTAGATATGAATTTTTTCATCATAGCTTCTAGAGAAGAACCTTGGGGTTGTTGTGGCTGTTGATAACCCCTGTTGTTGAAACCCAATGGATTTCCTTGATGGTTGGCATGTTGTTGTTGCAGTTGCTACTGACCTTGCTAGAAGTTTTGAGTGTTGCTTGTATTCCGGTAGGAGAAATTAGGATGATCTCTCCATCCTGGATTGTATTTCCTGGAATAGGGATTGTATTGCTTATTCCCTTGCATCCCAACAACATTGACTTGTTCAAAGTTTCCTTCCATTTCATTAGGGGCAAAACATGAAGAAGAAGTATGTCCTGCATTACCACAAGCTTCACATGTTGCTTCAGCGGATTGAATTGCCAAAGTGGTCATCTTCTCAAATATCTATGTAAGCACATCTAGCTGGGTAGCAATTAGGTCAATGACATCAACAGTGTGTTTTCCTGCTTGTTTTCCGGTTGAAGAACTTCTTGTAGAGGTTGATTTTGCTCCTCTATCTCCTCCCCATTGCAGTGGTTTAGTGATATATCTTCAATAATATCATAAGCCTCTCTATAAGTCTTAGTCATTAATGCACCACCAGCTGTGACATCTAAAGTCAACCAGGTATTGTAAAACAGTCCATTATAGAAAGTTTGAAGTAGAATTCAGTTTGTCAAACCATGGTGTGGGCAAAGGTGTTGAAGATCTTTAAACCGTTCCCATGTGTCATATAGAGTTTCTCCTTCACTCTGAGAGAAATTGGTGAGCTGGTTCCTCAAATTGGGTGTCTTGCTTGGCAGAAAATACTTTGCAAGGAAAACATTAAGGAGTTGGTCCCAACTTTTAATTGAGTTCTTGGGAATAGACAAAAGCCACACCTTGTCTCTATCTCTTAAGGTGAAGGGAAATAACATGAGTCTAATTCCATCAACAGACACTCCGTTAATGTTGAAGGTATTCAAATATTCCAAGAACTCAGCAACATGAAGACTTGGGTCTTCATTGGCTGTACCCGCAAAATGATTCTGCTGTATCATTTACATCATAGAAGGAGCAATTGAGAAGTTGTTTGCTTCTACAGCAGGCAAGTCAATGGCCCCATAGATGTTTGTGGTGACCGACATCACGAAATCCTGTAAAGGACGGTCGTCTTCCATGGCTGAATTGCTTGGTGTAGCTACCACAGAAGGTGAAGAAGACGGTGGTGGTGATGATGGTGACGGCGGAGTACCTCCTGGTAGTGGTTGTTCCACTCTTCTTTCTCTTCTCAAGCTTGAAAGAGTACGCTCTATTTCAAGGTCTAACAAAGCATATGTTTGAAGACCTCGTTCTTAGCGATGCATACAACCTAAAAATTTGAAAAAGGAATTAAGAACACAAATAAAAGGTATATGAGATTTCGAAATATGGAAATGATGATCTAGTCTCGAATACTAATTAGTACTTATTACTCCAATTAAATTACCATAGCTCCCTGGCAATGGCGCCAAAAACTTGTTTCCTATTTAGGCTAACGAGTTTCAATCCAAACAAAGGATATTTTACCCAACTTAACCAATCTCCGCAAGTATACAGAGGTAGTATACTCGAGGTTGAACACAAGGATCTTAACTAATTTAATTGAGTGGAACAATGCTAAAGTTCAACAATCTAGATCGGTTTTAAGGAAATGAAAACATTTTTCTAAATGTAGAGAATTTAGATTCAAACAGTAGAAAATTTAGATTTTTAACTAGCAAGAAAGAACTACTAAAAGAAGTTTGATTTCAGAAATATTGGGAATCTTGGACATTAGGATTTCATTCGCATATCATAGAAATCATAGGAACGCAATAATTTAAACATACATAAGTTCTTATTTCAAGGAAAGGTTGTGTTACATTTCACCTCCCGGTGTAAATGCAACGATCACAATTTAAAACAACACTCTCGTGTGTGAATTTCACTTATGATCACAAACTGTTCCTTAACTCATTCCTCTCTACTCTCGTAGAATAGGTAGAGTTTCCAAGAAGAGCACCTCCATACTTTCCTACTTATCTTCTTAGATCAAGCAACAAAGCAGAAAACATGCACATAAAGTGGCCAGCAATACATGCAAGAAAAGGGGAAACTGGTACTTTCATGGTTAAAAAAATATATATATTTAGTACGAAATTACTTGTTCCATACATGCTATGACATGGGAGCTACTCTCCCATGCCCAAGAAAAGAAGAGTTAATCGTCCATTACGATGTCTTGTAGATTTGTTATAGAGATTTCAGTTCTAAACATGATTTCGTAGGGAAAAGACAAAGAGAACTAAAGATGTAACCACAAGAAGGAAGAATTCCGGCTTGCGGATGAAATTCTCCTTCTTTAGCTGCTCCAAGATAGACTAGCTCCTTTCCCAAGAAGCTACTCAAAGTTGGGGAAGCTTGGCTGCACCTTGGAGAAGACACTAGAGAAGTAGAGAAGAAGAAATGGTCTCCTTATGCAAGAAACCACCTTGGATCTCTCCAAAATCACCCTCCTCTGGTCTCCTCTAGCTCTGGGATGAGAGAAAACTCCTCAAATGACCAAACATAACCACCCCTTGCCTTCCCTCCTTGTTTTAAAATCGAATTCTAAATTTTTGTATTTCTGAAACTGCCAGGTGCACGCCGTTCATCTGGAGTGCACGTCGTGCACCTACAGTGCGGTTTTCATTAGGATGAACTGTGCACGGTGTGCGCTGAGGATATGCATGTCGTGCGACTTTCCAGAACTTTCTTTAGCTGTTAATGTTCCAGGTGCATGCCGTGCATCGATATGCACGATGGGCGTTTGCCTTTCTGTGAACTTCTGGAAACTCGCACGCCATGCATTTTTTCCATGCACGCCGTGCGTTCTCCTGGCTGGTCGAACAAAGTTTTTTCTAGAAAGATGCATGTCGTGCATCTGTCCTACACGCCGTGCATTCTACTGTTTCAACAAAATTAAACTCTGAATTCAGCTCTTTTTGGGGCAAATCTGCAATGCAAGTTATGAAATAAGTAGAATAACAAAAAGATGGAAAAAGTAATATGAAAAGAGATTGAATTATTTTAGAATGAACCAAATTTGTGTGTGATAGCATGTGAAAAGATGACATATACATCACACATTAGTGCATATCATGATATGTTATCTAAATAGTATTATTTCTTGTGGTATTATGCTCCACTTTTTAACATTTATTGATGAATTTTCTAAATATTGATGTTATCACTTGTTTGGAATATAATGAGGCTTAAATGGAAAAACATAGAAGACATAAGTCACCAATAGGAAACCAAATTGAGAATAACATTAGAACAAGTAGATTCAACTGAGGAGTCAAATACTCATAATATATAAAGAATAAGTTATGTGAGGACTATGTGCTTATTTATGAAAACACTACCCCATACTATCCATAATATAATGGTGTAGTTGAAAGACATATTACAATGTTGACAGATTTGGTTAAGGCTAGTTTGAATGAATGTGTCTACATTGAATATTGTATGGGGTGGCTCTCATAACTATGAACTATGTGTTAAATTAGTTATCTTCCAAACTTATAGAGAAAAAACCTTATGTACTTTAATTCAATAGGAGACAACATTTGAAATACCTCAAATTGTGGTCATTCATGGAAAAATTTAACATCATTCATAACAAGTATAGAAATATTGGTACCAAAACCATTGGAATCATTTCCATAGAATATGTTATAAATAGAAATGCAAACAGATTTCTACTCATAAAGTCATACAACACTTACATCAAAACAAACTTTATACAAGAAGTCATACTTGCAGATGATTTACAATATGAAAACATCTTTTCTTTCAAGACTAGTGTTCCTAGAAAAGTTGTTGAAGGGTCCTCCAAGCATTGAACCTTATGAACCCAATTCAAATCTGATCGGTACCATACATGTACCTAAATGTGAATCTAGAAGTAATTGAGAATCCAAGTGACTTTAGTCTAGGTAAAAGAAAATAAGTGATAAAGAATGTCATTCCTCACTTTTACACCTCCCTAATATAATAAGATCACTATAAGACATATAAAGATGCCATGAATTCCAAAACAATATTAGTTTCTAATAGGAAGGTGTTGATGGGGAAATAGAATTCTAAAGGAACTATAATACTTGGATTTTGACCAATCTTTCTCTAGGTGGTACAGAGTAGTTATCTTCAAATAGTAGAGCCAATACATTTAATAATAGACTGTTTGACAAAGGTTACAAGAAATAAGAAGTAGTTGATTGTTTAGATACATATTCTTCTGTGTACACTATCTCCTTCATTTGTGTCCTTGTTTCCTTATCTGTGATCCATAATCCTAAAATTTAATGGATGTAGAGACCTCCATTGAAAATTATGACGTAGAGTAAAAGTTTCATTTGTATTGACCTAAGCATTTTTTTATTTCCATGTAAAAGACATAGTATTCCTAGACTAAAATCTTTATGTGGTCTAAAAAAGTAATTATGGAGTGGAGTAGAAAGTTTGAAAACTAATTTATCTTATTTTTTCATGCTTATAAATCATATTGATGTGATTATTCCAAATACGATGACAAAGCATTTAATATTTTGCACATGCATGTTGATCATTAATTTATTATTTGGACCCAAGAATGTTATAATTGTGGATATGAAATCGTTCCTTTCATATAATTTTGATACAAAAGATTTTGGAATTTTAGATGTTATCTGTGGTATTGAGTTGGGTCTATCTACTTCTATGTTCATCTTTAATTTTTCTCACTATCTAAAAAAAAAATATGCATATATATGTATGTATCGTGTTTTACATTTTAATACAACTCTTGATCTTTCTTCACATCTTAATACATATAAAGGTAATTTTGTGGATACATCTCGGTATTCCAAAGTCATAAGAATCTTAAGTATATTCTAGTATATTATAGACTTAATATTACTCATGTTATTTGTAGGCTAAGTTGGTGCATTCACTATCATGATGCCGCACATTCAAAGGGTTTAGTCAGAGTCATTATATATTTTAAAGGTTCTATGACTCGTGCTCTTCATTCTACTAGGTTTCTTAGCCATGATATCAGTCTATACATATGTGAACTGGGTTTTCGGCTTGATGAGACCAATCCAACTAGTGGTTTTATGTTTTATCTTGGTGGTGTTGTAGTTTCTTGGAAGTCATCCAAGAAAAGTGTGAGGACAAGATCCACTATGGCGGATTTGTTATAGTCTTATATTTTGACCTAGAACAAGTGTTGATTTATCCATACATCAATTTTGTGTTTAAGATAATTTTTTCTTTATCCTTTTAGACCAGTAGACATAAACACTATTTTTCTTTATAATTTACATATCCATATATGTTATTTAAATAGTATTATTTCTTGTGAGAGTATGCTCAACTTTTTAAACTTTATTGATGAGATTTTCAAATATTGTTGCAATCACTTGTTGAAATACAAAGAGGCTGAAATGAAAAAACTTAGAAGATATATGTCACCCATTGAAAAAGAATTTGAAAATAACCTTAAAAGGAGTAGATCCAATTGAGGAATTAAAAACACCGAATATAATGAATAGGTTATGTGGGGACCATGGACTTATTCATGAAAACACTACCCCATACCATACAAAATTTAATGGTTTATGTGAAAAACAATAGTCTAATGTTCATTATAGTCAATGCCAGTTTTGATAAATTTATCTACATCAAAAAACGTAAGGGAAGGCTCTCATACCTATTAACTATGTGTGATAACTTGTACTTTTGCCTCACCTCATATGTGTGATGTTCACTTAATCCTTATGCTAATTCCTCACTATAGCTCTCAATTACATGATTAAATATGTTTTGATGCCTGATTGATGTGTCTTATCTACATTAATCTTTTGGTGACAATCGAATTGCATTTACACCAAAGTTTCAAATCCTTATCTTTTCATCACCTAGCAAATTAGTTTGAATCTAATAAATTTCATCAAAATAATCTCTAATTTATATAAAGTCGTAGAGCTTCTCTTTATATTTCCAATGACACAAAATTCACTTTAATCAGACATCTATAGCCTAAGTCAAGGAAAAATGATCATTGAGTCAAAATGTTTTGTTTAATCAATTTTATACGACTTTGACCCTTTTTGGGCCCTTATGGTCGCAACATACCGCTAACATTTTCCCTCTTTTCTTTGGATATTCGGGCTCCTTTATTTGAACCAATGAAAAAGCTCTTTTTTCTAGATCTTGAAAGATAACTGTTGGATCCCTTAGAATTGGATTCGAGACCCTTTAGATGTCTACAATTATTTTTGTTCCTCCATACAGTAGCTCGACGCCAATGGTTCCATATTCCACCTAACCCCTCCTTTGGATCCTCACAAGGTCATTCCTTTCCCTTTGCTTTCATATTTCTTTCTCCTCTCATTGTCACTTCTCTCAGGTGCCCTATTGCCCCATTTTTCTCCTCTTTCCTCCTCCTATTCACAGTAGTGCCGCTAAAAACCAGGGTTGGGGATTTCCTCCTCATTCCTCCTCTTGCTTCCTTTTTCCTTCTGTTAGCTTCACACGACTAAAGGAGGGTTGTATGGTACCTTCACATGTTACGAGGTGCCCCACACCCTTGTCATCCCCGACACCATTGTGATGCACCAGTCATGCATCTACCTCTTCTTACACTGGCGAACATTTGAGGATGATGGCCCTAATGCATTGAATCTTCATCTTACGCTTGTGTACAATCTGAAGTCGGTCAAAAAGGGAGGGGCTATGGGCTCCAATGGAAGGTGACCTAAGGCAGCTACCAGTCATTGGTGAAGCGGCGACCATTATCTAAAAGTGTCCATGTGGATGAGGAACCACAATGCACAATGGGGCCAATGCAGGCCAGTAGCATGGTGCCATGTGGGGAGACTGCCTTTCCCCCTTCTCTTCTCATGTAATCCTTATATCGGTAACTTGAGAAACTTGTTAATCCATGATCCAAACTTTGTTTATCTTTGTACCCTAAAATGATTTTATGTTCCCTAGACGGCCTAATATGGACCAATATGTAAAATATCCATTATTTTATGTTATATCTTGTTCAAGTGTGCTTCAAATGTCAATGAATGCTTTAAATCAGGATATATGACCTTCAAATGCAATCCTTTTCTATCATGTTCTTTCTTGGACCCTAATGGTGATCTTGTGACACTTAATGTGACTTAATATGGCCTTATGTGGCCACTGTTAAACTTTATACTTTTATTGATCTAAAGCTACTTAATGATGTTGATATGGCCCTGAAATTAGTAACTTCTCATGCCTTATACTCTAAAAATCATTATGAATCATTTATGTTCCCTAATATGACTACATATCTTAATTTTGACTTGAAATGTGATCTAGTATGAATGTGGATAACCAAGTCTCTAATCATATATAAATCTTTCTCTATTGATCATTCATGTTATATACTGATATTAAATTAGTATCTTGCTGATGTCTGCAACACCTAACTCATATAGACCCATGTCTGTACTGTAACATTGACAATTTTTCATGATTATGACCCATGATGACTAGTTTGATTATGTAATCACTTATATTGTTTAAATCATATGATCACTCAATTTATGATCTTGAAACTCTAATCATATATCCATGATCTAGTTGTGATATGTCACTCTAAGTGCTAACAAATTCATGATGCATGATGTTGCTTCATAATGCATATCCATGACCTAGTTGAGATATTGAAATCAACGATGAATGATATGATACCTAGACCCAGGGGACACATCCAACCATCATGATTATGATTAATGATACCAAATCTTCCTAATATTAATCCAAAACTATAGCCATTTGTAATGTCAGGGTGTCTATGATGGTTCAATTTCCAAGATCTACTCAAGTTGATAATTATGATTTTTTGATCAAATTTTAATCTCATTCTCTAATCAAGGTATGATTTCTCCTCGTATTGGCCAGACTAGAGGTATTGAACTTACTTGTATGAATGTATGGTTAAACTGCTTATCTTTATATACTTGTTTGAGCTACTTGTTCCCTACAATTAGTGTGTTCATTTTGTTTGAAATATGTTGAGCAGACCTTGAACATAAATGAACTTGTCCATTAAATGAATATTGTGTACCTTCCTGAATTGTTCGGGTAAGAGCACAAGTCATGTTGAGAATAGGGTTATCTCATTCACTTAGGTCTTGAGGTCCCTCACATATATAAAAGGGTTAGCTCATCTTGAACACCCTTACAAGCCTTTCCTTTAAGGAAGTTGGTCAATGGCCATCTATTGTTGTTTAAGTATAATTGAAATGCGCCTGAAACACAATTGCATGTTAATGAGAAAGTCTTTAATGTTGTTTATTTCTTTCTTTATATCATATTAAGTTTTGCCAAGCATATATGTTTCTTAAATCTGCGACTTTATTTATTTTATAGCGTACTCAGCACAGTTGGGCTAATGTGTACTCTTTTTATGATTTTAGGTAATATGTAAACTACGAATATTTCTATGATCGTTACTTCCTCTATATTATAATAATTTGCTACTCTTATTCTTGGAATCATCTAATTTCATGCAAATGAAATGCACATGGGTTTTTATATGGGTTAAGATCTTACGTCAGGTATTAGTTTAGTTCCTAATATGCCATGTTAGCTCTTATCTTATTCTTCCATTGGCTAAGTAGCCATTAGGAGTGTGGACTTAGGGTAACAAATGGTAATGTGACAAATGGTATTAGAGCAATCACATATCCTCTAAGCATGTTTAATGATCCAATTCCACATATCCTAAAGAGTCTTGTAAAATCTCATCTCTTCCTTAAGGACAACCCTAAGCCACCCATTAGATTACTAGTTATCTTCTCATCTCCTCAAGTGATTCTTATCTAATGACAATGGATCACATGATCTCTCGATTATGGGTAGCTTATGTATGGGGAATACTAAAAGTTTGAATGAATTGGTAAAATTTGAGTAAAATGATGATGATGCCATGATCTGACCTTAATTTGAAAACTCCATTATGACTAATGAAAGTACTCTTGTAGCTAAGTACTCATGTATAACCTCTCAAATTTTGTTAACTCATCTCTAACAAATCTAGACTACATTCTTTCTATGTTTGAGGTAAAATGAGATATGACAAGATATGGAGGATTTGTATATTATACCTCATTTTTATGAGGTCCCTATATGATTAAATCCATGGTGCCCTATTCTTTACCAAACCTTAAACGTAGTTAAAAAAACTTTTCCCCTATTCAATATGTTCGATGATTATGTCTTGGAATGATTGTGCTCTTGGACTCTTAAAATCAAAATGAAAGACTCTTATACAAGAGGCATTTCCCCTATTGACTTTTATGACCCTTGGCAATCTCAATTTTGAATAACATGATGAACATGGATCTCAATTTTTCCTATTAATTTTTTACTCTAGAGTTCTAAATTTGACTTCTTGATTACCAAAATACACTCTTACCTTGATCATGAAAGGAACGGAGCACGATTATGACCTTGATTTTACAAAATATTGAAAGAAGGTTGCCCTATTATTAACTTTATCTTTGATCTAATGAGTTTTCAAATATGATTTGATAATGAATACTCGCTCTATTTTTGTATGCAAGATGATCCATGACTAATGTAATATGGTCCATGACTAATGTACACTATTTTGATTGATTGAGGTGGTGGTGGACTCATGAATTCCCTAATCTAAGTCGCATCCCTATTATGATTGCCTCTAAATTTTCATCTTGTTGATTATTTATAACTTGGAAAGGTAACCCCTTCCACCCAATTTTAATTTCTCGAACAAAGTCCCTTATAGATCAGATATACGTTGATATTGATACTAGATTTGAATCTCAACCAATGATTGTTTTTACTCACTCCATTTAAGACTTAGGGGTGGGCTCCATGTGGACTAGGGTGGGACCTTTCATTGATCTTAACACAAAATAATATAGTGAACATGAAATCACGATGTTGAAATATGATGTTTCTTACAAATTGTTGAAATATGAATTCTCAATCATGGATGTATAACCCCACCTAGGCCAATGTCGAAGCTAGGACCCTAAATGTTATGAATGAAATCCATGCTTTACTCTTGATTCAAAGAGCTCTATTCATTTGATGAAAATTGTGATGCCTCCAAATTGTGATCTATTGGATGATCCCTCCCAATTTGTGGCTCATATGATGACCTTCCCAATTTGATGATTGATGTGACTATTCTTTGACTATGATTCTCAATTTCCTAATAGTGTTGATGTTGAAGGAATTCCGATTTGATTTTGATATGGAGTATGAAAACTCAATCTCGATTTATTATTTGATTTAATTTTGGGGACAAAAAATTTCTTAAGGTGCGGAGGATGTGATAACTTGTACTTTTCCCTCATCTCATATGTGTGATGTGCACTTCATCCTTGATCTAATTCCTCACTATATCTCTTGATTACATTATTAAAGATGTTTTGATGCTCGATTGATGTGTCTTATATGGATGTATTTTGCAGAGACACTCAAATTACATTTAGACCAAAGTTACAAATACTTATCATGTATTCAACTTAAAAATTATTTTGAATCCAATAAATTACATAAACATAATACCCAATGTATCTCAAGTTGTAAAACTTCTCTTTATCATTCCAATGACACAAAAATCACCTTAATTAAACATCCAGAGCCCAAGTTTTCAACAAATGAACATTGAGTTGAAATACTCAGTTTAATCAATTTATACAACTTTGACCATTTTGGGCCCTTATGGTCATGCAACCCACTAACCTTTTCCCACTTTTGTTTGTTTATTTGGGCTTCTTCATTTAAATAAATTAAAAAACTCATTTTTTTAATCTTGAAAGCTAACTATTTTATCCCTTAGCCTTAGATATGAGCCCCTTTGGATGACCGCCATTATTTCTTGTTCCTCCGTACTGCAACTCGATGCCAATGATGTTGACTTCCACCTAACACCTCCTTTGACTCTGTTATTCACCAATGTTCTTGCTTTGTTTGAGAAATTAACATGCCCATTCCTTTCCTGTTGCTTTCGTATCTATTTCCCCTCTCATTTTCACTTCTCTCGGGTGCCCTACTGCCCCAATTTTATCCTCTTTCCTCCTCGTATTAGCAGTGGCACTGTTGGTAACTAGGGTTGGGGTTTTCCTCCTCATTCGTCCTCTTACTTCCTTTCTCCTTCTGTTAGCTTCACACAACTGAAGGCAGGAAGGACGAAACCTTTGCAAGCTACGATGTGCCCCACACCCTTGTCTTTCCTGACTCTATTGAGATGCACTAGACATACCTCCGTCTCTTCTCCCACTGGTAGACACTCGAGGACGATGGCCCTGATGCATTGGATCTTCATCTAATGCTTTTGCACGATCTGAAGCTAGGCAAAAGGAGAAGGATAATGGGCTATGATGGCAAGTGATTGGAGGCAGCTGCCAACCACTGGTGAAGCGGTGACCATCATCCAACAACGACCAAGTGGGATCAGGAACCACAACATGTGATGGGTCTGACACAGGCCAGCAGCATGGTGCCACATGGGGCAGCCACCTATCCCACTTCTCTTATCATGCAATCTATGAAGTCTTTTGGGCCTCTAGATGTGAGGGTGAGGCTCCAAATTGGCTCAGATCACCACTGTGGAAGGTAGCCTTCCTCTCTTATCCCTAAATCCATGTTTGAACTTATAAGGATCATATATCATCATTCCTTGGTCCATTATGGCCATATGATATGTGAATTTGTATCTAGAGAGTGGTATCATATCAATGGGATTGGTTTCAAGACCTAATTCTCATTTATGTTCTACTTATTTGCTAAAATTGATATCTTTTGTTTTATTTCTTCATGTTTTATGCCATCTAATGCTCAATGTTTCTCCTTTATGTCCCAAAACTTGATATGAAGGCTTATATCAGTAACTTGATCTACTTGTTCCTCCACAATCTGAACTTTGTTTGTGTTTGAACCCTAAAATGATCTAATGTTGCCTAGATGGCCTAATATAGACCTATATGTAAAGATCCCTTATTTTATGTTATATCTTTTTCAAGTGTGCTTCAAATGTCTATGAATGCTTTAAATAAATAGATTTCACCTTCAAATGCAATCCTTTTCTATCATGATCTTTCTTGGACCCTAGTGGTGATCTTGTGACACTTAATGTATCCTAATATGGATTTATGTTGTGAATGTTAAACTTTATGATTTTATTGATCTAAAGCTACTCAAGGATGTTTATATGACCCTAAAATTAGTAACTTCTCATCCCTTATACTCCAAAATTGTTTATGAATAATTTATGTTCCCTAATGTCACTACATTCCTTAATGTTGACTTGAAATGTGATATACTATGAATGTGGATAACCAAGTCTTTAATCCTATGTAAATCTTGCTCTATTGATCATTTAGGTTATATAATAATATCAAATAAATAGCTTGATGATGTTTGCAACACCTAACTCATATAGACCCCATCTATACTCTAGTAGTGACAATTTTACATGATTATGACCCAATATGACTAGTTTGACTATCTAATCACTTATGTTGTTTGAATCATATGATTACTCCATTTAGGATCTTGAAATTCTAATCATATATCCCTAATCTAGTTTTGATATGACACTCTTGATAATGCATCCATGATGCATGATGTTGCTTGATGATGCACATGCATGACCTAGTTGAGATATTGGAATCAATGATGAATGATATTATACCTAGATCTAGGGGACACATCCAAAAACCATGAGTATGATTCATGATACCTAATATTTCTTATATTAATACAACTACACTCATTTGTAATGTTAGAGTATCTACAATTCAATTTCCAAGATCTAGTCAAGTTGCTAATTATGGTTTTTGATTGAATGGTTAATCTCGTGCTCTAATCAAGGTACACTTTATCCTCCTTTTGACTATACTAGTGGTATTGAACTTGCTTGTATAAATGTATGCGTAAACTATTTGTCTTTATATACTTGTTTGAGCTACTTTTTTCCCTATGATTAGTATGTTTTGCTTGAAATATGTTGAACAAACCATGAACATAAATGAACGAGTCCATTATACGAACCTCGTGTACCTTCTTGAATTCTCAAGGTAAGGGCAGAAAGCATGTTGAAAGTAGGTTTAGATCATTGACTTAGGTATTGAGGTCCCTCGTGTATATAAAATGGTTAGCTAATATTAAGAACCCATACAAACCCTTCCTTTGAGGAAGTTGGTCAATGGCCATGTATTATTTTTTAAGTATAATTTGAAATGTGTTGAAAACACAATTGCATGTTAATAAGAAAGTCCTTAATGTTTTTATTTCATTCTTGCTATCATATTAAGTTTTTCCAAGCATTTGTGTTTCTTAAACGTATGAGTTTATGTATTTTTATAGCATACTCACCATAGTTGATCTGTACCCTTTTTATGATTTTAGGTAATAGGTACACTATGAATATTGCTATGATTGTTGTTTCCACTCTATTATGATAATATGTTGCTCTAACTCTTGGAATCATCTAATGTCATGCAAATTGAATGTACACGGGTTGTTGCATGGGTTAGGATCTTATGCCAGGTACTTGTTTAGTTCCATTTATTCCATGTTATCTCTTATCTTGTTCTTTTTTGTGTTTTTTTATTCATGCATATGTTATGTGATTCATTCTAGGGATGGATGTCCAAGTCCACTTGCCTTTGGCTGTGTAGACATTAGGAGTGTGGAGTCAGGGTAACAAATGGTTCCATGACAAGTTCATTTATCCTTGTATCCCTCAAGGAACCAGTGAACCGCTTACTATCCTACTCTTCTGGCTTATCCAAGGAGGAGTGTTCAAATAATCAAGGACCATCTGTAGGGCTTCTTGTAGACTACAAAGGCGGGGTGCCATGTCTAAGAGGTGATGGATCTTGGTGTATATATATATATATATATATATATATATATATATAGGAGAAACCCTAACATTTAACACAAAGAGAGGAAGGGAGGAAGAGAGCAGCCTGACGAAGAATCATGGGTTTCCTTTCCCATATACAGACGGGTGAGAGACAATTGTGGGTCATGATCTACTGATATAGATGAGATTTACTCACTTTAACTACCATCCCATAAGTCATGATTAAATATTCCTAACAGAAAAGAAAAATCACACTTTCCTATCTTGGATTTGGCCAACCCTCTTGACATAATAAAAATTGGTTGGCAAACCAAAAACTATTAAGGAAGGTGTGTTTGGAACATATTGGATTGTTGATTATTAACCTTTTTGGGGACTCTTAATGTCTTGAAATCTATATTATTATTTTATTTGTCTCTTTGATATGTCCCTTAATTAATTTATACCTTTCCCAATTCATATCTAATTCGTGGGCATATCTTTCATATTCCAAAACTTACACATTAAAAATAGTTACCCACATCATATGGGAAGTCATTTTCCTCTTAAAATCTAGAATAATCTTGATTTCATATTCATATTTTAGTACTCCAAAATTTAGAATGAGATAACACTATGTGATGCCCCAAATCTTGCATTGCCATTCATGGTTAGATAATTACTATATAAATTATCTAAATTACACATTATCTGGAAATCATTTGGAACTTTTATATTATTTTGTATTTCCATTTTTTAAGAAACCATAAAGCCATTATCTCTTATTTAGCCACTAATTCCTTTTATTTCTTTATCATGTGCAACAAAGACCTATTTGCAAAGCAAATAGTCTCATGGGCCTCACTTGGGCCATGGGTCGTACCCATGTCACAAAATGAATGGCTTTATTATTCTATCAATAATACATTTAGGGAATTTGCTTATCACTTCAAGCCTTATATTTATATAATTCAAATTCACCAATTTTGAGGATATTAGATTGGCCTCTCTTTAAATAGAATTTTGTCCCCGAAATTCAAACATAGTAAGGTTAATGTGAATGGTGCTCACCTTAGCTTCCAACCTTAGGGTTAAAATCCCTTCTTATATATTTGTAACATCTTTTATTAATATGCAAATTTCTCACTTTATTACTAAGACTGGTACCTAAATTCAATTCAAGGTATATCTACATTCTTTGCAATTTATGATATTATCTTTTGGTGATTACATTTCTATTTGTGATTTCAATTTCACTTGGTGACTACCTTTCTTCCTAGGTTCCCAACCTATTATTTCGTTATTTCATCATTAGGATTAGGTAACACCTCAACCCCTAGATTATTTTATTGAAACTCAACTTAAGGTATTTACTATCATATTTCAATTTTAAGCAAAACATGTGTCTATGCAATCTCTCTCACTCATCATGAGATGAGATAAACATTTGATTGCAACCCAATTACAAAGTTCATTCCGTTATAAGAACAGAGATTGTGTATCCAAACATTATCTTTTTTTTTCATTTTGGTTGAATCATTCTCAACATGACTCCAAACCATGAATTCTTCTATATCCACAATATTCTTATATTTCATGAATTCAAGTGCCTTTCACACTCTTAAGTTTGTGCAGAATTTCATTATTACATGACTTCAGGTCTCATTAGCCTTAGTCATTTCCTCAAGATCTCTAGGGGTGCAGGTTCCCTTGTAGTGATCTCCTCTTGACCTCTTGGGCCATATGCACTTATGGAGTGACTCTCACATTTACCCCTTGGACCTTGTGAACTCATGAAGGTGACCAATCTCGTTACCCATGGTCCTCGGGGAAACATGGATGACCATCTCCTTACCCTGTGGTCTTATGCATTTAGGGCATGAGAACCTCCTAACCTAGTGGGTCTTATGTACCTTTGATACTATCACTTGACCTTAGGATTGACTTAGGGTTCTACCCTCCCTAGGGTTTATTGTGGTATGACAACCTTAACAATTTACTAGCACATGATTTTCTTGTGTAATTCTTTAACCGAGATTTCCTTAATCTTCTGGGGTTCACCTTATCTACCTTATGTCCATGTCTAGTGCTCTTGGTGACCTTCCTTTCTGGGCTTGGTCTTATATGTCAACCACATCCTTAATGACTTTTCATGGTGCCCCTTAAGAGATGGCATACTTGGGTTCAAATAATGTATGTTCCTTCATGTTTTGTATATTAAATTTTCCAAGCTTTAGGTGACATACAAAGTTACCTCAATTCTCAAATAGATTGGTCAACTCACCCTTCTAGTCAAGGTCCTATCCTAGGGTGTCTTCTTGACTCAAATGAGGATGTTAGACTCTCTAGCCACAACTTGATCCCACATATTTATGGTTTTGCCTCCATGTCATTTTCCCATTCTTGGGTTGACCCAACCAGGTCAGGACACCAACCCTTTGGTTGAAATTCTCATCCCTTGTTTACCAATCTCTAAGGTCTACCCACTCTCTCAGGGTAATTATCATAATGTACCCACTAATTGGGGGTACTTTCAATAGCAAACCCACACCCTGGGGGTAGTTCTAATAGAATACCCACTCTTTGGGTGTAGTGTACCATCTCTTTAGGGGTATTCATCATGGAATACCCACTTGTTGGGGTTAATATCAATAACATACCCACTCTATGGGGGTAGTTTCAATAGAATAACCACTTGCTGAGAATAATTTCAACAACATACCCAATCACTAGGTGTTGTTTCAATATCATACCCATTCCACTCCATAGGAGTAGTTTCAATATCATACCCACTCATTGGGGGTAATTTCAGTAACATACCCACTCATTGGTGGCAGTTTCAGTATCACCCACTCGCTGGGGGTGATTTCAATAACATACCCACTCACTGGGGGATAGTTCTAGTGGCATACTCACTCATTAGGGGTAGAATACCCACTCATTACAAGCATCCTTCATTCATCTACTCCTCCGGAGTTAGCATTAGGGTGAAGTTATATTTAAATTATGTGTTACTCATATTTTTCTTATGTTTCTTAAAACCTTCACATGAATCATTAATGAATTTCACCACATACATGTATAGGAGATTGGGTCATCTAAACATCATTTATATTCCATCTTTCCTCTTACAATAATGACGGTTCATATGGGTAGGGTTTCTATCTCACCCACACTACTCCCATTTCCCATGATTACAGTTTGGGGTTCGAGTTAGGGACTACCCGTATACTTTATGGTTTTATGGTTCCCTTTACTCATCAAGGTTTTTCTTAAACCAACCCTAGCTCCATTTAGGGTTTACCTTTTCAAAGGAAAACCCATAAAACCATTATTCATCATTAGTTCCACCTTACATGTACATTAAATGCTAGAGGATGTCTTAATACTACTTCTTCTCAAAAACCCTAACTTGATGAGAGGAGGGAAGTGACTTTTAGGAATTATTAAACATGAGGATGAGAAGTGGATGAAATTAGAGATGTGAAGTCTAAGAGGAAACATTACTTCAAGCAAACCCTAGGTTCCAGTCAGGCCGGTATCACATTGTCTAAGGGAGTCCTCGTATACCAACTTAATGGTGCAAAGGAAAATATTGCCAACCCTCAAAACTATGATCATTTCTAGACACCATTACTATCAGATCATTATTTAACAATTCTCCTTATATTTCTATAGATTACTCAAAATTATCAACTATTAATTTTTTTTTAAAATTTGGGGCTCTGATACCAAATGTAACGACCTCAGCTTTCAGTGTCCCCTAATTAAAGTAGGACCTTAAAGTTGATAGTTGTTAACTAAAATTCCCAAGATCTAGATTTTAACAAAAAACAAATAAGAGAACATAATTTTTCATTAATTCACAAATATTGTTTACAAGATGAATAATAATACTCCTCTAAGGAGTTACATGAATTTCCAACATAGAACTAATACATACGAGAAGAAGTATCTAACTAATCCCCCTTTAGTTATCTTTAATTCCTTGAGGTAATTTCATATGGTTTTTCATGTGTTGATATCTACATATCTTGCATTTTCCTAAAACGGTGTGAAATAAAACACTGATCATATATTGATATACTGTGTATGTTGGGTGCATGCTAAAGTGTGTAAGTAAATAACAACATATAATCATTTAAGTAGTTGCAAATAAGAACTAAAATTTTCTTCCCATAATCTTACTTTATTTGATACTCATAGTGGCATTATAATTGAACGAAATGTAAATAAAGATCCGACAGGTTATTTACACAATGCTCGAGAAATCCTCGGCAAACACCAGTAATTGATTATGAGTAGGCATATCATAAATGTAACATCAATGACCTGGGTTATTCCTTAAAACCCTGGGAGTTTTTCTTAAGAAAGTTAATTATATCCTTAATTTTATCTTGTGAAAAGTAATTAAGGCTCAAGAGGAACTTATGTTTCAATTTTGGTCTTGATTCAATAATGTTGAAGCAATGTTTGCTTATTTAGGACTAGAGTGCAAATTACTCTAGTTGAGGGGTTTAAGTGCAAATTGTGCATGATAATATGTTCATCATGTGTTGAATCACAATGAGAGTGAAAGTGATTCTGAGGTATGGCTTATGGAAGCCTGAGTACCAAGAAAGAGCTGATAAAGCAATGTATGTGCATTAAAACCTAGTTTTGGTGTAATGTGCAATTTACCCAAAACCTAGGGTTCAATATGAAAATTACCACTTCAATAAGGTCCCTAATGTTTCTTGTCATCATGTAGAGAAAATAAAATGAGAGGGGCGCCTCATTTGAATTATGTTGGAGGAGAGAGAATCTTGATATTAAAATAATCAAGATTTAATCCTAATTGAAACCCTAATTCAATTTAGGGCAAAAATAAATGTATTCATTAAAGGGCCTTCAAACAAAATTAAAATGGTTGGATTCATATGTGTGTGGAATTCCTTGAGCTTTTCAAGGACCACAAAAATATCCAAGGGAGTGGATAACTCACTCACAATTTTATAATAAAAAGAAATATCCACTCACATATGGATATTAGTATAATATGATTTGAGGTGCTTAATTTGCTTTTCTTTAAATCATGGATAATTGAGAGGAATATGAGGCAAAAAAGATATCCTCGGATCCAAGGAAGTTGAGGGGGAAGAGGCGGCCCTATTTTTAGGATTAAATGAATTTTTATAAAGAATATTCTCTCACATCGAATTTTTATAAAAAGACTATTTACAAGCCAAATGAAAGGCTTTTCCGACCCCACTTCTTTTCCTTTTCTTGGAAGACGACCAAGGGAGCTTGGGAGGATCAAGAGTACGACCCCCTAGCTGTTGGTAAGCTCCTTGATCCCTTTTCACCTTGAATCCATGGTGGAAATCACAAATCAATGCATGAATTCTTCCTATTTCGATCCCCTCTTCAATTCTAACCATTCCTTTTCACTCAAACCTTGAGGACGAGCCTTGGAATGGTGAAAGGAGTTGCATCCACCATTTTTTCCGTGATCTTGGAGCTTTGGATCTCAATTGGAGGCGTGTTTTATAACTTGAACCATTGATTTTGTTATTGCATTCAATTCCTTATCAAATAATGATCTTTTCTTCATTCACAATAATTGATTTGGTCGAATGGTGCAATCACCATGAAAATCACAGCAGGTTTTGTGGGTTTTGAGCTTGATGATGATGAAATCATCATAAGCACACACCTCTCCAAAATATCCAAGGCAAACGGTTTCAACTTGTTGGTCCAAACGGTTTCACCAAAATCGTTTGGAGACCAAACGGTTTCAAAACCGTTTGGTGTTTTGAGATCAAACCGTTTAAGGGTGTTGACCATTTGATAGGGTTGAACATTTGAGGTTAGAACCCTAATACATGTTGAATGACAATCTAAAGGTTCCAATTGATTAGTTCAATGCATAGTTAATCACCAAGTAGCAAACCCTAATCGGGTTAAGTGCTGAATTTGTAAGTGATGGTGTTGAGTCTTTGGGTTGATTGACCCAAATAGTTTCAAAACTGTTTGGGAATCACTCAAACGGTATCAAGACTTTTTTATGGTCAACCAATACCATTTGGAGGTCTAGGGTTGAGCACGTTTGGGTATTTGAAAATCCAAAGATACCAAATTGATTTGTAATCAAATGTTGATTAGATGATCAATCCAATCATCCAACCCCTAATTGGATGTCATGGATTTTGATGTTGAGATGGGAAAATGGTCTCAAGACCATTTGGAGGTCATCCAAACCTCCACAAAACCGAATGGACCAAAGATGGTCTCAACCACTCAAATTGATGTTGGGCTTCTATGATTGATTCCTTCATTGGTTGAATCCATATATTCATTTATCAATTGAACCAAACACCATACTTCAATTGAGTTTAATAGATCATCGCTCAACTGATTTAACCTTCAATGGGTCATCAATTAGGGATTTGAATCAATTGTATTAGGGTTTGAAATCAATGAACCCTCACTATTGGTCAATGTGGAACTAGTTTCTTTGAAATCATTGGACCACCATCCAAATTGGACATGACCTGACCTCAAATGGTCTTGAGGTCGTTTGGATGACCTCCAAATGGTCTTGAGAACGTTTTCCCATCTCAACATCAAAATCCATGACATCCAATTAGGGTTTGGATCATTGGATTGATCATCAAATCAACATTTGATTGCAAATCAGTTTGGTATCTTTGGATATTAAAATACCCAACCATGCTCAACCCTACACCTCCAAACAGTCTTGGTTGACCCTCAGACGGTCTTGAGACCATTTGGGTGATTCCCAAATGGTTTTGAAACCGTTTGGGTCAATCAACCCAAAGACTCAACACCATCACTTACAAATTCAACACTTAACCCGATTAGGGTTTGCTACTTGGTGATTAACTATGCATTGAACTAATAAATTGGAACCTTTAGATTATCATTCAACATGTATTAGGGTTCTGACCTCAAACGGTCAACCCTCTCAAATGGTCAACTCCCTTAAACAGTTTGGTCTCAAAACACCAAACGGTTTTGAAACTGTTTGGTCTCCAAACGATTTTGGTGAAACCGTTTGGACCAACAAGTTGAAACTGTTTGCCTTGGATATTTTGGAGAGGTGTGTGCTTATGATGATATCATCATAATCAAGCTCTAAACCCACAAAACCTGCTGTGATTTCCATGGTGATTGCACCATTCAACCAAATCAATTATTATGAATGAAGAAAAGATCATTAATTGATAAGGAATTGAATGCAATAACAAAATCAAGGGTTCAAGTTATAAAACCCACCTCCAATTGAGCTCCAAAGCTCCAAGCTCACGGAAAAAATGGTGGATGCAACTCATTTCACCATTCCAAGGCTAGTCCTCAAGGTTTGAGTGAAAAGGAATGGTTAGAATTGAAGAGGGGATCGAAATAGGAAGAATTCATGCATTGATTTGTGATTTCCACCATGGATTCAAGGTGAAAAGGGATCACGGAGCTTACCAACAGGTTTGGGGTCGTCCTACTGATCCTCCCAAGCTCCCTTGGTCGTCTTCCAAGCAAAGGAAAGGAAGTGGGGTCGAAAAAGCCTTTCATTTGGCTTGTAAAGAGTCTTTTTATAAAAATTCGATGAGAGAGAATATGCTTTATAAAAATTCATTTAATCCCAAAAATAGGGCTGCCTCTTCCCCCTCAAATTCCTTGGATCCGAGGCTATCTTGTTTTCCTCATATTCCTCTCAATTATCCATGATTTAAAGAAAATCAAATTAAGCACCTCAAATCATATTATACTAATATCCATATGTGAGTGGATATTTCTTTTTCTTATAAAATTGTGAGTGAGTTATCCACTCCCTTGGATATTTTCGTGGTCCTTGCAAAGCTCAAGGACATCCAAACACATATTAATCCAACAATTTTAATTTTGTTTGAAGGCCCTTTAATTAATACATTTATTTTTGCCCTAAATTGAATTAGGGTTTCAATTAGGATTAAATCTTGATTATTTTAATATCAAGATTCTCTCTTCTCAAAATTAATTCAAATGAGGCGTCCCTCTCATTTTCTTTGCTATAAATGATGCCAATAAACATTAGGGACCTTATTGAAGTGGTAATTTTCATATTGAACCCTAGGTTTTGGGTAAATTGCACATTACACCAAAACTAGGTTTTAATGCACATACATTGCTTTATCAGCTCTTTCTTGGTACTCAGGCTTCCATAAGCCATACCTCAGAATCACTTTCACTCTCATGATACTTCAAAACATGAGGAACATATTATCATGCACAATTTTCACTTAAACCCCTCAACTAGGGTAATTTGCACTTTAGTCCTAAATAGCAAACATTGCATCAACATTATTCAATCTGGACCAAAATTGAAACATAAGTTCCTCTTAAGCCTTTATTACTTTTCACAAGATAAAATTAAGAATATAATTAACTTGCTTAAGAAAAACTCCCAGGGTTAAGGCATAACCCAGGTCAGGGATGTTAAAAATTATAAACCCCTAACAAGGATTTTGTCCCCGAAATCCAGATAAAGGAATAAATATATATTTCAAACATCATACTATCTAGTATTCATATATCATCTCCTTATTATGGAGACACCATAAAACTTTCATCAGCACAAAGTGTTTCCATACAGGATTCTCATAGAATCAACACACAAGACACATGCTCCACTATTCTTCATCATTGATTGTGGACTCAATTTTGTGTCAAGTAACACTTTTCTTGTTCAGAGAAGCATCATACATTTTTTTATTAATATCATGTTTATGCAGAGCATAAACCCCTAACATATGATGTTCATATTATTTTATATAATTAGACTAATTTCATAGTTGACCACTCTAGGTAGCCAACATAAACCATATGATATTCTCAGATACCATTATCTTTCACCTTGGTATCTATCACATGTGTTAAGAACACATCACATTTTTATCTTCCTTTCATCTTGGAACATTAATTGTTACATATGTCTTCACCTTGGAACCAAAGTTCAAGATAAACTGATACTTTTCTAAGTATCCATCACTAGAACATTTTATTTTATGCACATTAAGTGTCCTAAGACCCACCTGATTGCCATGTCCCTGAAAGGAAAGAAAACAAGGATTCATATTCCTCTTATTAATTCATGTATTTTCAACTATTCATAAACCTTTTACTCTTTGCCCATCCTAGGTTCCTTGCCTTCAGCATAGGAATGTATAAGGATGATTACATAACATAATTATTATTCAGCATGTTTATGATCATCTTATGATCTCGTCACATTTCTCATTTCCTCGTTATGGAAAAGATCTTTATTATACTTGCAACATTATTGAATAGGGTTCATCTCCCTCATTCTTATCTTATGAGGAGTACACTTTTAGTTCCTCATACCAACATGCTCATATGAGATTCTCCCAGACTTCCCTTTCTTATGCTTAGGATATGACACATTTATTCATTCCATATTTTCTGATTTCATGTTACTCATTAGATTGTCTCAGAATGACTACTTGATCAGAGAAATCAAAAAGACAACAATCTAAGAGTTTCCATACTCACTTTGTCATCAATAGTTGTATACCTGGCCAGGGTATATAAATACTAAGATTAAGTGGTATGCACTTTGTATACTATCATATTCCTTCTTTTTCATATTATCACAAGCATAAGGTTTAACATCCCTGGATTTTATCTAGGCATCTCTACTGTACCTCATATTTTCTTATAGAGGTAAGAACAACATAAAACATTTGTAATGTTTTACTATGCAGAACATAAGTCCTCATAGGACTGATCAAGGAAAGTTCAATCAATTACTTTCTCAGTTAAATCCAGGGAATCATAAAATAGCATATTTGAATGACATTATCTTGTCTACCCTGTCATGATTCGTGGATTATTTACTGCCTCAGGTTGATTCTGCTTCAAAGGTTGATTCAACAGGCTAAGGTTGAGCACAGACTCAATTTAAGTCTAGAAATTCATCATTTCCTTTTTGCTTCAACCTGCAAATCTTGATTAAAAATCTTGTTGATATCTAAAACATCATAATTGGGGGCTAGTACTCTAAGTTACACTGGCAAATATCAATCCACTATATACATTATTGTTGCCCTAAATTCTCTGACAGTAATACTTAAAGAAGGATTTTCTTATTATAGTTGGATCAGCTAGGGGATTCTCAAGCAATTGTCTCTCTCTTTCCTGCTCCCATGCACCCCTTCTTGGTGCAACATTGCTACTTTCAGAAGAAACCCCCTCATGTGACTCAATCATCTTTAAGTTCTTCTCTTATACGAGCACAAGACACTATCAGATACATTGGATGACACCAGAACAAACTCTACTACCTTAGTCCTATGTCTTTGCAGACTCAGCGAACCTAGAGCTCTGATACCACTAAATTTGTGGCATCCAACTCACAAAAATAGGATTTACATAAGCGGAAGCGAATCATTTGTAGCGGATTACTAAAAATCACTAAAAATTAAAACTTTTTGCAAAGAGATCCAAACATAGGAAGTCTCTTCCATCAAGAACCATTGTATAACATTTACATTCTAGTTCAAACGTACATAACTTGTACCATCTCTTCTCAAAAATTACAACATCAGCTACCTTATAAACATTATATATAGATAGCACACAAATCTCGAGGCATCAAGCCAAAATCTCAAACGATTCATTAAAACACTAACTATAAACTCTGAGGACTGAGAGTACAGAGACGACACATAGGACTTTCTAACTACATAACTTGACAGACAGTATCTCCACCTGAGATCTCTCTGTTGTCCCTAATGTTACTGCTGCTATCCTTTTCCTATATAAGGATTTCTTCTTCTTCGTCCGCGTCCACCTAAAAAGTTGGATCCCACGAGGATGAGACAATTGTAAATTGCCCCAGCGGGAGATATAACTGTAACATCCCTGACCTGGGTTATGCCTTAACCCTGGGAGTTTTGCTAAAGCAAGTTAATTAGATCCTTAATTTTATCTTGTGAAAAGTAATTAAGGCTCAAGAGGAACTTATGTTTCAATTTTGGTCCAGATTGAATAATGTTGAAGCAATGTTTGCTTAATTAGGACTAAAGTGCAAATTACCCTAGTTGAGGGGTTTAAGTGCAAATTATGCATGATAATATGTTCCTCATGTGTTGAAGCATCATGAGAGTGAAAGTGATGCTGAGGTATGGCTTATGGAAGCCTGAGTACCAAGAAAGAGCTGATAAAGCAATGTATGTGCATTAAAACCTAGTTTTGGTGTAATGTGCAATTTACCCAAAACCTAGGGTTCAATATGCAAATTACCACTTCAATAAGGTCCCTAATTTTTCTTGGCATCATGTAGACCAAATAAAATGAGAGGGGCACATCATTTGAATTAAGTTGGAGGAGAGAGAATCTTGATATTAAAATAATCAAGATTTAATCCTAATTGAAACCCTAATTCAATTTAGGGAAAAAATAAATGTATTAATTAAAGGGCCTTCAACCAATATTAAAATGGTTGGATTCAGATTTGTGTGGACGTGCTTGAGCTTTGCAAGTACCACGAAAATATCTAAGGGAGTGGATAACTCACTCACAATTTTATAAGAAAACGAAATATCCACTCACATATGGATATTAGTATAATATGATTTGAGGTGCTTAATTTGCTTTTCCTTAAATCATGGATAATTGAGAGGAATATGAGTCAAACAAGATAGCCTCAGATCCAAGGAAGTTGAGGGGGAAGAGGTGGCCCTATTTTTGGAATTAAATGAATTTTTATAAAGCATATTCTCTCTCATCAAATTTTTATAAAAAGACTCTTTACAAGCCAAATGAAAGGCTTTTTCGACCGCACTTCTTTTCCTTTGCTTGGAATACGACCAAGGGAGCTTGAGAGGATTAGGAGGATGACCCCCAACCTGTTGGTAACCTCCTTGATCCCTTTTCACCTTGAATCCATGGTGGAAATCACAAATCAATGCATGAATTCTTCCTATTTCGATCCCCTCTTCAATTCTTTTTTTTTTTTAAATAGCTCAATATCATTAAAAGTAAGCCATACGGCATCTACAAGATAGATATCTCTCATCAAATAACCAAGAAGCAACTCCTTTTGCGGAAAGATATAACATGAGGCTCAGATTGGGATGTGATAGGTACGCTTCTGCACCATCCACCTCTTGTAGTGGCTGTCTAAAACAGCTATCTGGGATGGAATTCATCAATCTACAAGAACCTGTGAGTATATCGGGAGATTAGTTTGCAAAGTCGCTGACAGAGAGTACCATCACGAAGACAACGAAAGATTACCAGACAAAGACCTCGACCACAAAGCAACGACACAGACCTAACAACACAGACACAACACCCCACAAAACAGGACGAGAAATACAACTACCAACGACGAGCACTAAGGTTGCACCAACTAGGAGACCCGAGAAGGAGGCCAAACCTCAGCGATGCAAATACATAGGAAGGATGGCTCATGCGGATGTAAAGGCGGGGAGTAGAGGGTGTCGGGAACTCCACCACCACTCCCGACAACCACTGCGAACAGGGAGTGGAAGACCCGCACGAAGCCCAAACCCAGCTTACTCCTCCTCTGCATGAAGCATCAAGAGGTGCCCGATCTCACTGTCTGCCCAAGAAGGAATCTGAGGCACGACACGACCAACAAAACTACAGATAAAACAAGCACTCTCAAAGGAGGACTTGGAAACGTCGATTGTCGGTGACCATTCCTTTTCACTCAAACCTTGAGGACGAGCCTTGGAATGGTGAAAGGAGTTGCATCCACCATTGTTGCCATGAACTTGGAGCTTTGGAACTCAATTTGAGGCAGGTTTTATAACTTGAACCCTTGATTTTGTTATTGCATTCAATTCCTTATCAAATAATGATCTTTTCTTCATTCGCAATAATTTATTTGGTTGAATGGTGCAATCACCATGGAAATCACAGTAGGTTTTGTGGGTTTAGAGCTTGATGATGACATCATCATAAGCACACTCCTCCCCAAAATATTCAAGGAAAACAGTTTCAACTTTTTGGTCTAAATGGTTTCACCAAAACCGTTTGGAGACCAAACGGTTTCAAAACCGTTTGGTGTTTTGAGACCAAAATGTTTAAGGGAGTTGATCGTTTGAGAGGGTTGACCATTTGAGTTTAGAACCCTAATACATGTTGAGTGATAATCTAAAGGTTCCAACTTATTAGTTCAATGCATAGTTAATCACCAAGTAGCAAACCCTAATCGGGTTAAGTGTTGAATTTGTAAGTGATGGTGTTGAGTCTTTGGGTTGATTGACCCAAATAATTTCAAAACTGTTTGGGAATCACCCAAATGGTATCAAGACTTTTTGAGGGTCAACCAAGACCGTTTGGAGGTCTAGGGTTGAGCATGGTTGGGTATTTGAAGATCCAAAGATACCAAACTGATTTGTAACCAAATGTTGATTTGATGATCAATCTAATGATCCAAACCCTAATTGGATGTCATGGATTTTGATGTTGAGATGGGAAAATGGTCTCAAGACCGTTTGGAGGTCATCCAAACGACCTCAAGATCGTTTGAGGTCAGGTCATGTCCAATTTGGATGGTGGTCCAATGATTTCAAAGCAACTAGTTCCACATTGACCAATAGTGAGGGTTCATTGATTTCAAACCCTAATCCAATTGATTCAAATCCCTAATTGATGACCAATTGAAGGTTAAATCAGTTGAGGGATGATCTATTAAACTCAATTGAAGTATGTTGTTAGGTTCAATTGATAAATGAATATATGGATTCAACTAATGAAGGAATCAATCATAGAAGCCCTACATCAATTTGAGTGGTTGAGACCATCTTTGGTCCATTCAGTTTTGAGGATGTTTGGACCAAATGATCTCAAGACCGTTTGAGTCCAAACGGTCTCAAGACCATTTGGGACCAAACAATCCCAAACCGGTTGAGGCTTAAACGGTTTCAACTTCAACTTTGGCAATCAGTTTCAAGTATCATTTTGTCAAATGGTTTCAAGAGTTAACTTTACCAAACGGTTTCAATGGTTTGTTCTTGACCGTTTGGAGGTATAAACGGTCTTAGACCATTTGGAGGTATTTCAAACAAGACCGTTTGAGGTCTAATTGGTCAAGACCGTTTGGGGTCTAAGTGACCAAGATCGTTTGGAAGGTAATTAACCAAACCGTATGAACACTCAAAGTGATTAAAGGCCAATTGTTTAATTGAACGATTACATGAGTATGATTCATGTGGTGATTAAGGGTATGATCCTTATTAAAGAGGTCATGAAACCCTAATCATGAGTATAAACCCTAATTGATAGGGTTATTGAACTCTAACCCTAGTTGAGAGCAATTCTAAATGAAACCCTAATCCAGGGTGAGGATGCAGCCCTAATATAGAGTAATGAATTGTGAAACTCTAATTTAGGGAAATGAGATGTAAAACCCTAATTGGGAAGAATAGTGAATCTCTAATTATGGACAATTGAAAGAAATCCTAAAGGAGATGAATAGTAGACCCAAATTGTGGGTAACTATAGTGGAAATCCTAATTAAGGATGATTCCATGTGAAATCCTATTCTAGGGTAATGCCATAAGAAACCCTAAGTTAGAAATGATGTGTATGAAACATTGATGTGATGATGTGATGTGAGAATCAAATCTAGGGTGATGTCATGTAGTGATATATGAAACCCTAGTTGAGGGTGATTCCATGAGAAACCCTAGTTGAGGGTGATTCCATGAGAAACCCTAGTTGAGAGTGATTTCATGTGAGAAGCCTAGTTGAGGGTGATTCCATGAGAAACCCTAGTTGAGGGCGATTCCATGAGAAACCCTAGTTGAGGGTGATTCCATGAGAAACCCTAGTTGAGGGTGATTTCATGTGAGAAGTCTAGTTGAGGGTGATTCCATGAGAAACCCTGATTAAGAATTAACACCACATGAAGCTCTAATACTATGTTGTGATGAGAGGCCCTAAGAAGGGTGAAGGTATGTGAGACTCTAATGTGGAGTCATAATACATAAAGCACTAATCCTAGACAATATGACAATGAATCATAATCCTAATTTTAAGTAAGGGTATAAGGAAACTCCAATGATGAAATAGAAGGAGTTACCTTATAAAGGTGAAACATTTCATGTGGTTGATTATAAGCAACCTTATTGTAAGCAATGTCTTTATCATTAGACAAGTCCATATCATTAAAAATAGTTGGACAATTCTAATGTCTGGCCTGTGCATTACATGCTAAACGTGATAGATTAGTGATTAAAAGTATTAAGGGGGAAATACCTTAATATAAGATAATTTGGTTAACTCAAGAGAGTCTGAAATTATGAGAAGAGTGATACATAAAGATATGATAGTTATCACATTTAGCACTTCAGGGTTTATATACCTTGATGCACTTCAAATCCAATATAACTGGGTAAGAAACATATGAAGTGTGTTATGCAACTATTACAATGAAATGTAATGATTTGATGCACTTTGATAAGTGTTAATTAATGTACCTTGAGAATGGGGTTAAGCCAAATTGATGAGTATGATGTAGTCATACCATGATGAGGATGAGAAACGAACTCATACCTTGAATTGATGATCATTAATGATATATGATGAGAGTTATGATCTTGAATAATCATTTATGATATCTTTGAATGTCCCAGAGGTATGGAATAATGAATTAAGGGTTGGACAAATAATATAATCATGAAACCCTAATTAATGAGAAATGGGGAACCCTAACCCTAATTTTGGGTAAAGGGAATGAAAAGCCCTATTTGATAGTAAACCCTAGTTCCTGGTAAAGGAATAATGGTGCTACTATTGTATCACATGATGTGATGAATAACTTGTATGACTATCATCATGTCTAATATCCATGCAGGTATTATGAGATGATGAAGATAGCCAGGTTTGAGCTGTGACATTTATAGAATAAATGTTGATTGGCCTTATGTGCCCTAATGTTGTTGTTGCTTAGTAAAAGTAACAAATGTGCATGGATTTTATGAGTCATATGAGTAAGATGTTACCTAGATAGAGGTGATAAGATATTTAGTGGCCTTGTGAGCCATGTGTGATACTTGTGTAACAAGTATCATGAATGCCTTGGTCAGATGACCTAAAGGTGATAGTTACCTAATAAATGGTAATGATGCTCAATGATGAGTTAAGGGTTTGAATACCCAGAACCATATGATTATGGTGATGAGATTGTGAAGGGATGATAATTTCAACTATTGAAATGAGGGACTGAGTTCCCAAGGTCTTTTAAAGACTGATAAGTATTTGATGAGAATAGTACATGTCTCTTTATAGCATTGTCGTAATAAGTCATGTTTGAGAACTTGGCTGATGCTAAAAGGATATGAAAATGTACTTAATTAATCAAGTGAAATATGTTCATGTAGATCCCTGACCATAGATCCATCATCGTCAGGAATAGGTGATGGTGAAACGGGTGCTCTGCGGCAAAACCCGAAACACATATTTTGAATATGTGGGGGTAAATGGGTGAAAAATATCCTTACGTCCGGTGAAGAGATTGAGGGAAGGTAAACATCAAACCTCTCAATCCTTCATGTGTCGGGATGGATGTATCACAAATCTCCCAATGGTTGGGATAGATGTAACATTAATCTCCCAATGATATTTAATGTCAGGTCGAGGAGATAAACATTAAATCTCTCGATGGCCGATGAGAGTGCAGTTGACGTTATAACTCTATAGCGAAGTTCCAGTATACCCTGGAAAGCTATTTTGAGCAGTAGACATAGTCCTGCTTGTGGTCCCGCACTGAACGGGATGTGAGAAGTCATGGGAATCTGTCTCTTCCATTGACCTATGTATGGTACCGATTTAGATTTCACAGTGGTCGGTTGGAGTATGAGCGGTATACCTCATCTCCTCAGGGCATAAGTGTGATTGTAAAATGTAATCAGCTGTATGGCATGTTTGTTTAAGGATTGAATATGGAAATTCATTGCCTGATGTTACATTTCTTTTATGCAACTTTAGTTCATTCATGTTATTCATATCTATTGTTTTCATTACAAGTAGATGGATGAACTATGATTCTACCATGAGTAGATGCAATGTTATCCTTGGGTGAGGAGATTATTTCACCTTGTTCATACATTGACTTACCTTCTATTGATTATATATAAATCCTTCAGCTCAGTTTATTTTAATAAACTACTATAACAATGTTTTGGAAGAGAGTTATATCTCCCGCTGGGGCAATTTACATTTGTCTCATTCCCGTGAGATCCAACTTTTTAGGTGGACGCGGACAAAGAAGCAGAAATCCTTCTATAGGAAAAGGACAACAGCAGTAACATTAGGGACAGCAGAGAGATCTCAGGTGGAGATACTATCTGTCAAGTTATGTTGTTAGAAAGTCCTATGTGTCGTCTCTGTACTCTCGGGTCCTCGAAGTTTATAGTTAGTGTTTTAATGAATCGTTTGATATTTTGGCTTGATGCCTCGAGATTCGTGTGATGTCTGTATATAATGTTTATAAGGCAGCTGATGTTGTAATCTCTGAGAAAAGATGGTACAAGTTATGTATGTTTGAACCAAAATGTAAATGGTATACAATGGTTCTTGATGGAAGAGACTTCCTATGTTTGGATCTCTTTGCAAAAAGTTTTAATTTTTAGTGATTTTTAGTAATCCGCTGCAAATGATTCGCTTCTGCTTAAGTAAATCTTGTTTTTGTGAGTTGGATGCCATAATAACTCTTCGCCAAAACATTGTTATAGCAGTTTATTAAAATAAACTGAGCAGAAGGATTTATATATAATCAACAATAGGTAAGTCAATGTATGAACAAGGTGAAGTAATCTCCTCACCCAAGGATAACATTGCATCTACTCATGGTAGAATCATAGTTCATCCATCTACTTGTAATGAATACAACAGATATGAATAACATCAATGAACTAAAGTTTCATAAAAGACATGTAACATCAGCCAATGAATTTTCGTATTCAATCCTTAAACAAACATGCTATATGGCTGATTACATTTTACAATCACACTTATGCCCTGAGGAGATGAGGTATAGCGCTCATACTCCAACTGACCACTGCGAAGTCAAAATTGGTACCATACATAGGTCAATGGAAGAGCCAGATTCCCACGACTTCTCACATCTCGGTCAGTGCGGGATCACAAGCAGGACTATGACTACTGCTCAAAATAGCTTTCCAGGGTATACTGGAACTTTACTATAGAGTTACAGCGTCAACTGCACTCTCATCGGCCATCGAGAGATTTAATGTTTATCTCCTCGACCTGACATTAAATATCATTGGGAGATTAATATTACATCTATCCCAACCATCAGGATATTTGTGATACATCCATCCCGACACATGAAGGATTGAGAGGTTTGATGTTTACCTTCCCTCAATCTCTTCACCGGACGTAAGGATATTTTTCGCCCATTTACCCCCACATATTCAAAATATGTGTTCTGAGTTTTTCCGTGCAGCACCCGTTTCACCATCACCTATTCCTGACGATGATGGATCTATGGTCAGGGCTCTACATGAACAGATTTCACTTGATTAATTAAGTACATTTTCATATCCTTTTAGCATCAGCCAAGTTCTCAAACATGACTTATTACGACAATGCTATAAACAGACATGTACTATTCTCATCAAATACTTATCAGTATTTAAAAGACCCTGGGAACTCAGTCCCTCATTTCAATACTAGAAATTATCATCCCTTCACAATCTCATCACCATAATCATATGGTTCTGGGTATTCAAACCCTTAACTCATCATTGAGCATGATTACAATTTATTAGGTAACTATCACCTTCAGGTCATCTGACCAAGGCATTCATGATACTTGTTACACAAGTATCAGACATGGCTCACAAGGCCACTAAATAAATTATCACCTCTTTCTAGGTAACAACTTACTCATATGACTCATAAAATCCATGCACTTTTGTTACTTTTGCTAAGCAACAACAACATTAGGGCACATAAGGCCAATCAACATTTATTATATAAATGTCACAGCTCAAACCTAGCTATCTTCATCATCTCATAATACCTGCATGGTTATTAGAAATGATGACAGTCATACAAGTTATTCATCACATCCTGTGATACAATAGTAGCACCATTATTCCTTTACCAGGAACTAGTGTTTACTATCAAATAGGGATTTTCATTCCCTTTACCCAAAATAAGGGTTAGGGTTCCCCATTTCTCATTAATTAGGGTTTCATGATTATATTATCTGTCCAACCCTTAATTCATTATTCCATACCTCTTGGACAATCAAAGATATCATAAATGATTATTCAAGATCATAACTCTCATCATACAACATGAATGATCATCAATTCAAGGTATGAGTTCATTTCTCATCCTCATCATGGTATGACTACATTATACTCATCAATTTGGATTAACCCCATTCTCAAGGTACATTAATTAACACTTATCAAAGTGCATCAACTCATTACATTTCATTGTAATAATTGCATAACACACTTCATATGTTTCTTACCCAATTATATTGGATTTGAAGTGCATCAAGGTATATAAACCCTGAAGTGATGAATGTGATAACTATCATAGCTTGATGTATCACTCTTATCATCATTTCAGACTCTCTTGAGTTAACAAACTTATCTTGTATTAAGGTATTTCCCCCTTAATACTTTCAATCACTAATCTATCACGTTTAGCATGTAATGCATAGGCCAGACATTAGAATTTTCCAACTATCTTTAATGATATGGACTTGTCTAATGATAAAGACATTGCTTACAATAAGGTTTCTTATAATCAACCACATGAAATGTTTCACCTTTATAAGGTAACTCCTTCTATTTCATCATTAGAGTTTCCTTATACCCTTACTTAAAATTAGGATTATGATTCATTGTCATATTGTCCAGGATTAGTGCTTTATGTATTATGACTCCACATTAGAGTCTCACATACCTTCACCCTTCTTAGGGCCTCTCATCACAACATAGTATTAGAGCTTCATGTGGTGTTAATACTTAATCAGGGTTTCTCATGGAATCACCCTCAACTAGGCTACTCACATGGAATCACCCTCAACTAGGGTTTCTCATGGAATCACCCTCAACTAGGCTTCTCACATGGAATCACTCTCAACAAGGGTTTCTCATGGAATCACCCTCAACTAGGGTTTCTCATGGAATCACCCTCAACTAGGGTTTCATATATCACTACATGACATCACCCTAGATTTGATTCTCACATCACATCATCACATCAATGTTCCATATACATCATTTATAACTTAGGGTTTCTTATGGCATTACCCTAGAATAGGATTTCACATGGAATCATCCTTAATTAGGATTTCCACTATAGTTACCCACAATTTGGGTCTACTATTCATCTCCTTTAGGATTTCTTTCAATTGTCCATAATTAGAGATTCACTATTCATCCCAATTAGGGTTTTGCATCTCATTTCCCTAAATTAGAGTTTCACAATTCATTACTCTAGATTAGGGCTGCATCCTCACCCTGGATTAGGGTTTCATTTAGAATTGCTCTCAACTAGGGTTAGAGTTCAATAACCCTATCAATTAGGGTTTATACTCATGATTAGGGTTTCATGATCTCTTTAATAAGTATCATACCCTTAATCACCACATGAATCATACTCATGTAATCATTCAATTAAACAATTGGCCTTTAATCACTTTGAGTGTTCATATGATTTTGTTAATTACCTTCCAAACGATCTTGGTCACTTAGACCCCAAACGGTCTTGACCAATTAGACCTCAAACGGTCTTGCTTGAAATACCTCCAAACAATCTAAGACAATTTAGACCTCCAATCGGTCTTGAACAAACCATTGAAACCTTTTGGTAAAGTTAACTCTTGAAACTGTTTGACAAAGTGATACTTGAAACCGATTGCCAAAGTTGAAGTTGAAACCGTTTAAGCCTCAACCGGTTTGGGATCATTTGGTCCCAAACGGTCTGGAGGCCATTTGGACTCAAATGGTCTTGAGACCGTTTGGTCCAAACCTCCTCAAAACTGAATGGACCAAAGATGATCTCAACCAATCAAATTGATGTAGGGCTTCTATGATTGATTCCTTCATTGGTTCAATCCATATATTCATTTATCAATTGAACCTAACATCATACTTCAATTGAGTTTAATAGATCATCCCTCAACTGATTTAACCTTCAATTGGTCATCAATTAGGGATTTGAATCAATTGGATTAGGGTTTGAAATCAAAGAACCCTCACTATTGGTCAATGTGGAACTAGTTGCTTTGAAATCATTGGACCACCATCCAAATTGGACATGACCTGACCTCAAACGGTCTTGAGGTCATTTGGATGACCTCCAAACGGTCTTGAGACCATTTGGCCATCTCAACATCAAAATCCATGACATCCAATTAGAGTTTGAATTGGATTGGTCATCAAATCAACATTTGATTGCAAATTAGTTTGGTATCTTTAGATCTTCAAATACCCAACCATGCTCCACCCTAGACCTCCAAACGGTTTTGGTTGACCCTCAAACGGTCTTGAGACCATTTGGGTGATTCCCAAATGGTTTTGAAACCGTTTGGGTCAATCAACCCAAAGACTCAACACCATCACTTACAAATTCAACACTTAACCCGATTAGGGTTTGCTACTTGGTGATTAACTATGCATTGAACTAATTAACTGGAACATTTAGATTATCATTCAACATGTATTAGGGTTCTGACCTCAAATGGTCAACCCTCTCAAACGGTCAACTCGATCCCTTAAATGGTTTGGTCTCAAAACACCAAACGGTTTTGAAACCGGTTGGTCTCCAAACAGTTTCGGTGATACCACTTAATTGTGGTGAACCTCTCGCAAAAACAAGATTAACTAATGTGGAAGCGAATTATTAGTAGCGAAATTACTGAAAATCACTAAAAATTAAACTTTTGCAAAGAGATCCACAAATTGTAAAACCCTTTCATAAAGTACCAAAGTAAGTTATTTACATTCTGATTCATCAGTACCTCTATGTATCATCTTATCTCGAGAATTACAAACATTCACTGCCCTGTTAAACTATACATGAGCAGTATACAAAATCTCAAGGCATCAAGCCAAAAATATCAGATCTATATCAAACCATCTATTGACTCCTAGGACCTGAGAGTACAGAGACGACACATAGGACTTTCTATACACAGGACTTGACAAACAGTGTCTCCACCTGAGGATCATTGTTGTCCTTGCTGTTGCTGTTGCTGCTGCTATTCACCCTCAGTTGGGTTTCTTCCTTTTCCTCGGCGTGTACCTAAAAATTTAATTCCACGGGGGTGAGACAATTGAAAAACCGCCCCAGTGAGAGATATAACTCTTCGCCAGAAACATTGTTATTGTAGATAATAGAATAACACTGAGCAATAGAATCATAATATTCAGCCATAGGTAAATCATTGATTAAACTATGTAGAGAAGTATTCTCTATGCATTTCATTTCAATTATAACTTGATAAAGTAGCAAGTCATTTATTTAATAAGTAATATGAAGAACATGTATATCATTTATCCAACTAGGACATAATAGACAATGTATCATTAATCATTCATTCTCGTAATTCAACCCTAAGAAATTATGCTACATGGCTGATTACATTTTACAAACATACTTATGCCCTGAGGAGATGAGGTATACCGCTCATACTCCAACCGGCCATTGCAAAATCAAAATTGGTACCATACATAGGTCAATAGAAGAGCCATATTTCTATGACCTCATCCTCCTCAGTTAGGCTGAGGAACAACTTGCAGGACATCTTGTGTCTCTGCCAAAATAGCTTTCTAGGGTAAATTGGCAACTTCACTATTAGAGTTACAGTGGCATGCTATAATCTCTTCGCAATCGAGAGATTTCATGTTTACCTTGCATCGATTCGGCATTAACATCATCATTGGGAGATTAGTGATACATCATCCTGGCATATGCATATAATGAAGGATTGAGAGATTTAATGTTTATCTCACATCAATTCCTCCATGAGGGCCTAAGGATATTCGTGCCCATAACCCCCACATACTCAAAAGTATGCCCTCCAGGAGTTCACTTAGGAAAACCTATTTCACCATCACCAAACTACTGACGATGATGGATCTATGGTCTGGGCTCTACATGATATCATTTTACTTGGTTATTTAAGTACATTACAACATTCTTTTAGCATTAGGCATGTTTTCAAACATAAACCATTATAACAATTGCTATAAAGAAAGAGTACTATTTTTATCAAGTTCATTTCACAGCTTTATTAACATTGGGATATCAGTCCCTCATCATCTCATCATCATGATTCAGGAATATGGGTGTTCAAACCCTGACATCATCAAAATACTTGTTACCACTTTAACAGGTAACTTAATTCCATCAAGTCATCTGTTAGTGTAAACATGATAATTGCAATGCAGGTATTTCACATGGCTCTTACAGCCTAATAATCTCTTTTGTTACCTTTTACTAGGCAACATAGCATATCATTGCTTATAAAGCTCATAAAGTACTTTCAATAAACAAAACATCATAGCTCATACCTGGCTATGTTCATTATCTCGCAAAACCTGCATGGTTAGTACAGATGATAACAGATACATCAATTTCATATCAACACATTGCAAAGCAATTATAACATCACTATTTATGGGGTAATACTACTATGCCCTTGCTAGGGTTAGGGTTTTCCCTTTTTATTTCAATTAGGGTTAATCATCCCCTTAGCTCAATTAGGATCAATGACTTATCATCTCATTGTCCAAGATTAGGGTTTCATGATATATAGTATAACCCAGAGTTAGGGTTTCACATGTACCTTCACCTTAATTAAAAATTAGGGTTTACTATTCACATCACATCACCCTAGATTAGGTTTACTGTTCACATCACATCACCCTAGATTAGGGTTTACATTCATTAACCCACAATTAGGGTTTACTGTTCACATTACATAGGGTTGATCATAAAAACACCCTGAAATAGGGTTTCTCATGTCATTTCCCTAAATTAGGATCATTCCATCATCATAGATTAGGGTTTGTACTCATAATTAGGGTTTATGATCTCCCTATCAAGAATCATACCCTAATTACACATTTATTCATGTTGAAAGTGTTAGGAATTAACCATTACATGATTATCATTCATGTAGGAAGTCCTCTCTCTCATCCTTTAAAAGATGATCCTTACTTTAGACCTGATTAGATCATGTCAACTTTACTTGGATAAAGGTTGACTCAATGTATTATGTTATTGTTTCCTTAATCATTAAGGATTAATCATTCAAAGGTACTAATCACCCTATCTTATTAAGATACAATTACTATAACCATCCTTGATTACATCTTGTATTATTTAATTAATCAATTTGTCCTTTAACCACTTTAAGTATCCATGCGGTTTTGGTTAGTTATCTTCCAAACGGTCTTGGTCACTTAGACCCCAAACGGTCTTGACCAAATCATACCTCAAACGATCTTGCTTGATATACCTCCAAACGGTCTTGGTTGCATACTTGAAACCATTTAGTAAAGTTGAGGTTGAAATTGTTTGACAAAGTTGACATTTGAAACCGTTTGCTAAAGCTGATGTTGAAACTATTTGCTAAAGTGAAATTTTGAAACCACATGAGACTCAACCGGTTTGGGATCATTTGGTCCCAAATGGTCTTGAGACTGTTTGGTCCAAACCTCCTCAAAACCGAATGGACCAAAGATGGTCTCAACCAATCAAATTGATTTAGGGTTTCCAAGATTAATTCCTTCATTGATTGAATTCATATAATCATCCATCAATTGGACCTATCACCATACTTCAATTAAGATTAATAGGCCATCCTTCAACTAATTTAACCCTCAATTGATCATCAATTAGGGTTTTGAATCAATTGGATTAAGGATTGAAATCGATGAACCTTCAATGTTGATCATTGTAGAACTAATTACTTTGAAATTATTGGATTACCATCAAAATTGGACATGACCTGACCTCAAACGGTCTTGAGGTCGTTTGGATGACCTCCAAACGGTCTTGAGACTATTTTCCCATGACATCATCAAAATCCATGTCATCCAATTAGGGTTTAGATCAATGGATTAATCATCAAATCGATTATTGATTGTATTCCACTCTAGTATCAATGGATCTTCAATTGCTCAACCATACTTAACCCTAGAACTCCAAATGGTCTTGGGTGACCCCCAAACGGTCTTGAGACCATTTGGGTGATCCCCAAACAGTTTTGAAACCATTTGGGTCAATCAACCCAAGTTTCCCAATTAATCAATTAAGAAATCAACACTTACCCGATTAGGGTTTGGTGATTGAGAGACCTTCAACTAATGAACCAATTGAAACTCGTCAATTATATTTAATGAGTCATTAACCATCAACATTATAAACAGTTCTCCAAATGGTCAACCATGGTCAATGCCCCCAAACGGTTTGAAACCATTTCCTTTCAAACGGTTTGATGAAAATGTTTCCTCTCAAACGGTTTGAAACTGTTTGTTCCCAAACGGTTTGGGAAACCTCTTGAGAAACTTATGGAAACCATTTGGCCTAATAATTTATTGGAAAAGTGTCAAGATGATGTCATCATCATCTTCCTTCATGCATCCAAGAACATCAGTTGTTTTTCATGGGAATTTCAGCAATGAATTACAAGAGTTCCGAATAGAAGAAAATAACCAACAGATCGTGGAGAATTGAATGCAATACTTAATGTTTAAGGGTTAAAGTTATAAAACCCGCCTTTGAATCTGATATCCAAGCTCCAAGATCCATGGATATAATGGTGGATGAAGTTCTTGCAACTGCCCAAGGTCTATTCTTGAGCTATTGGATGAAAAAATTGGCTAGGATTGGAAATCGAGTGAAGAAAACCAATAATCAAGCATTGATTTAGGGTTTTCACCATGAATCCAAGGTGGAAGATGATCAAAAGCTTACCAACAGGTTGGAGTCGTCCTTATCCTTATCCTGAGCTCTCCCTTGGTCGGCCAAAGCAATTGAGAAAAGGAATTCCAAGGAAAAGATCCTTAAGTGGTTGGAAAAAGATATGTATAAGGGATTTTAAGGAAAGAGAAAAAGAAATTATTTTCTTTAAATCCTAAAATTATTTCCACCAAATCCCCCTCCATTCCTTGTAAATGAAGCCACCTTAATATCCTTGCAAAACCTCTCCATTATCCAAGAATTAATGGAAAAGGAATTAAGCACCTTAGTGAATTTTATATTAATATCCAGCTTTTAGTGGATAATACTTTTTATTATGATAATGTGAGTGGGCTTCCACTCAACCAAGATCTTTTTGTGCCATAGAAAGGAACAAGCTCGTCCAACACTTTGCTATTTAATCCCTCAACTATTGGTTGAAGGGCTCCTCAATTAATTTATTTCTTTTTGCATTAAATTAAATTAAAGTTCCATATATGCTTAAATCTTGATTATTTTAATGTCAAGATTCTCTCTCCTCCAAGATAATTCAAATGAGGTTCCCCTCTCATTTTCTTTGCTCTACTTGATGCCAAGAAACATGAGAGACCCTCTAGAGGTGATATTTTTCATATAGAACCCTAGATTTTGGGTAAATTGCAAATTACACCAAAACTAGGTTTTAATGCACAAGAATCGCTCTACAAGCTTTATCTTGGTGCCCAAGCTTGTGAAAACCATACCACTACATCATATTCATTCTTATGATTTATCAACATAATAGGAACATTTTATCAAGTGCCATTTGCCAGTTAACCCCTCAACTTGGGTAATTTGAACTTTTAGTCCAAAATTAACAAAACAATGTTTCAACATTATTCAAAAAGGACTGAAAAAGAAATATAAGTTCCTCAAGAGCCTTAATTACTTTTTAAAAGATAAGAGCAAGCATATAATAAACTTTATTAAGCAAAACACCTAGGGTTAGAACATAACCTAGGTCAGGGATGTTACAATTTATCCACCCCTTATAAGGATTTCGTCCCCGAAATCATTAACAAAACATTTTAAGAGAAAATAGTAGGGTATTTCCTTATCATTTCTTCCTCTAGTTCCCACATAGCTTCTTCAATGCCACGGTGATTCCAGAGGACTTTTACACGGCTTATATCTTTCTTTTTCAGCTTTTTAATTCTTCTGTCAAGGATTGTCATAGGTCCTTCAACATAAGATATATCATCGGTTAATTCTACTTCCATAGGCTGCAGAACTATTTCTGTATCAGGATGACATTTCCTTAGCATGGAAATGTGGAACACTGGGTGCAGCTTTTGCAGCTCAGGTGGTAACTCCAGCTTATAAGCTACCTTTCCAATCCGTTCAATGATTGGATAAGGCCCCACAAATCTAGGAGCTAACTTTTCTTTTCTTCCAAACCTAAGAACTCCTTTCCAGGGTGAGACCTTGAGGTACACTCTGTATCCAACCTAGAATTCTAAAGGTCTATGACTCTTATCAGTGTAAGATTTCTGCCTATCCTGTGCAGTCTTTAACTTTTTTTTATTATTTTAATCTTCTCGGTGGTCTGTTGCACAAGATCAGGACCCAAAAGTTGATATTCACCAGTTTCATACCAACATAGGGGAGATCTACAACGTCTACCATACAAATCTTCATAAGGTGCCATGTCAATAATGTGTTGATAGCTATTATTGTAGGCAAATTCTATCAAGCTGAGATGTAGATCCCAACTTCCTATAAACTGGAGGACACATGCCTTAAGCAAGTCCTCCAAGGTTTGTATAGTTCTTTTCGATTGTCCATCAGTCTGAGGATGAAAGGATGTACTAAACCTTAACTGTGTGCCTAAGGCTTTATGAAGTCGTTCCCAAAAACGACTCGTAAACTGGGGACCTCTATCAGAAACAATGGTAACTGGGACCCCATGCAGCCGCACTATCTCATCCACATATAACTATGTCAACTTCTCTGTAGAATAGGTTGTTTTGACAGGTAAGAAATGTGCTGTCTTAGTCAACCTATCAACTATTACCCAAATGGAATCATGACCTTTGGCTGTTTTAGGGAAACCAACCACAAAATCCATGGTTACATGATCCCACTTCCACTGTGGTATGGGCAAGGGTGGTAGTGTTCCTGCGGGCTTCTGGTGTTCAGCTTTAACTTGCTGACACACTGGACACTGCATAACGAACTCAGCAACATCCTTCTTCAAACCAGGCCACCAATACATATCTTTTAAATTATGATACATCTTGGTGCTTCCTGGATGCATAACATACATTGAAGAATGAGCTTCTTCCAGGACTAACTTCCATAAGTTATCAACATCAGGTACTATCATTCTACCATGATAACAGGCGACTTGATCATCTGAATCATGGAAACCATCTCATTTCTCACTACCATATTCTGATCTAATCTACTAAACTACAACATCATCTTACTGTTCCTCCTTAATCTACTGTCTCAGAGTAGGTTTTATGTGCATCTCAGCTAACAACCCTGATAACAATGATATTTTAAGTTGTACATTGTCTTTCCTTAAAGAGATAAGCATATCCCTTCTAGATCACACCAGAGAATTCAGCTGTGCTTTATCTAGGGCTGGTGTTGCTGATTTTCTACTTAATGCATCAGCAACCACATTGGCCTTCCCTGGATGTAATCGATTGTAAAATCATAGTCCTTGATTAACTCTATCCAGCGGCGTTGCCTCATGTTTAACTCATGCTGAGAGAAGATGTACTTTAGGTTCTGATGGTATGTGAAAATCTAAAATGTCTCTCCATAGAGATAATGTCTCCAGATCTTCAGAGCATGGACTACAGCAGCTAGTTCTAGATTGTGTGTCGAATAATTCTCCTCGTGTTTCTTAAGCTGGTGAGAAGCAAAAGAAATCACTTGTTTATCCTGCATTAACACACATCCTAGTCCATTCTTAGAGGCATCATAGAAAACTATATACCCTTTTCCTTGCTTAGGTAGCACTAGCACTGGTGTACTTGTCAACCTTTCCTTCAACAACTGGAATGATTGTTGACACTTGTCATTCCAGACAAAAGAAACATCCTTTCTGGTCAACTTGGTTAAGGGTAAAGCTATAGAACTGAAGTTCTTAATGAACCTCCTGTAATAGCCTGCCAACCCTAAGAAACTACGAATTTCCATTGGTGTCTTCATCTATTCCCATAGCCAGACAGATTCTACCTTTTTAGGGTCAACACGAATACCTAAAGTGGATATTACATGTCCAAGAAAAGAAACTTCAGGTAACCAGAACTCACACTTGCTAAACATAGCGTACAAATTATGCTCTCTTAGAAACGTTAGAGCCTGATGAAGATGCTTCTCATGCTATTGAGCATCTCTAATATAGATCAAGATGTCATCTATGAAGATGAATACACACTGGTCGAGAAAAGGTCAAAATATTCTATTCATTAGTTCCATAAATGTAGCTGGTGCATTAGTTAGTCTGAACGACATAACTGTGAACTCATAGTGACCATACCTTATCCTAAAGGCAGACTTAGGTATGTCACCCTCCTTAATACGTATTTGATGATATCCCGACCTCAAATCTATCTTTGAGAAGTCAGTTGCACCACACAACTGATCAAAGAGATCATCAATCCTTGGCAAAGGATACTTATTCTTTATTGTTACTTTATTTAATTGTCTGTAATCAATGCACAACCACATTGACCCATCCTTCTTTTTAACAAAGAGGACCGGAGCACCCCAGGGTGAAGTGCTCAGTCAGATGAAACCCTTCTCAAGCAACTCTTGCAGCTGTTTTCTTGAGTTCTGCCATCTCAGCAGGCACCATCCTATACAATGTTTGTGCTATTGGTTGCGTGCCCGGGATTAGATTAATCTCAAAATCAATCGCTCAGGGTGGAGGTACACCAGGAAGTTCTTCAGGAAATACATCTTCAAATTCCCTGACTATCGGAACTTCAGCAGGATTAGAACTCTCCATGGTGGTATCTACCACATGGGCCAAGAATGCATAACATCCTTGCCTCAACAGCTTCTCAGCTACCATAGCTGAAACAAGATAGGTTGGAAGAATCTTTCTCTTTCCTTGAAAGATCCATGTATCACTTTCATTTGTGAACACAGCTTGCTTGGACTCACAATCCAAGACAACCTTATATCTTTCTAAGGTATCCATCCCCAGGATTATATCGAACCCATGCATCTCAAGTGGTATAAGATCCACTTGAATGTGATGTTCAGAAAAGAAAAGAATGCAGGGAGATCACACCTCCCGTAACACAGTAGATCCCATCAAAGGAGTTTCTAGCAACAGACTATCTGCTCTATGACTGGTAGTCATGTTGCAGTCAAGAATCACTCTTCGAGTGATAAAGGAATGTGTAGTACCGGGATCAATTAAAATAGATACGACGCAGGATGTAGACATATCAGAATAAAACAGTTCCATCTGACCTGTCACAACCCGAGGGTTGATCATTACATCAGGTGGATTCATCGCATAGAATCTCGCCGTTGCTTGTGGTTGATTCGGTGCTCGATTACTGTGTGCTGATGATCTAGCTTGGGATGCTTGTCCAAATCCTCTAGCGCCACTTGGAAACTGTCTCTGTTGAGAACCTTATTGACTCTGTCTCTCAGGCTGAGTCACACTTGCCTCTTTGGCTCTACAATCCTTCATCAAATGCCCCATCTGTCCACATATGAAACAACTCTTGATCCCTGGCTATGGTCTGGATGGTCCTGTAACAGACACAGATGCTAAGTTGTGGGCTCCTTCTGGTGGTAAACTTCATACTCTACCCCTATTTGACGTCCACTGCGTCTGGGTATTGAACCTAGGTGGTGCCATTGGTGTAGAAAACCTTGGTTTATTGAAACTTTTGGATGAGGATCCTTGGAACTAGGGGTACACCTTCTTGTTCTTGGTCTGTCTCTTCTCAGTCACAGACCTCTCTATCCTTCTGACAGACTCCACAAAAGTAGCAAATATCTCCTTGTTCTCCAGAGAAGACACAGGGGTGGTCAACTCAACGTTTAATCCCTTCTCAAAACACTGAATCCTTTCTTCATTTGTGGTTGCCATATGTAGACAGAACCATAAAAATTCCATGAACTTTGCCTCGTACTCGCTAATGTTCATTGTTCCTTGTCTTAACCTCTCAAACTGAGAGATTTTCTCATCTAGGAACGTCTTAGGAAAGTATTTGTTGATAAATTCCCATAGGAACACTTCCCATTTGATCTCCACACCTGGCCTTTTCCCCTCCTCTATGGTCCACCAGTGACCAACACTCCCCTTAAGAAGGTACACAGCATGTCTAACCTTCTCAGCTTTTGGGATGTTTAGGATTCTAAAGGCCTTCTCTAATTTAGTTAGCCACATGTCAGCATTTGATGGGTCAGCTGTACCAGCATACTCTAAGGCTCCTACCCTCTTAAGCCTTTCAAAGGTCTTGCCGGCACCATGTCTTTCATCATGAGCTTGTGCTCTAGGTGCATGTATTGGCATTCTATCCGTCATATGGGTCATAGATGCCATAAACTGCCCGAACATAGCCTGGAAGGCTGGATTCCCCATATCAGCTTGATTGAACTGGGGTAGTTCAGGTACAGGTTCCTCCCTGTCCTGATCTCTTGCACCTCCTCGCAGTGCAGCAACACTACTCTCAACAGCATGTTCATCATGTGATCCAGACATCTTTAGTTCTTCTTCTCCTCCTATATGAGCAGAAGACACTATCAGATAACTGGAAGACACTAGAACAGACTCAACAACCTTAATCCTATGTCTCTGTAGACTCAGCGAACCTAGAGCTCTGATACCACTTTATTTCTGACGGTCTCAAGACCGTTTGGGCCAAATCAGTCCCAAAAATGCAAGGCTTCATGAGGTACTTTCATCTATTGGTTGATTATGATTAGCAACATTGAAGCCTACAATCAATTGAATTATAGAGCTTCAACCATGATTGACCCTTGGATCTTTAATCCATCAATCACCACCTTTAACCATCCAAACAATCTTGAGGTGTTTGACCTCAAACGGTCTTGAGGTTCTTGACCTCTAAATGGTTTTGAAACTGTTTGCCCATCTCATCAACCAAATCCATGACATCCAATTAGGGTTTGGATCATTGGATCAATTATCAAATCAGTAATTAATTGCATTTCAATTTGGCATTTTTGGATCTTAAAATACCAAACCATACTCAACCCTAGACCTCCAAATAGTTTTGAAACTGTTTGGGTCAATCAACCCAAAGATTCAACTCAATCAATTACAAAATCAGCACTTAACCCGATTAGGGTTTGCTACTTGGTGATTAACAATGCATTGGATTAATCAATTGGATCCATTATATTATCATCCAACATGAATTAGGGTTCTAACCTCAAACGGTCAACCCTCTCAAACGGTCAACTCCCTCAAACAATTTGGGTCTCAAAACACCAAACAGTTTGGTGAAACCGTTTGGACCAACAAATTGGAAAATGTTTGCTTTGGATATTTGGAGAGGTGTGTGCTTATGATGATGTCATCATCATCAAGCTCTAAACTCACGAAACCTGTTGTTATTTCCATGGTGATTGTACCAATCAACCAAATCAATTATCATGAATGAAGAAAGGATCATTATTTGAAAAGGAATCGAATGCAATAATAATAATAAGGGTTCAAGTTATAAAACCCACCTCCAATTGAGCTCCAAAGCTCCAAGCTCACGTAAACAATGGTGGATGCAACTCCTTTCACCATTCCAAGGCTCTTCCTCAAGGTTTGAGTGAAAAGGAATGGCTAGACGTGAAGAGGGGATCGAAATATGAAGAATTCATGCATTGATTTTTGATCTCCATCATGGATTCAAGGTGAAAAGGGATCAAGAAGCTTACCAATAGGTTGGGGGTCATCCTCCTAATCCTCCCAAGCTCCCTTGGTCATTCTTCAAGCAAAAGGAAAGAAGTGGGGTCGAACAATTCCTTGGTTTAAGTGGTAAAGGCTCTTTTATAAGAAAATCAATGAGAGAGAAAATGTTTTATAAAAATTCATTTAATTCCAAAATTGTTGCCACCACTTCCCCCTTGGTTTCTTGCATGCAAAGGCATCTCTATCCCCATCGAGATCCCTTCCATTATCCATGAATTAAGGGAAAAGAAATTAAGCACCTTAACCCTTATAAAAATAATATCCATTTTTGAGTGGAAATTCTTTTCCTTATAATAAGGTGAGTGGAATTTTCACCTCCTTAGGATATTTCATGGTCCTTGAAAAGCTAAAGGATGTCCACACACATCTGAATCCAACCATGTTAATTTTTGTTGAAGGCCCTTTAATTAATACATTTATTTTTGCACTAAATTGAATTAGGGTTTCAATTAAGATTAAATCTTGATTATTTTAATATCAAGATTCTATCTCCTCCAACTTAATTCAAATGAGGCGCCCCTCTCGTTTCCTCAGTGTCAAACTATGAAGATCATGCAATAATACTTCAAGTACTTTAAACATATAATCAAGTAAGCAAAGGTGGATCCAAGCAATCATCATTTAATTTTCATGTATATATATTAAACCCTACTCAAGTCCAGATCTAGGGTTTAGGGTCATGCTCAGGTTTGGATGAGGAATAAGGTTACCTACCCTAATTTCTCTACATATTAAACATTAAGTGAAACCCTAATCATAATATCCATCACATCCCTTCATTATGAATACTTAGATCAGATTAAGTGTATTAATAATAGGGCAAGTTATGATCTTTAATCTAAAAACCATAATTAATCATGTACATGGCTATTCATTTTAGAAACCCTAATTATTCATCATCATTATCATGATCCTCTAGGTTCCTAGTATATTCAACAATATCAGATCATATAGAAAAGTAGACAATTTTAACATACTCAACATTTAAATCATCAATTATAGAGTTCCATGTATATAATCACCTTTAAATCATTTGTTTGCCCTACTTTTAGAATAGGAAGCATAATTAGAGTCGGAATATATCATATTTATATTCTATACATTTCCCCATTAATTTGATATATAGTTTGCCAATATTTGGATAACCCTAGCAATCTTTACGACTAAAACAAAATATGTAGTTATACCTTAAATATAAGGCCACATGGTGCCTCATCATTGGACTGCGAGCCTCTTTTCATTGGTTGTGTTAGACAATGTGGTCCTACATTTCTTTGGTTTGGCTAGACCCTTGAACCTTAGCCAGGATGGGTTGGGCTGTGGTTTAGTTGGTTGGTTCATCGCCCAAACTGAAAATTAATTAGAGGGAAAGAATGGACCTGTCTCGAGTTGAACTGGCCTAACCTTCCCCTTCCTCTCATGATCGCTCGCATTATACTGGCAGGTCCATCTACACACTTCACATGACTTCCACCTTAGGAAAGAGTCATGCAGTCAATCCTTCTTCATCATGTACCAACAGAAAACCCATCTTGATCATCTTGCATCAACCTCCTCCACCATGGCTAGTTTGTAGAGGTTATCCTCCTCATAGATCCCTAGTTTCCAATGATGCCAGGGTTCTCATCATCCTGTTGCTGGAACAAAAGAGAACTGTAGAGGTCATGTAGACCTTTGGATAACCTATGGTGTATGCTTCACTGGGCAATGGAAGGAGGAGTGGGAATTCTATTGTCCATGCATCCCTCAAGGAATCAGTGAACCACATACTTTTTTGTTCTTATCCAAGGAAGACAATTTAGAAAATCAAGGACCATCTGTAGGGCTTCTCGTGCATAGTAGAGGTTGGGTTCCATGTCCTAAATGGAGGTGAGGGCTCTTGGTATCTCTCTCTATATATCTTTGGAGAAATCTTGATGGTTACCATGAAGAGAGAAAGGGAGGGAGAGAGTGTCGTCATGCTGAAGTCTTGGTTTCCTTTCCCATATACACATAGGTGGGAAACAACCATGGGTCATGATCTACTGATATAGAAGGAGATTTACTCACTTTAATCATTATCCCTTAAGTCATGACAAAATATTCCTAACACAAAATTTACCAAAAGAATAATCACACTTTCCTATCTTGGATTTGCCAAACCTCTCAACATAATATGATTTGGTTGGTAAACAAAAATCATTAAGGAAGGTGTATTTGTGTAAGACCCCTGACCTTAATTTTTGGTTGATTATGCTTTTTGGCATAGTTATATTCTTAAAACCTTAATAAAACGTTGTGGTGTGCTTTGATACAATGTGACAGGTCTTTGTTTCAAGTGTTGTCTGGTTTGGACGCTATTTAAGCTAGTTTTACATATATGTGCTTGTTTTGGGCCTAATTACAAATTACCCACTTCTAGGGTTTTTATTGCAATTTTTTACATTCTTGTGGTGCCTCAAAATATTTCACATCATGTTGGATATGGTTGTGCATTGGGGTTCATTGACACACCTTGGTTTGAGTGGTGACACCAAATGTATGTGTTTAAAGTTCACATGGATGACCTAAGTTGATGTTTGACCTTGAGTGATGAGTCATCTAGGGTTAGCGATCACTAAGTTTTGTGTGGTTCTTTTTTTTGGAGATCGATGATGATTTCCTTGATCTACCTTTGGTTACCAGTCAATGATATTTGGTATCTCTCTTTGATCGCTGACTTTTCCATGTGTTGAGGGTCGATGAGTTTCTTTGTGATCAATTGCTTTTTGATCCAAGTTCTCATCGATCACTAAGCTTTCCTCAACAAGTTCGGTCGATGGGTTTTCTTATTTTTAAGCCTTCATTGCATTTGTGTGTGTGTGGTTCTTTCATGGGTGAGATCCCTTGGACACATGGCATGTTTAGTATGACACCTAACCCCTCTTTCTTTCTCTCCAACCCTATGCTATATATACCCCTATTGTTGCATGCATCTTACCTATTTACACACCTAATTTCCTCTTTCTTCATCCTTGTTTCTCTTGGAGCTCGTCCCCTTGATTATTGGTTGAGAGGGAGGTGCCAAATAAGGAACCAAGGCCAATATCTCTTGCATGTTGACCTAGGGTTTGAATCCACCCATCTTGTGATCATTTGATGCTAGCTTATTCTTCTTCTTGGTTTTGGGAAGTGAGATCTTCCTCTTTCCTCTATGTTTTCATTGTCGATCTTCTCATATTATTTCTCTTTTTGGCCAAACCCATGGTGCTCCATAGTAGTGCTTGAGTTAAATCTTGAAGAATATTCCTCTACTTGCCTTTATACCTAGGGTTTTCTCTCTTTCTTGTTCCCTTAACCTAGGGTTCATTTCTTCCTTGGATGTGGAGCTATCTTGGTCATGAGGAGTGCTCAATATAAGGTTTCTTTCCCTTTTCCTTAAACATACCTAGTTGTTTGGAGTTTTCTACATCAACTATAAGGAGAGTCATATAACTTTCACCACTGTTATTGCTTACTTTTACCTTGCATGCACCAAATCTTTCTATAACACATGGTTATAAGTAGAATGATAGTATCTTACATCTAGGGATTATGTTTACATGGTAATTGTTACACCCTGATCTCACAATTACCACTAATCATGAGATTAGTGCATAAATTGAGGATCAAGGTGCAACAACTAAGTTAAAGAGTAGAATTTCACTCACTAAGCATGTATAACTCCAAAAATCGGGTGTTTTGGTTGAATCGGTGTTATTCGTAGGTAACAACGCTTACCCAAGTGCCGTGTAGTGATGACCCTGCTCGATTTCTAATTGCACATTTTATTTATTAATGTTTGCACGACACTAATTAGTTAATTGATATGTGTGATTTGGATTGGTGAAAATACACGATTGATCGAAACTTAAATTGCTCGATTAAATGTTCAACTCAGTAGCACATGACCAGTAATGGCACAGTTTGGGTATAGACCCAGGCTATATGTTTTTAGTAAGTTAATAGATGCTCGATTTCAAAGAAATGATGATGACATGAAAAATATTCAAAGAAAACATGTAGGTACCTTGCAATCTCTTCCTATATGAGTGGATAGTTGGAATTTTGTGAATAAATATGGTGAAACCCATTTGAAGTGTATTTCTATGGCATCTCATCTATTTAATTATAGTTCAAATCACAATGTGAATATCATTTTGCAACAACTTAGATCAAACACACAATTTAGGGTTTGTAGTCGCATACTAATCAATTGAAGATTATGGATGATTTAACCAATTTTTGTTCAATATACTATTTAAAGGAAGTTCCCACTCACCCTAAGATGTGAAAACACCTTAAAAATGCAGCTCATCCCTGAAAATCTCGATCTCATATCAAATCCCTAGCAATTCACCTGATTCTTCTTCCTTTCAACTCGGAAACCCTAGAAATGAGGGATTATGAAGAAAGAGTGAGAAAAGGGGAAGTTTTGATACCATTTTGGATCAAATCAGAAGAGGGACGGAATATTGAAATGTGAGAGAAGATTCACCATGAAAGTCTATGCAACGAAGTTAAACTTACTTGATTTCATCATTCCTCAGACCGCAAAACCCTAGGTCAGCATCTCCATAAATTTCTCCTCTCAAACCCTAACTCTCCCTCTCTCTCTAGGATTTCATTTCTCTAGTTTGAATCACAAATTATGAGAGATGCTAGTGTGTTAGGTTGACCATATAGAGAAATTGAGTTGCTTGGGTCAATTGCACATTGACCCCTCACTATACTTTCTCTTATTTCAGCTGAATTTTCTGTCATAAAAATATTATTGTAATTCTACTGATAAGGTCTAAAGGCATCCAAAAATTATGAAAATTTTACATGTTGTTTATGATTGAGTTTCACATCTCTAGTTAAAATTTCAGATCATTTGGAGTTACCAATAAATAATTAAAAATATGGGTGCCAATAATTTATTGAAATGGTTGTTTAATAATTTATAGGATGGGTCTTATGACAGCCCCCCCAGATGAACTTAAGTATGATTTTATCTAATTTTACACATACAAAGAAAGGGATTTTAGTGTTTTGCATCACATATGTAGGAAGAGAAGCAAGGACAACCATTGCAAGGTAGATCCATCCTGCTAAGGATAGCGTTTTAGCCACCCAGCTATTGATCTTTGTCTCCATGTTGATTGCACGGTAGGAGTAGGTTATTTTGTAGACTCTTTGGTGCAACAGTGGTACACCTAGTTACTTCCCAAGATCATTGGTATCTAGAATGCCACTGACGGAGCATATAGAAGCTCTAATGGTATGATCAACAAAAGTAGAGAAGAAAATTCTCAATTTATCAATCGAGATTTGTTTCCCAGAAGCAGCTTAAAAAATTGTAAAGCAAGAGATGTCAACATTTCATTAAGATAACAACTGCTGCAAAGCTATGGATACGATTAAATAATAGAGATTACTAAAATTTCATTTAAAGGACAACTGTTGTAACTCACTATCACTATGTTGAAGTTCCTTGATCTGATCATAAAAGGTAGGATTGACTTGCATCTGTGCAATCAAACCACTCTGCTCTGTCACCCCTAAGTCTAAGTTCAACTTCTACATCTCTACTAGCAGGTCTCTCTTGAAGCATCACAAAACATTCTGTAGCCTTTATCTGCCTCGGGTAGGATCAACACTAGTGTTGTAGTCAAACTCTTCTTTAAGATCTGAAAACTCTTCTCACAATTGTCCTTTTAATGAAATTTTAGTATTCTCTATTATTTAATCGTATCTACAGCTTTGCAGAAGTTGTTATCTTAATGAAATGTTGACATCTCTTATCGTTTAAATTATATTTTTTAGATCTACTCAGTATAGTATTATCTTGTATTTTATACTTGAATGTAGTTTTCAACGTTAAGTCCTTTATTTCTTTTCTAATCACAACATGACTAAACAGTTCCCAATGATATCCAACGAATTCTCTATGCCACAATAAATCATAGGATAGAGAGAGAAACAACCATTTCAATATTATTTAAGATTACTTGTATGCCAAGTAATTAACTCTTATTAGTATATATTAAGATGTTTAATTGCATGATTCTAGTGTATAAGTGCCAAATGGACATGCATTATGTTTATTTAAGAAATTTCAATCTACCTGCATGCATGGTATATTGATTACTCAGTATACTACAATGTTTTGAATATACTGCTCTTCTGAGTTTAGAATGATATACATGTTGTATTATAACTTCAAATAAGTAGACGCGACACCATAGAAATACCAAAATCAAGTATAAGTAAGAGAAAGGTACAATGTAGAAAGAGCTTTCTAGGAATAATAAAATAATATTCTTAAGAGCCCTGAACATTATGGAATCCCCATCTGAGGTTTGTGCCTTAGGGGTGAAATGACCTAACCCTGGAAGCGTACAGTATATGGGGGTCAGAACGTGCTATCAGGTGGCACGGGGGGACGAAGCCCTAGTGGAAGTCTCCTTAAATTATATTTTGCAGTGTCCAACATCAACCAGAAGTCCTGGTGGCACTAGAGTATAGAAAATCATGTCCAACATCAACCAGAAGACCTGGTGGCACTAGAGTATAGAAAAGCCAATAGGTGGCTTGACACTCTGCCTGGGTACTTAAGTTAGAGGAGGAGTCCAATTTACGGCACAATAGGAGTGTCGAGGCCAGAGAGCCAGTTTCCCTGTTGCAGACCAGGAGAGTAGTCAGACTTAGCTATCATGGGGTGTCGCCTAAGTCTTGTACAGTGAGATCGTAGATCGCCACGAGTCTTCATATGTAGAGTACACTACATATGATAAGGGCATAAGCTAAAATATGATAATATAAGTTTAATAGAGTTTCTTATAAGTAAGAAAGGTTAAGAAAGATTCGAGTACAGTTTCCCAACAATTATTCTTTGTATGTTTCTAAATTATTAGTTCTCTTTGAAATTAATCAAGCATGCTCACATATTGATTTACTCTTGTTGATATCTAGAGTATCCTACTATATTTATGATTGTCAATGATTAGACTCTTTAAAGCTTACTACTGTTATAATTGATATCAGTTGCTTAAAAGTATATATGTATTTATATCAGTGCTTTAGACTATTTCTTTGAAGTACTCATTCACTGAGTGAGTAGATTCACCCATCTACTCACAATTTTTAGGGAAACCACGTAGACTTGAAGAAGGTCAAAGCATCAAAGTAAATCTACCACATGAGTTAAGTATGAGATTAGTTAAGTTCAGTCAGTCCCTATCACTCTAGGTCCTAGTATAGATGTGGGAGTGTTGTAAGTAATGTTTTGTATATTTGTTTCCTTAATAAGAGAGAATGTATTTGATTATCATTTCGTATGTACCTGAGAATGAATGTATGGATGTGTATCGTTTATGATGAGATCATATTAAAGAAATCAATGTTTAGATTCCCTTGTAAAATTAGTTTATGTAGTTTAGATTTCAGTTATCTGTTGTGTTTTACTTTCTGCATAAACAATGTAATATGTCATGTAAGTTTGTTTTTCTTCCAAGTAAGGTTAATGGTAAGTTGCTTCTATAGTTTTATTACGATCCGATGTTATTAAAGCTATTAGGTTTTTCCGTTAAGTTAATTCTAAGTAACTAAGTAAAGAAAAGGTTAAGGGTGATTTACCGAGGGTGACTCCCCAGTCTCTGGGGTCATTAGAGATGGCACGGGGATCGGGGTGTCACAGTAATATTTGGTAGATATCTCTTTTTAGACAAACCTTAACTCTTGTTCTTGAGTTTCCCTTAGTATTGTAAGTTTTGGTGCTTTCATGCATGTGCAAATCATTGGTTTTGTTGTTTATTTCTTAGGGTTTTTGAGTTGTTTTCTCTTCTCTTTTGCAACCTGACAGTTTGGTCCTTGTTGCTATTTTGACATGGCTTCCTTGTGCCGATTCATGGCATTAACTATGTGGTTGTTTTGATATATTATGTGGTAGTTAAGTTTGACCTCCTATTTTCGTCGCCAAGTTTTAATCTATGTGGTCAATGAGGTTTGGGTGTCATGTGGGTTGCTAAGAATTGATCTACTTGAATGGTCGCTAAGTTCTAGACCTTACGAGGTCAAAGAGATTTGGAACTTAAAATAGTTGATCAAATTATATTTCTCTTTGGTCACTAATGATTTATGTTCTCTTCGGTCTCCAATGCCTTATGTCCTATTCGGTCAATGATATCACCTATCCTTGTGGTCATTGAAGATGGTTCCCTTCAGTGATCAATGGAAGTGGTGACCCTAGTTTTTAGTGGTCGCCAACCTTGCTCATCTTTAGTAGTCAATGAAGAATTATGGTATAACTTAATTTCTTCCACGATTGAGTGTGATGATAGCATTTAATTTTAATTGATATTTAGTAACCGTAATTCTCGGGTGCTTTATTACACCTTATTTAATAGTCATACCCTTGCCTCAGATGTATATAAATATCAGACTTTGTAATGTGTTGATGCATAATGCTTATTCAACTCATCATGCTTAACCTAACCCTAATGCAAGTAAGTGATGATGGTGCATAGCATCTTGCATGATTAGTATGATGATGAATGCATCTTATCTCCCTCTATGTTTTTGTAATCCTAATTTGCTGTCACATGAGCACCATAGCTTCTAAAGGATGTTGCATCAAGCTAATGTGTCTTGCATCTGGTGATAGTATGATAAACCTTGATGAGGCATGGAAGGATAATGATGTTCTTACATGGAATGTTGTGATGGTTATAATGACCTTGGATATGGTCTTGTAACCTAGTTGAGGTGTTATCCTCTTTATAATGTGACATGGAATTGTAACCTGTGATGTTATGATGATGTTTATGGACTCATGCATGGTAATGAAATAGTATCATGTGGTTTTGTGATCAACATTATATCTCATTCTTTTTATATCTTATGAAGTTTCAATACTCACCATGTTTTGTAGAAATCATTTAGTGTTTGTTTATAACTTGATTGATGCAACCTTAAATCACCTGAATGAACTTTACTAATCAAGTGAAACCCTAATCATGTGGTGCCTTTTTCCATGGATCCATTCGACTTCCATGAATTTCTGGATTGTGAAATGAGTTCTCCTTTATTTGAAGCTCAGCATCGTGTACTATTGAGTATATGCATGTTCACAAGTATGGATGCGGTCATACCTTGATAGGAGAATGACTATAGTCACATCTTAGGTTTTGTATATATGATGTGATTGAGTACAATTTTGGTTGTACCTTAGATGTTTGGGTTTTGCATACCGTGGGTTCACTGCTACAATGACCTTTTTAGGGAAGACTAAGATGTTCACTAGTTTCATAACCTATATGCCAAGGGAGGACTAGGCTGTTTTGTAGCTTGAACTTATGTGTTTCTGCGATGGACTCCTACTGGATGAGGGTGGATGTGATCTTAATATACCGACTCTCCTAAAAGTCTTGCATCCCACTAATTTCAACTTAGCAGTGGTCAGATGGAATGAGTGTCATACCTAAATTCCTCAACGTTTATTAAAACACATAATCCAGTCGTGTAGTACATCTATTTAGGGTTAAACATGCTACACATTGGATGTTAAACCTTGCCTTTTTTCTTATAATGTTTAGTTGTTATATAATGCAGTAAGAGAAATCAACTATATAGAAAGTGGTAGCTTTACATGTTTCATTTTGTATATTGCATTAGTCATGTTATACCTATTTTAGTTACTTAACCAACTTAAAATTTTTAAACTATGCATTTAACCGAATGTTCTCATCATGTTTAATAAGGTTGTTTAATGTAAATAATAATCTTTGGTTGAGAGTTATATTTCTCACTGGGACATGGGTCTCACCTCATGGGTCTCCACATCTTTTTAGGCAGTCGTTAGTGGTGTGGTCAGGATTTTGGTGATGAGGAAGAGAAGCTTGGAGAGTAGTAGGAGTAGAAGGTTGGATAGTAGTTGTAGAGTCATGGAGTTGTGCTTGTACTCTCAGGTCTGGGCATGGGATGTTTTGAAGATGATATGTATATCGACACATGGTTTTGGTAGTATGTAGTGGTTGTATATGGAATGAATATGTGAAGCAATATCTTTTGTATACAAGTTATGGCTAATCCCAGGGGACATACATGTAAATACCTGATATGGTATGTGTTAATATACAAGTTGTTGGACCTTTATGTAATGTTTTCTGGACATGTTTGTCTTAGTTGAAGGCAACCCAGGATAGATAGAAGTCTTATTCCGACAACCATTGTAGGTCATTAGAGTTATGAGTTGGAGACTATTTGTATCTTAAGGTTTTCCCTTAGAAGGGTGTGTTGAGGTTTAGTAAGAAGGGTAACTTGGCTCCTAGGTTTATGGGACCTTACCCTATTTTGGCACATTTTGGGAAGGTGGCTTACAAGTTGGAGTTACCACCTAAGTTGCACAAGTTGAATGGTGTCTTCCAAGTCTCCATGTTGAGGAAGTGTCACCCTGATATAGAGAAGATGTTGTAGCCAATGGAGTTTTAGTTGGAGGAGGATGTGTCATATGTTGAGGGTCCTATGTTGATCCTATATAGGAGGGTAAAGAAGTTTAATAACAAGGATATAGTTTAAGTTAAGGTTTTGTGGCATCACCATGGTGTGGAGGAAGCCACGTGGGAGTTATAGGATAAGATGTGTATGAAGTACATGTCTTTGTTCGCATAAGATTTTGGGGGTGAAATCCTTGTTATGGGTTTAGGATTGCAAGACCCCTGACCTTGGTTTTTTGTTGATCATGATTTCTTAGCATAATTAGATGCTTAAAACCTTAATAAAACATTGCGGTGCTTCATTACTATAAGGCCCCTAAACATTCTTAATGAGTTGAATGATATTAATTATCATAATTGAATTCTTATAACCTTGTGATATTCTTTGAAATCATAAGACTAGCTTAAGTGTCAAATTTTCTCCAATTTGGACACTGTTTGAGCAAGTTATGCAATTTTATGCACATTTTGGACTTTTCTACAATTTACCCAATTGAGAGGTTTTCTTTGCAATTTAACATTTGCATTATGTTCCTTGGATATTCTGTCATAATTCTTGATCTTTTTGAGCCATGGGGAACCTATTTAATCCTTCGTTTGAAGGTGTTTTCTCCAAGGTTATTTTAGGGTTTACCCCTTCATGGATGAGCTACCTTAAGTAGCTATCAACTAATGAATTAATTGTTCTTCTTGGAAATTCAAGAAACGAGGGATATGCATATCTATATTAATGGTGGGGGAGCTTCTTGTGTGTGTTCTTGTATATTTTTAATGTCTTAAGCCATGGACACTCGGAAAGATACTAGAACTTCAACTTTTTCATTTTCTTTATCTTAAAGTTTCATATACTTATCCCCAGGCACCAAAATGAGCCATTTTCTCTCCACCACTTCCCTTCTTCTCCCAACCTTGTTCTCCCTCTGTTCTTCTACGAATTTTCCTATGCAAGGAAGAAGAAAGTGGGGACCTTCTTGATAAAAGGATCTAGGGTTGCAATTGACTTCCTTTTAGGGTTTAAAAAGCTTCCTACTAGTGATCTTGACCTAAAAGAGTAAGAATCATATTCTTTCCTCCATTTATTTCTTTTTTACCATTCCTCCTCCCTTTCTCCAAGTCAAAACCTTTCTGTTCCATGGTATAAATTGCTCTAAAGCTCTAAAACCCTACCTTTCTTGCTCCTTATGCTTAGGGTTTGCTCATTTGATGAAGAAAGGTGCTAGATGAACGAGTTCATAGCTTATGCTTGGATTTTCTACCCTACCTGCTCGAGTTTTCTTCTGTTTGGGATTTCATCTTATCATTAGAGGCAAGTTTTATAACTTGCTCCACGTTTATTGCTTACCATAATCCTGCTAGCTCATGTTCTTGCTTGAAAATGATGATTCATGCACTAAAAAGCTATGCTTGACTTGAAATTTGATTTTTATAATGTTCCCTGTACTGATTTCAGTTCCAGATGAACCTGTGATCAAATGTACATTATTCCTAAGGTATAATATGACTTGGATCAGGTTGGTTTGACAACCTATGGTCCAAAGCACCTATCAACCAATGGTCAATTTTAGGGTTTAAAGTTGATTTCTTCTGTAAACCCATGACCCAATGATGGTACCATTGCAACAACCCTATGGTGTTGTCTTCATGACAACTGATGATCGAGATAAAAGGTTTCATATGATGGTGAAAACCTATGGTCACCCCCTTATGTCAGGTTTTAGATCAATTAGAAGTTTAATGATCAACCATTAAGTACCTTACTGATGTTATCAATCAATGATGACATTAGCTTAATATTTGATGTTGATTAATGAATAGAGTGTTTATATAACAACCAATGGTGATTTAATGGTCACTAATGATGGTGGATCAGTTCTCCAAAACCTATGGTGAGTTAATCATACAGTTGTAGCATCAACTAAGCCTTAGACCAATGGTTTCTTGGGTCACTTGATGCAATGGTCGGGCCTATACTGTAATTGATGGTTTTAACATATGAACTTGACCCAATGGTCAAGATCTAATGTTTATTCCTCCAATAAAGTGGAATGATGCCTAATGTAATATGTTGGTCCTAATAATATGAATTAGATGGTTTCCTTTATATGATCAACTTAAGGATCTTACATGTTGACAATGGATGGCTTGTTTTAAATGAATAGTCGATTGTGGGTTTTACCCTACTCTCAATGGAACTTTTTGTGTTGTTAATCAAGGTATGTCTAGGGTTAAATGGTGACTCTTTCTAGAGAACAAATCAAGGACTTCATATGTGGTTTATCCAAGGTGTTTACTTATGTAACAACCAACGGTCTTACGTTTTAAACATCCAATGGTTCTGGGTGACATTGTTGTATGGTGATATGGGTTGAATGATGATGGAACAAATGAAGGGTTACCCTTAATCAGGTAGTCTTACATATTCACTCATATTAATAGAAGGGATGATAATCATATTGTGTTGATATGTAACCCTAATGAGATATAGCTTGTTATACCTAGCTTTAATATAGCTAAATGATGGCAATTCGGTATGAATAGTCTTCGAATGACTAATACAATCATGGAGTACTCTTGTTACTGTTGTTGAAACCCTAGTATGCTATAAATCGATGGTTACACCTTGATTTATGTGTGAATTCATACTTGATAATGGTATGGAATGTGATGGTGATGCTTCACTCTATGCATCCATGATCCAATGGGGATGATGTGAGTTCGGGTTTGGGTATAAGTGTTGATTAGTAACATTAATATAATTTATCTTGTTGAACCTAACTCTAATGCAAATTAGATAAATATGAGTATTAATGTTTAACATTCTTATATGATGGAATGATGGTGGAATAACCTCCTTAATATGATCATAACCTTAATATGTTAATTGGTGGTTATCATAGCCACATGGTTGGTACTTTCTTATGCTAAACATGTGCATTATGAATATGATGAGGGTTAATCATATCTAGATTCCTTGCATGTTGATGTAATAAAGGAATGGTATTAATGTTAATATAACCCTATTATGATTGTTTATGAATATCTCCTAGCTCATTACTGCAATATTGGGTTGATCTGATGTATTATATGTAAGTGATGTTGTTGAGCCTTGTTATAAGGCATGCAAAGATAATGATGATCTTGCAGGTAACAATATGATGGTCTTAATGACCTTTGGGCATGGTTGAGCCCTGAATGAGGTGTAATCCTCTTATGTTGATAAGGGTTGATACCTTGTGATATTGTGAAAAGGATTTATATCTTGTGATAGTATGATGGCTAGTGTGGTCTCATGAATGGCAAGTGAATAGTACCATGTGATGATGAGATGATAAATTTTGCTTCACACATTTTATATCTTTTAAAAATTGTGATTTTATATGCCTGCTAGAAGTGAATTAGGGTTTGTAAGTTCCCTTGTTTGATGCAACCTTAATTCACCCAATTGTAATATCTAATCAAGTTCAACTCTAATCATTTAGTGCCATGTGCTATAGAACCATCTTCAGTGTCAAAACTTGTTGGATGGTGAAATCAGTATTCTTAAGGAAAACTCTGAGTGCATATTGTTGAGTATGTGAGGGTGGCAGGTTGAATATAAACCCTTGTCATCCACAATGCAGATTGTGGAGGTTGGCTATGATCATACGTCATACATCTGATGTGATTGAGAACGAATGTGGTCGTGTCTCGATGATTATAACATGATGTGATTAGAGTACAACTGCGGTTGTACCTCAGTGATTGGGTTTGTATACCCTGGTTTCTAGTGTTGTGGCCTGTACAAAGGGCATAATAGTGGTTAGCAACTTGACTATATATTGTTGTGGTGACAACTTTGACTGATATGTCACTGCCTTTTTACTCATACTGACCAAGGGGAAGAGATCTTAGGATACCAACACTCCTAGATCTTGTACGAAAATGAATTTCCCTTCGTAGGGGTCAGTTGGACTTTGAATGGTACGATTCAAATTCTCCAGGGCGTAATAAAAGATGTAATACAACCATGTAGCATATTTTTTTAGGGTTATACATGATGTTTCACATTGAATGATAACCCTTGTTTGTTATTTTTACATAAAGATGATGCTTAATGTAATTAAGAGATAGAAAATATACTAATGTTGTAGATATGCTTAAGATTGTTGATGTGTACATATAGTAGCCATGTTTATGTTGATAACTATACTGCTACTGTTGATTATATTCATGATGCTGGATATCTCATGTTGTTAGTTATGTTTAGCATGCTAGCCATACCTTTGTTACTAGAGATGCATATACTGGTAATCATGCTTATGTAGATAGTTGTGCTTATGTTGTTAGCTCTTCTTATGATGTTAATATGTCTGATCTATTAGACATGCTAATGATGTTATCTATGCCTATGTGGCTAGACTTATTCATAATGATAGAGATTCTATGTTACTAGACTTGCTCATGATGCTAGATATGCATATGCTACTGAATTGCTTATATTATCAACAAGATAAAGGATGAAAGTTTGGTTAATGATGATAGTTATTATCTTCTCCTTTATGTATTTTGTTAATCATCAGTATTGCTGAGCTTATTTTTTATATCTGATTAAACTTATTAACTATTTAATTACTTAAAAATATTGTAATCAATAAACGTTGTTGGGTGCAATATCTCTTGTTGGGACATGGGTCTCACCCTTGTGGTTTGCCACATTTTTTTAGGTAATCGGTAGTGATGAAAACAAACATGTTGCAGCAAAGAGGAGCTATGTAATGACACTTTGAGAAAGTTGATTATATGTCTAGTGTGTCCTAGAGTCATCCCTGTTGTAACATCCCTGACCTGGGTTATGCCTTAACTCTGGGAGTTTTTCTTAAGAAAGTTAATTAGATATTTAATTTTATCTTGTGAAAAGTATTTAAGGCCCAATAGAAACCTAGTATTTAAGGCCCAATAGAAACCTATGTTTCAATTTTGGTCCTATTTGAATAATGTTGAAGCAATGTTGCTTGTTTTGGACTAAAGTGCAATTTACCCAATTTTAAGGGTTAACTTGCAAATGTTACTTGATAAATGTTCCTCAAGTAGTTTGGCATCATGAGAATGAAAATGATGCAGAGGTATGGCTTATGAAAGCCTGAGTACCAAGAAAGAGCTGATAAAGCAATGTTTGTGCATTAAAACCTAGTTCTGGCATAATATGCAATTTACCCAAAACCTAGGGTTCAATATGTGAATTATCACTTCAATAAGGTCCCTAATATTTCTTTTCATCATGTAAAGCAAAGAAATTGAGATGGGCACCTCATTTGAATTACTTTGGAGGAGAGAGAATCTTGATATTAAAATAATCAAGATTTAAGCATAATTGAAACCCTAATTCAATTTAATGCAAAAATAATTATATTAATTGGATTACCCTTCAAACAAAATTGTGTTGGTTTAAAATCAACAAGTGTGGACGTCCTTGTGACTTTCAAAGGCAATGGAAATATCTATGTGAGTGGAAAACCCACTCACATTAAGTAAAAGAATATTCATATATGCCACACAAATAAGCATTAATATGCTAACAAAAGTTTGATTCGTTTGAAACAACATATACACACTTTTCCTACCTGGACTTGAGAGTACAGGTGTCGATCCAACTCACATAAACAATATTAACTAAGCGGAAGCATATCACTCACATCGGATTAACGAAAATCACTAAAACTTAAAACTTTTTGCAAAGTGATCCAAACATAGGAAATCTCTTTCATCAAGAACCAAAGTATAACATTTACATCTTGGTTCATAAGTACATAACTTGTACCATCTCTTCTCAAATTACAACATCAGCTGCACAATTAACATTATATACAGGCTGCATAATAACCTCAAGGCATCAAGCCAAAATCTCAGATCGATTCATTAAAAACACTAACTATAAACTTTAAGGACCTGAGAGTACAAAGACGACACATAGGACTCTATGTACACATAGATTCCAAAACATTTCGATGAGTTGACCATTTGGATGGGTTGACCATTTGATGTCAGTACCCTAGTACATGTTAGATAATGATCTAATGGCTCCAATTGATTAAATCAATATATGGACAATCCTCCAATTAGAAACCCTAATCGGATTAAGTGATGAAATTTCAATTGATTGATTTAATATCTTGGGTTGATTAACCCAAACGGTCTCAAGACCATTTGGAGATCACCCAAATGGTCTCAAGACCGTTTAGAGGTCTAGGGTTGAGTATGGTTGAGTATTTCAAGACCCAAATATATCAAATTGAAATGCAATCAATAGCTAAATTGATGATCAATCCAATGATGCAAACCCTAATTGTTTTTCACATATATTAATGATGGATGGGGAAAACGGTCTCAAGACTATTTATAGGTCAACCAAGACCATTTGGAGGTCATCCAAACGACCTCCATACCATTTGAGGTCAGGTCATATCATAACTTGATGATGATTCATTAACTTCAATTGAATTCGTTCCACAATGTTAACCATTGATGGTTCCTCGATTTCAAAACCCTAGTTGATGGTGTCTTGATTATAAATCCTAGTTCATTTGAGTTCAAAACCATATTTGATGGTCCAATTGAAGGATAATTCAATAGTTTAATTGATGAAGGATTCAAGGATCCAATTGATAATCGGTTCATTGCTTGAAACCTTGAATTGGTTAAGTATGGAAAGACCTTTTCGGTCAATTTGGTTTTGAGAGGGTTTGGGCCAAACAGTCTCAAGACCGTTTGGGTCCAAACGATCCCCAACCGTTTGGAGACCCAAGTCCATTCAGTTTCAATGCACTTCTTTCTTAAACAGATTCAATGACAATTTGTCCAAACGGTTTCAAACCATTTAGAGATCAAAGGGTCAAGATCGTTTGGTGACTCAATGTGATCAAATCAATTGATAACTTAATATAATGAAGGATCAATTGACACTATAATTGTTACTGATGTATAGTAGAGATAATTTCAAGGGTTGTACCTTTAAGGTACTAAATTATTAGTAACCCTAGATGAGTTATTCCTTGAAGCTTAAATAAGCAAAATCTCAATATACTATGTCAACTCTAATTGAATGTAATTAATTGAAGGGTTGGTTGACCTAATATAAAAAAGTTTGATCTAGTCAACATTCTAGTGAGGATGAAAGAGATAAGAATTCATACATGTATAATAATCTTATAAAGGTCAAGCATTAACACCTTCAACATGAATAATTAAGTTATTAGGGTATGATCCTTAATAAAGAGATTGTGAAAACCTAATCAAAAAGGTTGATGAACCCTAACCTTAATTTAGGGAGATATCAGATGTAACCAAAATCTAGGGTAATGGTGTGACTCTAAACTAGGATGATAATATGGGAAATCCAAATTTAGGATAACTTCATGAAAACCATAATTTGAGAAGATACTACATGAAACCCTAATTAAGGGTGATTCCATGAGAAACCCTAATTTAGGTTGATTCTATGAGAAACCCTAATTGAGGTTGATTCCATGAGAAACCCTAATTGAGGGTGATTCCATGAGAAACCCTAATTGAGGGTGATGCCACGAGAAAGCCTAGTTGAGATGAATAGTAAAGCCTAATTATGGGTAATGTGATGTGAAAGTCTAATGAAGGGTGATGCTATAAGCAATCCTAACCCTAATGAAGTATGATAGTGTGTGAAACCCTAAACCCTAATAACGAGTGATGGTATGGGATACCTAAACCTAATAATGGAATCGTCATTAGTATATTGATAAGGGAAGTACATAAAGTGATTGATTATAGGTAACCTTATAGCAAGCAATTCTTTAGCTTGAGATTAGTCTGTATCATTAAAGATAGTTGAACGAATTCAAATGGGTGACCTATGCACTACATGATAAAGGTGATAGATTAGTATTTAAAGTATTAAGAGGGAAATACCTTAATACAAGGTCAGTTGATTTACTTAAGTAAGTTGGAAGTGATGAGAAAAGTGAAACATCAAGAAATGATAGATATCACATCTAGCATTTTAGGGTTGATATACCTTGATGCACCTCAAATCCAATATACTTGGATAAGAAACACAAGAAGTGTGTGTTATGTAAATTGTTACAATGAAGATTTAATGAATTCAATACACTTTGATAAATGTTGACTAACATACTATGAGAAAGGGGTTAAGCCAAGATAATGAGTATGATATAAATATACCATGGTAAGGTTGAGAGATGAACTCATATCTTGAATTAATAATCATTAATGATATATGATAAGAGTAATGATCATCAGTAAATACTTATGATATTATTGAATGTTCCTAGAGGAATGGAACAATAAATTAGTGTTGGACAGATAATATAAACATGAAACCCTAATTAATGTGAAATGGGAAATCCTAACCCTAAATTGGGTAATGGAATGGAAAGTCCTATTTGATAGTAAACCCTAATCCTGATAAAGGATTGGTGGTGTTACTATTGTATAATATGATGTGATAAGTGAATTTTATAGTTGTTATCATGTGTATCAACCATACAGGCATCAGGATATGATAAGCATAGCCAAATATGAGCTATGATGATTATTTGATATAGATGTTGATTGGCCTTATGAGCCATATGAACAAGTTGTTGCCTAGTGGAAAGTGATAAGACACTTTATGGCCTTGTGAGCCATGTGAGATGCTTTTGTAACAAGTATCATGTATACCTCGGTCTGAGGACCTAGAGGTAATAGTTACCTAATAGTTGGTAACAATGATTAGTGATGAACTAAGGGTATGAATACCCAACTTTGATAAGTATGATAATGATGTTGTTGAGAGATGTGAACTTTCAAGAAATGAAATGAGGGACTGAGATCCCAATGTCTTATAAAGACTGAGAAGTAATTGATAATAATAGTACATGTTTCTTTGTAGCAATTGTCATAATAATTCCTATTTGAGAACTCGACTGATGCTAAAAGAATATATGAATGTACTTAACTAATCAAGTGAAATCATATCATGTAGAGCCCTAATCATAGATCCATCAGTGTCAGTATTTACTGATGGTGAAATGGGTTGCTCCGCGGCAAAACCCAGAATGCATATTTTTGAATATGCGGGGGTTGATGGGCGAACAAATCCTTACGTCCAAATGGGGGAATTGATGGAAGGTAAACATTAAACCTCTCAATCCTTCATTATTTGTACCGTGATGGATGTATCACAAATCTCCCGATGATTGGGGTATATGCAGTACACATCTCCCAATAATATTAATGTCAAATCGATGGAGATAAACATGAAATCTCTTGATTGCGAAGAGAGTACATGTAATATCCTCAAATTTTGGTAAAAACTGAACTATAAAATATGATGCATGAATTAATTTGATAATTCCTCAATGATTTTATTGGTGGAATAGTAATGATAATTGCCTTTGTCACACAAGTGCTTTTGGCACAAGACAAATAGATAAACAGAATTCATGCATTAATAAATAGTAATGACTTTTGATATTGATAAATGTTTTCCAAAGGAAAATAAAGTTAATAATGTGTTAGATAATTAAAAGAATACTTATCTTTCCATTATTGGAAACACAATGGTAGGGACACAAATAGTGTTACCTTGGTTTGCCTTTTTGGTATGTTGAAGGATAATTACAAGTTAAGATAATGAGAGGATTTCTAAGATAATACAAGATAATATGTGGCTCAGATATTTAATTAAAGGATTATCCACTTATTGCTTGGAAGCCAAATAAATGAACAATATGTAAGTTTCCTAAGAGAAATACGGAATATGGTTTAAAGGAAATGAGAAGTTTGGTGAATAAAGATAATAAGAAAAGGAAACGGAATCCTAGAGGGAGTTTATTGAGAGGAATATTGGTCAAGTTTTATGAGAATAGAAACACTTTCCATATCAAGAAATCGTGACCCATAGCCATATATCACATGGGTGTACGAAGAAGTTAACTAGGACTCTTGGACCTCCCTCTCTCTTAATTTCTTTGTATGTGGAAGCCACTAGGGTTTCCCTAGGTTTGTATATATATATAGGGATTCCCTCACGTAGCACATTGCCATCCGAGAGTTTCACCATAGCCATGGTGGTCCAGCGTGAAACCCTACAAGAAATCCCTATGCCCTTTAGCAAACCTACAAAACGAATGCAGGACAACATCATATCATGTTTCTAAATCAGAGTTTCTCTTGAGAAGGAGGGCGGCCATAACCTGGTTTGCCCTTGGCACTTTTGCCTTCCCTTCCCTCATGGACGATGTCGCCCTTCTAGGGTTCTGACCCTATCTGATACACATGCTTTGACCAGGTGGTGCTCTGCTCCTCTTAAGACAAGGCTGGCCGCCAGTAGTCATGGCTGCGGCAGACGTTTATGGTGTAAAGTCAGAGGTGGTAGTCTGTCCAGTAGCTTAGAGGTGCGGATGGGAGTCCAAGACGCTATCCGCAGGCAGTGTCGCTAGAGAAGAAGGATACGGTGATGTCTCGGTGGTGGTGTCCTCACCCCGGCGGAGTCACAAGTACTGACGTGCACAGCACGGGTCGTTCACAGGACTCACAGAGAAGATGAAGCTCTGACTTCAGAGGCGGAGTGGGGGAAGCATGAGGCGAAGGGAGGCAAGTGCTCTTTGTAGCACCATGCAGAAGGGTGCAAACCCCAGATGGAGGCCATGCTTCACGGCAACAGGGGAAGACGAGGATATGGTGAGTGATGAAGGTGAATCAGCCAGTGCGGCTTGGTATCGAGGTTCGTCCGGCAGCCCCATGCAGTGTGGTTCCCCGTGTTGGCGTCGACATGAGCCGAGGAGGAGGAGGCGGGGCCTGAGAGTGTCGCTCGCGGCCTGGTTCTGTTGACGTGCTCATCAGCATACGGAGGCCTCATACGATCGCGAGGAAGGGGAAGGAACATAGTCAAATGACCCCTTTGCCCCTACTCACACGTTCAAGACCTGGGCTGACTAGGTTTTTTCCTGTGATCCGAGCCAGCCTAGTAAATAAGGAAACTAGAAGCATGTATCCGCTGACGTGGCAGAACGTTATTGGCTCAAAGGTAAGTATCTTATAATAATTCCAGAAAATTATTGATAACTCAGAATATAGTGAAATTATATATCAAACTGATCAAAAAAATGATAGGAATCCAAATAAAATACTAATAGAACCTTATAGTGCTTCCTGTTCTAAAAGTGTAGGCTATACATGTCCTAATATGTATAATGAGAAGGAAAAACCTAGATTTGTCTTAATCTGATGCTTATTAATGTAGAATCATTTAAGTTGTGATAATACCTGATCTTGCCATGTAGAATGAGTAAAGTCTTGATAATGATGAATAATGGATGATTCTAGATTAATAATCATGTACATGTTGATTTAGGGTGTTAAAATCAATGTCAACATCTTGCTATGATCTAATGCTGATAATGTAATCTAGATGTCATGAGTAGTCTTATTTGTTTAAATTAACGATTAGGGTTTCACCTAATATGCATAATTGGGATTGTAATCTTGGAAACTATGATATAATAGAATTAGGGTTTGTAACCCGGATCCTTAGTCCAAACGAGAGATAACCTAAACCCTAGTTTAGGAGTACATCTAAATATGATTAGTATAATGAGAATACATGGTGACACATATGTAGTATGCTTTGTTTCATATACTTTTTGATTACATGCTTTGTTTCTTAGATGTTTGGATGCATTCTTAAAGTACATGTGATATATTCTGCATGGTTTCTGCGATGGCATAAGGTACGTGGTTACACTTATGAATACCTGTATCGAATTCCGAGATTGCCGATGTTTCTCGATGAGATTGAATGACAAATAAACTGTTTGCTTGTTTATTTAGTTATTACAAATTATAAAGTTCCTATGAGTATCATGTAAAGTAAATGATAGTATTCTGAACCCTGGGTTAGACTGATCTTAAGGGTAATGCACACGAGCCCCGGAGGGACATTGATTACACCTGAGGTAGTTGACCAGATATGGGTTAAATATGAAAACAAGTTTATTTTCTTATATGCAAGATAAAGATGGTTGCTTATATTTGTACTTATGATCATTGTTTGAACCCACGTACCAGTATAGCAATATACTGACCGCGTATTTGTTTGTCGGCATTTTAGGTATCAGATATACTTGATAGCGTGGACATGAGGGTACAGATAAAGATGTTGAAGACACTAGAGTTATTCCTGATGGTTTAGTTGTAATGGTTTTCTTCACACTTGTAAAAGTTAATTCTGTTTAAAAGTTATGTAACTCCTTATATGAGCTTTTCATGTAAACATGTAAATATTTGATCATTAATGGAAATTGTTTACTATTTTGTATTATTTGTTGAATTTGATCCTGGAAATTATGATTAACGATCTGTGACTTTAAGGTCTTTTAGACACTCAAAAGTGTGGGTCGTTACAGTACATCTGCCACTGTAACTCATTAGCGAAGTTGCCAGTATACCCTGGAAAGCTATCTAGTAGAGACACAAGATGTCCTGCATGTGGTCTCGCACTGACCGAGATGTGGGAGGTCTTGGAATCCGGCTCTTCCATTGACCTTATATGGTACTGATTTTGACTTCGCAGTGGTCGGTTGGAGTATGAGCAGTATACCACATCTCCTCAGGGCATAAGTGTGATTGTAAAATTTAATCATTCGTATAGCATGTTTGCTTAACGATTGAATACGGAAATTCATTGGTTGATGTTACATTTCTTTTATGCATCTCTAGTTGATAGATGTTATTTATATCTCTTTATATTCATTGCAAGTAGGCAGATGAATTATGATCCTACCATGGGTAGATGTAATGTTCTCCTTAGAAAAGGAGATTACTTCCCTCTGTTCATACAGTGATTTATCTGCTGTTAAATATATATAAAATCCTTCTACTTAGTTTTATTCTAATAAACTGCAATAATAATGTTTTGGCGGAGAGTTATATCTCTCGTTGGGGAAATTTACAAATTGTCTCACCCCCGTGGGATCCAACTTTTTAGGTGGACACGAACAAGGAAACATAATTTCCACAGCAGAGAAAGGACATCATCAGCAGGGACGACAGTGAGATCTCAGGTGGAGAGTCTGGCTGTCATGTCTTGTATATGTGTACATAGAGTCCTATGTGTCATATCTGTACTCTCAGGTCCTCGGAGTTTATAGTTAGTGTTTTTAATGAATCGATCTGAGATTTTGGCTTGATGCCTCAAGGTTATTATGCAGCCTGTATATAATGTTAATAGTGCAACTGATGTTGTAATCCTCGAGAAGAGATGGTAGAAGTTATGTACTTATGAACCAGGATGTAAATGTTATACTTTGGTTATTAATGAAAGAGATTTCCTATGTTTGGATCTCTTTGCAAAAAGTTTTAGTTTTAGTGATTTTCATTATTCCACTGCGAATGATATGCTTCCTCTTAGTTAATCTTGTTTATGTGAGTTGGATGCGACAAGATTAGTGGTATCAGAACTCTAGGTTTTCTGAGTCTACAGAGACATAGGATTAAGGTAGTAGAGTCTATTTTAGTGTCTTCCAGTGTATCTAATAGTGTCTTGTACTCATATAGGAGAAGAAGAACTTGAAGATGTCTGGATTACATGAGGAGCATGCTACTGAGAGAAGCATTGTTGCACCAGGAAGAGGTACAGGGGTTCAGAGCAGAGAAGAACATATACATGCACATCCCTAGTTTGACCTAGCCATAATAGAAAGCCCAGTTTTCCCTGCTTTGTTTGAGCAATTTAGGACAGCTATGATGCATATAGTAGATCATGCACTAGCAATGCAACCTAGACTACCAGCCCCCAATGATGAAGTTTTGAACTCAATTAGGATTCTTGCTCAACCTCAGCCTGATGAATCAATAAATAATGATGGAAGGAATAGGTTACAACCTGAAAATAGGGCTTGCTATAAGTGCAGGCAGCCTAGACATATCAGAAAGTATTGTCCAGAAAAGAAAAATAAGGTAAGGGTTGAGAAAATGCCTATCCAAACCCAGGAATCGAGGCCTAGTAGTTCCAAAAAGGGAAAGTTCTTGGCACCACCAGTACAGCCAATGTCTAATACACCAAGGAAGTGGCTACCCAAAAAGGGTAAAGAACCTTCTAGACTACATCTAAAACCTAGAACCTGTTACCAGTGTAGACAGGTAGGACATCTAGTAAGAGATTGTCCAGTTGGAAACATAATGGTGACCCAACCACCGAGGCAGGAACATCAAGGTCATCAGGGAAAATAGTTTTCTAGTGGCACTCGAGGACGTGGATAGACGTTCCATGCAGGATCATCCACAACAAACAATAGATCCTGGCACATGAATCCGGCTACGACCAAATTCTATGATAAGAATCAACCTGAGGCAATGAACAATCCACGAATCATGATAGGTTAGACAAAATAATGTCATTTTAATATGTCCTTTTATGGTTTCCTGAGTTAAATTGAGAAGATAATTGATTGAACTTTCCTTGATTAGTCCTATGAGGACTTACATTTTGTACAGTAACATTATAGATGTGTCATATTGTTCTTACCTCTATGAGAGAAGATGAGGTATAGAAGAGATGCCTGGATAAAATCTAGGAATGTTAAATCTTATACTTGTGATAATACGAAAAGGAAGGAATATGATAGTATACAAAGTGCATACTACTTAATCTCAGTATTTATATACCCTGGCCAGGTATAAAACTATTGATGATAAAGTGAGTATGGAAACTCTTAGATTGTTATCTTTTTGATTGCTCTGACCAAGTAGTCATTTTGAGACAATCTAATGAGTATCATGAAATTAGAAATATGGTATGGATAAATGTGTCATATCCTAAGCACAAGAAAGAGAAATCTGAGATAACCTCAGATCAATATGTATGTATGAGGAAGTAAAAAGTATATTCCTCATAAGATGAGAATATGAACAAGGGAGGTGATCCCTGTTCGATAAAGTTTATAAGTATAATAAAGATCTTTTTTCCATAATGTGGAAATGGGAAATGTGATGAGATCATAAGATGCTCATGAACATGTTAGATAATAACAAAGAAAGGAATAATGTTATGTAAACATACTTATAAATTCCTATGATGAGGGAAAGGAACTTAGGATGAGAAAAGAGTAAATGAATCATGAATAGCTGAAAAAAAAAATTCAGGAGATAACAAGAGGGATATGATTCCTTGATTTCTTTCCTTTTAGGGACATGGAAATCAAGTGGATCTTAGGACACTTGATTTGCATAATTTAAAAAGTGTTTATGAATACTTAGTTAAGTATTAGTATGTTTTGGACTTTGGTCCCAAGAAAAGAATATGTGTAACAAGTAATGTCCCAAGATGAATGGAAGATAAATATGTGATGTCTTTTCAACACATGTGATAGATACCAAGGTAAGAGATTCTGGTATCTAAAAATATCAAATGGTTTATTTTGGCTACCTGGAATGGTCAACCATGAAATCAGATTAATCACCTAAAATAGTATGGACATCACATGTTAGGGGTTTATGCTTTGCATAAACATAACAATTAAAGACATCTTTAAAATAAATTCTTAGTTGACAAGTAACTTCTCCTTATGATAATAGAATGTACAACTAATAAGATAGTTAGTACAAGTAATAAGAGAATCTAGTATTGTGTCACCAGGTGAGATGGCATAATCAAATGAAAAGACTTATAGTTCCAAATGGGTGATTGAACATAACTGTAATCTTGAAAGTGAAATGTTGAATTAAATAAGGAGTATGGGAGACTCCTCAGTAACAAGAATCTATTACATGAAATGGTAAAATAAGGAAAAGTGTCACCTGGCACACTATTAACTCCACAGTCAATGATAAAAAGGACAGTGGAGTATGTATTCCATGTGAACCATTCTATGATAAACTTGTAAGGAATAACTTTGTGTTGATCAAAGATTTATGGTGTCTCCATAACAAAGAAATGTTATGTGGAAACTAGATAGTATGATGGATGAATAGTATTTATCTTCCTTTATCTGGGATTTCGGGGACGAAATCCTTGTTAGGGGTTTATAATTTGTAACATCCCTGACCTGGGTTATGCCTTAACTCTGGGAGTTTTGCTTAAGAAAGTTAATTAGATATTTAATTTTATCTTGTGAAAAGTATTTAAGGCCCAAGAGAAACCAATGTTTCAATTTTGGTCCTATTTTAATAATGTTGAAGCAATGTTGCTTATTTTGGACTAAAGTGCAATTTACCCAATTTTAAGGGTTAACTTGCAAATGTTACTTGATAAATGTTCCTCAAGTAGTTTGGAATCATGAGAATGAAAATGATGCAAAGGTATGGCTTAAGAAAGCCTGAGTACCAAGAAAGAGCGGATAAAGCAATGCTTATGCATTAAAACCTAGTTCTGGCATAATATGCAATTTACCCAAAACCTAGGGTTCAATATGCAAATTATCACTTCAATAAGGTCCCTAATATTTCTTGGCATTATTTAAAGAAAAGAAATTGAGAGGGGCGCCTCATTTGAATTACTTTGGAGGAGAGAGAATCTTGATATTAAAATAATCAAGATTTAAGCATAATTGAAACCCTAATTCAATTTAATGCAAAAATAATTATATTAATTGGATTACCCTTCAACAAAAATTGTGTTGTTTTAAAATCAACAAGTTTGGACGTCCTTGTGCCTTGAAAAGGCAATGGAAATATCTATGTGAGTGGAAAACCCACTCACATTAAGAAAAGAAAAAGAAATATCCACTCACTTATGGGATATTAGTTTAATATGATTAAGGTGCTTAATTTCTTTTCTTTTAATTCAAGGATAATGTAAGGGAATTTGGATATAAGGAATATAACTTTGCATGCACGGAATTGAGGAGGAAGAGGAGGCACCAATTTTGGAATTAAAAGATTTTTATAAGGCATCTTCTCTTTCAATGATTTTCTCATAAAAACACCCTTTACAACTCAAATCAAAGGATTTTTTGAATCCACTTCTTCTCTTTGCTTGCAAAACAACCAAGGGAGCTTTGGGGGATCATGGGGACGACCCCCAACCTTTTGGTAAGCTTCTTGACCTTCATTCACCTTGATTTCATGGTGGAAATCACAAATCAATGCATGATTTCTTCTTATCTCCATCCCATCTTCAATTCTAACCATTCCTTTTCACTCAAAGCTTGAGGACTAGTCTTGGGATAGTGAAATGAGTTGCATCCACCATTGTTGACGTGAGCTTGGAGCTTTGAAGCTCAATTGGAGGTGGGTTTTATAACTTGAACCCTTACTATTGTTATTGCATTCAATTCCTTATAAATTGTTGATCATTTGTTCTTCTTGAAATTCACTTGATCAAATCAATAGAACCACCATGAAAATTACAGAAAAATATGAAGGATCATAGCTTGATCATTATGACATCATCCTAAGCACACACCTCCAAAATATCCTAAGAAAATGGTTTTAGGACTTTGGTCCAAACGGTTTCACCAAACTGTTTGGAGACCAAACGTGTTGCAAACCGTTTGGAGGTTTGGATTCCAAACCGTTTAGATGATTTGACCGTTTGTATGGGTTGACCGTTTGAGTTCAGGACCCTAGTACATGTTAGATAATGATCTAATGGCTCCAATTCATTAAATCAATATATGAACAATCCTCCAATTAGAAACCCTAATCGGGTTAAGTGCTGAAATTTCAATTGATTGATTTAATATCTTGGGTTGATTAACCCAAACGGTCTCAAGACAATTTGGAGATCACCCACACGGTCTCAAGACCATTTGGAGGTCAACCAAGACCGTTTGTAGGTCTAGGGTTGAGTATGGTTGAGTATTTTAAGACCCAAAGATATCAAATTGAAATGCAATCAATAGCTAAATTGATGATCAATCCAATGATGCAAACCCTAATTATTTTTCAAATATTTTAATGATGGATGGGGAAAATGGTCTCAAGACCATTTAGAGGTCAACCAAGACCGTTTGGAGGTCATCCAAATGACCTCAAGACCGTTTGAGGTCAGGTCGTATCATAACTTGATGATGATTCATTAACTTCAATTGAATTAGTTCCACAATGTTAACAATTGATGGATCCTCGATTTCAAAACCCTAGTTGATGGTGTCTTGATTATAAATCCTAGTTAAATTGAGTTCAAAACCCTATTTGATGGTCCAATTGAAGTATAATTCAATAGTTTAATTGATGAAGGATTCAAGGATCCAATTGATAATCGGTTCATTGCTTGAAACCTTGAATTGGTTAAGTATGGAAAGACATTTTTGGTCCATTTGGTTTTGAGAGGGTTTGGGCCAAATGGTCTTAAGACCGTTTGAGTCCAAATGGTCTCCATACCGTTTGGGTCCAAACGGTCTCAAGATCGTTTCTGTCCAAACGATCCCAAACCGTTTGGAGACCCAAGTCCATTCGGTTTCAATGCACTTCTTGCTTAAACGGTTTCAAGGACAAATTTTTCAAATGGTTTCAAACTATTTAGAGATCAAAGGGTCAAGATCGTTTGGTGACTAAATGTGATCAAATCAATTGATAACTTAATATAATGAAGGATCAATTGACACTATAATTGTTACTAATGTATAGTAGAGATAATTGCAAGGGTTGTACCTTTAAGGTACTAAATGATTAGTAACCCTAGATGAGTTATTCCTTGAAGCTTAAATAAGCAAAATCTCAATATAATATGTCAACTCTAATTGAATGTAATTAATTGAAGGGTTGGTTGACGTAATATAACCAAGTTTGATCTAGTCAACATTCTAGTGAGGATGAAAGAGAGAAGAATTCATACATGTATAATAATCATGTAAAGGTCAAGCATTAACACCTTCAACATGAATAATTAAGTTATTAGGGTATGATCCTTAATAAAGAGATTATGAAAACCTAATTGAAAAGGTTGATGAGCCCTAACCTTAATTTAGGGCAATATCAGATGTAACCAAAATCTAGGGTAATGGTGTGACTCTAAACTATGATGATAATATGGGAAATCCAAATTTAGGATAACTTCATGAAAACCATAATTTGAGATGATACTTCATGAAACCCTAATTGAGGGTGATTCCATGAGAAACCCTAATTGAGGCTGATTCTATGAGAAACCCTAATTGAGGTTGATTCCATGAGAAACCCTAATTGAGGGTGATTCCATGAGAAACACTAATTGAGGGTGATGCCATGAGAAACCCTAGTTGAGATGAATAGTAAACCCTAATTATGGGTAATGTGATGTGAAAGTCTAATGAAGGGTGATGTTATAAGCAATCCTAACCCTAATGAAGTATGATAGTGTGTGAAACCCTAAACCCTAATAACAAGTGATGGTATGGGAGACCTAAACCTAATAATGGAATAGTGATTAGTATATTGATAAGGGAAGTACCTAAAGTGATTGATTATAGGTAACCTTATAGCTAGTAATGTTTTAGCTTGAGATTAGTCTATATCATTAAAGATAGTTGAACGAATTCAAATGGGTGACCTATGCACTACATGATAAAGGTGATAGGTTAGTGGTTAAAGTATTAAGAGGTAAATACCTTAATACAAGGTCAGTTGATTAACTTAAGTAAGTTGGAAGTGATGAGAAAAGTGATACATCAAGAAATGATAGATATCACATCTAGCATTTCAGGGTTGATATACCTTGATGCACCTCAAATCTAATATATTTGGATAGGAAACACAAAAAGTGTGTGTTATGTAAATTGTTACAATGAAGATTTAATGAATTCAATACACTTTGATAAATGTTGACTAACATACTATGAGAAAGGGGTTAAGCCAAGATAATGAGTATGATATAAACATACCATGGTAAGGTTGAGAGATGAACTCATACCTTGAATTGATAATCATTAATGATATATGATAAGCGTAATGATCATGAGTAAATACTTATGATATTATTGAATGCTCCTAGAGGAATGGAACAATAAATTAGGGTTGGACAGATAATATAAACATGAAACCCTAATTAATGTGAAATGGCAAATCCTAACCCTAAATTGGGTAATGGAATGGAAAGTCCTATTTGATAGTAAACCCTAATCCTGATAAAGGAATGGTGGTGTTACTATTGTATCATATGATGTGATAAGTGATTTTTATAGTCATTATCATGTGTATCAACCATACAGGCATCAAGATATGATAAGCATAGCCAAATATGAGCTATGATGATTATTTGAAATAGATGTTGATTGGCCATATGAGCCATATGAATAAGTTGTTGCCTAGTGGAAAGTGAGAAGACACTTTATGGCCTTGTGAGTCATGTGAGATGCTTGTATAACAAGTATCATGTATACCTCGGTCTGAGGACCTAGAGGTAATAGTTACCTAATAGTTGGTAACAATGATTAGTGATGAACTAAGGGTATGAATACCCAGCTTTGATAAGTATGATAATGATGTTGTTGAGAGATGTGAACTTTCAAGAAATGAAATGAGGGACTGAGATCCCAATGTCTTATAAAGACTAAGAAGTAATTGATAATAATAGAACATGTTTCTTTGTAGCAATTGTCATAATAATTCCTGTTTGAGAACTCGACTGATGCTAAAAGAATATATGAATGTACTTAATTAATCAAGTAAAATCATATCATGTAGAGACCTGACCATAGATCCATCAGTGTCAGTATTTACTGATGGTGAAACGGGTTGCTCCGTGGCAAAACCCAGAATGCATATTTCTGAATATGTGGGGGTTGATGGGCGAACATATCCTTACGTCCAAATGGGAGAATTTATGGAAGGTAAACATTAAACCTCTCAATCCTTCATTATTTGTACCGGGATGGATGTATCATGAATCTCCCGATGATTGGGATAGACGCAGTACATATCTCCCAATAATATTAATGCTGAATCGATGGAGATAAACATGAAATCTCTCGATTGCGAAGAGAGTACAGCTGCCACTGTAACTCTACAGTAAAGTTGCCAGTATACCCTGGAAAGCTATCTAGCAGAGACACAAGGTGTCCTGCATGTGGTCTCGCACTAACCGAGATGTGGGAGGTCTTGGAAGTTGTCTCTTCCATTGACCTTATATGGTATTGATTTCGACTTCGCAGTGGTCGGTTGGAGTATGAGCGGTATACCTCATCTCCTCAGGGCATAAGTGTGATTGTAAAATGTAATTAGTTGTATAGCATGTTTGCTTAATGATTGAATATGGAAATTCATTGGTTGATGTTACATTTCTTTTATGCATCTCTAATTGATAGATGTTATTTATATCTATTTATATTCATTGCAAGTAGGCAGATGAATTATGATCCTACCATGGGTAGATGCAATGTTCTCCTTAGAAAAGGATATTACTTCCCTCTGTTCATACAGTGATTTATCTGTTGTTAAATATATATAAAATCCTTCTACTCAATTTTATTCTAATAAAGTACAATAATAATGTTTTGGCGGAGAGTTATATCTCTCACTGGGGCAATTTACAAATTGTCTCACCCCCGTGGGATCCAACTTTTTAGGTGGACACGGACAAGGAAACAGAATTTCCACAGTAGAGAAAGGACAGCATCAGTAGGGACGGCAGTGAGATCCCAAAGCAATGAGGTGGAACCTGAGTTAATCTCAAACCAACCTATGTGTGTAAGAAAGTGTTTATGTAAAATAAGCATGGCGTTTGAAAGAAATTAAGGCAGATGATCCATGTTTAATGAAGAAAATGTGGAATATGATGATTTACTTGTTGATAAGTCGTTGAAAAACATAATAAAATAAGAGAACATACCCAAGTGTGATAAATAGTCATCAAGGAAGGAGTAATGAGAGATGTTAATCATGATGATTCCTATGATAATGGCAAGGAACCCGAAATGAAAAAGGTAAAATGATACATAAGAAGTTGTAACAAGCATAATGAAATAGAATTGGTTACCTTTTTGCTAGTGACCCTTGAAAAATACTTCTATGGTATGGGAAGTGTGTTTCCCTTTGTGCCTTTCATTTCTAGGGCACAACTTTCAAGTGCACCATTGCCACTTGATACATGTGGATTCGCTGCAAACATGAAGGTGGATACTTATTATAGCATAAGGTTTCTTGGACTATGGTTCCAAGATCATAAAGTTTGTGATGAGTTTTATTTTGAGACTTCCAATAATTAGGAAGACTCCTCTTATGTCTTGAGATTTGTTATGTTGGTAAAAGTAGATGAGATAAAGATGTGAGTTCCTTATAGCACATGAGGTAGATACCAAGGAAATGAATCCTAGTATCCAAGATGTGTCAATAGTATGGGAAGTATGTCAAGGTTTGAGATGTTTATTAAATGAACATTCCAAGTATTTCTCTCCCTCAGAGAGAGAGTGTAACACCCTCCCTAAGTACACACATATAAATAGAGGATGCAACACCGAGTTATCCATAACTCGTGTACTCAAAGGGGCATTACATAAAACTGACATACATAACAACATTATAACCAATCACACAAACTGAAATATTAAAACATTCTCATTATTATTCTTACAAAAGGAACACAATTGCTATTACATGGAAAACTTATATTGTATCTTGAGACAAAGTCTCTATTCTAAAGTTCTAAACATTGAAACATATAGCTAAGTCTATAAACCTAAGGATCATCTTATAGTTGGCACCCCACCAGATCTCACACGACTCTGTCCTTGTGCTCTAAATCTCTGAGATCTACTCTGCTCTTGCTATCATCTATGGAAATCTCATCCCCAACCATGCATTGGAAAAATGATTGTTAGCATAAGTGGCATGAGTATTCTAATATACATATTACTGAATAGATAAAATGCTACAAAATATCTTTGAACACTATAACAATGAATCTAGCATTAAACTTTGCATAAGATCTAAAACATAAATATATCTTCTTTCTTTAGCTTATCTCTTACATCTTTACTTTATCTTGTCTTTCTCTGGAGACCTGTACTCTGGTACCTAGGTCTCATGACCTTCACTAAGGTGCCTGGGTCACATAATTTGCACTCTGGGCCTAGGTTATGTCTCTGAATTGGCATGCACTCTGGTGCTAGGCCACATGACTGGCACAAAGGGCCTGAGTCATGTCTCTCTTATCTTATTCTCTTTCATTATAAAAAAGATTATGCACATTCTATGAAGTAAGGCATCTTTTATTTGTGACTTTTATATGATTGTGGCCACCATTATACAATAAGTCCTCCTCTGTGACATTGAAGTGTCCTCTATGGTGCAACGCACCCTCTATTGGCACAATGTGCCCTCTGTTGACACTGAAGTGTCCTCTATGGTGCAACGCACCCTCTGTTGGCACAACGTGCCCTCTGTTGACACTGAAGTGTCCTCTATGGTGCAACACACCCTCTATTGGCATTACATGCCCTCTGTGACACCCGTAGTGTCTGGCGCAACGCACCCTCTGAATCGTCCCGAGACTCTCTGGTGAGGACTTATTATATAATGTGTTATGTGAAGGTTATGAATTAATTATCTTAAGTCTATCTTTACTAAACTCTGAATCTGAAATTATCTGAAACTGAGTACTAAACATGTACTTAGTTTTGAATCTGGAATCTGGATATGAATCTTTGCTCTTAAATTCTGAACTGAATCTATTACTCAATTTGAATATGTGACGTCTCCGGATTTTCTAAAACTTAATCTGATGTGCGACGTCCAAATTGAAACCCTCACCTCAGCGAGAATCCCAATTTAAACATCCCACACTAGGCTAAGAAGAAGAAAATCAAAGGGAGTCAAAAGGAAACAATTAGTAGCACATGTACATGAACAATAATAAAACCATACACATATGTTCACCATTCAACATATAATTACAACATGAATTTTTACAACATTTGATATTACATATTGAACAACAAACTATACTTGTACATGTACTACAACTAAACTATAGGATCTTAAGACAACAGGTCCACCTGTACATCATCTCGCCACACAACTCTCAACTATCTTGGATCTTTAAGAGCATAACCACAACCTAAACAAAAGATTACATGTGGTACACATCAGCACAATATTCAAGAATATTGTACTGAGTACGCCTATGTGTCTTTTATATACCTCTCATCATATCTTGGCAATAAGATAAAACTAATATACTTGGCAGTAATAGAAGAATATAAGAAAAACATATACTTGCACAAAGATATTCATTAGCAAAAGAGAACACATATTTTAAGCACATTTTCCATTATATATCCATGCATTTGCCACCTGAGGGAATAATGCATCATCTCTACTACCAAAGAGAATGAGATGCATGGCCTTATGATCTACTACCAAAGAGTTAGATCATTGTACAATGTGATCTGCTACCAAAGAGAATGATCACTTTCCAGCACTATGCTACCAAAGAGAATTAGTGCTTTCATATAATGGAACAAATATATTATGTTTGATGTGTTCATAGCAATAAGTATGGAGAATCATGCAACATATCATACAAGAACAATCATTTCATCCAATATCATATGCCAAGTATTTTACTACACATATAACACAAGCATATTGTATAATAATCCAAGTAAGAGGTAATGGCGTACCTTCCAAAGAGATATTCCTAATCATCACATATTCCTCAGGTCAACTATATCCTTGGTCAAATCCTGATCAAGACAAGATCACATACGATCATCAGGTTCTTATCATCTTACATCTCATCTTATCCCTAAACGTGTTCATTAGAGCTTCTCTTAGTTCATTAGGATATGTGTATCATTACTTGTATTCATATCTTATGATTATCTCACTGATGTCATTTTCCAGATTACATATCATTATCAAAGTTCATCATCTGAACATTAGGTTCCATATCCTTTTTGTGCACATATTAACCCTAGGTTACATCATTAGCCTAGATTAGGGTTTTATGACATGTATTAAGATTCATCTTCATATAACATGGGTTCTATTCATCATTATGATCTCATAATTAAAACCGAGGTTCCATATACTGGTATGAGCTTACTCTGTGGATTTCATCATTTATTGAGCATGTATGCATTCATTACATTTTAATTAAGGTTATTAGCACTAGTTAGCCATATTCAGCAAATTACATAATTTCGTGCATCAACATGATCATCACTGACATTAGGTGCACTATACACATTATTATGGAGTTACTGACAATTTCCAATAATTTTATATCATCCTTTGATATTTATTATCCATTAAACACGAATTACACATCTTACATGATATTTCTAATATTTAATCATCAAAAGCATGATATTATTGTTCTATGTTGTTTTACGCATTTTTCTAAGAATATTGATACCTTGTTCATAATTTTCTGATAATCGAGCTATATAATGTGAATTATGCAAGATCTGAGTATTTCTAGGAATTATACCTTTTTGGGCCAATCGCTAGCTGCCACGTGTCCACTAAGGTCACGGCTCAAGGCTCCTGGACCCATGTTGAGCTGCAGATCATGGGATCCGGTTCAGCGGCTAGCTCTTAGGTTGACTACATCGGCCGGTTTGCTGGTGGTTTGTCCCTGAACCAAGCTGGGCTTCTTCTTTCTCGTGACTCACCCTTCACGTGAGTGTGAGCCTACCGCCACCGTGAGGGCTCTGCTCCAGTAAGCCATCATTCTCTTCTAGGTTCTCGAGACATGGCCGCCGCCTGCCTGGGCTCTACGGTTCAGATCCTAAGGGTGCCGTCGCAAGGGAGGATACTAACAAGCAAGCAACCACCCTGGGTTGTGTGAGAGCGCTGTCGTCGGGCTTGGGAGTAGCAGCAGGCGTCGTCTCCACCTCTCACATCATGTGATCCGGTCCACCAGTTCTTCAGCTCATGAGAGCCGCTGCTTGTTCTCCTCTCCCGATCCATCAGCACCGCCACTGCTGACTTTCTCGATGACCTACCCAAGGTGCCTCTGCACCTCAGCATGGAACTCGTTGAGTCGGAAGCTACAAATCTGGTCTCTTTCTCCTTTCTCCTGAACATTGAGACGTTGTGGTCTCTGTTGCACAACACCTCCATGTCCTAATACTTCAGCTAGATGAAGCAGCGGCGCCATGTCTTCTCCTGATGGACCTGTCAGTTCATGACAAGACTGGCGGGACTTCGGAGCCGTTTAAGGATTGGTCTTGTGGCCACCCGCGTCTCCCGTTCTCACGAGCGCCTCTCTACCCGAAGCTCCGATCTTCCGAAGATGGTTGCACCACCAACGTCGATGGCTCTTTGGTGTGAGATCGGTGTCGTTCTTCTCACGTTCAACTCTGAACCCTTCACCGGTAAAGCTGAAGATCCCTAGCTACATTTGGCATCATGGAGGGTCTACTCCGCACAACCTGTCTCCACTCACCGTTGCCTAAACATAGGCGAGCGACTAGCCTCCCTTTCACTCCCCTCTCATTCTCTCTTGTTTTCTAACTTTCAGTGGTGGGTAGAGAAATAAAAAGACCGAGAGTCTCACTCTAGGTCTATCTGCCCCGAAGCTAGGGGATTCCTGCTCCTTTGAACGTGATGGAACCACCCCTCACGAGGCCACGACCTACTACACGTCTATCCCCACATTTGATGATCGTCGTGGACTGGTCTTGCGAGAGTTGTACTGCCTCCCAAATCATTTGTTTGAAATACCAAACCCGGGATAGAAATCCAAGGATGCACATCCAAAGGGATGGAAAAAAGGATTTATCCTTATTATAAACTTAGGCTACAAATCAAATACTTTGGTCGAAAACTCAAGTTTATGACCAATTAGTTAAATTCCTCAAATAGGCATAAACTTAGTAATCTTAATCGTTATATAAACCTCGATCAACACTCCAACATTACTAATACACTTGGGATTCTCAAAAAAACTCAACATGCATGATATCACTTGTGCAATTGGACATTTTAGGATTACAAAAGTCCACTCCATCACAGAATATGTATCTCAAATTACAACATAATAGAGTTTGGATCTATATCCCTTAGCATGTATCTTAATTCAATATCTGCCTACTCAGGCACTAAGTAATTTAAGTTTGAATCTAAATCTGGTATTCTCATTACTTTGGTAAACTTTATTCTAAAACTTTGATTTGGTAAACTGACTCCATTTATACCAATTATGTGATAAATGAGTCTAATATCTTAGGAGAAAGGATCCGAAATGAATATAGAAATGATAAGTATACCAAGTAGTTTAAGTCAAGTTTATGAAAGTATCTCAAGTACAACATATCTAAAAATATGAATTCAGACAAGATGGTTCACTTATTCTTATTAAATATGATGTAACCCTAAACCTTAATGTTTGCATATGAACTTATATATTAAACCTTGAATATCAAAATAGAAATCTTATAAACTATTGTCTTGCAACTTAATCATAACTTAATGCATCAACATCTTATAATATTATTCTAAACTCATTTTACAATTTATTCTGATCCCAATAGTACCTCTATTTTGAAAACTGGATCATATCTTAATATTTTCAAAACTTGTGTTCTCACCTTCTACTTGACTTATATATGTTACTCATCTTATAAAATCTGACTAACTACTTAGTTCTTGGATCTCTATATATAAGAAAACATGATTATAATTGAAATCTTAATACTTGGCTATATCCTGACAACATACTTGAACTTAAAATCTCGATACAAAGTTATGTCAAATTATTAACTAACTATGACTATATTACTTGCTTATCTTATATTGAAATCTCATTCAATAATTTAAATCATTTCTAATGAATTGTGTCGGAACATGATTCGTTATTTTACTCATGGACATGGCCCATGAATCACAAACATTGTGGGCAACATATCTCTATTTGGGATTTTGGACATAAGAATTTATATAATCATAGAACCATGAGGAAAATCTTATTGACATAGCTTAGCATTAAAACCTTCCAACATTGAACCATCAAAATCATGAAAGTCTTATTTAATGTACTTGTAAACATAGTGACTAAAAATATGAATACTCATTGGAATGAACCACTTACCTCTCTTGAAGGAACCTAGTTGCTCTTCATAGACTGAGAAGTCCCTAATCATGTTCTCAGGTTGATGAAACCTAATTACCCAGTTCAGTTAATGATCATTCATTAAATTATTTTAGTCACCTTGGTTTCTAGAGTTTTAGGGTTCTTATCTAAATTGAGGATCTTAGGAGTCAAACCAGACTCTAAAACTTGGACCATGAGCTAGATCTCAAAAAGTAGATCAAAATTCATATATAATATGACCCCATAGGATGAACAAATTAATTACTATGATTTATAAATCATATAGCCTTATTTGAATAAGTCAAATAATTATTCACATGTGGAGCTAATTGGATCGTGGACAGGATCTAGCTTGGGCTGAATCCGCTTGACCCACGCCCCCTTTCTCTAGCGCTCACGGACAAGGGTTGAGCCTCCTCTGTTTCCTCTATTTTACAGAAGACTTTCGTGTTGCTACCCGGGCGGGAAGGGCAGGAGTTATCTGGCTATCTCGGACCACCAGAGGGTTCCTCCGAAATGCCTTCTCCAGCCGTTGCCGGCCCTAAGCCAACCTTCGTGAACCCTCCCCAAGATGTGGTATGGTGGTGTCCTCCTGGTGCCGCCACAAGCACCTACCTGGAGGCACAGTTGAAGGAAGCCGACACATGAACTCATGGCTTCCGACCCCGATCTGATACCAAGTTCCTCGCCAGCCACATTGTGTGGTTGCTATTGCAGATCGGCTAGGTCATCTCCATGGATAGAAGAGTGTGACCTCCATGGAAGGAAGGGGGATTCCGATCCTCCCTTCAACTAAAACACACAGGGACTGGACGCCCTAGTTCTACTACACGATCAATTTGAAGAGGATCTTTCCATATCTCTGAGATTCAAAGGACACAAATCTACATCTGGGGTAGCGCCATGTGATATGCAAGGAAGCCAACACCTTGGTTGTTGGTCAAGGTGGCTCTTTCTCCTCTGGGAAACTCACAAGACCAAAATGGATGTTTCCCTTCTGGTGAGATATAGGGCTTGCGTGGGGGATTAAAAGGATCAAAAAAATTGTCTTGAGTCCAAAGGAAGTAATGTTCTCAAAATCTTTGTCGTTATCGTGAGGAATCCGGAGGGGATTGGGTGTCCAGAACTTGTTCTTAGTCTAGAGGATGCAGAAGGTAAGGGATGAGGGTTTGACCCTCAGATCATCATCTATCGCTATGAAAAGGTCCGCGTACAGTGAAAGTGCTTGACAACCAGGCTTTGGTCCTCTTAATCTAGGTCTAGATAAAATGACCATAATAATTGCATATGTTGGTCAAACTTCGTTAAAGGAATGTCCTTTCTTGGTAACATTAATTAAAAATGTGTGATTATTCAAACTTGATCAAAATTAAAGCATAGGCTTACCATTGCGTCGAAATAATTTCCATCATTTTATAATCTTGATTTGGGTCTTAAAAACCATTAAATAAGTGCATGTTATTTAAACTTTACTAATTTCTAATAAATCCCAAGATGATCTTTTATTTCTAAAATCTTACCATTAAGCATAACTTCTTATAATATGAGGATATTTTAAGTTTGAGATCAAGTATACTTCCATATTTTAAGATATCATCAAACCTACATACTTAATTATCCTCACTATTCTAATTTATTATCCAATGCATTTAGTTGTAAAATATATTTGATATTGATTCAATGTCTCAAATTACCATGTTGTATCTATTAGTCACATTATTGTCCATGTAAAAAGTTCATTCTTCTTTTTTTTTTTAAAGGGAGCTTTATATATTACTACTCAAGTCAAAATCTACATCCCTAACACACACGGGAGGAAAATCAGCCATCCATGCCCGTGAAGCAAACAAAGCATTACCCCATATAGCTACATTATGGGCCACCACATTACACTCCCTAAAGACATGGGAAAAGCTAGTGAACTCAAAAGACTCCCTGACTTTGCAGATCAGGTCTAAGAAGTTGTGATACGGTGAACACCCATGTTTAAAGCTGATGATGTCCACAACAACCACACTTGCATCTATTTCCACTTCCACCGCCAACATCTTCCATTCCAGGGCCTTCTTGAGTGCCATTAAGATCGCCAAAGCTTCAGCAACTTTGCTATTCTAACAGCCAAAAAAGTTCCACACCGCCACTCCCCTCAAGTTACCAAGATGATCTCTGAAGACTGCGCTGAGAGTAGTCCTGTTTCTCTCCATCGAGCAAGCAATATATGTATTCACCTTTATCTTGTCCACCGCAGGTTTGTGCCATCGCATCCTCCTTCTCTCGCTTATTGGAATGGCATGCTGTACCAACCGATCAACCTTCTCCCTAGACCAAGCAAGCAGGTTTGTATACAGAATAACAGGGGAGCTCTTGATTTTGTTGAAGATGAACTCATTCCTAGCTTTCCAACCTGTAGCACAAACAGTAATAATCTGGACCATCTTCACACTGTCAAAGGTCTTGAAAAGCCAAACCCAGGCGTCAGCCATGGAGCTTCTAGGGATTCTGTTAGGGACATCGCCCAACCTAATATGGTACCACAAGGTCTTCGTAGTGTCGCAGTCAAAGAGAATATGGAAAAGATCTTCAGACGGATGATCGCAGATAGTACAGGCTGCACTAGCATCCACCCTTCTTTTAACCAGCGCCGCCCCAGTAGCCATGTAATCTTTGCACACCCTCCACACAAACGCCCTATATTTAGGAGCCACCTTCGCCTGCCAAATAGCATTCCACAGGTCTTTCTCATTGTCCCCCTCATCCTCAGAGACTGGTTCACCTCTTCCCAACCAGTAGGTTGTTTTAACAGAGAACAAATCGTTAACTGAAGGATACCAATATAGCAAGTCTTTCTTCCTCACGCAAGGCGGAAGCCTGCTCAGCTCCATCAGGTAATCCACCTATAGCAGATCAATAATATAGTTCTCCTTCCACGCCATGAAGTCAATTATCTCCGCCACCAGCCAATCATCACTGTCCTCTATGTAATCCGATTTGGAGCACCACCCTTTTTTGTTAGGCAACCACGGATCACCCCAGAGCTTGACTGTGGACTCCTCACCGATCCTCCATCTCAGCCCCTCTTTCAACAGAGCTTTAGACCCCCAAAGGCTTCGCCAAGTAAAGCTAGGGTTGAAACCTCTGTACGCCTCCAGAAATTCACAATCTTTGTAGTACTTACTCCCCAGAACTTTAGCACACAAACTATCTTTGTGAGAGTGCAGCCTCCAAGCTTGCTCAGCTAGGATAGCTAAGTTGAAAGTCTTCAGCTCCCTGAAACCAAGACCCCCATCCCTCTTTGACTTGCAAAGTTTGTCCCAAGAAGCCCAATGTATTCTCCGTTTTTTATGTGTAGAGCCCCACTAAAAGTACGCTATCAAACGTGTTATCTCATCAAGGACGTTGGCCGGCAGCTGAAAAATTCCCATCATATAGGTTGGCAAAGCTTGAATGAAAGACTTGATTAACACCTCTTTTCCAGCCTGGCTTAGAAACTTTTCCTTCCATCCATTCAACTTGGCCCAAACTCTATCAATAATCGCTTTGAAGGTGATTTTCTTCGATCTACCCACAACCGTAGGAAGCCCCAAGTACTTCTCGTGTTTCATAACTTGTTGCATATTTAAGATTCTAAAAACCTCCTCCTTCTTTGCCTCCTCAACATTACCACTGAAGGACACCTCCGACTTTATCATGTTAATCTTCTTCCCTAAAGCCTTTTCATAGCAGCTAATGGAGTTAGCTATCGTCAAAGCTTCCTGCGGAGTGGCCCTACAGAATAGAATGCTATCGTCAGCAAAAAATAGGTGAGATATCAAAACCCCTTTAGCATTAGCCTTCGCCCCATGGATCAGCCCCTTCTCCTCTGCATTTCTAATAAGGTGCGAGAAAGAATCTGCACACAAAATGAAGATATAGGGTGAAATTGGGTCCCCTTGTCTAAGCCGCCTTTGTGGCTTGATATTACCCTTTCTTTTCCCATTGATAATGAAGGAGAGGGATGAACTTGAGAAACACTCAAAAACCTTTTTGCACCAAAGATGATTGAAACCCATGGCTCTCATCACGTCATAAACAAACTGCCACTCAATACGGTCATAAGCTTTGCTCATATCCAGTTTGACGGCCAAGTGACCTCTTCTCCCCATCTTCTTCCTCTTCATCGCATGGAATAGCTCAAAGGAAATCAAGGCATTATCTGTGATAAGTCTTCCCGGAATAAACGCACTTTGGTTCTCTGTCACAATCGAGTTGAGGAACGACTTTAATCTGTTGGCCATTAACTTTGATATGATCTTGTACATTGTGTTGCACAAGCTAATAGGCCTGTAATCATTCAAGCATTTAGGGTACCTGCATTTAGGAATAAGAACGATGTTAGTGAAATTTATTTCTTTTATCTCCTCCTTATTCCTCCACCAACTCTTCACGTACTCCACCACATCCCCCCCACATATATCCCAGAAAGTTTGGAAGAAACCCGCATGAAAACTATCTGGCCCCGGAGCCTTAGAGGGGTTCATATTAATCAACGCATCCCAAACTTCATTTCTATCTGGGTCCTTCATGAGCTTTCTATTGGATTCTTCATTAATAAGGTGGGGAATATGTTCTGTTGCCTCCTTATTTTTTGTGTTCCCTTGAGAAGAAAACAACTCTTCATAATAATCAAGAATCAACTTCTCAATCTCTTGACTACCCTCCACCCAATCCCCATTCTCCTTTTTTAGTTTATTAATCGTATTTCTCTGTCTTCTTTGGGAAGCCGACTTGTGAAAGAAAGTGGTATTTCTGTCCCCATCTTTGATGTAGCTCGTTCTAGATCTAATGTACCAGTACGTCTCATTGGTTTTATGAAGCATGGCAAGTTCTTCGTTTAGCTTTTTACAGAGCTCGAAAGATATAATATTCTGAGGTTGCTCTTGGGCCTTCAACAAATCTTTCTCCGCCCTTCTAATCTTCTTTCTAATATTACCAAATTTCTGGGCAGCCAAATCCTTCAGCTTCTTCTCGCAATTAGCAATCTTCTTATTTATGTGGATATCTATGTCCGTCCCCCACGCTTCTTCAATCACGCCCTTACACTCCGGGTCAGCCAACCAGAATTTTTCGCACCTGAACTCTTTACTTCCATAGACTGCCACCTTTTTTTCAGTGTTCAGAATAATTGGTGAGTGGTCGGATCCTAGCCTCGATAGCACCCTAACCCACGCGTGCAGGAAGGAACAGCTCCACAATGAGCTCCCTAACACCCTATCCAACCTCTCTTTAATGTTAGTCTTAAAAGATTTCCCTCTTTCCCACGTAAAGTGATCCCCTTCAGAACTAATCTCCACTAGATCACAATCTCTCACTGCCTCTTTAAATTCCTCCATATGCCTTCTAGATCCCTGTACACCCCCTTCTTTCTCATTGTAATTGAGAATCTCATTAAAATCCCCCAAAAACACCAGCGGGCCCTCGCAGTCCTCATTAACCTGCTTCATCAGTCTCCACGTCTTGTGTTTGCTCCCGGCATCCGCCCAACCATAGATACCCGCACAACGCCATCTAGGATGGGAACTGTGCTCCTCTATGTCGACCACAAAATGATGTTAGGAATACAAGATTGTTGTTACCGGGACATCTTTCCACCACATTCCAATCCCTCCCGCTCTTCCATCTCTCCTGATGTTAACACCGTTCTGGAAACCACACTTAATCCTTGTTTTCTCCATATCAGTATGAGTGATCAACGTCTCCATAAGGAAGATGAGATCAGGCCTATCCTCTCTGCATATCCTGCGGAGGTTATTTAACGTGTCAAGCTTGGCCAGGCCTTGACAGTTCCAGGCTACTATTTTCATGGTTCTTCGTGGCTCTGGTTTTCACCAGAAACCGCTACTTGAGAGCTTGCCTCCCAGATCATAGTTGTCCCTTCGTTCCTAGCAGCCTTGGTCTCCCTACCACCTTCTTCCCCTTCCTCTCTGTCCTTCTCAACAGAATTTCTTGTCTTCCTTTTAGTTTGACTTCCCCCATCGTGTTTTCCACCCTCCCCCTTCCTCACCACCCTTCAGTATGTTCCTTTTCTTCCCTGTATCATCTTCCCCTTTATTTTCATTTCGTCGAACACCATCCGTGTTCCCTTTCCTGCTATAATTTCTGAAGTGGTCCCTCCATGTGGCTTTTCATTAATACTCCCTTTCTCTGTGGTTGTAGTAATAACTTCCCTTGTCTCCTGTCCACCAGCTGTTCCTTCCTCCGTTGCCTTGGGTGCCAACCTCTCCTCTATCTCTGTTCTGTCCACTCTGGTTGTCTCCCTTGTGATTAATTTTTCAGTAGATTCCTCCGTTGCTTTGGGGCTCTCATCAACCAGCCTGGTCTTCCCTTTCTCCTTGTCCGTCGCAGCAGTTTCCCAGGTATTGTTGTCGTTCACTTTGTTTTTTCCTCCTTCAGTGTCACGGGCCTTAGCAGCATCTTTTTCTTTCCCCTTTTCCTGAAAAAAACTCCTTTGCAATTCTTCGTAGGTGCCCCCTTGCGCCAGCGGTGACTTTAGCTTGTGCGGTGACGCCCTTAGCCACTGTCCCCACCTCCCTTCCAGGTCAGTATTACCTAGCTCCTCTTCTTTACAGTCATGGGTTGAATGACCCAACCTGCCGCACCGAAAGCAGAAGATAGGTAGTCTTTCATATCTGATCGCCACCTCAACCAAATTTCCATCTATCAGCTTGATCTTCTGTACTTGCTTCAGGGGCTTTTCGATGTTTATGTTTATCCTCAGCCTTCTCGCCCTTGACCACTCTCCCCTTTCCTCCCCATCTATCTTAACCACAGATCCTAAGATGTTTCCTATCCTTTGTAGAGCTTCTTCATATCTATAGCCCATAGGGAGATTGTACAGCCTGACCCAGAATTCACTTTCTGTAAAGTAGATATTAGAAGGTTGTTCCCCTGCCTTTATCACCTTTAGCGCCAGAAGATATCCCTCGAAACACCAAGGGCTTCCTTTCTCCACCTTCTCTTTATCTTTCTTGCTCTCAAACTGAATGACTATGATCTTGTGCTCCACCTGCTCGAAAGACTTCACACTCTTTAGGCCCCACACCATTAGCATTGTCCTCCGCAGCGCCATGAAGTTGTAGTGTTTGTTCGTTAGTAGCTTCGCCGCCACTGTTGTGTCCTCCTCGATTCCAATTTTTGTTTCTCCGTCGGTAAAGTCCACACAATCGTCCACCTTTATGCTGATATCTTGACATCTTCTTAATACTTCGTCCTCCATTTGGCCCTAATCTCACTCCCGGAGATAGAAATAAACCTCTGCCATAAAAGGGAGGGGAGAAACCCTGCTTTCTAACCTATCACCAGAGCGAAAGACCTAGCTCGGGGGACATTCATTCATTCTTCTTTAAACATCATTAATGACCAACTTTTACACATTTAAGTCATTATGTGTGTATTAGTGAGTCATGTGACATATAGTACATCTTTTATGAACTCATTACATATTAAACAATACTTAGGTTTATTTGATCCCTTAATGGAATCTTATTAGAAAAAAAAACCACATTAAGCTTTTTAAATTAGCTAGAAAATTTGGGAAGTTACAATTCTACCCACCTTAAATAAATTTCATCCTCGAAATTTTTATGAGCTACCCACCTTAGGATGTGGCTTATTCTTTGTAACCAACTTTCTAACATTTCCTCAATAGCTCATTTGGATATTCATGGTGTGAAATTATCATCATACTTAGGATATGACCTTCTCATGGTTAAATATCCAAAATAGAGTTAACATGGGTACATAAACATAATGACCTCAAATTTTACCTCATAACATCATCATCTAACATGGAAAGGAGCATAGCTTGTTTCTCTCTAAAGGGAGCTAAATCAGGGTTTTGGTTACACTTTGGATCCAACTCACTTATTTATGTCAAAGTATCTACCCTTTGTATGCATGCTCGGTCTTACTATGGTATGATTAGGTTTAGGCGACTATATGTCTCAAACTTTTAATGTCAACACTTGTTTTATATGTCGCCTTTGGATACATGTCGGTCGGTCATATATTCAGAGGTGACATGTCAGATCACACTTTATCTTAACACTTCCTTGTGCACATGTCCCATACCACATGCACTTGAAAGGACAAGACAAGAATGGTTATGCACATAACATTCTCTCTGCAAAACCCCATAAGCATGTGTCCCATACCACAAGTATATGGAAAAAAGAGAGAGAATGTTATATACAACTATAGTGTTAACATAAAAGTTTAAAATATCTAGGCACGTAACCCTAATCCTTATTCAAACTTTTGTCTCCTATATAGACATCTACTTCAGCTCCTAATATCCATCACTTACTCCTTCTATACCTAGGGCTACTACTTATCTTTTTGAACATGTACTCTACCCTACTTAATTTCTTATAAGGTAATCTTAAGTAAGAACATGAGATTTCATCTGGTGGCCAACTATAATGTATCTGTGATACCATATTGTAACACCCTCCCTAAGTACACACATATAAATAGAGGATGCAACACCAAGTTATTCATAACTCATGTACTCAAAGGGGCATTACATAAAACTGGCATACATAACATTATAATCAATCACACAAACTAAAATATTAAAACATTCTCATGATTGTTATTACAAAAGGAACACAATTGCTATTACATGGAAAACTTATGTTGCATCTTGAGACAAATTCTCTATTCTAAAGTTCTAAACATTGAAACATATAGCTGAGTCTATAAACTTGAGGATCATCTTATAGTTGGCACCCCACCAGATCTCACCCTGCTTTTTCCTTGTACTCTAAATCTCTGAGATATACTCTACTCCTGCTATCATCTACGGACATCTCGTCCCCAGCCATGCATTGGAAAAATGATTGTTAGCGTAAGTGGCAAGAGTATTCTAATATACATACTAATGAATAGATAAAATGCTACAAAATATCTTTTAACACTGTAACAATGAATCTAGCATTAAACTTTGCATAAGATCTAAAACATAAATATATCTTCTTTCTTTAGCTTATCTCTTACCTATTTACTTTATCCTATCATTCTCTGGAGACCTGTACTCTGGTACCTAGGTCTCATGACCTGCACGAAGGTGCCTGGATCACATAACCTGCACTCTGGGCCTAGGTTATATCTCTGAATTGGCCTGCACTCTGGTGCTGGGTCACATGACTTGCACAAAGGGCCTGAGTCATGTCTCTCTTATCTTATTCTCTTTCTTTATAAAAAAGATTATGTACATTCTCTGAACTAATGCATCTTTTATTTATGACTTTTATCTGACTGTGGACACCATTATACAATAAGTCCTCCTCTGTGACACTGAAGTGTCCTCTATGGTGCAACACACCCTCTTCTGGCACAACGTGTTCTCTGTTGACACCGAAGTGACCTCTATGGTGCAACGCACCCTTTGTTGGCACAATGTGCCCTCTATTGACACTGAAGTGTCCTCTATGGTGCAACGCACCCTCTGTTTGCATAACATGCCCTCTGTGACACCCGTGTTGTCTGGCGCAACACACCCTCTAAATCGTCCTGGGACTCTCTGGTGAGGACTTATTATATAATGTGTTATGTGAAGGTTTTGAATTAATTATTTAAAGTCTATCTTTACTAAACTCTAAATCTGAAATTATCTGAAATTGAGTACTAAACATGTACTTAGTTTTGAATCTAAAATCTGAATCTGAATCTTTACTCTTAAATTCTGAATTGAATCTATTACTGAATTTCAATATGTATTTCAAATTACAACATAATAGAGTTTGGATCTATAACCCTTAGCATGTATCTTAATTCAATATCTTCCTACTCAGGCACTGAGTAATTTAAGTTTGAATCTAAATCTGGTATTCTCATTACTTTGGTAAACTTTATTCTAAAACTCTGATTTGGTAAACTTACTCCATATATACCAATTATGTGATAAATGAGTCTAATATCTTAGGAGAAATGATCTGAAATGAATATAGAAATACTAAGTATACCAAGTAGTTTAAGTCAAGTTTATGAAAGTATCTCAAGAACAACATATCTAAAAATATGAATTCAGACAAGATGGTTCACTTCTTCTTATTAAATATGATGTAACCCTAAACCTTAATGTTTGCATATGAACTTACATATTAAACATTGAATATCAAAATAGAAATCTTATAAACTATTGTCTTGCAACTTAATCATAGCTTAATGCATCAACATCATATAATATTATTCTAAACTCATTTTACAATTTATTATGATCCCAATAGTACCTCTATTCTGAAAATTGGATCATATCTTAATATGTTCAAAACTTGTAATCTCACCTTGTACTTTACTTAAATATGTTACTCATCTTATAAAATCTGACTAACTACTTAATTCTTGGATCTATATATAAGAAAACATGATTATAATTGAAATCTTAATACTTGGCTATATCTATGTATATGATAAATCCTGACAACATACCTGAACTTAAAATCTCGATACAAAGTTATCCCAAATTATTAACTAACTATGACTATATTACTTGCTTATCTTATATTGAAATCTCATTCAATAATTTAAATCATTTCTAAGGAATTGTGTCAGAACATGATTCGTTATTTTACTCATGGACATGGCCCATGAATTACAAACATTGTGGGAAACATATCTCTATTTGGGATTTTGGACATAAGAATTTATATAATCATAGAACCATGAGGAAAATCATATTCACATAGCTTAGCATTAAAATCTTCCAATATTGAACCACATAAATCATGAAAGTCTTATTTAATGTACTTGTAAACATGGTGACTTAAAATATGAATACTCATAGGCATGAACCACTTACCTCTCTTGAAGTAACCTAGTTGCTCTTCATAGACTGAGAAGTCCCTAATCACGTTCTCAGGTTGCTGAAACCTAATTACCCTGTTTAGTCAATGATCATTAATTAATGATTTTAGTCACCTTGATTTCTAGGATTTTAGGGTTCTTATCTAAAGCAAGGAGCTTAGGAGTCATATCAGACTCTTAAACGTAGACCATGACCTAGGTCTCGAAAAGTATATCAGAATTCATATATAATATGACCCCATAGGATGTACCAATTAATTACTATGATTTATACAACATATAGCCTTATTTGAATAAGTCAAATAATTATTCACCTGTGAAGCTAATTGGATCGTGGACAGGATCCCACTTGGGCTGAAACTTCTTGACCCGTGCCCCCTTTCTCTAGCGCTCACAGACGAGGGTTGTGCCTCCTCTGTTTCCTCTGTTTTATAGAGGACTTCCGTGTTGCTGCCTGGGCGGGGAGGCTAGGAGTTATTTGGCCATCTTAGACCACCAGAGGGTTCCTCTGAAGTGCCTTCTCCAGCCGTTGCTGACCCCAAGACGACCTATGTGAACCCTCCCCAGGATGTGGTATGGTGGTGTCCTCCCGGCGCCGCCACAAGCACCTACCTGGAGGTGCAGCTGAAGGAAGCCGACGCATGAACTCATGGCTTCCGACCCCGATCTGATACCAAGTTCCTTGCCAGCCACATTGTGTGGTTTCTATTGCAGATCGGCTGGGTCGTCTCCATGGATAGAAGAGTGTGACCTCCATGGACGGAAGGGGGATTCCGATCCACCCTTCAACTAAAAAACACAGGGACTGGACGCCCTAGTTCTACTACACGATCAATTTGAAGAGGATCTTTCCATATCTCTAAGATTCAAAGGACACAAATCTACATCTGGGGTAGCGCCATGTGATATGCAAGGAAGCCAACACCTTGGTTGTTGGTCAAGGTGGCGCTTTCTCCTCTGGGAAACTCACAAGACCAAAATGGATGTTTCCCTTCTGGTGAGATATAGGGCTTGCGTGGGGGATTAAAAGGATCAAAAAAATTGTCTTGAGTCCAAAGGAAGTAATGTTCTCAAAATCTTTGTCGTTATCGTGAGGAATCCGGAGGGGATTGGGTGTCCAGAACTTTTTCTTAGTCTAGCAAATGCGGAAGGTAAGGGATGAGGGTTTGACCCTCAGATCATCATCTATCACTACAAAAATGTCCGCGTACAGTGAAAGTGCTTGACAACCAGGCTTTGGTCCTCTTAATATAGGTCCAGATAAAATGACCATAATAATTGCATATGTTGGTCAAACTTCGTTAAAGGAATGCCCTTCCTTGGTAAAATTAATTAAAAATGTGTGATTATTCAAACTTGATCAAAATTAAAACATAGGCTTACCATTTCATCTAAATAATTTCCATCATTTTATAATCTTGATTTGGGTCTTAAAAACCATTAAATAAGTGCATGTTATTTAAACTTTACTAATTTCTAATAAATCCCAAGATGATCTTTTATTTCCAAAATCTTACCATTAAGCATAACTTCTTATACTATGAGGTTATTTTAAGTTTTATATCAAGTATACTTCCATATTTCAAGATATCATCAAACCTATACATACTTAATTATCCTCACTATTCTAATTTATTATCCAATGCATTTAGTTGTAAAACATATCTGATATTGATTTAATGTCTCAAATTACCATGTTGTATCTATTAGTCACATTATTGTCCATGTAAAACATTCATTCTTCTTTATACATCATTAATTACTTACTTTTACACATTTAAGTCATTATTTGTGTATTGGTGAGCCATGTGACATATAGTACATCTTTTATGAACTCATTACTTATTAAACAATACTTAGGTTTATTTGATCCCTTAATGGAATCTTATTAGAAGAAAAAAAAACCACATTAAGCTTTTTAAATTAGCTACAAAATTTGGTATGTTACAGAGAGAGTTGATGATGACCTTCTAAATGTTTTTTAAAAAAAGTGATTCTATAATGTTTTGTATGGTTCAGTGAAAGTTGTGCAAGACCACTATCAAGGATAGATGTTTTGTTGGTTAATAGGTATGTGATACTGTGTTCCTTTAAGATAAACCTATGATCAAATATCAATGCATAAGAGTTAGATTGGATGACATGATTCACATGACCATGATGAGTTTAGAGTTATGTCCTTTAGACTAACCAATGTACCAATAGAATTTATGAACAGGAGATACAGAGTGTTCAAGTAATGTCTTACAAGTTGTAGCAAGCTTTGAATGATGACATGCCAAAGTATTTCAAATATGGTCAAAAATATGATCAATATTTATTCAAAAACATTAGGGTTGCCGAAGCAGCAATAGCTATGAGACAAGTTGAACAAGAGTGAGATGGGGTTGATTAAGTGTCTTTATGGGATCATGATATGTCTTCTAAGTAGGTTGTGTAAATACTAGTAAGGTGAAGATAGTTTTGTTGTTTCACCCATAACAAGGTTGACTAGTAATGATGTTTCCTTGTATGGAATGAAATGTGCCAACATCAACATTTCTTTTGATGCTGAAAAAGAACTGACAAGTGTTCCAATGTTAGTGTATCTTAAAAAAAGGGATGGATAAATCATTTTTTTATGCTTCAAGGAATGCTATGGGACACATGCCATGATTGGTAAATAGCTAGAAAGTATGAATTTTGAGTAATTTTTTGATACAATAGATATAATTTTAGGATGATAGCTTGAATTTAAAGTTGAACATTACTACTAGAGTTGTATAGATGACACAACAAGTTTCTACATTCCATATTGAGAATGTCTTCTTAGAAGGGGGTTTCTATGCTGACCCAAGATGAGATATGTATGAATCATGTGACATCACCAATATATGCAAGTAACCAAGTGAAGGTAATAGGATGAGGTGCAAAGGAAGTAGCCATCTTTGTTTACCTTAGATTTTAGGGGCAAAATCCCTATTAAGGGTTTATAGTTGTAAGGCCCCTAAACTTTCTTAATGAGTTCAATAAGATTAATTATCATAATTTAATTCTTATAACCCTAATATAACATTTTCATATTCTTTGAAATCATAATACAAGCTTAAGTTTCAAATTTGGTCCAATTTGGACATTGTTTGAGCAAGTTATGCAATTTTATGCACATTTTGGACTTTTCTACAATTTACCCAATTGAGAGGTTTTCTTTTTGCAATTTGTCAGTTGCATTATGTTCCTTGGATATTCTCTCATCATTATTGAGCTTATTTATCCATGGGGAACCTATTTAATCCTTGGTTTGAAGGTGTTTTCTCCAAGGGTATTTTAGGGTTTACCCATTCATGGATGAGCTACCTTTAGTAGCTATCAACTAATGAAGTAATTGTTTTGCTTGGAAATTCAAGAAACGAGGGATAATCATGTCTATATGAATGTTGGGGGATCTCCTTGTGTGTGTGCTTGTATATTTTTAATGGTTTAAGGCTATGGACACTTGGAAAGATACTAGAACTTCAACTTTTTCTTTTTCTTTATCTTAAAGTTTCATATACTTATCCCCAAGCACCAAAACGAGCCATTTTCTCTCCACCAATTCCCCCCTTCTCCCAACCTCGTTATCCCTTTGTGCTTCTGCAAATTTTCCTATCCAAGGAATAAGAAAGTGGGGACCTTCTTGGAAAAAGGATCTAGGGTTGCAATTGACTTCCTTTTAGGGTTTAAAAAGCTTCCTACTAGTGATCTTGACCTAAAAGAGTACGAATCATCTTCTTTCCTCCATTTATTTGTTTTTACCCTTCTTCCTACCTTTCTCCAGGTCGGAACTTTACTATTCCATGGTAGAAATTTCTCTAAAGCTCTAAAACCCTACCTTTCTTTCTCCTTATGCTTAGGGTTTGCTCATTTGATGAAGAAAGGTGCTAGATGGACGAGTTCATAGCTTATGCTTGGATTTTCTACCCTACCTTCTAGAGTTTTCTTCTGTTTCGGATTTCATCTTCTCATTAGAGGCAAGTTTTATAATTTTCTCCACATTTATTGCTTACCAAAAGCTTGCTAGCCCATATTCTTGCTTGAAAATGATGATTCATGCACTAAAAAGCTATGCTTGACTTGAAATTCAATTTTTATAATGTGCTCTATTCTGATTTCAGTTCCAGATGAACCTGTGATCATGTGTACATTATTCCTAAGGTATAATATGAATTTCATCAGGTTGGTTTGACAACCTATGGTGCTAAGCACCTATCAACCAATGGTCAATTTTAGGGTTTAAAGTTGATTTCTTCTATAAACCCATGACCCAATGATGGTACCATTGCAAAAACCCTATGGTGTTGTCTTCATAACAACTGATGGTCAAGATAAAAGGTGCCATATGATGGTGAAAACCTATGGTCACCCCCTTAGGTAAGGTTTTGGATCAATTAGAAGTTTAATGATCAACCATTAAGTACCCTACTGATGTTATCAATCAATGATGACATTAGCTTAATATTTGATGCTGATTAATAAATATAGTGTTGATCTAACAACCTATGGTGATTTAATGGTCACTAATGATAGTGTATCAGGTCTCCAAAACCAATGGTGAGTTAATCATATATTTGTAGCATGCATCAATTAAGCCTTACACCAATGGTTTCTTGGATCACTTGATGCAATGGTCGGACCTATATTGTAATTGATGGTTTTAACATGTGAACTTGACCCAATGGTCAAGATCTAATGTTTATTCATCCAATAAAGTGGAATGATGTCTAATGTAAAGTGTTGGTCCTAATAATGTGATTTATATGGTTTCCTTTACATGATCAACTTAAGGATCTTACTTGTTGACAATGGATGGCTTGTTTTAAATGAACAGTCGATTGTGGGTTTTACCCTACTCTCAATGGAACTTTTTGTGTTGTTAATCAAGAGATTTCTGGGGTTAAATGGTGAGCACAAATCAAGGACTTCATAGGTGGTTTATCCAAGGTGTTTACTTATGTAAACAACTATGGACTTACCTTTTAAACATCCAATTGTTCTAGGTGACATGGGTTGAATGATGATGGAACAAATGCATGGTTACCCTTAATAAGGTAGTCCTAGCTATTCACTCATATGAATAGAAGGGATGATAATCATATTGTGTTAATATGTAACCCTAATGAGGTATAGCTTGTTATACCTAGATTTAATATAACTAAATGATGGTAATTGGGTATGAATAGTCTTTGAATGACTAATACACTCTTGGAGAGTACTCTGTTACTGTTGTTGAAACCCTAGTATGCTATAACTCGATGGTTACATCTTGATTTATGTGTGGATTCATACTTGATAATGGCATGGAATGTGATGGTGATGCTTCACCTTATGCATCCACGATCCAATGGGGATAATGTGAGTTAGGGTTTGGGTATAAGTGTTGATTAGTAACATTAATATAACTTATCTTGTTGAACCTAACTCTAATGCAAATAGATAAAGATGAGTATTAATGTTTAACATTCTTATATGATGGAATGATGGTGGAATAACATCCTTAATATGATCATAACCTTAATATATTTATTGGTGGTCATCATAGCTACATGGTTGATACTTTTTTATGTTAAACATGTGCATTATGAATTTGATGAGGTTTAATCATATCTAGATTCTTTGCATGTTGATGTAATACAGGAATGTTCTTAATGTTAATATAACCCTGCTATGATTTTTTATGAATATCTCCTAGCTCATTACCACAATATTGTGTTTATCTGATGTATTATATGTAAGTGATGTTGTTGAGCCTTATTATAAGGCATGCAAAGATAATGATGATCTTACAGGGAACAATATGATGGTCTTAATGACCTTTGGGCATGGTTGAGCCCTGAATAAGGTGTAATCCTCTTATGTTGATAAGGGTTGATACCCTATGATATTGTGAAAAGGATGTATATCTTGTGATAGTATGATGACTAGTGTGGTCTCATGAATGGCAAGTGAATAGTACTATGTGAGGATGAGATGAGAAATTATGTTTCACATCTTTTATATCTTTTAAAAGTTTTGATATTTATATTCTTTCTAGAAGTGAATTAGGGTTTTCATGTCCACTTGTTTGATGCAACCTTAATTCACCCAATTGGCATAACTAATCAAGTGCATCTCTAATCATGTAGTTCCATGTGCCATAGAACCATCTTTAGTGTCAGAACTTGCTATATGGTGAAATGAGTATTCCTAAGGGAAACTCAGAGCACATACTATTGATTATGTGGGGGTGGTAGGTTGAGGATATATCCTTGTCATCCACAATACAGATTGTGGAGGTTGGTTATGGTCATGCCTCATACATTTGATGTGATTGAGAACAGCTGCGGTCGTGTCTTAGTGATTATAACATGATGTGATTAGAGGACAACTGTGGTTCTACCTCAGTGATTGGGTTTGTATACCCTAGTTTCCAGTTTTGTGACCTATACCAAGGGCGGACTAGTGATTAGCAGCTTGACTATATGTTATTGTGGTGGCAGCTTTGACAGATATGTCACTGCCTTTTTACTCATACTAACCGAGGGGAAGAGATCTTAGGATATTGGCACTCCTAGATCTTTTACGGAACCAAATAGAACTTCGTAGGGGTCGGTTGGACTTTGAATGGTACAATTCAAATTCCCCAGGGCATAATAAAAGATGTAATACAGTCATGTAGCATATTTGTTTAGGGTTATACATGACGTTTCACATTGAATGATAACCCTTATTTGTTATCTTTACATAAAGATGATTCTTAGTGCAATTAAGAGATAGTAGATATACTAATGTTGTGGATATGCTTAATATTGTTGATGTGTACATACAGTAGCCATGTTTATGTTGATAACTATACTTCTACTTCTGATTATAATCATGATGGTGTATATCTCATGTTGTTAGTTAGTTTAGCATGCTAGACATACCTTTGTTACTAGAGATGTATATACTGCTAATCATGCTTATGCATGTAGTTTTTCTTATGTTGTTAGCTCTTTTTATGATGTTAATATGTCCGACCTATTAGACATCCTAATGTTGTTATCTATGCCTATGTGACTAGACTTATTCATAATGATAGAGATTCTATGTTACTAGACTAGCTCATGATGTTAGATATGCATATGCTACTGAATTGCTTATATTGTCAACAAGATAAAGGATGATAGTTCGGTTAATGATGATGGTTATTATCTGCTCCTTTATGTATTTTGTTAATCATCGATATTGTTGAGCTTATTTGTTATATCTAATTAAACTTCTTAACTGTTTAATTACTTAGAAATGTTGTAATCAATAGACGTTGTTGGAGGTTATACCTCTTGTTGGGACATGGGTCTCACCCTTGTGGTTCACCACATTTTTTTAGGTAATCAAAAGTGATGAAAACAAACATGTGGCAGCAAAGAGGATCTATAGTAATGAAACTTTGATTAGATGTCTAGTGTATCCTAGATTCCTCCATGTACTCTCAGGTCTGGATAGGAAAAGTTTGTATATGGTGTTTCAAACGGATCAGACTTTTGTTAGCATATTAGTGCTTGTTTGTGTGGCATATATGAATATTCTTCTCCTGTGTATATATGTTGTGGCTGAGGTGATAGAACAATTTGTATCAAATTATTGGCATAGTATGGATATAAGAAAGATGTTGGGCTCTTATGCAAATGTTTCTGAGCTGGTGTTGGCGATGAAATCGATTTTAATTTACCCATATTTTTGAGTATGTGGTTAATTAGTGATTGATTGTGTTTTATGTTTTGAGTAATCTCGTTTAGTGTAATGGGTTCTCTCAGTTACTATGTGACAGGTCTATGTTTCAAGTGTGGTCCAGTTTGGACACTAGTTGAGCTAGTTTTGCATATATGTGCTTGTTTTGAGCCTGTTAGAAAATTACCCACTTCTAGGATTTTTCTTGCAATTTGTCACATTCTTGGTTCCTCATATGTTTTCACATCATGTTGTATAAGGTTGTTCTTTGACATGGCTTAACACACCTTTGTTTTAGTGGTGACACCTCATATATAAGTTTAGGGTTTGCATGAATTCCCTAAGTTGATGTTTGACCTTGAGTGATGAGTCATGCAGGGTTACAGATTGATAAGTTTTATGTGGTTCTTGGTTTTGGCAGTCGATGATATTTTCATTAATCTAACTTGGTTTGGTGGTCGATGAGATTTGGTATCTCTCTTTGATCGCCAACTTTTCCATGTGTTGAGGGTCGATGAGTTTCTCTGCAATCAATTGCTTTCTGATCCAAGTTCTCATCGGTTGCTATGTTTTCCTAGACAAGTGTGGTCGATGAGTTTTCTTGTTTTTAAGCCCTCATTTCATGTGTGTTTGGTTCTTTCATGGGCGATATCTCTTGGACCCATGGCATGTTTAGCATGACACCTAACCCTCTTTCTCTCTCTCTAACCCTATGCTACATATAGCCCTCTCTTTGCATGCACCTTACCTCTTTACACACCTAGTTTCCTCTCTCTTCTTCCTTAGTTTCTCTTGGAGATTGTCCCCTTGGTGCTTGGTGGAGAGGAAGGTGCCAAATAAGGAGAAGAAGATCGATCTTTCTTGAATGTTGACCTAGGTTTCGGATCCACCCATCTTGTTATTGTTTGTTGTTATCTTGTTCTTCTTCTTAGTCTTGGAAAGTGAGATCCTCCTCTTTTATCTATGTTTTCCTTATTGATCTCCTCTTCTCTTTCTCTTCTTGGGAAAACCCATGGTGTTCCATGGTAGTGATTGAGTTAGAGCTTGAATAATATCCCCCACCTTGCATTTATACCTAGGGTTTTCTCTCTTTCTTACTCCCTCAATGTAGGGTTTGTTTCTTTCTTGGAGTTGGAGCAAGCTTGGTAATGAGGAGTGCTCAATCTAAGGTTTCTTTCCTATTTCCTCTAAGCTACCTTTCTATTTGGAGTTTGCTACATCAACTCTAAGGTGAGTTATAAAATTGTATCCACTGTTATTGCTTACTTTTACCTTGCACGCACCTAATCTTTCTCTAACACATGGTTACAAGTAGAATGATAGTATCTTACATCTAGGGTTAATTTTTACAAGGTAATCTTGGGTAGATATATCTTTTTGGACGAACCCTAACTCTTGTGCTTGAGTTTCCCTTGGTGATGGAAGTTTTGGTGCATGCATGTACAAATTGTTAGTTTTGCTCTTGGATTTCTTAGGGTTTTTGAGTTGTTGTCTCGACTCTTTTTCAACCCGATGGTTTGGTCCTTGTTTCTATTTTGACATGGTTGCCCTGTGTCAATTCATGGCATTGACTTTGTGGTTGTTTTGATATCTTATGTAGTAGCCAAGTTTGACCTCCTATTTTGGTCGTCAATTTTTGATCTATGTGGTCGATGAGGTTTGGATGTCATGTGGGTTGCTAAGATTTGATCTCCTTGAATGATCTCTAAGTTCTTGATCTTATTTGGTTCAAGAGATTTTGAACTTAAAATGGTCAATGAGATTTTCTTTCTCTTTGGTCACTAATGATTTATGTTCTCTTCAGTCGCCAATGCCTTATGTCTTATTCAGTCGAAGATATAACCTACCCTAGTGGTCTTTGAAGATGGTCTCCTTCAGCAGTCAATGAAAGTTGTGACCCTAGTTTTCAGCGATTGCCAACCTTGCTCGTCTTCAGTAGTCAATGAAAAATTGTGGTCTATATGGCATAATGTTTTGTTGACCGTATGAAAGTGATGTTTAATTCCACGATTAAGGGTGACGATAGTAATTAGGGTTTACTTTTAATTGGTATTTAGTAACCCTAGTTATTTGGTGCTTTATGACGCATGATTTTAATAGTCTTACCTTTGTCTTTGAATGTATATAAACATAAGGACATTGTAAAGTGTTGATTCATAATGCTAATTCAACTCATCATGCCTAACCTAACCCTAATACAAGTGATGATGGTGCATAGCCTCTTTCATGAATAGTATGATGATGAATGCACCTTCTCTCCTTCTATATTTTAATAACCCTAATTTTCTGTCACATGAACATCATACTTCAAACAATGTTGTATCAAGTTGATGTGTCTCTTATATGGTGATAGTATGATAAGACTTGATGAGGGATTGAAGGATAATGATGTTCTTGGATGTAATGTTGTGATGGTTCTAGTTACCATGGATATGGTCTTGTACCCTAGTTGAGGTGTTATCCTCTTGATGATGTAATAGGGAATTGTAGCCTATGATGGTATGTTGATGATTATAGACTCATGCATGGAAATGAAATAGTACCATGTGGTTTTGTGATCAATTTAATATCTCATATGTTTTATATCTTCTGAAGTTGCAATACACACCATGCTTTGTACAATTCTTTTAGGGTTTGTTGTGACTTGATTGATGCATCCTCAAATCACATGAATGAACTTAACTAATCAAGTGAAACCCTAATCATGTAGTGCCCCATGCCATAGATCCATTCTAGTGATAGGAATTGCTATATGGTGAAACGAGTTATCCTTTAGTGGAACCTCAAAGTCATATATTGTTGAGTATATGCATGTTCACAAGGATGGTTGTGGTCATACCTTGGCAGGTGAATTGCTATAGTTGTAAAGACCCTGACCGAGGTTATGAGGTAACCCTATTTTTTTGGCTAAATAAGTTTATTAGAACTTTAATATAATCCTCTAAAGTGTTTTTCTATCAAGTAACAAACTTATGTTTCAAATTTGGTCTTGTTTGAATAATGTTTGAGCAATGTTCTCATGTTTTGGACCAAAATGCAATTTACCCATGATGAGGGGTTATATTAAAAATTTTCACATGTCGAATGTTCTCTAAGTGTTTTAGCATCATTATAGAAAGAATGATGCAAGGTGGTGGTTTGTGGAAATCCTAAATTCCAAGTTTGAACTTGTTTGAATAATGATGGTGACTTGTGTATCAATTTTGGTGCAAGTTGTAATTTACCCAAAATATAGGGTTGATATGAAAATTACCACCTCTAGAGTGACCCTACTCCCTCATAGCATCATTTAGAGGATATACATATAATGAGGCACCATGTTTGAATCAATTATGAGTGATGGTATTCTTGGTGTTGAAAAGACCAAGAAAGGGGTTTGAATGGAGATCCTAATTTGAGCTTGTATTAGGTGTATCGGGTTATAGTGTTAAATGGGTGTCCCTATAGGCCAAAGATCCAAAGAGGAGACCCCCATATCATGTCATTAACTCTTTGAATTTTCAAAAATGAGCTAAGTACCTCAATAAAGCAATGGATATCGGCTTGCAACTTTCCTTGGGAAAGGTTGCATTGAATTGAGAATATAATAATGTGAGTGGAAGTGGCTTGTCCTAGAAGATAACCAAAGGGGGCCTACCCTTATCCCTTGCATTATCCTCAAGTTTTTTATTTTTCATGGAAAGATAAAGATGGATTGCATGCAAGTACATGTTTCAATCCATGCATGGCCATGTGGCACCTACTAGTAGTAAATTGATGACACCTCATATACACACTTTTTCATGAACCTCAAGTATATATACCCTTCCTTTCACCCCTAGTGAAATTTTTCTAATCCTAACACCTCCTTGCTCTTAGATAACGTGCATGGAATCTTGGTATCATGCATGGGTGAATTGGTATCGTTCATAGGGCCTTGGTATCGGCCATAGCAAGTGATATCGGCCATAGCAAGTGATATTGGCCATAGCAAGTTGATATCGTCCATAGTGGAGTTATATTGGCCAAAAGTGAAGGGAATATCGACCACAAGTGAGGGCATATCGTACATTAGTAGTAAGGTATCTTGCAAAGGTGCTAAGGAGAAAGAAGGAGCTCAAATCTCAACCCTAAGTTAAGGCCATGATCATCTTCAACCTTGAATTGAAGCATGGATATAGGGTTATGATCTTTCTTTCTTTCCTTCTTCACCAAGTGCTTAACTACAGTGATTTCTTGTCTATGGAGGAGTTTTTAACGATCCCTGGACCTTGGAGAAGTTATTTTTCAACCTTAGTATGTGAAGCTTTGGAGCTTGGAGCTTTGAATCTATTCAAAAGGGGGGTTATATAACGTGAACGTAACCATGTTATTATTCATCACCTAATTACTATGCTTAAATGAACTACTTTAAATTCTGAAATATTCTGAAATGGTTGATGAAATTATGAGTTCTAGTAGTTTCTTAGACCTGTTATCCTTGTACTAGAACAAGTAGAATGAAGGTCTAGAGCTGGAAGATGATGGTATCACCTTATAAAGTGAAATCGAGTTCAAGCACACAAGCAAGCACCTCTAACCCGATATGGTGATGCACCTATTCCACTAAAATGATATGGATATGAGTTTATACTTTCTTGAACGATATGGTAAGATAGTATACACCTCTTGGAAGATTTGAGGTCAAGCATGCACCTCAAAAACGATATTGGGTTAAGCACACACCTCTTTGCCCGATATGGTGTGAAGCACACACACACCTCTTTGCCCGATATGGTGTGAAGCGCACACACACCTCTCTGTCCGATATAGTGTGAATCATAGACACACCTCTCTGCCCAATATGGTGTGAAGCACACACACACCTCTCTGCCCGATATGGTGTGAAGCACACACACACCTCTCTGCCCGATATGGTGTGAAGCACACACACACCTCTGTGCCCGATATGGTGTGAAGCACACACACACACCTCTTTTCCCGATATGGTGTCAAGCACACAGACACCTCTCTGCCCGATATGGTGTGAAGCACACAAACACCTCTAAACTGATATGGAAGCAAGCATACACCTCAAACCTGAGATGGTAAGCACACATACACCTCAAGGGTGATATGGTAAGCACACATACACCTCATAACCGATATGGTTAGCACACATTCACCTCTAAAGTGATATGAGTAGCAAGCACACACCTCATACCCAATATGGTGGAAGCACCTCAAACCCCATATGAAGGAAAGCACCTTAGATGCAATGTACTTGATGGAGTAACATATGAAGTGTCTTATGTCAAGTCATACATTAAGAGGTATGGAGTTTAATGAATATTGATTAAATAGGATAATGAACCTTGAAAGAAAGGTTGAGCCAACTTAATAAAGTATGAAGTAATCAACATCCTAGTAAGGATGTGAGAGAAACTCATACTTCTTTGATAATCATGAAATGAGCATATATTGATGCTCCTAATATGTGTGGATATTGAAATAGGGTTTGATTCTTCATAAATGTGCTTGAAAACCCTAGATGGTTTTATAAGAGAAACATTAACCCTAATGAAGGGTGATGATAAGAGTTGAAATTATAATTGGTTAATAAAGGGGAAACCTTAACCATATTGAAACCATGCTGGAAGCATGAGATAATGAGCATACCTAAGTATGAGCTATGATGTTACATATAATAAAATTTAAAGGGACTTGTGAGCCATGTGATTAGTTGTTGCCTAGTGAGAGGTGACAAGATGTTTAATGGGCCTTGTGAGCCATGTGATTAGTTGTTGCCTAGTGAGAGGTGAAAAGATGTTTAATGGGCCTTGTGAGCCATGAGAATAGTTGTTGCCTAGTGAGAGGTAACAAGATGTTTATAAAAGTCTCATGTAAGAAATGATAATGTTCAAATAAACTAGGAAATGGAAACTTAGTAACATAATAATAATAATAACTGGATACAATAATAATAATGAAATCTTAATCATACATGCTTTATTCTTATAGATAAATAAGGGCTATAATGTTTTGAATATGCTCAATGGAGATAAGAGGAATACTTGTATTATATAAAGGATGTGAATAAGTACGATGGCTTGGCCAAGGTATAATGCCTAGTAAAGGTGATGTGGTATTCAGTGATGAGATGCACATGATTGATAATAACCCAATACCTGGATGTTAATCATAGGATTGGTAATAACCCAATGCATGGTTGTTAATCACAGGATTGGTAATAACTCAATTGTTGGCTGTTAATTACAGGATTGGTAATAACCCAATGCTTGGTTGTTAATCACAGGATTGGTAATAACTCAATGCTTGGTTGTTTATCACATGATTGGTAATAACCCAATGCATGGCTGTTAATCAGAGGATTGGTAATAACCCAATGCCTGGTTGTTAATCACAGGATCAGTAATAACCCAATGTCTGGCTGTTAATCATAGGATTGGTAATAACCCAATGCCTGGTTGTTAATCACAGGATTGGTAATAACCCAATGTCTGGCTGTTAATCACAGGATTTGTAATAACCCAATGACTGGTTGTTAATCATAGGATTGGTAATAACCCAATGCATGGTTGTTAATCACAAGATTGGTAATAACCCAATGCCTGGTTGTTAATCACAGGATTGGTAATAACCCAATGTCTAGTTGTTAATCACAGGATTGGTAATAACACAATGCCTGGCTGTTAATCATAGGATTGGTAATAACCCAATTTCTGGTTGTTAATCATAGGATTGGTAATAACCCAATGCCTGGTTGTTAATCACATGATTGGTAATAACCCAATGCCTGGTTGTTAATCACAGGATTGGCAATAACCCAATGCCTGGTTGTTAATCGTAGGATTGGTAATAACCCAATACCTGGTTGTTAATTATAGGATTGGTAATAACCCAATACCTGGTTGTGATATCATAGGATTGGCATAGCCCAATACCTGGAATAGTTGCACAGGATTGGCATAGTCCAATGCCTAGAATAACATCACAGGATTGGCAAAGCCAATACCTGGACAGATGATGATTATGTATATTCACATGAGTGGTACAATTCAATATCTGATTAGCAGATTGGTTGAGGCCAATAGATAGAAATGAGAATGATTCATGGATGTCATACCATGATAATGAGTATCACAGGATAAGTTTGAGATGTTGATATAGTATGATGGGTAAATGATATACATGTTCTTCCTATTCCTTATAAAGAGAATAGATGATTTACTACTCTATCATAGATAGTTGCAATTCTTTAAAATATGAGAATGTTCTATACTGCTTTTCCTCTACTCAGTTTAATACTATTTAACTGTGATAATAACATTGTAGGCGGAGAGTTATATCTCTCACTGGGACAATTGTCTCACACTGTGGGATCCACATTTTTTTAGGTGGACGTGCACGAGGGGGACTGACACCGTACTGTAGAGAAAGAACAACAGCAGCAAGGATAGTAGTGACAGCTCAGGTTGAGTGTACTGTCTGTTGTGTCTTGTAGATAGAATTCCTATGTGTCATATCTGTACTCTCAGGTCCTTGGATTTAGTATGTGTTGGTTTTATGAACAATCTGAGATTTTGGCTTGTATGCCCATGGTTTGTTGTTACTTTATGCATATGTTTTGAGAAAGCAACTGTTATATGTTATCCTTGAGAAGATATGGTACAGTGCATGTACAATATATGATCAATGTGAATATCAGGTTTTGGTTCTTCCTTAAAGAGTTTTCCTGGAAATGGATCTCTTTGCAAAGAAAATGGTTTTAATTTTTAGTGATTTTTTGTTAATCTGATTCTTATGATTATTTTGCATATTTAGTAACGATTTGGCTATCGGTTTGGTGGTGGTCGTTACAAGTTTGGTATCAGAGCTGAAGGTTCACTGAGTCTACAGAGTGATAGGAATAAGGTGTTGAGTCTATTCCAGTATCCTCCAGTATATCCTATAGTGACTTCTGTTTATGCAGAAGAAAGGGTGAAGTTTAAAAATGACTGGAGAACATGAGGAACACATTGTTGAGAGCAATGTTGTTGCACTAAGAGAGGGTGCAAGGGATTAGGCAAGAGAAGAATGAGTGCCTGCGAATTCCCATCTTGACCTAATCAGGATAGATAATCATATTTTTATGTTCTTGTTGGGCAGGTTAGGACAACAGTGATGCATATAGTAGACTAGATACTAGCATTACAACCTCGGTTACCAGCCCTCAATGCAGAAATTTTGGGTTCTGAAAGGGTCCAAAAACTTGACACGCGTATAACGTGCGTGTAATACGCAAGTGTGTGTTTCGAAGTAATATGGGATTATGAGTCCCGAATTATCGAACACGGGGAGTTGTGAGGTTAAAGAATATTACTAAATAGGATTGATCAGCTAAGCTGAAAATAAGAGTTGATTGAAAAAGAAAATACAAATAAAAGAAAACAAAACAATCGATTCAATGGTTGGTTTGATCAATTAAAAATGGAATCCTTAGGATTGTGGTTTCACCGCAGGTTCTCGTTGTACTAATTCCTACACAATTATCCTAATTCGTCTCCTATTCCGGGTAGTGGCCTATAGTCAGAATTGCTTGCTTTCGCGATACAATTCACTACCTAAATCTAGGTCGGTTCTATGGTAGTAGTAACATATACCCTAAACTAGGTGCATGAAGATCATACTCTGGGTTTCCACCATTAACTGTACATCACCTTGTTTAATGGATTTATTAGTTAATGTGATTATTGTCTCTTTTCAACCGTTAATTCTTCTTTCAAAGTAATTAAAGGTATTAGATTTCTGAATCTCAGAGTGCTTTCGTTCCTGGAAGACGCATTACAGATAACATCACAATTGCCCAAGAGGTCATCTATATGATGAGGAAGAGGAAAGTTGCGAAGACCATGACCATTAAGATTGATCTTGCCAAGGCTTACGATAGGCTTTCGTGGGAGTTCATCGCCGACACTCTTGATAAGATTCAGCTGCCAAAGCCCATTATTGCCTACATCATGAACTCTATTAGAACGGGGGAATGTTCCATTCTTTGGAACGGGCATAGTACCAGGCCGTTCAAATCAAGTCGAGGCCTCAGACAAGGCGACCCACTTTCACCGTATCTCTTTGTTATGTGCATTGAACGATTAAGCCAATTGATCCAAATGTTTGTATGAAATGGTGAATGGAAGCCTTTCAAAATGGGAAGAAGTGGACACAGGATTTCACACTTATGCTTGGCTGATGACCTGATCCTTTTTGGGGAAGCATCGAGAAACCAAATGAAGACCATTAAGCGATGTTTCAAGTTGTTCGAAGAAGCATCAGGCCAGATGATTTTAGTTAGTAAGACTCAGGTTTTTTTCGTAGCTAGTGTTCCCCAAAGAACAAGAAGAAAGATCAATAGAATTGGAAGATTCAGGGAAACTGACGATTTAGGAAGATACCTGGGGGTCCCTATCATACATAAGAAGATCACTAAAGAAACCTACTCAGATATCCTGAAGAGAATAGATTCCAGAGTCAATGGGTGGGCTGGAAGGTGCCTATCTCTGGCGGGAAGATGTTCCCTGGCGAAATCAGCTCTAGAGAGCATCCCCACCTACACGATGCAAATGGTGGCGCTACCTCTGGGATTATGCGACAGAATCGATGGATGTATACGCAGATTCCTCTGGGGAGGAGGACATAAGGCCCACCCAATGTCTCTTGTTGCTTGGAACAAGGTCACCAGTCAGAAAGAAGAAGGAGGGCTCAGTCTCAAGTCCATGACGGAGTGGAACACAGCCTTGTTGGCTAAGAACGCTTGGGATTTATCATCTAATAGAAAGACCAGCTGGTGCAAGTTCATTAGAGAAAAATACAATAAGTACATGGGTGAAAAAACCTCAAATCTTTCCAGATTGGCAGCAGCCACGCTCAAGTGCAAGAACTTGATCATAGAGAATTCATACTTAATTCTGATGAATGGCAATAACATTCTTTTCTGGGAGGATGAGTGGGTCAATCCTAATTCTAAATTGGTCAATGTTGCCTTGCGTGATGTTCCTGGGTCTATCATAGACATGAGCGTAAGAACGGTGGTGCTTGACAATGGGAAGTGGGATAAGGAGTTTCTAGATGACTAGTTTCCCAAGCAACTAGTAAGGAAAATCATGCAGATTGAACCACCATCTGCTGATACAAGATCTGATGTGAGAGCCTAGACTGGTACCTTACATGGGAAATTCACTACGAAATCAGCTTACAACATCCTGAGGAAGGACTGAGATATCACCATGGAGGGAGAATGGGATACACTGTGGAAGACTAAGTTACCAGCACAGTTCAAATTCTTTGGTTGGCTACTCATGCACGATGCAATTTTGACCAATAGAAAAAGAGTCAGAATACAAATGGCAAGTGACAAAACTTGTGCTAGATGTCCAACTCTTGAGGAAACACTAACTCATGCCCTTAGAGATTGTGTCTATGCAAAGGAGGTCTAGAGCAAGCTTATGGATGGAGGTAAACTCGCCGTTTTCACCCAACAAGACGACTAATGCTGGTTGAGCAAGCAAATGAAGCAAGAAGCTGAATGGAGGAAACTATTTTTAGTCACCTATCGGAACATTTGGGTAGCTCGAAACCTGCAAGTATTTGAGAACCAACAAATTACTGTGGAGAAACAAGTCCAGAAGATTCTAAACGATCTTCACATAGCCGCGAAAGCATGGAGAAAATAATTGAATGAACAGGGTGTGACCATTAACGAATGCTGGAGAGCTCCTCCAAAAGGTAGTATCAAGATGAATACTGATGCTGTGTGGAAGTGTGATAAAGCCACTGTAGCTATTATAGCATGGGATTCTGAAGGCTGCTGGATAGATGGACATGTCTGAAGCGTTGTGGAAAAGTCAGCCACTCATGTTGAAATCATAGGAGTAGATATTTCTCTCGCCCTAGCTAGAAGAAATGGCATTGCACACCTCATAGTTGAAACAGATTGCAAGAGCTTTGTTGAAATGCTTCAAGCAGATGGATGTGAATTTCCAAGGTATGCGAGACTATTGGACAGAATCAAACAAGGATTAGCAAGCAACCGAGGCTGGAGAATTGACTTCAGACCACAAGAGGGCAACCTCATGGCTGACAAGTTGGCCAAAGAATTCCATAAGTCACCTGTAGGGTGTTATGATCTGCCCAGACCTCCAGAATGTATCAAAAACATTTTAATCAAAGATAAGTTTAATAGAAGTAGTACTTCCAAGTTTATTTCCCGCATTGACCAAGTAGAATGTAATTTTTTCCCATATTGTCTTACACGAGGAGGGCAAGATGAATAAATAGCCTCCTGGCTTCTATATAAAAAAAAGGTATTAGATTATCATTAGGGTGATCAATCATAATGATATAATGGAGAAAATGACATCATACCACGGGTTTGAGAGACAAATTATGATAACCTATGTAAAAAGTATCATACAACGATTACCCGAGCTACTCCTGAGTCCTAAGGAATTACGGTTTTTAGCCGAAAATAGACGACATGGTATCACAGTAAGTCGAAAAGATGTAAAACATGAATTTCGAGATACAGTAAATTGGAGAAAGGGTTAAAGAGTGGATCTGGAGAAGATGGAGAGAATTTTCCGTCATTTTCTCCAGCAAATTGTCTCTGAGATCTTCCGTGTAGGTTTTCTCTACTTTTCTCTCTCCGTTCGGATGATGTATCATCGCCCTATGATAGATCTCCCAATTGCGGTTCTAATAGTGTCTTTTATAGCCTTCGTACATGTTTAGATCAAGAGGAAACCTAAAATGTAATTTTTAATACAATATGTGTTAGATTTAACACATTAAAATTTGGTCTGCAGTGCTTGAGTCAATGGTATCGAGTTGGAAGTGGATGGTATCGACTTCTTCACAGTAAAACGTCCTTTTCCTTTTCAATCTGGAGCAAAAAATATTTGTACTCTGATGCCATGTCGCTACCATCGAGTTGTAAGTCGATGGTATCGACTTTGCTCTAGTAAATAATAATTATCTACAAAAAAATAATCAATGAATAAAATCAAATAATTATTATAATAATTAAAACATGTAAAATGCATGTAAAATACATGTAAAAATATAAGAAATGATGCACAAGTGATTTTTACTAATTTGGTAAAATATGTATTAAAAATATATTCAATTAAGCACAAATGACACCGAAAATAACCAAATTAGATATCAAAATAATGACAATTTATGCATACATTAAAAGGGTTCCTGAATGACATAGTCATGTTGGAATAGTGGAAAATGTGGAAAGAATTAACATATGGCAAGAAAATACTCTACCATAAGTATAGACAGATAGTACATCTGTGATGGCAATGCCAAGGAGAGGCAATAAGCTGAGAATGAAGGAAAGGTCTCTATAATTCTGGAGACATTTGCCTAGTTGTTCTAAAAATCCAACATTTTTTGTACCACCAGTGCAATAAATGCCTAGTGCACCAGGGTAGTAGACACTAAGTAAATACAAAAGTCCTAACTTCCCCCTATAAGAACTCCTGACTTAGCTGCTATATCAGTAATTAGACCGATAAGACTATGGTACGAGGATAAGACATGTTATAGATATAAACATGTTGAGCATACTAAACCCTTTTGATAAAAAAAAAGGGAGGAAATGACCCAACAACCGAGGAAGACTCGGCAGGGCTTACGAAAGTTATAGCCCAAAAGTGAAAAAAGGCAAAAGTAACAATATGAAATAGCTAGACTCTATGTTTGAGTCAACCTAAAGTGGTCGATGACTGCGAGGGGTGACCGTCAGATAGAGATTTCTCATTCTGATATGTCTTCTCTAGATTTTATCTGATAATTATAAGAAGGTAGTAATTGTTGAGCTTTCTTTGATTAGTCCTATGAGGACATGAGGAAGAGATAAAAAGGATAAGAACCTATATTCAGTCCAATATTATATGTTTTGAAATATCTCTCTTCATGTAGAAAAGGAAGAGATGTAAGAGAGACACCTAGAGAAAATCTGAGATACTAAGTAGTAAAATTTAAAGAAATGTTAAAAGTATGAAATATAATATAAAACAAATGCATACTACCTAATTTCAGTCCTTGAATACCTTGGTCGGGTATTCATCTATTGAAGGCAAGGTAAGTATGACACTCTTAGATTGCTATCTTTCTGATTACTCTGATCAAGTAGTTATTTTGAGACAATCTAAAGAGATTAATGAGGTAGAAGATGTGGCATTGATATTTCTACCACATCCTAATTGATATATGAAAGGATCTGAGTTAATCATAGATCAATTTATAAACAAAAGGAGATGTTTAGTATAATGTATACCTTGGTCTGAGGACCTAGAGGTAACAGTTTCCTGATGAGAGGTAACAATGTTCAGTGATGAACTGAGCGTTTGAATACCCAGATCTAGAAATCATGGTGATGATAATACTGAGAGGTGGTGACATGTAATCATCTCTATATTTCCTATGTTGAAGGCAAGGTACCTAAGAGGAAACAAAATTGAATGACACATGAACGATTGAGAGTTCATGCAATATTCAAGAAAGATGAGAACCCATTTTCTTTAATAAACAAACCTGGATAATAATGGGGCAATAAAAAGGACTATGTTTCCTTGTGTTCTTTCCTTTTGGAAACATGACAATCGAGTATGTCTTATGACACTTGATGTGCAGGAATTAGAAGAAATATATAGATGGATACTTTCAAAAGTATGAACTAGTCTTGGATCTTAGTTCCAAGACAAAGTATATGTGTTAAGTAATATCCCAATATTAAAGAAAGGTCCTACTATATGTTTAGTTTTAATAATAACAACAGAGGATCGAAAGGATGATGATGTGATGTGTTTTTGGCACATATAATGGATACCAAGGTAAAGAATCCTAGTATCCAAGGACTTTCAATGATATGAGAAGATGGGAACATGACTCCTGATAAGATGAATAATGTTTGGTTACCTAGAAGGGCCAACTTTGAAATTTATCTAGTTACATATTGTAGTATGGATACCATATGTTAGGGTTTTATGCCCCGCATAAAAATGACATCAGCAAAGTTGTATGAGTTGAAGGAACAATTGTAGAATTGTTTTGGGAAAAGTTGATCAAGTTAAAGATAACTTCTTAGAATATCCCTATATAGATTTGTTGAGGCAGCTTATACATAACTCTAGAGATACCTCTGAGATCATTCTTCTTTAATAAGTAGCCTCTCCTTATGACAAGAAAATAAACAGCTAAAGGGATAATTGATACAAGTCATAAGAAAGTTTAGTGTTGTGTTAGCAGATTTGAATGGCACAATAGATGCATGATAATACTTGTAGTCCCAAGTGGGTGATAGAATGCAACTCTGATCTTTTCTTGAAAGAGAAATGACAGACTAAGTGAGGGGTATAGAAAACTCCCAAGATCAAGGATCTTATTACATAAAGATGTAAGTTGAAAAGGTGACAAATCAGGGAGGTTTGACACCTGAATTAAATAAGGTATGTATAATGATTCTCTGACTAAGAAAAATGTTACCTGACATAGAGTTGACTCTACAGTCAATAATGAAAAGGATAGTGGAGTATGTGTCTTTGTATGACAGATTCTATGATAACCTTGTGTGAAAGAACTTTGTGTTGATCAAAGTTATATGGCATCACCACGACATTAAGATGTTATGTGGAGACTTGATGATATGATGAATGAATAATATCTGTCTCCCTTTACCTAGGATTTCGGGGACGAAATCCTTGTTAGGGGTTTATAACTTGTAAAGACCCTGACTTGGGTTATGAGGTAACCCTATTTGTTTTGGCTAATTAAGTTTCTTAGAACTTTAATATAATCCTCTAAAGTGTTTTTCTATCAGGTAACAAATGTATGTTTCAAATTTGGTCTAGTTTGAATAATGTTTGAGCAATGTTCTCATGTTTTGGACCAAAATGCAATTTACCCAAGATGAGGGATTATATTGCAATTTAGCACATGTTGAATGTTCCCTAAGTGTTTTAGAATCATTATAGAAAAAATGATGCAAGGTGGTGGTTTTTAAAAAGCCTAAATTCCATGTTTGAACTTGTTTGAATAATGTTGGTGACTTGTGTACCAATTTTGGTGCAAGTTGTAATTTACCCAAAATATAGGATTGATATGCAAATTATTGTCTGTACTCCCTCCTAGTATCATTTAAAGGAGATAGAAATAATGAGGCACCATGTTTGAATCAATTATGAGTGATGGTATTCATGGTGATGAAAAGACCAAGAAAGGGGTTTGAATGGAAACCCTAATTTGAGCGTGTATTAGGTGTATCGGGTTATAGTGTTAAATGGGAGTCCCTATCGGATAAGGAGCCAAAGAGGAGACCCCCATATCATGTTGTTAACTCTTTGATTTTTCAAAAAAGAGCTAATCACCTCAATATAGCAATGGATATCGGCTTGCAACTTTCCGTGGGAAAGGTTGCATTGAATTGAGAATATAATAATGTGAGTGGAAGTGGCTTGTCCTAGAAGATAACCAAAGGGGGCCAACCCTTATCCCTTGCATTATCCTCAATTTTTTATTTTGCATGGAAAGATAAATATGGAATGCATGCAAGTACATGTGTCAATCCATGCATGGCCATGTGGCACCTACTAGTAGTAAATTGATTACACCTCATATACACACTTTTTCATGAACCTCAAGTATATATACCCTTACTTTCACCCCTAAGTGAACTTTTTCGAATCCTACCACCTCCTTGATCTTATATATCGTGCATGGAGTCTTGTTATCGTGCATGGGTGAAGTGGTATCGTTCATAGGGCCTTGGTATCGGCCATAGCAAGTGATATCATCCATAGCAAGTGATATTGGCCATAGCAAGTTGATATCGGCCATAGTGGAGTTATATTGGCTATAACTGAAGGGGATATCAGCCAGAAGTGAGGGCATATCTTGCATGATTAGTGATGTATCGTGCAAAGGTGATAAGGAGCAAGAAGGATCTCAAATCTTAGCCCTATGTTAAGGCCATGATCATCTTCAACCTTGGATTGAAGCATGGATATAGGGTTATGATCTTTCTTTCTTTCCTTCTTCACCAAGTGCTTAACTATGGTGATTTCTTGTCTATGGAGGAGTTTTGAACGAGCCCTGGACCTTGGGGAAGTTATTCTTCAACCTTAGGACGTGAAGCTTTGGAGCTTGGAGCTTTGAAGCTGTTCACAAGGCAGGTTATATAACTTGAACTCAACCATGTTATTATTCATCACCTAAATTGCTATGCTTAAATGAACTACTTTAAATTCCGAAATATTCAGAAATGGTTGATGAAATTATGAGTTCCAGTAGTTTCTTAGACCTGTTATCCTTGTACTAAAACAAGTAGAATGAAGGTCTAGAGCTTTAAGATGATGGTATTACTTTATAAAGTGATATCGGGTTCAAGCACACAAGCAAGCACCTCCAACCTGATATGGTGAGGCACCTACACCACTAAAATAATATAGATATCAGTTTATACTTTCTTGCACAATATGGTAAGGTATTATACACCTCTTGGATGATATGAGGTCAAGCATACACCTCAAAAACAATATTGGGTTAACCACACACCTCTTTGCCTGATATGGTGTGAAGCACACACACACCTCTTTTCCCGATATGGTGTGAAGCACACGCACACCTCTTTGCCTGATATGGTGTGAAGCATAAACACACCTCTCTGCACAATATGGTGTGAAGCATACACACACCACTCTATCCGATATGGTGTGAAGCACACACACACCTCTTTTCCCGTTATGGTGTGAAGCACACACACACCTCTTTGCCTGATATGGTCAGAAGCACACACACACCTCTTGGCCCGATATGGTATGAAGAACACACACACCTCTCTGCCCAATATGTTGTGAAGCACACATACACCTCTAAAGTGATATTGAAGCAAGCATACACCTCAAACCCGATATGGCAAGCACACATACACCTCAAGGGTGATATGGTAAGCACACATACACCTCATACCTGATATGGTAAGCACACATACACCTCTTAAGTGATATGGGTAGTAAGAACACACCTCATACCCGATATGGTGGAAACACCTCAAAACCCATATGAAGGAAAGCACCTTAGGTGCAATATACTTGATGGAGTAACACATGAAGTGTCTTATATCAAGTCATACATTAATAGGTATGGAGTTTAATGAATATTGATTAAGTAGGCTAATGAACCTTGAAGGAAAGGTTGAACCAACTTAATAAAGTATGAAGTAATCAACATCCTAGTAATGATGAGAGAGTAACTCATACTTCTGTGATAATCATGAAATGAGCATATATTGATGCTCCTAATATGTGTGGAGACTGAATTAGGGTTTGATTCTTCATAAATGTACTTGAAAACCCTAGATGGTTTTATAAGAGAAACCTTAACCCTAATGAAGAGTAATGATAAGAGTTGAAATTATAATTGGTTAATAAAGGGGAAACCTTAACCATATTGAAACTATGCTGGTAGCATGAGATAATGAGAATAGCTAAGTATGAGCTATGATGTTACATATAATACAATTTAATGGGCCTTGTGAGCCATGTGATTAGTTGTTTCCTAGTGAGAGGTGACAAGATGTTTAATGGACCTTGTGAGCCATGTGATTAGTTGTTGCCTAGTGAGAGGTGACAAGATGTTTAATGGGCCTTGTGAGCCATGATAATAGTTGTTGCCTAGTGAGAGGTAACAAGATGTTTATAAAAGTCTCATGTAAGAAATGATAATGTTCAAATAAACTAGGAAATGGAAACTTAGTAACATAATAATGATAATAAATGAATACAATAATAATAATGAAATCTTAATCATACATGATTTATGCTTATATCCAAATAAGGGTTATAGTGTTTTGAATATGCTTAAAGGAGATCAGAGGAATACTTGTATTATATAAAGGATGTGAATAAGTATGATGGCTTGGCCAAGGTATAATGCCTAGTAAAGGTGATGTGGTATTCAGTGATGAGATACACATGATTGGTAATAACCCAAAACCTAGATGTTAATCACAGGATTGGTAATAACCCAATGCCAGGTTGTTAATCACAGGATTGGTAATAACCCAATGCCTTGATGTTAATCACAGGATTGGTAATAACCCAATGCCTAATTATTAATCACATGATTGGTAATAACCCAATTCCTGGTTGTTTATTACAAGATTGGTAACAACCCAATGCCTGGCTGTTAATCACAAGATTAGTAATAACCCAATGCCTGGCTATTAATCATAGGATTGGTAATAACCCAATGCATGGTTGTTAATCACATGATTGGTAATAACCCAATGCCTGGTTGTTAATCAAAGGATTTGTAATAACCCAATGTCTGGCTGTTAATCACAGGATTGGTAATAACCCAATGTGAGCTGTTAATCATAGCATTGGTAATAACCCAATGTTTTCCTTCAAATCACAGGATTGGTAATAACCCAATGACTGGTTGTTAATCATAGGATTGCTAATAAACCAATGCCTAGCTGTTAATCACAGGATTGGTAATAACCCAATTTTGGTTGTTAATCATAGGATTGGTAATAACCCAATGCATGACTGTTAATCACAGGATTGGTAATAACCCATTGCCTGTCTGTTAATCACAAGATTGGTAATAACCCATTACCTGGTTGTTAATCACAACATCTGTAATAACCCAATACCTGGCTATAATATCATAGGATTGGCATAGTCCAATACCTAGAATAGTTGTACAAGATTGGCATAGTCCAATGCCTGGAATAACCTCACAGGATTGGCAAAGCCAATACCTGGACAGATGATGATGATGATGTATATTCACATGACTGGTACAATTCAATATCTAATTAGCAGATTGGCTGAGGCCAACAGATAGAAATGAGAATGATTCATGGATGTCATACCATCATAATGATTATTACAGGATAAGCTTGAGATGTTGATATAGTATGATGGGTAAATGATATACATGTTCTTTCTATTCCTTATAAAGAGAATAGATGATTTACTACTCTATCATAGATAGTTGCAATGCTTTAAAATATGAGAATGCTCTAAAATGCTTATCCTCTTCTCAGTTTAATACTATTTAACTGTGATAATAACATTGTTGGCAGAGAGTTATATCTCTCATAGGGACAATTGTCTCACCCCGTGGGATCAACATTTTTTAGGTGGACGTGCATGAGGGGGATTGAGACCGTACAGTGACAGCTCAGGTTGAGTGTACTGTATGTCGTGTCTTGTAGATAGAAGTCATATGTGTCGTCTTTGTACTCTCAGGTCCTTGGATTTAGTACGTGTTGGTTTTATGTACAATCTGAGATTTTAGCTTGTATGCCTCGAGGTTTGTTGTTGCTTTATGTATATGTTTTGAGAAAGCAATTGTTACATGCTATCCTTGAGAAGAGATGGTACAGTGTATATACAATATATGATCAATGTGAATATCAAGTTTTGGTTCTTCCTTAAAGAGTTTTCCTAGAAATGGATCTCTTTGCAAAGAAAATGGTTTTAATTTTTAGTGATTTTTTGTTAATCTGATTCTTATGATTATTCTTCATATTTAGTAACAATTTGGCTATCAGTTTTGTGGCGGTTGTTACAATAGTCGTATCTTAGGTTTTTTGTATTTGATGTGATTGAGGACAAATGTTGTTCTACCTCAGATGCTTGGGTTTTCTATACCATAGGTTCACTAGTACCATGACCTTTTAAGGGAGGACTAGGTTGTTCATTAGTGACATGACCTATATACCAAGGAAGACTAGGTTGTTTTGTAGCTTGACCTTATATGTATTTTTGGTGGACTCATTCCGGCCGACGGCGGATGAGATCTTAGGATACCAACTCTCCTACATATCTTGTATGGCACTGATTTTGACTTAGCAGCAGTTAGTTGGATCTGAGTGGTATAACTCAATTCCTCATTATTAAATAAAAGAAGTAATCTAGCCACGTAGTATATCTGTTTAGGGTTAAGCACACCACACATTGGATGTTAAACCTTGCCTTGTTTCTTATAATGTTTTATTGTTATATAATATGGTAAGAGAAATCAACTGTATAGAAAGTGGTATCTTTACCTATTTCCCCCTATATACTGGTCTAGTCATGTTTTACCTATTTTGGTTACTTAACCTACTTAACCTATTTAATATGCTTAAACTATTCATTTAGCTGAATTTGTTCATCCTATTTAATAAGGTTGTTTGTTGTAAACAATAATCGTTGGTTGAGAGTTATATCTCTCATTGGGACATGGGTCTCACCTTGTGGGTCACAACATCTTTTTAGGTGGTCGTCAGTGGTGTGGTTAGGATCAGAGTGTTGAAGAAGAGAAGCTTGGAGAGAAGAAGGAGCAAAATGTTGGATAGTAGTTATAGAGTCCTAGAGTCAACCCTATACTCTTAGGTTCATACATGAAATGTTTTGAAGATGATATGTAATATCAACACATGGTTTTGTCAATATATAGTGGTTGTATATGGCATGTATATGTGAAACAATATATTTTGTATACATGTTGTGGTTGATGTCATTAGACATGAATGTAAATACATGATATGGTCTATGTTGATATACAAGTTGTTGGACCTTTATGTAATGTTTCATGGACTTGTTAGTCATTATTAAATTGGTTTTAATTTATCCTATTTTTTTGTATGGAAGCTTTAGTTGTTGATCGTGTGTTTTGTTTTGAGTAATCTCATTTGGTGTGGTGGGGTGTCACAATTTGGCACATATTGGATTATTGATTAAAACCTTTTAGGAGACTCTTCATGTCTTGAAATCTAGACTATTCTTTTATCTCTATCTTTGATATATCTCTTCATTCATTTATACCTTTCCCAACTCACATATGATTCATGGGCATATCTTTCATATACCAAAACTTTCTCTTTAAAACAGTTACCCATATCATATGGGAAGTCATTTTTCTATCAAAATTTAGAATTCTTGATTTCCTATTTTTGTTTTAGTACTCCAAAAGTGAGAATGAGATAACACTATCTGATGCCCCAAATCTTGCATTTCCATTCATGGTTAGATAATTACTCTATTAATTATCTAAATTACACATTTTCTTAGAATCTTTTGGGAACTTATATATTATTCCATATTTCCATTTTCTTGTTGGCTAAATGGACATCTGTAAATCCCTTTGTTTTGATAATGACAAACATTTCTTTCTTGTTGATCTAACGTGCTACTTGAGTGTTGCAGGAATAAGGTGGATGACAAAGCCCTAGGGAATCTATATGCTTGAATGATTGTAAATGTCATGAAATGTAATCAAATTGTAAACTTGTACAAATATATAATGTCCAAGTACTTAGACTTCATGTAAATCAAGCGTTAGATCTTCCCTAGCTAAACACAACATTTAGATAGGTCATCCCCTTCAATAGTGTCACATATGCACACTCATACATACATTTAATGTCTTCATTTGAAACATTGAAACAGGGTCCATCTCGGTCGACAAAATCCTCGACCGAGACACTCTCGGTCGACAAACTTCTCGACCGAGAAAGACCCAAGTAGCCGTTAGACACAACTGACAAGGTAGTTGGCAGTTGGAGATAAACGTTGCATACACTTGATCCATAGAGCCTGTCGGTCGACAATCTCTCGACCGAGTAGGTGTCTCGGTCGACCATTTCTCGACCGAGATGGTCTCTGACAGCAACTGCAGAATTAATTAATTAGCCGTTGTTAAAGCAACTAACTTATATCTAACAGCTAGTTAAGCACTTAGAAACCCCTAGAAAGTGTCTAGAACGTCCTTAAGCACTTGTAGGACATTCCTATAAATAGGACATGCCTTAGGACACCTAAATTCACTTGATTACACACTTGAGCAATCTTTGAGCATACATTTACATTGAGCAATCTGTTTGTGAGCAATTAAGCATATTGGCAATTGGCTACTTCCTCTCCTAGCTCAAATTTCGTGTCCTATAGGCTATCATCTCCTAATCCACATCAATCACATTCCATACACATTGGTTAGGAGATCTACACGCTTGATGTAGGCAAATCAAGCCTTGTGCTTCAAAGGATAAGTTGTAATTTCCATTTTCCTTTCTTGTTCACTATTATTGTTTGTACTCTCCTTGTTACTCCTAGGTTGGAGGCTGCGGATTGGAGAGGTTGGAAGATCTTCTTGGTGAAGAAGGGGACCTTGAACTACTTCAAGAAGGCCGGTGCAACGGGAGGTTACTTCTAAAGAGGAAGGCTACTTCAAGGGGGAGCTTGGAGTTACTTCAAGAAGGCTACCTCAGGTTGGTGCATCTACTTCAAGTGAAGGTTGTTCAAGGGGTGTAAGAAAGTATTGCATTTTGTGTAAATCCTTGTGAAGGTAATAAAATTAATACTTTCAAAATCCCGGTTGGGTAAGCAACCGGGTAGTGGACTGACAACCTTAGTATTTGCTAAGGTTGGAACCACCCTAAACACTTGTCTCCTTCTTCCATTTTCAATTGTGGTTGTTTGAGTTAAATAATTGTTAAAATATTTAAAAACTCTATTCACCCCCCCTCTAGTGTTTTTCAATTGGTATCAGAGCAAGGCTTCAAGGAGCTCTAATCGAGTCTTGAAGTATGAAGGGTGGTGGTGTCTACAACTGCAAACAAAGGAAAAGTATGGAGTAATCTTCAACAAGTTGCAGTTGGTGCTTAGGAACAAGCCACACAACACTTGGTTGCCCGTGGAGGTCAAAGAAGGAAGATACGCATAAAGAATGCCTTATTGCTACAATAAGTGAAGAAGAAGAAGAAGAGGTAAGCCTTTTTTATTTATCTAAAGAAGAGCTAGTTGCTAGTCTTGAAGAGACACATAATAAATATATTGAGTGCAAGAAGAAATTAAAGAAATCTAATAAAGCAAATGATGAGTTACATGCTAAACTTCTTGCTCTTACATCTGAAAATGAAGATCTCAAAAAGGTTATTGAAGATCATAATATCAAGTTAAAATCTGTAGAAGCAAATTGCAATCTTCTTTCTCTAGAAAAGTTAAATTTGCAAACTCAAGTGAACGATCTTCAAAAACAACCTGTTTTGTGCTCACATCTAGATTATGATACTATCGTGAAAGAAAGAAATTCATTATCATCTAATCTAGATCAAGAAAAGCTAGATATCAAGAAGAGAATGGATGAGATTGCTAAGTTACAACAAAAAGTTAGTAGTCTAAATAATAATGGTATTCTTGATCAAATCTTAAATGATTCCTACCATCAAGTTGGAAGGAGAGGACTAGGTTACAAGCCTAAGGGAAAATTTTATCATAAACCTAGTTGGAGAAAGACACAAGCACATCAATCTATATATATACCTAAAGGCACAAATACAAATATAACCAAGAACAACCTAGACCAAAATCATAGAAAGAGATATGAGGTTGATTCTATATGGTGTCATTATTGTTTGCGCCTTGGTCACTATTCCTTTTCATGTTCTTATAAGAAAAAGGATGTCGAGTTAGTTTGGGTTCCAAAACCTCCAAACTAAATGCACGGAATTAAGTTGAGATATGACCAACGACTTTAGTTGATTATTTCTATGTCTATATCAACTCAACATAGTAGCATAACAAATTAGTTCAAGTATCCAAAACATCTAACTGGTATATATACTAAAAACAAATTCTGAAATAATGCAGAACCATTCTCGGTCGAGAATCTGTCGACCGAGAACAATAGTCAGTCGAGAAATGATCGACCGATCCGGTCACTGTTGTTAAAACTAAAATTATTCTTAGTTTGATAAAAAGAAATCTATGTTCATATTTTCTGGTCTACCCATTATGTGTTTTGACATCTAGTTCAAATAAACACAATCATTATGGAATTATCATTATATGTTTTTATTGTTCTATCATTAAATCATAGATATGTTTTCAGCTCATAAAGAAGATGATATGTTAGCATGAATAGATAATGATAATTGTATGAATTGATGATGCATAGGCAAGCAAAATGATTTATTGGTAATATGTTTCTTAGAACAAGAACCTTAATGCTTGCAAGAGCACAATGTTATAACATACTGTTGGCTAAATGGACATCTATAAATCTCTTTGTTTTGATTATGACAAACATTTCATTCTTATTGATCTAACGAGCTACTTGAGTGTACAGGATTAAGGTGGATGACAAAGTAACTAGGGAAATTCATATGCTTACATGTTTATGTTTTCATGAAATGTAATCGCCTTGTAAAAACTTGTACAAATATATAATGTACAAGTACTTAGATTTCATGTAAATCAAGCGTTAGATTCTCCCTAGCTAAACACCACGTTTAGACAGGTCATCCCCTTCAAATAGGATCACATATGCACACTCATACATATAATTAGTGCCTAAATTGAAACATTGAAACAGGATCAATCTCGGTCGACAAACTCCTCGACCGAGACACTCTCGGTCGACAATCTTCTCGACCGAGAAAGATCCAAAGTAGCTGTTAGACACAACTGACAAAGTAGTTGGCAGTTGGAGATAAACGTTGCAAATCACTTGTTCCAGAGAGCCTGTCGGTCGACAAAAGTTCGACTGAGTAGGTGTCTCGGTCGACCATTCCTCGACCGAGATGGTCTCTGACAGCAACTACAGAGTTAATTAATTAGTCGTTGTTAAAGCAACAAACTTGTACCTACCGGCTAGTTAAGCACTTAGAAACCCCTAGAAGTTGTCTAGAACGTCCTTAAGCATCCTTAGGCCATTCCTATAAATAGGACAAGCCATAGGACACTCAAACTCACTTGTTACACTTGAGAAATCCTTGAGCACACTTTGAGCAATCTGTTTGTGAGCAATTTGAGCATTGTGACAATTGGCTACTTCCTTCCTTAGCTCAAAATTCATGTCCTATAGGCTAGTATCTCCTACCCACTGCAATCACAAGTCCATACACTTGGTTAGGAGATCTATACACTTGATCTAGGCAAATCAAGCCTTGGGCTACAAAGGATAAGTTGTAATTTCCTTTTTCCTTTCTTGTTCTCTATTACCGTTTGTACTCTCCTTGCTACTCCTAGGTTGGAGGCTGCTGATTGGAGAGGGTGGAGATCTTCTTGGTGAAGAAGGTGACTTTGAGCTACTTCAGAAGGCTGGTGCAACGGGAGGTTACTTCTAGAGAGGAAGGCTACTTCAAGGGGGAGCTTGGAGTTACTTCAAGAAGGCTACCTCAAAGTTGGTGCACCTACTTCAAGTGAAGGTTGTTCAGAGGGTGTAAAGGAAAGTATTGTATTTTGTATAAATCCTTGAGAAGGTAATAAAATAAATACTTTCAAAATCCCGGTTGGGTAAGCAACTGGGTAGTGGACTGACAACTTTAGTATTTGCTAAAGTTGGAACCACTCTAAACACATGTCTCCTTCTTCCAATTTCAATTGTGGTTGTTTGAGTTCAATAAATTGTTAAATTTATTTAAAAACTCTATTCACCCCCCCTCTAGTGTTTTTCAATTGGTATCAGAGCAGGCTTCAAGGAACCCTAACCAGGTCTTGAAGAATGGAGGGTAATGGTGATTACAATCACAACAAAAGGTGTTGTTTGGACAAAACAACAACATGTTGCAATTGGTGCTTAGGAACAAGCCACACAACAACTAGATGCCCATGGAGATCAAAGAAGGAAGATGAGAACAAAGAGTGTCTCATTGCTACAACTAGCGAGGAAGAAGAAGAAGAGGTAAGTCTTTTTGATTTATCTAAAGAAGAACTAGTTGCTAGCCTTGAAGAAACACATATTAAATATGTTGAATGCAAGAAGAAATTAAAGAAATCTAATAAAGCAAATGATGAATTACATGCTAAGCTTCTTGCTATTACATCTGAAAACGAAGATCTTAAAAAGATCATTGAAGATCATGATATTGAGATAAAATCTATAGAGGCAAATTGTAATCTACTTTCTTTAGAGAAGAATAATTTGCAAAGTCAAGTGAAAGATCTTCAAAAACAACCCATTTTATGCAACCATCTATATTATGATTCTATTGTCAAAGAAAGAAATTTATTGTCATCTAATCTAGATCAAGCAAAACTAGATATCAAGAAGAGAATGGAAGAGATTGCCAAGTTACAATAAAAAGTTAGTAATTTGAATAATAATGGCATTCTTGATAAAATCTTAGATAATCCCTATCATCAAATCGGGAGAAGAGGACTAGGTTACAAGCCTAAAGGGAAATCCTATCAACAACCTAGTTGGAGAAAGTCACAAACACATCAATCTATATATGTACCTAAAGGAACATCATCACCCAAGAACAACACTGAACACAACCATAGAAAAAGATATGAGGTTGACTCGATATGCTGTCATTATTGTTTGCGCCTTGGTCATTATTCCTTTTCATGTCCTTATAATAGAAAAGATGTCGAGTTAGTTTGGGTTCCAAGACCTCCAAACTAAATAAATGCAATTAAGTTGAGATATGACCAAAAACCTTAGTTGTATAATTCTACGTCTATCTCAACTCAACATAATGGGATAACAAATAAATTTAAGTATCTAAATATTTAACATGCATAGTTATGTTTGGAAGCAATTAACAGTTTCAGGAATATTGTCGGTCGAGAGACTGTCGACCGAGATACTGTCGGTCGAGAAATTATCGACCGAGCATGTCACTTATTTCCAATCTGTTGCAAAATTGCTGAATTCTTTGATAAAAATCGCTATCTATTCATGATTGGATATTTATTTTGGAAATCATCCCTACAAATTTAAATTAATATTAGTTTATTCCCTAAATGATTTAAGTTTAAACTGAAATTATGCTCAGTTTAATGAAAAGAAAATTTCTATCATTATTCACATGATTTTTTTATTTTCTGGTCTATCCATATATAAATCATGTGATTAAAATCAGGTGATTATTTACTGTTATTGTTCTGTAATAACATCATGGATATGCTTTCACCATTTGGTACTGTGATTAGCTTGGATAGATAATTGTCTGCATGGATCCGTGATGATATATATATAGGCAAGCAAATGCTTTATTGGTAATATGTTATGCTTGCAACACATAAGATAAAATCTCTCAATTAGTATCTTTAAAAGACTTGAGATATTTAGTGTGCCTTTAGTAAAGAATCTTATGAGGGTACTAAACAAATTTGATATTCATATTACTACAGCAAAGCCTATATTTTAAGAAAAGGACAAATGTTTTCATATTAAGTATTATGCTTCAACTTGATACTTAATCAAAACTTATGCAGATATTATACTTCATAATGTTCAATTTGAAAAATCTGCAAATCTGCCTCTTGGTTAAAATGAAATTTGACCAAGGGGCGCTATGGTCGTAGTCAAAATCGACCTAAAATAAGTTTGACACAATAACTATTTGAATATCATTTTATTGTGATTAAAAGCAAAATCAATTTATGATCACAAAATTATCTCAATATTGTCAATAATAAAACAAAATATTACTCCCTTAGAAAATATATATATGCTCTACAAAATCAGTCTATCATTTGCATTAAAAATCAGCTTGAAAATTCGTACCCAGTAAGTCTGTCAGTCGACGAATCTTCGACCGAAAACCTCTCGGTCTGCCCACCTCTCTCGACCGACAGAATCTAGACAGACCGAACATCGGACACACTTCCGGTCGACAATTGTTCGACCGAGACAGTGTCGGTCGACAATTGCTCGACCGAGAAAGAGCCGTTGGGATATGACCGTTGCAATCCGACCGTTACCGTTAACGGTCGACCGTTGCAAGTCGACCGTTGGACGGCCGAAGTGGCACGTCTAGAATATGACCGTTGCAGATGCTCGGTCGACAAATTGTCGACCGACCCGGTCACTGGATTGCTATAAAAGGACCAAAAACGGGTCACTTCTTCACACTTTCATATTCTTGTTTCCATAGGCTCTCTCTAGTGAATTCTTGTGCAAATCTTTAGCATCCTCATCCCCAAGACTTCCTTGCTTCTTCTCCACCTTCATGCAATGCAATGGCATCATCCTCTGCTCGTGGAAAGAAGAAGGTCGCTGGCAGGAAACACAGGGAGGCTACTCCACCATTGACGATCATCAACGACATTGCCTTCGTCGACGGAGATGCTGGTGATCGCTATCTACGGCTCTCCTCCAAAGCTCCTCTCCCACGATGACCAGTTGAAGTCATGGACTTCCTCAACATCGTCGACTTGGAGGACCTTTTCGAGGTGCAAAAGTTAAAAGAATTCATCAACCCTTCTTTCCCTTCCTATTCCATCAAGGTAGTGAATGAATTCTATGCTAACCTCATCTCCCACTCTGAGAATGAAACCATCTTCTTCTATACTATGGTCAATGGGCATAGCTTTCGATTTACTGAAGGGGATATTCTTGACATGCTAAATATTGACATAGATGAATATCAAGACACCCTTGACCTTACCTCTGGAAACCCACTTAATCAATTTTCCCAAGATAACCATACCGTTAGTCTTAGTGACATCAAAAGGACCATTTTTCAATCCAATACAACATGTCACGAAGATAGGGGCACATACTATGCTATCAATCTCAAACCAGCTGCTAGGATTATAAACCTCATTGTTTCAACAAACATACATCCTAGAGCAAATAAGTCTGAAGTTCCTATTTTTCGTATGTGTCTAATATATGCCATTATCCAACGTATTCCCACAAATTTTATCCGCATTATTCTTAAAAACATGCTTGAGTTTTCTGGCAATCCTCCATATGCTGATCTTGTATGCCAAATTACTCAACATTTTCTTAAGACTCAAATTGAGGATATGGGATATACATGGGAGCGTAGACCACAAAAAATAAGTAAGAATACTGTAGAAAAAATGGGAATTGATTTCGGTCATAAGAGGGCTAGGGTAGAAGGAGAGAAATCTACCCAAGATATACCACCTCCACCTCCTCCTACCAGCCTACCCTATGATCCCATCCAAAACACTCTAACCTATGTTGCTGGGTCACAATATCATCTTAGTAAACAACTAGATCATAACCATCATGCCATGACTTATCTAAACCAAAGAATGCAAACTCTTTCTCCAAACCAACCACATGAATATCCTTATTCTTTAAATCATGGCATGCTCAATCCATATAACCCATCTTACAACTACTATCAACCTCCACCTCCACCATCTACAGATCTCACGCATACTCAGTTTTCATCCATGCAACTACAAGATATTGCTGCTCATTTCCGATTTGATCGTGTTCCAACCTTCTTGGAGGCATATGCCTTAACCAAGACAGGTGCTCTGGAGTGGCAAACTTTGGTCCAGTATTATGGAGCTGAGCCTTTTCTTGGGAAAGACCCTGATGTTGATGTAATTCTTAAGTCTTTCCAGTGAGATTTGGAGTTGTATTAGTTGTAATGAAATCTTTGCAAAATTGTAATAAATGGGTTATATTTACATGTTTTGGCTATCTTTTCATGCTTGTAATGAAATTGGTTATCTTTATAATGGATATCTTTTTGGCATCATTTGAATTTGGATTATAAGACTATTGTAGAGCATACAAAATAAGGGGAGTAATAAATACAAATAAATCAAAAAGGATGAAAATCTTTGCAAATATCTAAAAGTTAAAGTTATGGCGAAATTGACATCTATTGCAAAGCACTTATACCTTGGGATATCTATCTAAAGGGGAGCATAGTATAAAATTAAGGGGGAGAAGTAATATCAAATATTCAACATGGATATCTTTTTGAAATGACAAAGGGGGAGAAAAGAATATCAAAATAAAATAAAGATCAAAACTATAATAACTGAGTTTCATAATGAAAAAGGCCAAAGCACTCACTTGCAAAACAAGAAGAAAAGCTACAAAAGGTAATCTAAAGGTATGAAACTCATATGGTTTATATTTCCTTTATTTATATTTTTGGAAATGTTTGTCATCTTCAAAAAGGGGGAGATTGTTGGCTAAATGGACATCTATAAATCCCTTTGTTTTGATTATGACAAACATTTCATTCTTATTGATCTAACGAGCTACTTGAGTGTGCAAGATTAAGGTGGATGACAAAGTAACTAGGGAAATTCATATGCTTACATGTTTATGTTTTCATGAAATGTAATCGCCTTGTAAAAACTTGTACAAATATATAATGTACAAGTACTTAGATTTCATGTAAATCAAGCGTTAGATTCTCCCTAGCTAAACACCACATTTAGACAGGTCATCCCCTTCAAATAGGATCACATATGCACACTCATACATATAATTAGTGCCTAAATTGAAACATTGAAACAGGATCAATCTCGGTCGACAAACTCCTCGACCGAGACACTCTCGGTCGACAATCTTCTCGACCGAGAAAGATCCAAAGTAGTCGTTAGACACAACTGACAAAGTAGTTGGCAGTTGGAGATAAACGTTGCAAATCACTTGTTCTAGAGAGCCTGTCGGTCGACAAAAGTTCGACCGAGTAGGTGTCTCGGTCGACCATTCCTCGACCGAGATGGTCTCTGACAGCAACTGCAGAGTTAATTAATTAGCCGTTGTTAAAGCAACAAACTTGTACCTAACGGCTAGTTAAGCACTTAGAAACCCCTAGAAGTTGTCTAGAACGTCCTTAAGCATCCTTAGGCCATTCCTATAAATAGGACAATCCATAGGACAATCAAACTCACTTGTTACACTTGAGAAATCCTTGAGCATACTTTGAGCAATCTGTTTGTGAGCAATTTGAGCATTGTGACAATTGGCTACTTCCTTCCTTAGCTCAAAATTCGTGTCCTATAGGCTAGTATCTCCTACCCACTGCAATCATAAGTCCATACACTTGGTTAGGAGATCTATACGCTTGATCTAGGAAAATCAAGCCTTGGGCTACAAAGGATAAGTTGTAATTTCCTTTTTCCTTTCTTGTTCTCTATTACCGTTTGTACTCTCCTTGCTACTCCTAGGTTGGAGGCTGCTGATTGGAGAGGGTGGAGATCTTCTTGGTGAAGAAGGTGACTTTGAGCTACTTCAGAAGGCTGGTGCAACGGGAGGTTACTTCTAGAGAGGAAGGCTACTTCAAGGGGGAGCTTGGAGTTACTTCAAGAAGGCTACCTCAAAGTTGGTGCACCTACTTCAAGTGAAGGTTGTTCAAAGGGTGTAAAGGAAAGTATTGTATTTTGTATAAATCCTTGAGAAGGTAATAAAATAAATACTTTCAAAATCCCAGTTGGGTAAGCAACCGGGTAGTGGACTGACAACTTTAGTATTTGCTAAAGTTGGAACCACTCTAAACACCTGTCTCCTTCTTCCAATTTCAATTGTGGTTGTTTGAGTTCAATAAATTGTTAAAATTATTTAAAAACTCTATTCACCCCCCTCTAGTGTTTTTCACATACAAACTTCTCAATTGGAAATCTTAAAAGACTTGAGATATTAATTGAGTTTTCATTTGATATTTATATATCTACAACAAAGTCTTCTAGGAAAATAAGGGGAGGAATATTTTTCTTAAATATCAGTTAAAATGCTTCAAATTGATATCAAATCAAGTTACATGCAGATATATGAATGCTCAATTTGGAAATCTACAAATTTGCCTCTTGGTTGAAATGAAATTTGACCAAGGGGTGCTATGGTCGTAGTCAAAATCGACCTAAAATAAGTTTGGCACAATACTTATTTGAATATCATTTTCTATATAAAAATTGTGATCAAAAGAAAAATTAATTTATGATCACAAAATATTGGTAATAATAATCACAATATTACTCCCTTAGAAAATGTATATATGCTCTACAAATTCAGTCTATCATTTACATTAAAAATCAGATTAAAAATCATTCACAGAAATTCTGTCGATCGACGAATTCTTCGACCGAAAACATCTCGGTCTGCCTATCTCTTTCGACCGACAGACCTCAAGTAAAAATTACATCAGATATACTTCCGGTCGACAATTATTCGACTGAGCCGATGTCGGTCGACAATTGTTCGATCGATAATTGACCGTTGGGATATGACCGTTGCAATCCGACCATTTTATGACCGTTGCAACCCATCAGTCGACCGTTGGGGGGCCAAGTGGCGCGTCTGGGATATGACCATTGCGGTCGATCGGTCGACAAATTGTCGACTGACCTGGTCACTGGATTGCTATAAAAAGGATAAAAAACAGGTCATTGTTACACACTCTCATATTCTTACTTCCATAGCTTCTCTCTAGTGCATTATTGTGCAATCCTTTAGCTTCTTCATCCCCAAGACTTTCTTGCTTCTTCTCCACCTTAAAGAAAAGAAATGGCTTCATCCTCTACACGTGGAAAGAAGAAAGTTGCTAGCAAGAAAGGAAGGGCGGCTACTCCTCCATTGACGATCATCAACGACATCCCCTTCGTCGACGCAGATGCTGGTGATCGCTATCTCAGGCTCTCCTCCAAAACTCCTCTTCCACGACGGCCGGTTGACGTCATGGACTTCCTCAGCATCGTCGGCCTGGAGGATCTTTTTGAGGTGCAAAATTTGAAAGAATTTCTTAACCCTTCCTTCCCTTCCTACTCTTCAAAAGTGGTAAATGAGTTCTATGCAAACCTAATCTCCCATTCCGAAAATGAAAATAACTTCTTCTACTCTATGGTCAATGGGCATAGCTTTCGATTTACTGAAGAGGATATTCTTGACATGCTCAACATCGACTTAGATGAATATCAAGACACTCTTGACCTCACAACTGGAAATCCACTCAATACATTTTCCCAAGGTGATAATACTGTCAGTCTTAGTGACATTAAACGAGCCATTTTTCAATCTAATACTACTTGTCACGAAGATAGGGGTACCTACTATGCCATAAATCTCAAACCTACAGCTAGGATTGTCAATCTTATTGTTTCCACAAACATACATCCTAGAGCAAACAAGTCTGAAGTCCCTATTTTTCACATGTGTTTAATTTATGCCATTATCAAACGTATTCCCATAAATTTTATCTGCATAATCCTTAAGAACATGCTTGAGTTTTCTGGCAATCCCCCATATGCTGATTTTGTATGCCAAATCACTCAACACTTTCTTAAAACACAAATTGAGGATATGGGATACACATGGGAAAGAAGACCACAAAAAATAAGAAAAAACACAGTAGAGAAAATGGGAATTGGTTTTGGTCACAAGAGGGTCAGGACGGAAGGTGAGACATCTACTCAAGATATACCACCACCACCTCCTCCTACCAACCCATCCTATGATCCCATCCAAAACACCCTAACCTATGTTGCTGGGTCACAATATCATCTAAGCAGACAATTAGACTATAACCACCATGCCATGACCTACCTAAATCAAAGGATTCAAACCCTCTCTCCAAATCAACCAGATGAGTATCCTTATTCTTTAAATCCTGGCATGCTCAACCCATATAATCCATCTTACAACTACTACCAACCTCCACCTCCACCATCTACTGATCTCACACATACTCAGTTCTCCTCAATACAATTACAAGACATTGCTGCTCATTTCCGCTTTGATCGTGTTCCTACCTTCTTGGAAGCATATGCTTTAACCAAGACAGGTGCTTTGGAGTGGCAAACTTTAGTCCAATATTATGGAACTGAGCCATTTCTTGGAAAAGACCCTGATATTGATGTAATACTTAAGTCTTTCCAGTGAGATTTGGAGTGTCCATTGTATTATTTGTAATGAAGTGATTATCTTTGCATGATTGTAAGAAAATGGTTATCTTTACATGAAATTGTTATCTTTGCATGATTGTAAAAATTCGATGATTCAAATGAATTGGTTATCTTTACTGAATATATTGGATATTCCTCTATGGCATCATTTGAATATGGCTTATAAAACTATTCTAGTAGAGCATACAAAGTAAGGGGAGTAATAAATATGTCATAAATAAAAAAGGATGACATCTTTGCAAATACCTGAAATTTAAAATTGTGGCTAAATTGACCATCAATTAAAAACAAATATGTATTTAAGGGGGAGCAATACTTTTCATACAATATTTGTTCTTAAACGGATATCTTTTTGAAATGACAAAGGGGGATAAATAAATATAAAACTTAATATTTGTGCAAAACTCAATCAATGAGTTTCAAAAACTCTTGGCTTTACATTGAGAGTTGCTATATTCCCTAAAGAATTGGATTTCATGTTTCATAATTCATGGGGAATAATAAGCACACATTTTACAAACAAGAGAAGAAATTTACAAAGGTAATCTTCAGGTATGAAACTCACATGTTTTTATACTTTCTTATTTTATATTTAGGAAATGTTTGTCATCTTCAAAAAGGGGGAGATTGTTGGCTAAATGGACATCTGTAAATCCCTTTGTTTTGATAATGACAAACATTTCTTTCTTGTTGATCTAACATGCTACTTGAGTGTTGCAGGAATAAGGTGGATGACAAAGCCCTAGGGAATCTATATGCTTGAATGATTGTAAATGTCATGAAATGTAATCAAATTGTAAACTTGTACAAATATATAATGTACAAGTACTTAGACTTCATGTAAATCAAGCGTTAGATCTTCCCTAGCTAAACACAACATTTAGATAGGTCATCCCCTTCAATAGTGTCACATATGCACACTCATACATACACTTAATGTCTTCATTTGAAACATTGAAACAGGGTCCATCTCGGTCGACAAAATCCTCGACCGAGACATTTTGTAACACTCGGGCCCACTGCCCAAGGCTCTAGTAGAGTTTTAGGAATGACAACTGTCCCCACAGACCACCACTAGCCTTAACTGCGCGCTTTTTCCTCACTCACGCATAAGCTGAGGTCAACTTCCCGACTGGTCACCCATCCTAGTACTACTCCAAGCTGAGCACGCTTAACTATGGAGTTCTTTAGTGATGGGCTCCCGGAAAAGGAGGTGCACCTTGGTGATATGGGTAGTCCAATCATTCCTTTTAAGATCATGTTATCCAAGGCCTCAAATCCTAGGATGTTACAATCTCCCCCACTTAGACTCTTGATGTCCTCATCAAGGCTCAACTATATGGCCTCATAATCTGACCCCATTTCAGTGCAGACCCACAATGACCCATGGACACCCAGCTCTTGATCACAGAATACCAGCGCAAGGGTGGCTACGTCAACCATAGATAACCCTTTCCTACATGCCTGGACCGCACGGCTCAAGACTGGCATGCCATAGGCCCATGCGGGCCCCACCTACTGGAGGGGTTATGGCTCTGATACCATTTGTAATGCTCGGGCCCACTGCCCAAGGCTCTAGTAGAGTTTTAGGAATGCCGACTGTCCCCACAGACCACCACTAGTCTTAACTGCGCGCTTTGTCCTCACTCACGCACAAGCTGAGGTCAACTTCCCGAATGGTCACCCATCCTAGTACTACTCCAAGCTGAGCACGCTTAACTATGGAGTTCTTTAGTGATGGGCTCCCGGAAAAGGAGGTGCACCTTGGTGATATGGGTAGTCCAATCATTCCTTTTAAGATCATGTTATCCAAGGCCTCAAATCCTAGGATGTTACAGAGACACTCTCGGTCGACAAACTTCTCGACCGAGAAAGACCCAAGTAGCCGTTAGAAACAACTGACAAGGTAGTTGGTAGTTGGAGATAAATGTTGCATACACTTGATCCAGAGAGCCTGTCGGTCGACAATCTCTCGACCGAGTAGGTGTCTCGGTCGACCATTTCTCGACTGAGATGGTCTCTGACAACAACTGCAGAATTAATTAATTAGTCGTTGTTAAAGCAACTAACGTATATCTAACGACTAGTTAAGCACTTAGAAACGCCTAGAAAGTGTCTAGAACGTCTTTAAGAACTTGTAGGACATTCCTATAAATAGGACATGCCTTAGGACACCTAAATTCACTTGATTACACACTTGAGCAATCTTTGGGCATACATTTACATTGAGCAATCTGTTTGTGAGCAATTAAGCATATTGGCAATTGGCTACTTCCTCTCCTAGCTCAAATTTCGTGTCCTATAGGCTATCATCTCCTAATCCACAGCAATCACATTCCATACACATTGGTTAGGAGATCTACACGCTTGATCTAGGCAAATCAAGCCTTGTGCTTCAAAGGATAAGTTGTAATTTCCATTTTCCTTTCTTGTTCACTATTATTGTTTGTACTCTCCTTGCTACTCCTAGGTTGGAGGTTGCGGATTGGAGAGGTTGGAAGATCTTCTTGGTGAAGAAGGGGACCTTGAACTACTTCAAGAAGGCTGGTGCAACGGGAGGTTACTTCTAAAGAGGAAGGCTACTTCAAGGGGGGGCTTGGAGTTACTTCAAGAAGGCTACCTCGGTTTGGTGCATCTACTTCAAGTGAAGGTTGTTCAAGGGGTGTAAGAAAGTATTGTATTTTGTGTAAATCCTAGTGAAGGTAATAAAATAAATACTTTCAAAATCCAGGTTGGGTAAGCAACCGGGTAGTGGACTGACAACCTTAGTATTTGCTAAGGTTGGAACCACTCTAAACACTTGTCTCCTTCTTCCATTTTCAATTGTGGTTGTTTGAGTTAAATAATTGTTAAAATATTTAAAAACTCTATTCACCCCCCCCCTCTAGTGTTTTTCATTTCTAACCATCCATAAAGCCATTATCTCTTATTTATGCACAGATACCTTTTATTTCTTTAGCTTGTGCAACAAGGACCTATTACAAATAGTCTCATGGGCCTCACTTGGGCCATTAGGTCGCACCCATGCCGCAAAGTGGATGGGTTTATTATTCTATCAATAATACAGTTATGGAATTTATTCATTACTTGAAACCTTATATTTATATAATTCAAATTCACCAATTTTGAGGATATTACTGTTTGATCCTTTAATGACTTTGGTTGGGGTAAAAGTAATAAAGTGACAAAGAACACGATCTAACTTCTGGACCTTCCAAGTACAATAAGACTCTAAGACCTATATAGATTCCATTAATTCTATATATTTGATGTCTAATAGTAAGGTATTGATGGTGAAATAGAATCCTAAATGAACTATAATACTTGGATTTTGATCAATCTTTCTCTATGTTGCAAAATTATTGGAAGTGCATTGGCATTTAGAAAGTTGTTGATAGAACCAATAAGTATAAGGATAGATTGGTAGATAAAGGTTTCAAACAATATGAAGTATTGATTGTTTTGATACATATCTTTTTTATACAATATCACCTCCATTTATGTCCTTGTTTCCTTGTTTATGATTCATAATCCTAAAATTCAATAAATGGATATGGAAACTATCATTGAAAATTATTCTCTAGAGGGAAAGTTTTATACGAATTGACTTGATAATTTTGTTATACTAGGAGAAAACATAGTACTTGCATACTAGTAAAATCTATGTGTGGTCTAAAATAATTAATTATGGAATGAAGTAGAAAGTTTGTTAAAACGGATTACCTTATGTCTTTGATGTTTATGAATCATATCGACGAAATTATTCAAAATATGATGTTAATGCATTTACATTTTATATGTTATTTTTGGTATTGAGTTGAGTATATCTACTACTAGATTTTCTTAAAAAAATCTCACTATCTAAAAGTAATTATATATACTTGATATGTATCATTTTTGTAAGGCCCATAAACATGCTTAATGAATTTCATAAGCTTAATTACCATAACTTAATTCTTATAACCCTAATATAACCTTGTGATATGATTTGAAATCATAAGACAAGCTTAAGTTTCAAATTTGGTCCAATTTAGACACTGTTTGAGCAAGTTATTCAATTTTATGCACATTTTGGACTTTTCTATAATTTACCCAATTGAGAGGTTTTCTTTGCAATTTATACTTTCAATATGTTCCTTGTATATTCTCTCATCATTCTTGAGCTTGTTAATCCATGGGGCACCTATTTAAACCTTGGTTTGAAGGTGTTTTCTCCAAGGGTATTTTAGGGTTTACCCCTTCATGGATGAGCTACCTTTAGTAGCTATCAACTAATGAATTTTTTTATTGGCTGGGAAATTCGACAAAGGAAAGCTAATAAGGTCTATACACATAGTGGGGGAGCTTCTTGTGTGTGTGCTTGTATATTCTTAATAAATTAAGGCCATGGACACTTGGATAGATACTAGAACTTCAAATTTGTTTCTTTTTCTTTATCTTAAAGTTTCATATACTTATCCCCAAGCACCAAAATGAGCCATTTTCTCTAAACCACTTCCCTCCTTCTCCCAACCTCATTCTCCCTCTGTGCTTCTGCGAATTTTTTGGTAGAAGGAAGAAGAAAGTGGGGATCTTCTTGGAAAAAGGATCTAGGGTTGCAATTGACTTCATTTCAAGGTTGAAAAGGCTTCCTTCTAGTGATCTGGACCTAAAAGAGTACGAATTCCCTTCTTTCCTCTATTTATTTCTTTTTTATCCTTCCTCCTAGCTTTCTCCAGGTCGGAACCTTGTTGTTCCATGGTAGAAATTTCTCTAAAGCTCTAAAACCCTACTTTTCTTGCTCATTATGCTTAGGATTTGCTCATTTGATGAAGAAAGGTGCTAGATGGATGAGTTCATAGTTTATTCTTGGATTGTATACCCTAACTTCTTGATATTTCTTCTGTGTGGGGTTTCATCTTCTTATTAGAGGCAAGTTTTATAACTTGCTCCACGTTTATTGCTTACCATAAGCTTGTTAGCTCATGTTCTTGCTTGAAAATGATGATTCATGCACTAAAAAGCTATGCTTGACTTGGATTTCGATTTTTATAATGTTCCCTGTTCTGATTTCAGTTCTATATGAACCTGTGATCATGTGTACGTTATTCCTAAGGTATAATATGACTTGGATCAGGTTGTTTTTGCAACTTACGGCGCTAAGCACCTATCAACCAATGGTCAATTTTAGGGTTTAAAGCTGATTTCTTCTATAAACCGATGACCCGATGATGGTATCATTACAACAACCCTATGGTGTTGCCTTCATGATAACTAATGGTCAAGATCAAAGGTTTCATATGATGGTGAAAATATATGGTCACCCCCTTAGGCCAGGTGTTGGATTAATTAGAAGTTTAATGATCAACCATTAAGTACCCTAATAATGTTATCAATCAATGATGGCATTAGCTTAATATTTGATGTTGATTAATGAATATAGTGCTAATCTAACAACCTATGATGACTTAATGGTCACTAATTATAGTGTACTAGGTCTCCACAACCTATGGTGAGTTAATCATATAGTTGTAGCTTCAATTAAGCCTTAGACCAATGGTTTCTTGGGTCACTTGATGCAATGGTCGGACCTATACAGTAATTGATGGTTTTAACATACAAACTTGACCCAACGGTCAAGATCTAGTGTTTATTCCTCCAAGAAATTGGAATGAGGGCTAATGAAATATGCTGGTCTTAATAATGTTATTTAGATCGTTTCCTTTATATGATCAACTTAAGGATCTTACTTGTTGATAATGGATGGCTTGTTTTAAATAAACAGTCGATTATGAGTTTTACCCTACTCTCAATGGAACTTTTTTTGTTGTTAATCAAGGGATGTCTAGGGTTAAATGGTGACTCTTTCTAGAGCACAAATCAAGGACTTCATAGGTGGTTTATCCAAGGTGGTTACTTATGTAAACAACCAATGGTCTAACCATTTAAACATCCAATGGTTCTAGGTGACATTGTGGTATAGTGATATGGGTTGAATTATGATGGAACAAATGGAGGGTTACCCTTAATAAGTTAGTCTTACCCAATGTTCAAGAAAGCGGTATGCAGTGTACGGGCGGTGAGGGTACTGTATAGAGTATATGTGGTATGCGGGAGTATATGTTGTTCTAGATTTTTTTTATTTCAATAAACTAATTATATATAAAATAATATATTGAGATTATAAATTGAAAGATATAGAGCACGTATACATATTTACATATAAACAATTTAATATGTATGTTGATGTATGATAAGATTATATATTTAATTATATGTAGATATATGGAATGTGTTTGTAATATATGTACAATACTAAAATTCATGCAAATCAATGTACAAATATGTCTAGAGCATGTGTATAAATGTGAATAGATCAAAATGTATATATACACGTACACATATTTGATTGTATATTTAGGTATATTTTGTATGTATCTATAAATGTTAATATATCAAAAGGTATTCATATAAATGCACAAATGTGTGTAGAGATTTTTATATGTATTACAATGTATACATATAAATCAATGAATATATATTTAAACGTAAATATATAATAAAATGTGTGTTTTATGTATGTATGAAATACATGGACATAAGTTCTGGGATTTAAAAAGAGGAGTTTAGTTGGCCACTTAATCGGCCAAGAGGGAGTATATGCAGCTCATGACCGCTTAGTGGGACAATTAGCAATATACGGTGCGGTAGGGTGACTGAATAGGTATATGCGGGAGTATATGCGGCCGTGCGGACTGATTTCCCGAACAGTGGTCTTACCTATTCACTCATATGAATAGAAGGGATGATAATCATATTGTGTTGATATGTAACCCTAATGAGGTATAGATTTCTATACCTAGATTTAATATAACTAAATGATGGTAATTGGGTAAGAATAGTCCTTGAATGATTAATACAATCATGGAGTACTCTCTTATTGTTGTTGAATTCCTAGTATGCTATAACCTGATTGTTACATCTTGATTTATGTGTGGGTTCATTCTTGAGAATAGTATGGAATGTGATAGTGATGCTTCACCTCATGCTTCCATGATCCAACATGGATGTCGTGAGTTAGGGTTTGGGTATAAGTGTTGATTACTAACATTGATATAATTTATTATATTGAGCCTAAATCTAATGCAAATAGATAAAGATGAGTATTAATGTTTAACATTTTTATATGATGTAATGATGGTGGAATAACCTCCTTAACATGATCATAAACTTAATGTGTTAATTGGTGGTTATCATAGCCACATGGTTGATACTTTCTTATGCTAAACATGTGCATTATGAATATGAGGAGTGTTAATCATACCTAGATTCCTTGCATGTTTTTGTAATAAAGGAATGTTCTTAATGTTAATATAGCCCTACTATGATTGTTTATGAATATCTCCTAGCCCGTTAATCCAATATCGTGTTGATCTGGTGTATTATATGTAAGTGATGTTGTTGAGCCTTATTATAAGGCAAGGAAAGATAATGATGATCTTGTAGGGAATAGTATGATGGTCTTAATGACCTTTGGGAATTGTTGAGCCCTGAATGAGGTGCAATCCTCTTGTGTTGATAAGGGTTGATACCCTATGATATTGTGAAAATAATTTATATCATGAAATAGTATGATGGTCTTAATGACCTTTGGGCATGGTTAAGCCCTGAATGAGGTGTAATCCTCTTGTGTTGATAAGGGTTGATACCTTGTGATATTGTGAAAAGGTTTATATCTTGTGATAGTATGATGATTAGTATGGTCTCATGAATGGCAAGTGAATAGTACCATGTGATGATGAGATGAGAAATTATATATCACACGTTTTATATCATTTAAAAGTTGTGATATTTATTTGCTTGTTAGAAGTGAATTAGGGTTTGTATGTCAACTTGTTTGATGCAGCCTTAATTCACCCAATTGGCATAACTAGTCAAGTGAAACTCTAATCATGTAGTGCCCTGTGCCATAGATCCATCTGAGTGTCAGAACTTGCCAGATGGTGAAATGAGTATTCCGAAGGGAAACTCAGAGCGCATACTGATGAGTATGTGGGGTGCTTGTCATCCTGAATTCAAGTGTTTAGGGAGGATGATTACGGTCATGCCTAACCCTTAGTTTGAGAATGGTTGCAATCATGTCTTGGTGATTATATATGTGATGATATTGGAGGACAACTACAGTTGTACCTTGGATGGTAGGGTATTCATACCCACCTCCTTTCACTAGTGTCGTGACTTGTACCAAGGGAGAACAAGGTTGTTAGCACCTTGACCTTATGTGTCACTATGGCGGACCCGTACTGACCGGGGGCGGAGAATATCTTAAGAGTCCGACTCTTCCTAGATCTTGTATGGCACTGATTTGAACTTAGCAGTGGTCAGTTGGATTTTGAGTGGTATCCTCAAATTCCTTAGGGCATAATAAAAGATGTAATACAGTCGTATAGCATATATGTTTAGGGTTTTACATGACGCTTCACATTGGATGATAACCCTTGTTTGTTCTCTTTACATAAAGATGATGCTTAGTGCAATTAAGAGATAGTAGATATAATTATGTTGTAGATATGCTTAAGATTGTAAATGTGTACATACAATAGCCATGATTATGTTGATAACTATACTTCTACTGCTGATTTTAATCATGATGCTAGCTATGTCATGTTGTTAGTTATGTTTAGCATGCTAGTCATGCCTTTGTAACTAGAGATGCATATAATGTTAATCATGCTTATCTAGGTAATTGTTCTTATGTTGTTAGCTCTTTTTATGATGTTGATATGTTCAACATATTAGACATGCTAATGTTGTTAGCTATTCTTATGTGGCTAGACTTATTCATAGTGATAGAGATTCTATGTTACTAGACTTGCTCATGATGCTAGATATGCATATGCTACTGAATTGATTATATTGTCAACAAGATAAAGGATGATAGTTTGGCTAATGATGATAGTTATTATCTTCTCCTTTATATATTTTTTTAATCATTAGTGTTGCCGAGCTTATTTGTTATATCTGATTAAATTGCTTAATTTTTTAATTACATAAAATGTTGTAATCAATAATAGTTGTTGGAGGTTATATCTCTTGTTGGGAAATGGGTCTCACCCTTGTGGTTCGCCACATTTTTTTTTGGTAATCAGAAGTGACAAAAAAAACATGTGGCAACAAAGAGGAGCTATAGTAATGAATCCTTGAGAAAGTTGACTAGATGTCTAGTGTGTCCTAGAGTCATCCTTGTACTCTCAGGTCCGGGCGAGAAAAAGTTTGTATATGATGTTTCAAAGGAATCAGACTTTTGTTAGCATATTAATGCTTGTTTGTGTGTCATATATGAATATTGTTCTCATGTATATATATGTGGTGGCTAAGATGATAGAACAATTTGTATCAAATTTTTGGCATAGTATGGATACAACAAAGATGTTAGGCTCTTATGCAAATGTTTTTGAGTGGGTGTTGATGTTGAAATCGGTTTTAATTTACCCATATTTTTGGGTATGTGATTAATTAGTGATTGATTGTGTTTTATGTTTTGAGTAATCTCATTTAGTGTAATAGGTTCTCACAAGTTGGTATCAGAGCTTTAGGTTCACTGAGTCTACAGGGACACTAGTACTTAAGACTAGGATGATGTCTAAGTTAGGAATGTGACACAAAAACATGGTGCATACTTCCTAATCTCAGTACTTGGATGCTTTGGCTAGGTATTCAATTATTGAAGAAAGGTAAGTATGGAACTCTTAGATTGTTATCTTTCTGATTACTCTGATCAAGTAGTCATTTTGAGACAATATAAAGAGCATAAAGAATAAGAAATCATGGTGTGAATATCTCAATCCTACCTTAAAGAAGATGAGAATTGCATCATTATCTATCAAAACTTGAATGTTTGGTAACTATAAGAGAAAGATACAACACCATGAAATCTAAATCTGAATACAAATTAGAAAAAGAGGAGTTCCTAAAGATGTGATTCAAGAATATAATAAAATAAAAGGCAGATAAGTCTATGCTTATAAAGTGAAGTAAGGTATGAAATCCACATAAGATGGAAAGAACTCCTACAACAAGTACAAAATGAGAAGATAAATGGGAACAATGACAACGGAATAAGGTGGAACTCGAGTTAATCTCAGTCCAACCTATGTGTGTAAGAAAGTGTTAATGTAAAGATAAGCATATCATGTGAAAGAAATTAAGGCAGATGATCCATTTTTAATGAAGAAAATGTGGAATATGATGATTTACCTATTGATAAGTGGTTGAAAAACATTATAAAATAAGATAACATACCCAAGTGTGATAAATAGTCATCAAGGAATGAGTAATGAGATTTGTTAATCATGATGATTCCTATGCTAATGGAAAGGAACCAAAAATGAAAAAGGTAAAATGATACATAAGAAGTTGTAATATGCATAAGGAAAATAGAATTGGTTACCTTTTTGCTAGTGACCCCTGAACAATGATGCTATGATGTGGGAAGTATGTTTCCATTTGTGTCTTTCCTTTCTAGGGCACAACTTTCAAGTGGATCATTGCCACTTGGTACATGTGGATTCGCTGCAAACATGAGGGTGGATAGCTTATTATAGCATAAGGTTTCTTGGACTACGGTTCCAAGATCATAAAGTTTGGGATGAGTTCGGTTTTGATCCTAAAAATAATTAAGAAGACTCCTCTTATATGTCTTGAGATTTGATTATATTGGTAAAAGAAGATGAGATAAGGATGTGAGTTCCTTATAGCACATAAGGTGGATACCAAGGTAATGAATCCTAGTATCTAAGATGTATCAACAGTATGAGAAATATGTGAAGGTTGGAGATGTTTATTAAATGAATATTCCAAGTGTTTCTCTCCCTTAGAAAGATAAAGAGAGTTGACGATGACCCTCTAAATTTTTTTTGGAAAGAAGAAGAAAAAAAAGTGACTCTATAATGTTGTGTATGGTTTAGGGATAGATGGGCAAGACCACTATCAAGTATCGATGGTTTGTTGGTCAATAGAAATGTGATATCGTGTTCCTTTAAGATAAACCTATGATCAAATATCAATGCATAAGAGTTAGATTGGATGACATAATTCACATAACCATGATGAGTTTAGAGTTATATCCTATAGACTAACCAATGTACAAATAGAATTTATGAATAGGAGGAACAGAGTGTTCCAGTCATGTCATACAAGTTATATCAAACTTTGAATGATGACATGTCAAAGTATTTCAAATATGGTCAAAAATATGATCAATATTTCTTCAAAAACCTTAGGGTTGACAAAGCAGCAATAGCTATGAGAACAAGTTGAACAAGAGTGAGATGTGGTTGATTAAATTTCTTTATGGGATCATGATGTGTCTTCTAAGTAGGTTGTGTAAATTCTAGTAAGGTGAAGATAGTGTTGTTGTTTCACCCCTAACAAGGTTGACTAGGAATGATGTTTCCTTGTATGGAATAACATCTGCTAGCGCCAGCATTTCTTTTGATGCTGAAAAAGAACTGACAAGAGTTCTTGTGTCAGTTTATAAAGAAAAGGATGGATACATTTATTTTTTTTATGCTTCAAGGAATAGTATGGGACACATGCCATGATTGGTAAAAATCTAGCAAGTATGAATTTTTATTAATGTGTTTATACAATAGATATAATTTTTGGATGATAGTTAGAATTTAAAGTTGAACATTACTACTAGAGTTGTATAGATGACACAACAAGTTTCTATGATCCATATTTGCAAATGTCTTCTTATGTGGGGGTTTTTTAGTTGACCCAATATGAGATATGTATAAATGATGTGACATCACAATGATATGCAAGTAACCATGTGAAGGTAATAGGATGAGGTTCAAAGGAAGTACCCATCTTTGTTTACCTTGGATTTCAGGGGCGAAATCCCTGTTAGGGGTTTATAGTTGTAAGGCCCCTAAACTTGCTTAATGAATTGGATAAGATTAATTACCATAATTGAATGTTTATATACCTAATATAACCTTTTTATATGATTTTAAATCATAATACAAGCTTAAGTTTCAAATTTGGTCCAATTTGGACATTATTTGAGCAAGTTATGCAATTTTATGCACATTTTGGACTTTTCTGCAATTTACTCAATTGAGAGATTTTCTTTGCAATTTATCACTTTTATTATGTTCCTTGTATGTTATCTCATCATTATTAAGCTTTTTGAGCCATGTGGATCCTATTTAAACCTTGGTTTGAAGGTGTTTTCTCCAAGGGATTTTAGGGTTTACCCCTTCACGGATGAGCTACCTTTAGTAGCTATCAACTAATGAATTACTTGATTGGTTGGTAAATTAGAAAAAGGAAAGCTAATAAGTTCTATACACATGGTGTGGGATCTTATTGTGTGTGTTCTTGTATATTCTTAATAAATTAAGGCCATGGACACTTGGATAGATACTAGAACTTCAACTTTTTCTTTTTCTTTATCTTAAAGTTTCATATACTTATCCCCAAGAACCAAAAGGAAAAATTTTCTCTCCACCACTTCCCTCCTTCTCCCAACCCCGTTCTCCCTCTGCGCTTCTACAAATTTTTCTATCCAAGGAAGAAGAAAGTGGGGATCTTCTTGGAAAAAGAATCTAGGGTTGTAATTTACTTCATTTTAGGGTTGGAAAATCTTCCTTCTAGTAATATTGACCTAAAATAGTATGAATTCCCTTCTTTCCTCCATTTATTTATTTTTTATCCTTCCTCATAAATTTCTCTAGGTCGGAACCTTGTTGTTCCATGGTAGAAATTTCCCTAAAGCTCTAAAATCCTACCTTTCTTGCTCCTTATGATTAGGGTTTGTTCATTTGATGAAGAAAGGTGCTAGATGGACGAATTCATAGCTTATTCTTGGATTTTCTACCCTACCTGATCGAGATTTCTTCTGTATGGGGTTTCATATTCTCATTAGAGGCAAGTTTTATAACTTGCTCTGCATTTATTGCTTACAATAAGCTTGCTAGCTCATGTTCCTGCTTGAAAATGTTGATTCATGCACTAAAAAGCTATGCTTGACTTCGATTTTGATTTTTATAATGTTCTCTATTCTGATTTCAGTTATAGATGAACCTGTGAATTAATCATATAGTTGTAGCGTCGATTAAACCTAAAACCAATGGTTTCTTGGGTCACTTGATGCAATGGTCAGATATATACTATAATTGATGGTTTTAACATATGAACTTGACCCAACGGTCAAGATCTAGTGTTTATTCCTCCAAGAAAGTGGAATGAGAGATAATGTAATATGTGTGTCCTAATAATGTGATTTATATGGTTTCCTTTATATGATCAACATAAGGAGCTTACTTGTTGACAATGGATGGCTTGTTTTAAATAAACAATCAATTATGGGTTTTACCCTACTCTCAATGGATTTTTTTGTGTTGTTAATCAAGGGATGTCTAGGGTTAAATGGTGACTCTTTATATAGAAAAAATCAAGGACTTCATAGGTGGTTTATCCAAGGTGTTTACTTAAGTAAACAACCATTGGTCTTACATTTTAAACATCCAATGGTTCTGGATAACATTGTGGTATAGTGATATGGGTAGAATGATGATGGAACAAATGGAGGGTTACCCTTAATAAGGTAGTCTTACCTAGTCACTCATATGAATAGAAGGGATGATAATCATATTTTGTTGATATGTAACCCTAATGAGGTATATCTTTCTATACCTAGCTTTAAAATAGCTAAATGATGGTAATTGGGTAAGAATAGTCCTTGAATGATTAATACAATCATGGAGTACTCTATTATTGTTGTTGAAGCCCTAGTCTGCTATAACATAATAGTTACATCTTGATTTATGTGTGGGTTCATAGTATGGAATGTGATAGTGATGCTTCACCTTATGCTTCCATGATCCAATGGGGATATCGTGAGTTAGGGTTTGGGTATAAGTGTTGATTAGTAACATTTATATAATTTATTATGTTGAACCTAACTCTAATGCAAATAGATAAAGATGAGTATTCATGTTTAACATTTTATATGATGTAATGATGGTGGAATAACCTCCTTAACACGATCATAAACTTAATGTGTTAATTGGTGGTTAACATAGCCACATAGTTGATGCTTTCTTATGCTAAACATGTGCATTATGAATATGATGAGTGTTAATTATACCTAGATTCCTTGCATGTTGATGTAATAAAGGAATGTTCTTAATGTTAATATAACCCTACTATGATTGTTTATGAATATCTCCTAGCCCATTAATCAAATATTGTGTTGATCTGGTGTATTATATGTAAGTGATGTTGTTGAGCCTTGTTATAAGGCATGGAAAGATAATGATGATCTTGTAGGGAATAGTACGATGGTCTTAATGACCTTTGGGCATGGTTGAGTCCTGAATGAGGTGTAATCCTCTTGTGTTAATAAGGGTTGATATCCTGTGATATTGTGAAAAGGATTTATATCCTGTGATAGTATGATGGTCTTAATGACCTTTGGGCATGGTTAAGCCCTAAATGAGGTGTAATCCTCTTATTTTGATAAGGGTTGATACCTTGTGATATTATGAAAAGGATTTATCTTGTGATAGTATGATGATTAGTGTGGTCTCATGAATGGCAAGTGAATAGTGCCATGTGATGATGATATTAGAAATTATGTTTCACGCATTTTATATCATTTAGAAGTTGTGATATATATATATATGCTTGCTAAAAGTGAATTAGGATTTTTATGTCCACTTGTTTGATGTAGCGTTAATTCACCCAATTCATTTAAATAATCAAGTGAAACTATAATCATGTAGTGCCATGTGCCATAGATCCATCTGAGTGTCAGAACTTGCCAGATGGTGAAATGAGTATTCCTAAGGGAAACTCAGAGCGCATATTGATGAGTATGCGGGGTGCTTGTGATCCTGAATTCAAGTGTTCAGGGAGGATGACTATGGTCATACCTAGCCCTTAGTTTGAGAATGGTTGCGATCGTATCTCGATGATTATACATGTGATGAGATTGGAGGACAATTGTGGTTGTACCTTGGATTGTAGGGTATGCGTACCCACCTCCTTTCACTAGTGTTGTGACCTGTACCAAGGACGGACTAGGTTGTTAGTAGCTTGAACTTATGTATCATTGTGGCGGACCCATACTGACTGAGGGCGGAGAAGATCTTAGGAGTCTGGCTCTTCCTAGATCTTGTATGGCACTGATTTCGACTTAGCAGTGGTCAGTTGGATTTTGAGCAGTATGCTCAAATTCCTCAGGGCATAATAAAAGATGTAACATAGCCGTATAGCATATCTATTTAGGGTTATAAAAGACGCTTCACATTGGATGATAACCCTTGTTTGTTCTCTTTACATAAAGATGATGCTTAGTGCAATTAAGAGAAGTAGATATACTTATGTTGTGGATATGCTTAAGATTGTAGATGCGTACAAATAGTAGCCATGATTATGTTGATAACTATACTTCTACTGTTGATTATAATCATGATGCTATCTATCTCATGTTGTTAGTTATGTTTAGCATGCTAGCCATGCCTTTATAACTAGAGATGCATATAATGATAATCATGCTTATCTAGGTAATTGTGCTTATGTTGTTAGCTCTTTTTATGATGTTGATATGTTCAACCTATTAGACATGCTAATGTTTTTAGCTATGGTTATGTGGATAGACTTATTTAAAATGATAGAGATTCTATGTTACTAGACTTTCTCATGATGCTAGAAATGCATATGTTACTGAATTGCTTATATTTTCAACAAGATAAAGGATGATAGTCTGGCTAATGATGATAGTTATTATCTGCTCCTTTATATATTTTGTTAATCATCAGTGTTGCTGAGCTTATTTGTTATACCTGATTAAATTGCTTAATTATTTAATTAATTAAAAATGTTGTATTCAATAATATTTGTTAGAGGTTATATCTCTTGCTGGGACATGAGTCTCACCCTTGTGGTTCACCACATTTTTTTTGGTAATCGGAAGTGACAAAAACAAACATGTGGCAGTAAAGAGGAGTTATAGTAATGAATCCTTGAGAAAGTTGACTAGATGTCTAGTGTGTCCTAGTGTCATCCCTGTACTCTCAGGTTCGGGTGAGAAAAAGTTTGTATATGATGTTTCAAACGAATCATACTTTTGTTAACATATTAATGTTTGCTTGTGTGGTGTATATGGATATTGTTCTCTTGTATATATATGTGGTGGCTAAGATGATAGAACAATTTATATAATAAATTCATGGCATAGTATAGATACAAGAAAGATTATGGGATCTTATGCAAATATTTTTGAGTGGGTATTGATGTTGAAATCAGTTTTATTTTACCCATATTTTTGGGTATGTGATTAATTAGTGAATTATTATGTTTCATATTTTGAGTAATCTCATTTAGTGTAATGGGTTCTCACAATTTTGTGCATATTAATACATCTTGTGATACTTCTTCACATCATAAGACATATAGAGGTAACTTTGTGGATCAAACTAGGTATGCCAATGTCATAAGAATATTAAGTATATAGGCAACCATTCTAGACCTAATATTGTGCAAGTTGTTTGTAGGCTAAAAATGTAATGACCCTGACCTGGTTATGAGGTACCCTATTTTTTGTCTAATAAAGTTGCTTAGAACTTTAATATAATCCTCTATGGTGTTTTTTTATCATGTGACACACTTATGTTTCAAGTTTGGTCCCGATTGAATGTTGTTTGAGCAACGTTCCTTTGTTTTGGACCAAAGTGCAATTTACCCAAGTTGAGAGGTCATATTGCAAAATGTCACATGTTGAACGTGACTTATATGTTTTAGCATCATAAGAGAGATAATAATGCAAGGTGGTGGTTTGTGGAAAGCCTAAATTCCAAGTTTGAACTTGTTTGAACAATGTTGGTACCTTGTGCACCAATTTTGGTACAAATTGTAATTTACCCAAAATGTGGGGTCGATATGCAAATTACCACCTCTAGAGTGTTCCTACTTCCTATATGTATAATTTAGAGGAGAGATAATGAATGATACACCATGTTTGATTCCATTATGAATGATGGTAATCTTGGTGATGAAATGACCAAGAAAAGGGTTGAATATGAAAGCTTAACTTGAGTTGTATCAAGTAGAAAAGCTTATATATGAGTGCCTATCGGCCAAGGAACCAAAGGAGGTGTCTCATATAGGTTTGTGGACTCTTGACAAATTCAATATCATGCAAAGCACCTCAAGGAGGTGAGGTGTGTCGGGTTACAATTTCCTTAGCAAATTTGTGATGAGTTGTGAATAAAGTGGTGATTTTATTGATATATCTTATTCAAAAAGATAAGTAATGGACGAATCCTTATTCCTAGATCACTCTCACCTATTTTTTATGTCAAGATAAATGATTATATATGCATTTACACGTGTCACCCATGCATGGACACGTGTCACCTACTAGTTCAAAATGATGACACCTCATTTTTACCTTTCTTCATGAGCAACAAGTATATATACCCCTAGTTTCACTCCTTAGTGGAATTTTTCGACCCTTACCACCCTCCTACCCTAAGGTATCGTGCATAGGCTCCTTGTATCGTGTAGGAGTGGAATGGTATCGTGCATGGGCCCTTGGGTATCGCCCATAGAAAAAGCATATCGGCCAAGTAGGTGATATTGGCCATATAGAGTGATATCAGCCATAGAGTGAAGAGTTGAGTGGCATATCGTGCAAGTGAGTGCCATATCATGCAAGAGGGGTGGCATATCATTCAAGGACACTAGTGTATCGTGTAAAGGTTTTAAGGAGCAAGAAGGAGCTCAAATCTTAACTCTAAGGTGAGCCATAGTTGTCTTCAAGCTTGAATTGAAGCATGGAACTAGGGTTATGATCTACCTTTCTTTTCTTCTTGACCAATTTCTTATCCATGGTGATTCCTTATATATGAAGGAGTTATGAATGAGCCTTGGACTTTTTATAAGTCATATTCAACCGTAGGAATGTGGAGCTTTGGAGCTTGGAGCTTTGAAGTGGTTCTTAAGGTGGGTTATATAACTTGAACTCAACCATGTTATTATTCATCACCTAAATTGCTATACTTAATGAATTACTTTTAATACCAAATTTTCCTGAAATAGATGATGAAACTATGAGTTTTAGTAGTTTCTTAGACCTGTTACCATGAATTATAACAGTTATAAATAAGGTCTAGATCTTGAAGAGGATGGTATCACTTTATAAAAGTGATATCGGGTGCAAGCACATAAGCAAGCACCTCTAACCCGATATGATGATGTACCTACTTCACTAAAACGATATGGATATGATTGTATACCTTATTTCACGATATGGGGGTGTATTATACACCTCTGGCATGATAGGAAGTCTATTATAGACTCCATGCACGATACAAGGTCAATTGTATACTTGTAAGTTGATAAGAAACCCTAATTTGGGTAACCCGATATAAGTGAAGAGTAACAAGTGCTAATGCATGGTATGATCATATGATACATCATTGGTACTTAGTATCATGAGGCCTACATGACCTTGCATGACATGGTTGCACGACACATGATCTTGCACGATACACAACCCTAGACAATATTGTAACCCGATATGGTGATGAGTTGATACCTCTTAAGCATCATGGGCGACACATATATGTTTCATGTGCCTGTCACAATCAACCCTAACCTGAAATGGGTGTTGCAATCTAATGTTTTATGGTGTATCCCAATATGGTTTGGTACCCTACACTCCTAATGACTTGTATATTGGGTTGAACCGATATGGCAAACCCTAATCTGTCATGGCCAACCCTAGTTGGTGAGCCACCCGATATGGTGATTGAATGCAACTCTAGCCCAAAATGGTGATGTCTTAGTACCTCATGTACGACATGGGTAACACCTAAAAATACCTCTAGCCCGATACGGTGAGTGCTCATACACCTTCAACCCAATATGGTGGTGCTTATACACCTACAACTCGATATGGTGAACATATGCACATCTTTAACCCTATACACTTTGAAAGGTGAGAGCAAGACACTCTTAGGAGTGATGAGTGTGACACCAAGTAATGGTGTGGCTAATACCTTGATAGGTGAAGCACCTAGAGTGGTTGATAATGGACAACCTTATATCAATAATGCCTTAACCCAAGATGAGTCCATATTATTGATGATGATTGAATAATTCAAATGTGTGACTTATGACCAATACATTACATGATAAATGTGATGAGCTAGTGCACAAAGAATTAGGATGGGAAATACCCTAATACAAGATAAGTTGATGAACTTAAGTAAGATAAAAGTGATGAGGGAAGTGATACATCAAGACATGATAGATATCACATCCAGCACCTCAAGGTTGATATACCTTGATGCACCTTAAGTCCAATATACTTGGATGAGTAACACATGAAGTATGTCATGTCAATTGTTACATTGAGATGTAATACACTTTGATAAGTGTTGGATAGCATGCCTTATGAAAAGGTTAATCCAAATCAATAAAGTATGATGTAATCATATTCTGGTAAAGTTGAGAAAGGAACTTATATCTTGTGTTGATAATTCATTCAATGATAAGTAATGAGAATAAATAAGCATGATTAAATGCTTCTGTTATCAATGTTGGCTCCTAGCTGTGTGAAGCAATGAAATAGGGCTTGATCATTAATAATATGATCTTGAGAAGCTAAATGGTTATTTATGGAAAACCCTAATGGAGGGTGATGATATGTAAGAGAAATCCTAACCCTAAAAAGGGAATAGTGGTATTACTTTGTGTTGCATGGTGCTGATATGTAAGCATTATAACTGTTATCATGAAGTACTAACCATGCAGGTATCATGAGAAGATGAACATAGCCAGATATGAGCTATGATGTTTCTTTTATTAAAGTTGTTAATGAGCCATAATATGTCTAGTTGCCTACTAAGAGGTAACAAGAGATGAAATGAACTTTGTGAGTTATGTAGAATGCTTGTCTAGCAAGAATCATGATTACCTTGGTCAGATGACCTGAAGGTATTATGTTACCTAATAAGTGGTAACAAGTATTCTATGATGAACTGAGGGTTTGAATACCCATATTCTATAATCACGATGATGAACTTGTTAAGAAATGTAAATGTACCTGATGAGATGAGGGATTAATATCTCAATAGTTTATTAAAGGAGTATGGCTACAGGCCATGACTCCACAAAACAATACCAGGCATTAGTTGTGTGATCTAAGTATAAAGAGAGTATATGCTACGGCTATAACTCTATAGCGAAGATGTCAATATACCCTGGCAAGCTAATTGTAGTTTGACACATGATGTCTCTATCATATAATCTCGTACTGACCGAGAAGGTTGATGTTATTCTGCTTATCATATCCTAGAAGGATAAATGTTATACATATACTTTAATCCCTCATTGAATAAGTATCATGTTGCTTTATCAAGTTATAGATGAAATGCTCTGAATAAGGATACTACTCTAATCTATTTAGACATTAATCTATCTGTTGTTGAATATATAATTCCTTTGTACTATTTTATTCAATTAAACTGCAATAATAATGTTTTGGCAGAGAGTTATATCTCTCGTTGGGGCAATTTACAATTGTCTCACCCCCGTGGGATCTACATTTTTATGTGGACGTGGATGAGGAGGCAGGAATCCTTTAGTAGGTGAAGGACAACAACATCAGCAGTAGAAGAGAACGGCAGTGATTTCTCTGGTGGAAACACTGGCTGTCACATCTTGTATATACGTATAGAAAGTCCTATGTGTCATCTCTGTACTCTCAGGTCCTTGGAGTTGGTTCATTATGGTTTCATGAACAATCTGAGATTTTGGCTTGTAAGTCTCGAGGTTTTATGTTGCCCCAGTATGTGCTTTGATAGAGCAACTGTTATATGTTGTCCTCAAGAGGTAATGAATAATGTTGTACAATGTAAATCTTGATATGTATGAGTTTTGGATCTTTGAGTAAAAGTTTTCTGGACAAGGATCCCTTGCAAAATGGTTTTAAATTTTTAGTGATTTTCGGTAATCCGCTGCTAACGCACACTTCCAGTTAAGTAGATCTTGTTTTTGTGATCAGTATACCACAATTTAGTGGTATCAGAGCTCTAGGTTCGCTGAGTCTACAGAGACATAGGATTAAGGTTGTTGAGTCTGTTCTAAGTGTCTTCCAGTTTATCTGATAGTATCTTCTTCTCATATAGGAGAAGAAGAACTTGAAGATGTCTGGATCACATGAAGAACATGCTGCTGAGAGTAGCGTTGCTGCACCAGGAAGAGGTGCAAGGGATCAAGCTAGGGAGGAGCCAGTACCTAAACATCCCCAGTTTGACCCAGCTATGACAGAGAATCCAGCCTTCCATATCATGTTCGGCCAATTTATGGTGACTATGACACACATGGCTGATAGGATGCCACCACCTGCACCTAGGGCACCAGCCCACCATGATGGATATGGAGTCGGCAAGACTTTTGAGAGACTTCTCTGGGTTGGAGCCATAGATTATGCCGGTACAGCTGATCCAGCAGATGTTGATTTGTGGCTGATGGAGCTGGAAAAGGATTTCAGGATCCTTGATATTCCTGAAGCTGAGAAGGTAAGACATGTTGTATACCTTCTAAAGGGGAGTACTGGCCATTGGTGGATGATTGAGGAGGGCAAGAGGCCAGGTGAAGAAGTTGGATGGGAGGTATTTCGACGAGAATTCATCAGTAGGTACTTCCCTAAGACGTATCTAGATGATAAGATATCTCAATTTGAGAGGATCAGACAAGGACAGATGAACGTTAGCGAGTATGAAGCTAAATTCATGGAGCTTTTGTAGTTTTGTCCGTATATGGCAGCTAATGATGAGGAAAGAATTCGGCATTTTGAGAAGGGGTTGAACGCTGAACTGACCACTCCTATGTCTGCTGTAGAGAATAGGGAGAGGTTTGCCACTTTAGTGGAGTCGGTAAGGAGGATAGAAAGGTCTGAAATTGAGAAACGACAGACCAGTGGTAAGAAGGTGTACACTTAGTTTCAAGGACAAAGATCTGAAAGTTTTTAGAAGCTGAGATTTTCTGTACTGGAAGCACCATCAAGATTCAATACCCAGACGCAATGGACGTCAAGTAGGGGTAGGAGCCATAGTTTTGTTCTGAATAGAGCCCCCAGTACAACATCAACATCGGTGACTGGACCTCACAGACCTTATTCTGAGACCAGGGTCTATTACCTATGCAGACAAACGAGACATCTAGCAAAGGATTGTCCAGTTGGGAATACAATGGTGACTCAACCCCAGAGGCAGAGTCAGCAAGGATCCTAAAGGAGGCAATTTTATAGTAATACTAGAGAATGTGGACAAGCATCCCAAGTTGGTTCATCAACACCCAACAATCGAGCAGAGGGTCAACAACAAGCAACTATGAGGTTTTATGCAATGAATCAATCTGATGCAATAGTCAACCCTCGGGTTGTGACAGGTCTGATGAAATAGATTCATTCTGATATTTCATTTCATGATTCTATGTGTTAAAAATAAGAAAGTAGTCGTTTTGAGCTTCCTTTGATTAGTCCTATGAGGACACAAGGAAGATGAGGATTTATATTTTGTTCAGTATTCTTTTAAATGCTTTATAATTTCTCTTATCTGTGTGAAAAAGGAAGAGGTATACATGTGGTACCTAGAGGAAGTCTAGGAATGTTAAATCATGTGATGATGATGATGATACAAAAAGTAAGGAACATAATAGTACATAAAGTGCATGCCGCCTAATCTCAGTACTTGTTTACCCTGGCCAGGTATATAATTATTGGGGATAGGGTAAGTATGGAACTCTTATATTGTTATCTTTCTAATTACTCTGATGAAGTAGTCATTCTGAGACAATCTAATGAGTATAATGAAACTGAAAATACGGTATGGATAATTGTATCACATCCTAAGTATGAGAAAGAGGAAATCTAAGATAATTTCAGATCAATATGTGTGCATGAGGAAGAAAAAGAATATGATCCTCATGAAATGAGAATAAGAACAAGGGAGATGATCCCTGTCTGATAAAGCATGTGTGAATAACAAAGATCTTTTCCCATGATGTGGAAATGGGAAATGTGATAAAACCACAAAAAGTTCATGAACATGTTAGATAATAATAAAGAAAGGAATGAACTATATAGGGATTGCTAAGTGAACTTTCCCAACTAATAGGGATTGCTAAGTGAACTTTCCCAACTATATAGGGATTGCTAAGTGAACTTTCCCAAATATATTGGGATTGCTAAGTGAACTTTCCCAACTATATAGGGATTGCTAAGTGAACTTTCCCAACTATATAGGGATTGCTAAGTGAACTTTCCCAACTATATTGGGATTGCTAAGTGAACTTTCCCAACTATATAGGGATTGCTAAGTGAACTTTCCAACTATATAGGGATTGCTAAGTGAACTTTCCCAACTATATAGGGATTGCTAACTGAACTTTCCCAACTATATAGGGATTGCTAAGTGAACTTTTTCAACTATATAGGGATTGCTAAGTGAACTTTCCCAACTATATAGGGATTGCTATGTGAACTTTCCCAACTATATAGGGATTTCTAAGCAAACTTTCCCAAGTATATAGGGATTTCTAAGTGAACTTTCCCAACTATATTGGGATTGCTAAGTGAACTTTCCCAACTATATTGGGATTGCTAAGTGAACTTTTCCAACTATATAGGGATTGCTAAGTGAACTTTCCCAACTATATATGGATTGCTAAGTGAACTTTCCCAACTATATAGGGATTTCTAAGTGAACTTTCCCAACTATATAGGGATTGCTAAGTGAACTTTCCCAACTATATAGGGATTGCTAAGTGAACTTTCCCAACTAAATAAGAGTTACTAAGTGGTTTTCTCAACTAAATACATGTGTCTTCTTTGATAAATAACCCTGGGGAATGAGGGGATGATAAAAGGAATTTGTTCCTTTGTATCCTTTCCTTCAGGGACATGGCAATCATGTGGGTCTTATGACACTTGATGTGCATAAGTTAAAAATGTTCAATTGATGGATACTTAGAAAAGTATCAGTTTGTCTTGGACTTTGGTTCCAAGATAAAGATATGTGTAACAAGTAATGTCCCAAGATGAAAGAAAGATGAGTATGTGATGTGTTTTCAACACATGTGATGGATACCAAGGTAAGAAATTATGGTATCTAAGAAGTATCAGGTGATATGGAAAAGTAAAAACATAACTCCTAATTAGATGATTTATGTTGGTTACCTGGAATGGCCAACTGTGAAATCAGTCTAGTTACATAAAATAGTACGGACATCATATGTTAAGGGCTTATGCTTTGCATAAACATAACATCGATAAGGATGAACTAATTGAAGGAATAAATGTAGAATCATTGTGGGAAAATCTTATCAAGCTAAAAATAATTCCTTAGAATACCCTATCTAGATCTGTTAAGGCAACTTATACATAACATCTAGAGATACCTCTAAGATAAGTTCTTAATTGACAAGTAACCTCCCCTTATGAAAAGAGTATGTAAAACTATGAGATAGTTGGCACAAGTATTAAGAAAGTTTAATGTGTGTCAGCAGATTAGATGGAACAACAGATATATGATAAGACTTGTAGTCACAAGTGGGTGACAAAATGTAACTCTGGTCTTTTCTTGAAAGTGAAATGCTAAACTAAATGAGGAGTATGGGAGACTCCCCAAAATCAAGAATCTTGTCACATAAAGTTGTAAGTTGAGAAAGGTGACAAATCAGTAAGGTTTGACATCTGAGTTAAATAAGGTATGTATAATGTTTCTCTGAATAAGAAAGTGTTACCTGACACATAGTTGACTCTACAGTCAATAATGAAAAAGACAGTGGAGTATGTGTCCTATGTGACCGATTCTATGATAACCCTGTGTGGAAGAACTTTGTGTTGATGAAAGTTCTATGGTATCTCCATGACATTGAGATGTTATGTGGAGACTTGATGATATGATGAATGAATAATATATGTCTCCCTTTACCTGGGATTTCGGGGATGAAATCCTTGTTAGGGGTTTTAACTTGTAACAACCCTGACCTGGGTTATGAGGTAACCCTATTTGTTTTGGCTAATAAAGTTGCTTAGAACTTTAATATAATCCTCTAAGGTGTTTTTTTATCATGTGACACGGTTATGTTTCAAGTTTGGTCCCGATTGAATGATGTTTGAGCAATGTTCCTTTGTTTTGGACCAAAGTGAAATTTACCCAAGTTGAGGGGTTATATTGCAAAATGTCACATGTTGAACGTGCCTTATATGTTTTAGCATCATAAGAGAGAGAATAATGCAAGGTGGTGGCTTGTGGAAAGCCTAAATTCCAAGTTTGAACTTGTTTGAACAATGTTGGTACCTTGTGCACCAATTTTGGTACAAATTGTAATTTACCCAAAATGTGGGGTTGATATGCAAATTACCACCTATAGAGTGTTCCTAATTCCTCTATGTTACATAGGTCTATAAATGGGTATGGGGATACCCATGTACCCACAAAACCATACCCGCTAAAACCCGTCATGGGTCCACTTTTCTAGACCTATGTACCCGCATACTCATATTGTCCCGGTTCCAATAATGGGTATAGCTATACCCATACCTGCTAACCCATGTACCCGCAAATATATATATATATATATATATATATATATATATATTTATACATTTATATATGAGTTTTTTAGAATCTATGGCTAAAAAACTACTGGACATGATCTCACGGTGTATATTTCTAACCTAATTTAGCCCAAAGTTATTGTCCCAGACCAATAGACCATCGACTCCCCTCCCGGCTCCCCCCTTGTTCTGCTTTCTGCATAGTGAGCAGAGGAAGCCAGAGCTAGGGCAGCCTCCAGCCTCCAGCCAAAGCCACTGCCTCAACTGAGCATGCTGGGCCGCTGGCCTCAATCCGCCGACATTGAGTAGGATCGTTTCCGCAGATGCCATCTTCAAGCCGCCCACCTGCTTCAGCCAAATCTTCCCCTCAACAACCCAACGACCCCATCAGATATCGCCCCCTCAATCGTTGAGCCAGCCCAGCAACTTCTTGATGAGCAGGTCGTCGATGCCACCAGCTCTCAACCGTGGTGAAGGTCTACTCTCTTCAGGCCACAGAGCTCTTGCCAACTGCAAGCCAAGTCCTCATCAGCCTGACGCTGGCCGTAGGCCCTCATCAACCTGACATTGGATGCCTGCCTGAGCTGCCTCACCAGTCACCTCCAACTCCGCCCAACTTCAATAGCTCCAACTCAACCGAGCTCCATCCCGTCGTGCCCATCTCCAACTCCGCCCAGCGTCGACAACGTTCCAGCTCAGCTCCTGCCGTGTTTGCCTCAGCTCCGCCCACCTTAGCTCCAGCTCCAAGTACACCAGCCCAGCGCCAACGTTCCAGACCAGTGAATCCGTCTTCATCTCATCTCTATAGACTCTTCTCCAGTTCTATTGATCGGTAGTGTGGCCATGGGAGAAGGTATGAAATACCTTACTTCTTTCTTCTGTATATTGTATTTGGTGTTTTGATCCGTTAAATGCATGTGTGTGTGTCTTTTTTCACATCTGTATCTCTATATTTGGTGTTTTGATCTGTTAAATGCATGTGCTTGTGTCTTTTTCACATATTTATCTCAAAATTTTGGCTGTGATATGTGTGTTATGCATGTGTTATCGTATAATATACTGAGATAATGTTTTTTTGTTAGGTATAATGTCAAATGTTCATAAAGCAGCACTAGGAGGCACTAGTGGTACTAATTCCACATGCAACGTGACATCTAGTACTCAAATGAGTGCTGATAGAATTGATATTGATATTGATCCTACTGAATCTGAACCTAAAATTGATGATTCCCAACCAATTAAAAAAAAGGGTAGACAAACTACATTGATGTGTGGAAGCATTTTGACAAAGTGTCAATTAATGGAGTACCTAAGGAAAAATGTAAATATTGTGACTCCCTTTTGATGAATAGGCCCTCAGATGGTACTAGCTCTTTAGATAGCATATTAAGAGGCAACATCCATCAAAATGTGTAGGAATTGTTGGATAAATGTTTATAAATGTTGGAGAAAAGAAGAAAGATGGCACAATGAACTTGAAAAATTTTGTGTTTGATCAGAATGTTAGTAGAAGTGACCTTGCTAATATGATAATATTGCATGAGTATCCATTTTCCATTGTTGAGCATGTTGCTTTTAGAGAATTTGTTAGAAACCTTCAACCATAGTTTAAATTTGTGTCACGGAACACCATTAAGAAGGATTGTGTGATAATTTATGAAAAAGAGAAAGAGAAACTTTATAAAGTGTTAGATAAATTAACTTCACATGTAACCATGACAACTGACATCTAGACATCCATTCAAAATAAAGGGTATTTTTCTCTTAACTACATTGATGATGAATGGAGGTTGCATAAAAAGATTTTGAATTTTTCTAAAATTGATGCTCCTCACACTGCTGATAATCTTACTAAAGCAATTCTTGAAAAACTTTTTCAATGGAACTTGGATAAAAAGTTTATGTGCCTTTTTGTTGACAATTGTACTACAAATGATGCTATGGTTAGGGAGTTGAGTAAAAAACTTACAAGTAGGGGATGTTTGATAGCACAAGGGAAACTAGTTCATGTACGTTTTTGTGCACACATTCTTAATCTAATAGCACAAGAGGGGGTTGATGTCATAAAGTCAGTAACTTCAAAGATTCGTGAAAGTTTTAAGTATGTTAAAGGATCTGTTTTACGCTCACAATTGTTTAAAGAAGTGGTTTCTCAAGTGAGAGATCCTCAAAAGGCATTGATTCTTAATGTGTCTACTAGATGGAATTCCACTTTTTAATGCTAAAACATGCTTTGGAATTCAAAGATGCATTTATTAGATTTTCTGATAGGGATGCTTGGTATAAGTATTTTCCAAGTGAGGTTGAATGGGATAATGCTAAGTTGACTTGTGGTTTTCTAGCAATATTTTATGATGTCAAAAATATCTTTTCTTCAACTTTATATCCATCTACCAACTATTATTTCAAAAATATATGTCTGTCCATGTTCATCTAAAAGAGTTTAGTAGTAGTGACATATCATTTGTTGCCAAGATGGGGAAAGAAATGATGTCAAAATTCAAGAAGTATTGGGATATGAGTTGTTTGATATTGTCTATAGCTTCTATTGTTGATCCACGTCTTAAGATGAAAAGTGTGGAATATAATCTAAGAGAGATATATGGTAATGACAATGATGATAGTGATGACAATGATGCTAGTGATGGCGGCAATGTTGCTCAAAAGAAAATTGATCAAATCAAAGGTTGTTTAGTGGATCTTTACAATGAGTATAGGTTACAAATGGGTGGAACAAACTTTGAATACATTGATAGCACATGTGATAGGTTTGGATGCTTAAATGATACATTGGGGCATCAAAAGCCGAGTAGTAGGGGCTTGTTAAAGATTTTAGGGAGATTTGATAACCATCTACAAAAGGTACAAGCCACACAACCAACAAGGACTGATTTAGACTTGTATCTTGAAGAGTCTATTCACCCCAAACAAATAGGTGGAGATAGTTTTGTTGATACTTTTAATATTTTATAATGGTGGAAGCACAATTGTGCAAAGTACCCAGTTGTTGCAAGAATGGAACGAGATATTTTGGCTATTCCTGTCTTCACTGTTGCATCTGAGGCCGCATTTAACACAGGTGGAAGAGTTCTTGATCAATATAGGAGTTCTCTAAAGCCAAACACAGTGGAAGCTCTCATATGTGCCCAATATTGGATGAGAAGTAATATGCGTGGTATGTAGATTAAAAATAGTTTAACTTATTGCAAAGACTATTGAAGCAATTCTTACTTTATAATTCTTTTGTAGGACAAGATTGTGTAGGTGCAATGATAGGTTCTTTAAGAAATGATTTGGAAGATGAGCAAGAGATTGGGGATGTCATCATAGAGATGGAATGATTGGTATTTTAATTTTAAGTTTAAGTTTTTGACATGTTATGCCCACAATAATCTTTATACTTGTTTATTTATATTGATAAATGGTTTACATTTTGTTTGTAGGTGCTTTGTACTCATCCTTATCATGTCATCTTGATTCATTATTGATGTAATGACAAAGCTTGATGAACAATCATTCATTTTCTACATTTGGCGATGTGCATTTGATTGCTGAAAATTGATGTAACAATCTTATTGTTATGAATGTTGGCAATAGACAATTGGCCATGATGTATTTTTCTGTGTTGAGCTATCGATGATGTGGATAATATTGTTCATTTTTTTGGGCTGTTTATAGCACTCAACTCATATATTGAATGGTTTCTTTGTGTCCTATTGGGTTGTTCTAGTGCTTAAACCATATATGTGTATGATATGATTTTCTAATAAAGATTTTAGGCCAAAAGTAGGTACTTAAATGGTTTTTAAGTGCACAAAGCCTCCCAAAACAGTAGCTTTGAGTTACTCTAGCAGCTTACATGTTGGAAATTTCAAACGTCGTTTTAGTGATTAAACCATATATGTGTAAGATATGATTTTTAATAAAGATTTTGGCCCAAAAGTAGGTACTTGAATGATTTGAAGTCCACAAAGCCCCCCCAAAATAGCAGCTTTGTGTTACTCTAGCAGCTTACATGCTGAAAATTTCGAACTTCAGTAAATGTATACATCAATTTGGGCCTAAAAATAGGTCCCGCCATCAATTTTAATACTTAAAAAAAATTGCACAGAACCATATACCCTTGGAACCGCACTGTGTACCCGCATTATATGTGGTTCCGGGTATGGTGCGGGACTGGTTACTGAGAAATGTGGGTCTAGACCCATACCCATACCCCCCCATACCCATACCCGCAAAAACAATTGGGTACGGTTCTGGGTATGGTCATACTCACACCGTACCCGCACTGTTTACACCCCTATGTATGTATCATTTAGAGGAGAGAGAATGAATGATACACCATGTTTGATTCCATTATGAATGATGGTAATCTTGGTGATGAAATGACCAAGAAAAGGGTTGAATATGAAAGCTTAACTTGAGTTGTATCAAGTAGAAAAGCTTATATATGAGTGCCTATCAGCCAAGGAACCCAAGAAGGTGTCCCATATCATTTTTTGGACTCTTGGAAAAGTCCATATCATGCAAAGCACCTCAAGGAGGTGAGGTGTTTCGGGTTACAACTTCCTTAGCAAAGTTGTGATGAGTTGTGAATAAAGTGATGATTTTGTTGATATATCTTATTCAAAGAGATAAGTAATGGATGAATCCTTATCCCTAGATCACTCTCAACTATTTTGCATGTCAAGATAAATGATTATGCATGCATATACATGTGTCACCCATGCATGGACACATGGCACCTACTAGTTCAAAATGATGATACCTCATTTTTACCTTTCTTCATGAGCAACAAGTATATATACCCCTAGTTTCACCCCTTAGTCAAATTTTTCGACCCTTACCACCCTCCTACCCTAAGGTATCGTGCATAGGCTCCTTGTATCGTGCAGGAGTGGAATGGTATCATGCATGGGCCCTTGGGTATCGCCCATAGCAAAAGCATATCGGCCAAGTAGGTGATATTGGTCATATAGAGTGATATCAGCCATAGAGTGAAGAGTTGGGTGGCATATCATGCAAGTGAGTGTCATATCATGCAAGAGGGGTGGCATATCGTGCAAGGACACTAGTGTATCGTGCAAAGGTGTTAAGGAGTAAGAAGGAGCTCAAATCTTAACTCTAAGGTGAGTCATAGTTGTCTTCAAGCTTGAATTGAAGCATGGAACTAGGGTTATGATCTACCTTTCTTTTCTTCTTCACCAATTGCTTATCCATGGTGATTCCTTGTATATGAAGGAGTTGTGAACGAGCCTTGGACTTCTTATAAGTCATATTCAATCTTAGGAACGTGGAGCTTTGGAGCATGGAGCTTTGAAGTGGTTCTTAAGGCGGGTTATATAACTTGAACTCAACCATGTTATTATTCATCACCTAAATTGCTATACTTAATGAATTACTTTTAATACCAAAATTTCCTGAAATAGTTGATGAAATTATGAGTTCTATTAGTTTCTTAGACCTGTTACCATGAACTATAACAGTTAGAACTAAGGTCTAGATCTTGAAGATGATGGTATCACTTTATAAAAGTGATATCGGGTGCAAGCACCTCTAACCCGATATGATGATGTACCTACTTCACTAAAACGATATGGATATGATTGTATACCTTCTTGCATGATATGGGGGTGTAGTATACACCTCTTGCACAATAGGAAGTCTATTATAGACACCATGCACAATACAATGTCAATTGTATACTTGTAAGTTAACAAGAAACCCTAATTTGGGTAACCCGATATAAGTGAAGAGTAACAAGTGCTAATGCACGGTATGATCATATGATACATCATTGGTACTTAGAATCATGAGGCCTACATGACCTTGCATGACATGGTTGCACGACACATGATCTTGCACGATAGGGTTGCACGATACACAACCCTAGACAATATGGTAACCCGATATGGTGATGAGTTGATACCTCTTAAGCATCATGGGCGACACATATATGTACCATGTGCCTATCACAATCAACCCTAACCCGACATGGGTGTTGCAACCTAATGTTTGATGGTATAGCCCAATATGGTTTGGTGACCTACACTCCTATTGACTTGTATATTGGGTTGAACCCGATATGGCAAACACTAATTCGTCATGGCCAACCCTAGCTAGTGAGCTGCTCGATATGGCGATTGAATGCGCCTCTAGCCCAAAATGGTGATGGATTAGCACCTCATGCACGACATGGGTAACACCTACAAATACCTCTAGCCCGATATGGTGAGTGCTCATACGCCTTCAACCCGATATGGTGGTGCTTATACACCTACAACTCGATATGGTGAACATATGCACATCTTTAACCCTATACACCTTGTAAAGGTGAGAGCAAGACACTCTTAGGAGTGATGAGTGTGACACCAAGTAATGGTGTGGCTAATACCTTGATAGGTGAAGCACCTAGAGTGGTTGATAATGGAAGACCTTATATCAATAATACCTTAACCCAAGATAAGTCCATATTATTGATGATGATTGAATAATTCAAATGTGTGACTTATGACCAATACATTACATGATAAATGTGATGAGCTAGTGCATAAAGTATTAGGATGGGAAATACCCTAATACAAGATAAGTTTATGAACTTAAGTAAGATAAAAGTGATGAGGGAAGTGATACATCAAGACATGATAGATATCACATCCAGCACCTCAAGGTTGATATACCTTGATGCACCTTAAGTCCAATATACTTGGATGAGTAACACATGAAGTGTGTCATGTCAATTATTACATTGAGATGTAATGCACTTTGATAAGTGTAGGCTAACATGCCTTATGAAAAGGTTAATCCAAATCAATAAAGTATGATGTAATCATATTCTGGTAAAGTTGAGAAAGGAACTTATATCTTGTGTTGATAATTCATTCAATGATAAGTGATGAGAATAAATAAGCATGATTAAATGCTTATGTTATCAATGTTGGCTCCTAGCTGTGTGAAGCAATGAAATAGGGCTTGATCATTAATAATATGATGTTGAGAACCTAAATGGTTATTTATGGAAAACCCTAATGGAGGGTGATGATATGTAAGAGAAATCCTAACCCTAAAAAGGGAATAGTGGTATTACTTTGGGTTGCATAGTGCTGATATGTAAGCATTATAACTATTATCATGAAGTACTAACCATTCAGGTATCATGAGAAGATGAACATAGTCAGGTATAAGCTGTGATGTTTCTTTTAATAAAGTTGTTAATGAGCCATAATATGCCTTGTTTCCTACTAAGAGGTAACAAGAGGTGAAATGAGCTTTGTGAGTTATGTAGAATGCTTGTGTAGCAAGAATCATGATTACCTTGGTCAGATGACCTGAAGGTATTAAGTTACCTGATAAGTGGTAACAAGTATTCTATGATGAACTGAGGGTTTGAATACCCATATTCTATAATCATGATGATGAACTTGTTAAGAAATGGAAATGTACCTGATGAGATGAGGGATTAAGATCTGAATACTTTATTAAAAGAGTATGGCTACATGCCATGACTCCACAAAACAATACCAGGCATTAGCTGTGTGATCTAAGTATGAAGAGAGTATATGCTACGGATATAACTCTATAGTGAAGATGTCAATATATCCTGGCAAGCTAATTGTAGTTTGACACATGATGTATCTGCCATATAATCTCGTACTGACTGAGAAGGTTGATTTTACTCTACTTAGCATATCCTAGAAGGATAAATGTTATACATATACTTTAATCCCTCATTGAATAAGTATCATGCTGCTTTATCAAGTTATAGCTGAAATGCTCTGAATAAGAATACTGCTCTAATCTATTTAGACATTGATCTATCTGTTGTTGAATATATAGTTCCTATGCACAGTTTTATTCAATTAAACTGTAATAATAATGTTTTGGCGGAGAGTTATATCTCTCACTGGGGCAATTTATAATTGTCTCACCCCCGTGGGATCCACATTTTTAGGTGGATGTGGGCGAGGAGGCAGGAATCCTTCAGTAGGTGAAGGACAACAACAGCAGTAGTAGAAGAGAACGCCAGTAATTTCTCTGGTGGAAACACTGGCTGTCACATCTTGTATATATGTATAGAAAGTCATATGTGTCGTCTCTGTACTCTCAGGTCCTTGGAGTTGGTTCATTATGGTTTCATGAACAATCTAAGATTTTGGCTTGTAAGTCTCGAGGTTTTATGTTGCTCCAGTATGTGTTTTGATAGAGCAACTGTTATATGTTGTCCTCGAGAGGAAATGAATAATATTGTACAATGTAAATCTTGATATGTATGAGTTTTGGATCTTTCAGTAAAAGTTTTCTGGACAAGGATCTCCTTGCAAAATAGTTTTAAATTTTTAGTGATTTTCTGTAATCCGTTGCTAACGAACGCTTCCGCTTAAGTAGAACTTGTTTTTGTGATCGGTATGCCACAAAAAAGGTGCATTAACAATCATGATGATGCTCGCTCGAAAACTATTCTAGACCTAATATTACACATATGTTGAACACCATACTAGGAATCCTACTATTCCGAAATCAGAGATCCTATGTTGAATGGGTTAAATAGGAAATTAAGTTGTGCATGTGTTCAGTGGAAGCTAACCATGGAGTTTTATTTTTCATCCTTTGACTACGACATTTCATGTTTCAATGTTGTCTTGGTAGAGCAAGAGATTATCTTAGAATGAGGTATGCACTGAACATTTCATGTGTGACACGCCCTTAGAATATTGCCATGAGTGTAACCATATGCGTGAGAGCTTTAATTACCTTAGACATCTCCACTTTTCTATATGATCATACTTATCACTTCCCATTGCCGCGTTCACTATGGCACGTACTAGACTTATATGGATGTTTCATTTGGAACATACAAGTGTCAAGTGACTTGACACTTGTATGTTTTTTTTTCACCAACCAAAAAAACATACTGAGTGTCGAAGGATGATTCGACACACACACACTTTTCCGCATCGGTTGGGGCTGATTGAACTTTGGTTGTGGGTGAAGGTCTTGTATAAAAATGGCGAATGTTATCGGGTAGTGATCTATTTTTTTTTTCTTGGAAGTGGTCTGGTAGTGATCTATGTATGAGACAACCTTCGCTCCCTGGCTCATCTAATCTCCAACCTTTGTCTTTACTTGTGAGCAAATTCTTTGCTGTAATTCTTTTAAAAGACTAACTTTAAAAAAACCATCAAAAAGTTATATTTCAAATATAAATTATATACTAACCTTTGGTAATTAGTAAATCCAAATCAAATCTGTAAAGAATGGTGCCTTTTCCTTACCAATCAACTATCGTCCAACACAGCTATAAACGCGGGGCGACGACAACGACCTTAGAAATGTGACTCCTCACCACAATCATGCAGGATAGCACGAGTATGGAGTACCGGCTTATCCTCTTCGGGCGACGGTAAAACTTTTAATTATTGCACGTCTGTGTGCTCTGCGCGCGCCTGTGTAGCTTCTCCACGCTGCCAACTCCACCTTGCACAGAAGTCAGAAACCTTTCTAAATACAGCCTATGAGCCTACGAATTACTACACCTACCTGCCTTGCATTTAGGCCGCGCCTCTGTGCTTCTTGGATCTTTTTTACGGAACCCTACATATGAACAGCCAAGCAGATCAATAATGATGATGGATATAAAATTCTCAACTGCTTCACGTGGGATGGGTTCTTCAAGAAAACAGCCGCGCGCGTCACTGTCTAGTTGGTTTGTCATGAGGCAGTTTGGATCATGTGTTTGAAGAATCGTCTATCTTCCGGGAAGTGTGTGGGTTTTCCAACTTTCCCATGTCGGGCTTGTATTATCAAACGGCCGACGATGTACGTATATGGATCGATAAGATCCTCTGGTAAAACTCTGCAGTTGAATCTTCCCTTGTCGGCCGTGGTTACCCGCCGGAATACAATCCGTTTCCGCATGGCATGTATCGATGCATGATAGGTGTGCCCCTACAAGGACCCCAAAGAGTTGTCTGGTTTGCACTGTCACTGTCACGGACCCCAAAGAGGTTTCCTGCTCTTCGTTTTCTTATTATCAATGACTTGTGGGTACAGGACTCTCTGCATTGTGTGTTGTCTAAAGGAGGAAGGTACCATACCGAGGTCCCGCTGGTAAATTCCAACCAGCGCGGTCTTCGCGTGATAAAAATCTGAGATCGAATACAATAGAATGAAATGAGATACAAGAGAGAGACTCAGCCAGCAATTGGCAGGCGACTGGTCTGTTTTGGGTAACGGGGATTTTGGGCACACCGAACTTGGACGTGGTTTATAGTTGTTGTTAATAATTATTATGTCGTTACGTACAGCGGAAAGTTATAATTAACGAATCCAAGTAAGCTCCAAATAAGGAACACATACAATAAATAGAGCATGAGAACAGAAAATAAAATAAAGTTAGGAGCTCAAATCAAGAACAGGCGGCTCGTAATTTTCTAGATGAGTGTCGTTCTTTTAGTTGATCCGGTAACAAACTTGTACTAGGTAGTCGTCTTGCTCGTGATTAACAATGATCAGCGTACACTATTAGTACAACTCAATAATAGTAGATACTACCACCCAAATCAAATCACACTATTATTCTTAAACACATCGCGGGAATCAAATCAATTTAGCAAAGATACAATTAATTTAATAGTTAATATGTAGTTGTTTGTATAAAAAAAAAAAGATGAAAGACGGAAGACAATTTCCACAAAGCCACAAGCCCTAGCATGTGTCTGAGTTAGGTCACGCCTGAAAAGGCACGACATGGAACGTGTGTGCATGTGTGCCGGTGTGTTATGGTCACCACACCCACTACAAGGGTGAACATACTCTCTCCTAGAGTCTTTTAGACACTAGTGTCACATGTGATCCTACAAATAAGGATAACACAAGTTCTAGGAGTGAGAAATTTGGACTAAAGGCTCTTCTACACCTTTAGTAGTGCTCGGTGTAGATCTAGACCCTCCAATCTACGCCTCCTTTGAATCTTGCCAAGCCACCAATCAAAACTCCTTTGAAGTATTCTATCACTCTAGGAGTCACCTTGGGATGCGTGTAGAAAATTGATTATCGCTGGTTGATCATGGTAATCCGCCAGTGACAGTAGGTGACGGATTGTGGAAATCCATTAGTTGTTGGCACAAATCCCAAGGTCACTGATAAGGCTCTACAGAACCCAAATTTGACCCTAAAATCAATCATGTGGATCACAACATTTCGTTGTGCACATGCACCACAAATTGCATTATTCTTCCATTGAGAATCACCGCCTCAATATGTCTTCCCTAGGTAGCAAATCGTGCCCTTCTACTATGGAATCATTCCTCAATTTGTGTGTCATACATATCATGTCATTTTGTCGTCTAGGTCGGTGGCAGATGGTGTTTATCTGCGGTCACCACGAATGCGTGTCTTCGGCGAAGATCATCATTTGTACATGACTTTGTTGTGCAAACTCGTCTCCACGGTATCCAGTCGAGTGCTTGAATATGGTCGGAGTTTCTAGTCTCTACCTCCCCACTTTCTCTCTCTAAAGTTCTCTTAGGGTTTCTCAAACCTTAGAGGCAACAATGAGAGAATCAGAGTGTGTGCATTGAAGTCTTACTCTCATATCATATATAAATAGAGGAGTGCAGAGGTAGGGTTTTCTATCCATGTTCGGCCAGACTGTGGGCTCCCGTACTTATTCTTTAGATCTGAGTCCATATTTTATTTAAGTCCCTAAAATTCACAACTAGGTCCCTAGATTTATTATACAATAATAATAAAGTCAATTCAGCCTTTCTTCAAGCTATCTATGTGTGTGATCCTATACACACCATACTATGTTGGAAATGGATTCACTATTCAATATTTTGATCCATAAGAAATGAGAGGTGTCTAGTTACACATCATTGCTACCCAAGATGTACGATTACTCCGACAAGACTAAACCAACTATGACACATTTACCATGTTGTATAATCCTTTTGTCACAAATATCTAGATTGAACTAGAGGCATGGACACATCATCCTCGTTATATTCAATATAATTTTCTTGATCTCCAAGTAGACTAGCAAGACACACTAAGTCACATGAGTGTGGAATGCATTTCTCTAGTCTCACTTATCAATAGACCTTTGATATCGCTCTTGTTATGTGGAATGGACAAATTCCTTCTACATCACTCACAATGTGTAACATGATTCTCATCACACCCAATCACTACCTTTATGGAAACCTTCTTCAAGATCATGTTGGGTAATGTCAAAGCATGACGATTGCCATTCCATCATTGTAGTGACTTCAGGTTGAATGACCACAACATCATCATCGCATTTTAAGAGTTGATTATGACTATGATATAATGGTCTGTGAATCACTCTCAAGGAAGATATGTCTAATACACTTGTTATCTAATAAGTTTATGTGTTTGACTTAGTATCCAATACCTATGATCCTGAGACATGGTCATCAATCACCACACATACTAGTCTCACATATATTATTATTGTCCAATCCTTAATAATACTTGACTAGGGACCTTTAAGAATATTGTTCTTGACATCCATTAGGATCTCATCCTCAAGTCTCATACTTGAAGTCCCATGGCTTTTAATCAATTATTCTAAGTAGATGTATTGTGTAGATTAATATCACAATAATTAAATTTGCATAAATGGAATTGCCTTTATTAATTATATAAAAGTACAAAATATCCCTCTAGTCATCATCTAATTATTGGCTTCTAGGAGGGCATATACACCAATGACCTCCTACTTGCACTAAATCCAATCATTCCTGTATCTTGTACTAAGTGATATAGCATGCACATTACACTTCTATTGTGATAATGCCTTTGTAACAACCGGGCCCACTGCCCAAGCTCTAATAAAGTTTTAGAAATGACGATTGGCCCCATAGACCACCACTAGCCTTAATTGTGTGCATTGTCCTCACTCACGCACAAACCAGAGTCAACTTCCTGACTGGTCACCCATCCTAGTACTACTCCAAGCTAAGCACGCTTAACTATGGAGTTCTTTAGTGATGGGCTCCCGAAAAAGGAGGTGCACCTTGGTGATATGGGTAGTCCAATCATTCATGTTAAGATGATGTTACCTGAGGCCTCAAATCTTGCGACGTTACAATCTCCCCCACTTAGACTCTTGACGTCCTCCTCAAGGCTCAACTATATGGCCTTACAATATCACCCCATTTTAGTGTAGACCCAGAATGACTTATGGACATCCAGCTCCCGATCACGGAATACCAGTACAAGGGTGGCTACATCACTATGGATAACCCTTTCCAACATGCCTAGACCGCACGTCTCAAAGACTGGCATGTCATGCCCATATGGGCCCCACCTACTGGAGGGGTTTTGACTCTGATACCATTTGTAACAACCGGGCCCACCACCCTAGGCTCTAATAGAGTTTTAGGAATGATGACTGGCCCCACAGACCACCACTAGCCTTAACTATGCACTTTGTCCTCACTCACGCGCAAGCCGGGGTCAGCTTCCCAACTGGTCACCCATCCTAGTACTACTCCAAGCTGAGCACACTTAACTATAGATTTATTTAGTGATGGTCTCCCAGAAAAGGAGGTGCACCTTGGTGATATGGGTAGTCCAATCATTCCTTTTAAGATCATAATATCTGAGGCCTAAAATCCTGGGACGTTACAGTCTTAGTCAAGGGATCAACAGACTTGAGCGTTATCAATGACATGTAGATCTTTTCATCTCCTTGCTAAATGATTTCTTGTATGAGATGGAAGTATCAAAGAATATGTATGAAATATGTATGCCATCTACGTTCCTTAGAGTGAAAGCCTCATTATGTTCATAGTAAGTTGCACTGCATCAGTAATGCTAGGAACAACAATATGTTCATCAAATGAACTTCCTAATGAATAAAACTTCCTTTATAGAAACCAACACAATGTCATATTCAATTTATGTCATAGAATTAGTCATTGTCTCTAGCTTAGAACTCTAAAAATTTACAATACCACCATTGAGGAAAAACATAGAACCACATTGTGATCACTAATCGTCCTTGTGAGTTTGGAACATGGAATTTTTGTACAACCAATTATTCATCCTAAGTTATTAATAAGTACTTGAGGACGTTCTATACTGTAATTCAGTGACCTTCACTCGAATCTTTTTGACATGTGTGTCATGATAAAGGTATATGAGAATTATAGATGCATACATAAAATAGCATAGATGATAGATTCAATTGTGGAAGCATACAAAATCTTACTCATGTGGTTGCTTTCTTCCAAAGATATGGGACAATTGGACTTATAATTACTTACCCCGTGAGACATGGGTATGTTCCCTTTCTTGGAGTATTTCTTGTTGAAGTGTTTCATCACCTTGTCAATGTATGTACTTTGACTTAAGCCAAGGAACCTTCTAGACCTATCTCTATAGATCATGATACCTAGAATATAAATGGCTTCTCCTAAGTTTGTTTGACAAACTATTTCCTAACAATGCCTTCACCTTTGGCAGAGTTGGTATAGAATTTCCCATGAGTATTATATCATCCACATACAATATGATGAATATTACAATGCTGCCACTAAACTTGTTATAAACACAAGGTACATATTCATTCTAAGACAAACTCTTTGATTGATTCAACAAAATGAAGATTCCAGCTTCTGGATGCTTGTTTCAATCCATAGATAGTGCTTTGCATCTTTAGCTTACATACATTTCCAACATCCTTTAGAGATTCAAAACCCTCAAGTTGTGTCATCTACACGTCCTTAAGAAGATTCCTGTTAATAAAAGATGTTTTGGCATCCATATTCTATATCTCATAGTCATGGTATGTTGTAAAGTCAAGCATGATCCTAATGGACTTCACCATATCAACTGGTGATTTTTTTTAACATAGTCAACACCTTGAACTTGTTTCAAACCTTTAGACACTAATAATGCTTTGTAGGTCTGGAAATTTCCATCCACATAAGTCTTCTTCTTGAAGACTCACTTGCACCCAATGGGTTTTACTCCTTTAGTTGGTTCCACCAAGGTCCATGCCTTGTTGGTATACATGGAGTCCACTTCAGATCTCATGTCCTCAAGCCATTTACTAGCTTTTGATCCCTCCATTTCTTCCTTTTATGTGGTTGGATCATCACAATCCAATACCAATGCATCACCATATCGAGTCACGAGAAATCCAAATCTCTATGTCTCATTGTGAATCCTACTGTGTGCGCGAGGTTCCTATGCTTGTTGAGGGGGCAGCTATGCCACTACAATTTTTGTTGCCTCCTCATGTTCCTCTTTAGGTTCATTGTTATATTGTGTATCTTTAATTTCTTCAAATTATATTTTCTTCCTACTGTTATTTTTGAAGATGAACTCCTTTTCTAAGAAGGTACCAGTTCTAGAAACAAACACTTTGTTTAGGGAAGCAATATAGAAACAATATCCTTCAATTTCCTTATGATATCTCTCAAAATAACACTTGTCATATTTGGCTCCCACTTTCTTAGGAAATGAGTGATTGACATAAGATTTACAACCCCAAACCTTCATGAAAGACATGTCAGGATGCTTCTCAATCCATATCTCATATGGTGTTTGGAACTGACTTAGAAGGAACGTAGTTATGTGTAAACATAGTGGTTGCTAGAGTATGTCAGCAAAAGGTATTAGGAAGTCAAACTTGGCTCATCATGGATTGCACCATGTACAACAATGTGCAATTCCTTCTCTCTGAAATACCATTATGTTGTGGTGCTCTAGGGGAATCAATTGTGATACAATACCACACTCCTCAAACTCTTAGCTCAAATATTTGCCACCTCGATTAGATCGAAGCATCTTAAATTTCTTATCATGTTGGTTCTCTACTTCATTCTTGAAGATTTTGAGCTTTTTAAAGGGTTTTGTTTTGTGTTTCATGATATACACAAATCCATATCTTCTAAAATCATCACTAAATGTAATGAAGTGTCGGTACCCTCCTTTAGATGTTGAGCTAAAAGGATCACATACATCAGTATGTACAGTTTCTAAAAATTCAGTTACCCTCTCACTATTTCCAGTAAAAGGTGCCTTTTCCATTTTATCCAACTAACATGACTTGCATGTCTCAAGATATTCAAAATCAAATGAGTCTAAGTTTCCATCCATATGGAGTTTACAATTGTGTATCATTGATTTACGACCAAACAAAAATGCTAAAGGTAAGTCATGTCTGAGTCATGTAGTTTTAGCCTTTTGTATTTGCGTTATATACATGTGGTTGAGGATCCAATGTAATAAGACATAAGGAAATGCCAATATCAAGTACATTAAACAACAATTTGCCTCTACAAGGAATGAAGTACTCTTTCTTCTCCAAATAAGAACTAAATGACATACTGGTAACAAAAATTCTATAATTATATAACAACAACTTAACAACATATGAATAATAGCAATTCTCTAATTCTATTACATTCCCAATTTACTAAGATAAAATGTGTGTCACTATATTAGCAATAAAAAACTCCCACCATACTTGCCACTTGGGTCACACATATTCCTTCTCTAAGGATATACCTCTCTTAGTATCTTACATTAATGTAAGACTATCATGTCTTATCCTGTACACAAGCTTAATAAGAGGCTGAATTTATCTCTATAATGTAACCACCTGAGTTTGAAATATCTATCTCCTTATACCTCTCAATCCCTTTAGGTAAGACAAAAACCATTCAATGCCCAAAATTGATGAAGTTTTCTTATGTGACCATAATTTTCTATACCTTCTTTTCAAAATGATTTGACTTGAATTTGTCTTAGATCACATCTTAGTCTTAAACTTTCAATTATACCCCAACTTCTCATTTTGACCTTCAAAATAGAATTTGGGTATAAAATCTAAGTGTTGTTCATCAGTTGTTCATAACATTATGAGAAATGCTGGAAACTATCTAAGCATATCATTCACAACGATTGGCTATATGATATTTGCAACATTTGCATATTCAAGTCTGCAACAAACTTTTGATCAATGGAAGTCACATACTTGCTAGGTCCTCTACGTAGACAACTTTTTTGAGTATATAAGGATCTAATGGGAGTGGGCTTATAATGGAAACATGTTCAATACATACATATATCTTGAGAAAATTTCTCAAGTTCATGTACTAGTTCATAAAATTTCTCTCATCAAGCATGTATTCTAAAGGACTGACCGCAATGACTAGTGGTTCATGTTTTGTTTCTACAATATAACATGAATTTAAACTTTGATTTAAAAACGTTCTAATATAGTCAAGCCTTTAATTTAACGCCCATTCCCACTATTTTTTGGAGTTAATAGCTATTACTATTAATCTAGAAAGTTATAAAGACTAACTTTCATACTGAGAAGGTCCATATTTCATTGAATCATGAGTCAACTTTGGATGACCGCTCATAATTTAGTTATTTATGTAGGCAACATTTGTCAATTGCATCTCATGCAACCCTTGGATGGATGTGGAACAGCCATAGTTAAATTTGATAATATGGAACAACCATCCACATGCATCTAGGAACTTAATCCTATTAAGGTTTCCTAGTTAAGAAAAACCCAACCATCAATATCGATAATACTATGTATCCCACTTTGGCAGACCAACACATTTACCTCATACCTCACCATGATGGACAATGCAACTTTCTTTGGTGATCCCACATAAATCAATTGAGGCCTTGATGTGTACCATATGTTGGAAAGCATCATAGTCTTAATATTTAATGAGGGGTTTTGTATAATACATATACATATCCAAAAACCACATATGTATATATTATATATCATTTGTATAACATGCACCACAAGAAATAGAGATAAAATGTGATGATTATGTCCTCCTAGAACAATCTTTCAAAGCTAATGGAAGATTTAGGTTATCTAAAGTTTCCCACTTCATATGCATAAAGAAAAGATGATAAATCCTTGATCCTTAGATTATTCAATCATGAGAGGCCACCATGGATGATCCATCATTGTTGGTGATTGTTCTACATTCATCATTCTTTGAGTTCACCATGTTTGATATCAAATATCCTAGACTATCCTAAAACTATTACATCATATGCAACGAAACCTCAAGTCACATTCAAGGGTAATAAGGTGGGACACCTTTACACATAGAGTAAATAGAGAAGGTATGGCATGCGGGCCATATTAAGAATTCCAAACAGTCAACCACGTGCAACAAAAGAAATCACAATTAGGGTTTGGCCATAATCATGCATCATACACTAGACAAAAGAATTTTGAGGTGTCACTTTGGATTTGTATATATATATATATATATATATATATATAATCATATCATAATATGATTATGGTGATATTAATATGGGACATTCCCATTCATCAAAATTGTACATTAACCAATTTAATCATTTGAAATATTTGCACTATCGTCGTCCAACAATGAAAATTGAATTTTTAATCGAATAATCTGATAAAGATCATTAGACGTAGCTCTAATACCATTGTAGGAATCTTGGGATCCAAAAACACATTGCAATTAAATTTTTGCAAGAATCCTTTGAGCAAGATCCATCTAATGCAACAAAACCATATTAGATTATACAAGTTTATACCTTATCATGGAAGAGGTTCTAACGATTTAAATTGTATTGCATAGTGTAGATCTGAAAACTCCAATATATGCCTCCTTTGAATCTCGCCGGTCCATCCATTGCAACTCATTTCCGAGGTTTCTAGCACTTTGGGAGTCACCTTGATATGCGTGCAAAAAACTGATTTTTGCTAGCATATCATGGCAACCCTCCAATAACAGTAGGTTACTTAATGTGGGAATTTGTTACTTGTTGGTACAAATCCTAAGGTCATAGAGTGATATCTATTGACCACATATTTGACCCCTAAAATCAACCTCGATGGATCATTGTGTTTCGCTGTGCATGTGTGCCACGAATCACACTGTCTACCGTAGTGAATCACCACCATGATATGCGTGCCCTAGATAGCAGATCGTGGCATTCCACCAAGGAGACCTTCCTTAATTTGTGTTTCACATGGATCATGTCATTCCACCGTCCAGGCTGGTGGGGGATGGTGTCACCCGCTTTACCTCGATTCGTGTTTCATTTATGAAGATCCTAGTCCACAATGAGTTCACTATATGAACTTGTCTCCATGACATCCACATGAGTGATTGAAGATGATAGTTTTTAGTTTCTATCTACTCAATTTCTCTCTCCAAGTTTCTCTTATGATTTTTGAAACCCGGAAAGCAAGAATGAAAGAATCTGAGTGCATGCCCTGAATGCCTCCTCTCATATCATATACATAGAGGAGTGGAGATCCAGGGTTTCCTAATCCCTATTTGGCAAGCCAGTGGGCTCCCTTACATTTTGTTTAAATATGGGTGTAGATTTTATTTAGGTTTCTAAAACTTACTTTTAGGTCCCTATATTTATTATAACAATTATAATAAGGTCCAATTTAACTTTTCTTCAAGATATCTCTATGTGAGTGACCCTTTTGGTACCATACTACATTGGAAATGGATTCACTCATCAATATTACCATCCATAAGTAATGAGAGGTGTCTAGATACACATCATTTCTACCCATGTAGTAGGATTAGTGAGACAAGACTAAACAAACATCGAACAATGTTACCATGTTGTATAATTCTTTTGTCACATATATCTTGATTGAACTAAAGGCATGGACACATCATTGTTGTTACATTAAATCTAAGTTCCTTGATCTCTAAGTAAAATATCAAGATATATATGAGCTCAGTATGATATAGACTCATATAAGCATGGCTTTGTTTCTCTAGTCTCACTTATTAAGAGGCCTTGGATATCACTCCCATTATATATGAGGGACAAATTCCTTCTATATCACTCAATGTGTAACATGATTCTCATCACACCCAATCACTACCCTTATGGAAACTTTCTTCAAGATTACATTGGGTTGTGTCAAGAATGACGATTGTCATATCACCATTGTAGTGACTTCATGTTGAAGGACCACAATACCATTGTCACATTTTGAGAATTGATTAAGACTATCATATAACAATGCATGAATCAATCTCAACAAGGGTCTCTCTAGTACACTTATTCTTAACAAGTACTTATGTTTCTGACTTGGTATCCAATACCTATGACCAATGAGACATGGTCATCAGTCACCACACATATTCATCTAACGTGTATTATTGTTCTCCAATACTCAATAATACTTGACTAGGGACATTTAAGAATATTGTTGCTATCATCCATTATGATCTCATGTTCAAGTCACGTACTTGTAGTCCCATGAATCCAAACCAATTACTTTTAGGACATTTATTATGTACATTACTATCATTGTAATTAAATGTGCATCAATAAATTGGAATTTCCTTCATGAATCAAATCAAAACTACAAATACCCCTATAGTAATCATCAAATTATTGGTGTCTAAGGCCTACATACCAACATTAGTTGCATTACATTGAGCTTAACCCTTGTAGATAGATGATTGTAGTGGCCATATATATAACAATCCCCCACAAAGTCTAATGTTTAGTGTATTGTGCCACTCAGTCCCCCATACTTTGCTTTCAGCAGATACATTTGGGTTTGAATCTATATTTATGTGACAGAAGTCTTAAAACTGAAACTTAGATGAAGAGTATCAGTTGGTAGCAACACAATAAAGTCATGGCAAAAAAGAAGTACCATGAATTAAGGCCATGCATTCAAACCATGTAATGACTGATATGGGAACAACCCAATTCTCCTATTTTAGCCTCCATGATATCAATCATTTAGTTTGTGTCTCCAAGGATGTACTGCTACCATCATGTCCAAAGGCTTGGCACCATTCAGAAACTAGTCTCTTACTAACTTGCAGTCATGAAACTAACATGTTTCCTAGGGGATAAACATACATATGAAAGAAGAATTAATGAAAAACATAGCGTCATCTAATCACCCAATTGTCTATTATTACCACATTGAACCTAATATGTAGGATCTCCACACTTTTGGGTTGGGTTGCTACTACCTACGAATTTAAAGAGGTTTCAGTCTCATCCCCAACCTGGATTTCTCCACTAAGGCTAGGTAAGACCTTTAGTGAAAGTGTCAGTTGTATTATCTTTGGTACTGATGTAGTCCACAACCACGGCCCCACTAGACACTAGTTCCCTTATAGACTTAAGTCTAACTTGGATGTTTCAATGTTGTTTTTGATTGTTCTTGGAACTCTTTATCTGGGAAATGGTTGTAGTGAAATCACAATAAATTGAACTTTTAGAAAGAGGCTCTTTACCATAGTTAAACTAGACATAAGTCCATGTAGACATTCAACTCTGAATCTAGTTTCATCTAAAGCACAAAACTTAGCCTTAAAAGTAGACTGAGACAATATGATCTATTTCTTAGACCTCCAGGAAACAACACCTCCTCCCAACACGAATACATATCCTGAGATCCATTTCTCGTAGAGTTCATGACAATCTATATTTCATCACTATATCCTTCAACTACAAACTAATATTTGCGATAAAGCAGACCTAGAGAACAAGTTCCCTTGATATACCTTAATATTATATCAAAAGACTCCCAATGGGTCTTGTCGGGACAAGTGGAGTATCTACTTAACTTCCTCAGGACAAACAAAATGTATGATCATGTTCAGTTCTTATGATACATCAAAATTCCGATAAATTGAGAGTGTCGTAATGATAAATTGGAACTTTGATATCATTCTTGAACCTGGCCTAGGATGAATCATATGGAGTCTTAACATGTTTAAATGATATTTACTCAAACCTTCCAGTACATTACAACATAGTGAAACTGAGAGAGAGTTATACCATCAGTAGACCTAATGATTTTAAGCCCTATAATTACATTAGTGACACCCATACCCTTCATTTCAAACTTAATACACAAGAATGACTTGGTTTCATTTACTACTTTCATATCAGAACCTAAAAGTAGGATATCATCGACAAGTAAGCATAATAGGAATAAATCCATCATTGACAATTTTATAGTAAACACATTTATTAAAATCATTAGAAATAAAGCCAAATGATGATATCATAGAAATACACTTATGATGCCATTCCTTAGGGTCTTGTTTCAAGCCATATAATGAATTAACAAGCTTACACACTTTGGACTCATTCCAACGTCTAAAAAATCCCTCAAGTTGTTCCATATAAATCTCTTCTTGAACATCACCGTGTAAGAACACAGTCTTCACATCCATCTGATGGATAGACTGATTATAAATGGATGTCAATGATATAAGAACTCAGATTGTGGTCATATGGGAAATAGGAGAATAGGTATCAAAATATTCTATTCCTTCCCTCTATGTGTAACCCCTAGCAACCAATCTAGCTTTATACTTTTTTATTGTCCCGTCTACATTAAGTTTCTTCTTAAAGATCCATTTGCATCCAACTAAATAACCACAATGAGGTAAATCCACTAATTCCCAAGTTTCATTTAAGAGAATTGATTGGATTTCATCAATGACTTCCTTCCAAAACTTAGATTTTGGAGAATCCATAGCTTGCTTGAAAGATATAGGATCATTCTCAATATTGTATATGAAAAACTCATTTCCAAAATCCTTAAATGTCCTTGACCGTTCACTTCTCCTCAGTTCAACCATTTCTTCGTAATCATTAGATTCAGAAATATCATGTTCACGTCGTCCCCACATTTGTCATCCTTTCCACATGCAAAATAATGGAAGCTATGGTGAATGAATCCTCTTGAGATACTTCTTTGGTCACACTAGATTTCATAGAAACACATCCTCAAAGAATGCAACATCATGTCATTCAACAATTGTATCAACATCAATGCTTGAGATATCAAATTTTTTAATCAAGAATCTATAGGCATAACTTGTCTCTTCATAACCTAGGAAGATGGCATCAACCATTTTCAGTTTCAATTCCAACCTTTTGTGTTCATGGACTAGTACGTTGGAAACACACTCCCAAACTCAAAGATATTTCTGACTCAATTTTATCCCTCTTTATTTCTCAGATGGACAACTTTATTTATGATTATGGGGAACTCCGTTCCAAATATGGAAAGAAATATTCAAGCCTTACCCCCACATCAATTTTGGTAGGCCTGAGGTTTGGAGTAAGGTAGTGATGATCTCTATTAGGGATTGGTTCTTACATTTTGTAGTGCCATTGGATTCTAGTTAATGAGGAGCGATAAACTCATGAACTACACCATGTCATTGAAAAAATTCTAAGAACAAGTTCGAGATGTACTCTCCTACCATATCAATCCTTAATTTTTTAAGTAGTTTACTAGTTTGAGTTTCATCTTATTTCTTAAAGATTTTAAATTTTTGGAATGCCTCATCTTTAGTTTTAAGTTAATAGATATAACAATATAAACTTGCATCATCAATAACACTTATGAAATAACATTTTTGGTCCCTAGTAGCAATCCCATTAAAGTCATAGATATCAGTATATACTAAATCAAGAAATTCCGAATTCCTAATCACAAAATGAAAAGTATTTATAGACAATTTAGATTGACACATATTTCACATATGTTGACATTAATGTTAAATCTTAGAATTAACTCTAGAGTCATCATTCGTTTCATTGAGCCAAAATTAACATGTCCCTAACAACAATGCCACAAGTTATAAAATACAAGATTCATGGAAACTAAATGATTATCATTGAAATTTAGAACAGAATTTGAAACAGGTTCAACAAGAATCTTAAACAGATTCTCCATGTCATATAAATACTCATTGTTAAAAAAATAAAGAATCATGCAGGAATGTAATTATTTCCTTATTACAATTATAGTCTATTCTAAAACCACCCCAAATGGGCTCTTGAGTCCTGGTAGTACAAAAACAGAGATTTGTCAGTACGAACATGTACAGTATCCCCAATGTCAATTATCCAGTCTAGCAGTTCAAAAATTTAAATAATTTCAAGTTTTATAGACACATACCCATCGTTAAGGTTCAACGATGAAACCATCATGTTGACTACAACCTCCTCATTTATAGATGCAAAAAAATTCTTTGCCTTTTTTGAAGGACAGTCCTTGTTCTAGTGGCCAATCTGTCCACATGTTCAACAAGGTTTGTTCTTTTATTTCTTCTAGATTTTTAGCTTTAGGTTTATGTATATTCTTTGATTTATTATCTTTGCTTTTAGCAATAGTAAAATGGATAGTAGGATTTACATCAGTAGGTAAATTGATAGTCTTCTCTTTCAACTATTCATGTATAGCAATGCCCCTCATGAGATCATTCATTAACAAGTCTCCTTTGCAATTCTTAAGAGTCATGCCAAATGACTCCCAAGATTTAGGTAATTTCTCTATGATGGACATAACAACAAGTTCTCATGAAATTCCATGTTTGCATTTGAGAGATCATGACATGAGAGCTGAAAGTCATGAGTTTTGTTAGAAACAGATTTACCCTATATCTTATGAAGCTTCAGAAATTTAGAAATATAGTACTTGTTAGCACCCTAATTTTCAATATTATATTTATTTTCTAATTCCCCCTATAAAACCTTATAAGAAGTAATAGGTTGCTTAGAGTATGAATCATATAGTTTGTTATTTAAAGCAAATAAAATTATACCTCAGGATGTCTTTTCACCCTTCTTCTAATTTGTAATTAATATATCATTGTTAGGGATAGTTGCATCATTTTGGGTTCATCCTCTTCTAAGAACTGATCATAACCCACCACATTTAACCGAATTTTCATCCTACTTTGGAATTGGGAAAGGTTGGTAATTTGTAGTGTCAATTTTAGTATCAAAACCATGGTAGACCATAACTGAATAGTAACAAAAAAAGATGATTTCTTTATGATTGTTTTTAATAATTATTATGTCATTACATGTAGAAGAGACACCAAATATAGATAAGAAACATGTAATATACAGAGAGCATGATAATAGATTAAAAAAACAGAGCTCAAAATTTAGAAAGGATCATCTGTTGAACAACAAATATGATAATTAAAGAAATCAACACCTCATAATCCTCTAGATGAGTATTATTCTTCTAGTCGGCCAGGTCACAAACTTGTAGAAGGTAGTCATGTCGCCCGTACTTGAAAATGATTAGTGTGCATTACCAGTGTAGCCTAGTGACTGTAGGTACACCACCTAGAAAAACTGCATCTCTGAGAGATGAAGGATGAACTCGCTTTGTACATGAGATAAATTTCCACAAGCAGTTTGTGAGGAAAAACAATAGAAGATGTGGGATTGGGTAAGGGTTTCACACACACACGACTAAGTGACAGATAGGGTTGGAAATTTTTGTTATCCCTAATGACCAAAGACTTATTCATAGCCCTCTTATTCCCCCACATACTATTCCCATTAAGACAATCACATTATCTCTCTTGTACACAATATGGAAAACAAATTTGTTTAGAAAAGAAATAATTAATTAAAATAATAATTAATTACGTAGTTGTATCCTTGTACAAAAAAGACTGGAGGCAACTCCCCCAACCCACAACCAGCATGCCCTAACCCGAACGCATTTTAGGACATGTGTGGCATGGTGAGGAGTGTGTATGTGCATGTGTGCTTTAATCACCATACCCACCACAATGGTGATAATATTCTCCCCTAGAGTCCTTTGGACACTAGTGTCATATGTGATCCTATAAATAAGGACCACAAAATTTCTAGAGGTGAGAAATGTAGGACTAAAGTCTCTTCCTATTTACACAAGACAAAAAAATACTTTTTCTCTATATACTAGCGACGATACCATTGCACTTAACCCATGTAGATAGATGGATGTAGCAGTCCTATAAGTAACACTAGAGGAGTCCCATTTCAAGCTCAATCTGATGACACGTTGTGGTACATTTGTCATGATAACACCCAATATCTAGTGGAATACTATATTATCTCCTCTCATCTGTTTCTATGTCATGATTAAGGTAAGAAGGGAAACTACTAGGGTGCCTTGGTCGATGATTAAATCTAGGCTAAAGTTGTTGGATTTTGTTGTGCTTGTTGATGAGCGCATAGTGGCCAAAATATCACATGTTAATGTTGTCAATATCTTTGATACTTGCAACTTATGTTTGTTCATATATGTTATATCTCTTTTGTATCATACTCTGCTATTATTAATTAACACACTTGGATTTCATGTTCTGAACCCAAAGGTGTTTGAGAAGGTGAAATCTAAGGATGTTACACTAATGTTTTTTTTTGACGTGACAAGCTTCAATTTGTTTCCCTAGAATGTGCCTAATTACATATCCACCATGAATCATAGAGTAGGTAAATAACATTAATGGTATAAACCACAATCATCCTAGTTTTTTGTGGTTGTAACACTCATGCTGTCAAGAAAGTTCATCTACTTCACAAGAAATAGGAAACACTGAAACATACAAAACTAGTTGACAAACAAAATAGGAAAAACAAGTCTTCATTTGAACTATTGACACAGAAAGAAACATAATTTCAACAACCATAATGATTCTTTTTCTAGGAATATTTATCTTTATATCCAACTACTAATATTTGTGTTAGGTTCTCACTTATTGGCAGTATGGAAATAGAATAAAAATATTGGAAACCAGATAGTCTTACTTATTGAGACAATAAAGACTCCTACATGATAGATCACGAGTCAAGGGATTCTCAAACCTATGTGGTAGGACCAATACAAGTTGACTCTCAGTTCTAAAAAAAAGTAACCATTGACCCAATTACAACGCTAATGATAGGCAACCCAGGTTTCAAATTTTATCTTTTTTATATGTATTTGCTTTCTTCCTTATATCTTTTGTACATTTGGTATTGATATTATAGAAGTTACATTTGGTCTTTTTCTTTCTTAGAACATAAATGGATACCACAACAGAAAAAAGGGAGAAGATTTGATTTTTTCCATAAATATATACAAGACTTTGAAAAAATTAGCAATAACAACAAAACTTCCTCCTGTTGTCTACGCTAACATAACCAACGATGGTCATCACCAATGGATATTCTTCATTGTTAGATTATTTTTCAAAATAATCTCCATATGGATCACCCCAATTTGTAGGCCTTCTACAAATCTCATGGTTTAGAAGAAAAATGAGAGGAATGAGATATTCATAATGGAATACATGGATCTCTAGTTTGTCATCCAAGACCTTAGTTGAAGAACAATTCAGATTCATCTAGGATTTTCCAACACTGCATCAACCTTGGCCAGCCCTTCCAATAAATGAAACATCAACATTAGTAGAGAGCATACCATATCACCATTGCACCTGCAAACTATATGAGAGCCTTCATGTATCACTTGGTTAAAAATATCAATCATCAAGCAATAGGTGATCAATATAGAAGACCCACCAGAATAGTGGCTAATAGAAACCTTGTGGTCGGATGTGAAAGGTAATAGGTGAGAAAGAAAAATGAGAGAAAATCTAAGTGGTATTCTTGAGATATCATGTGTTCCTCAACCCTTGAGTCGTCTAACTTAAATTGCTCTCCATATGAAACTAGAAAGACATAGTAGTTCATTCAAAACCATCTTACATTTTTATCAGTTATCTCACAAACTTTGGGAGAGTGATTTCGGATAAATACTACAAATTGTTTTGAACCCTGATAATGATGTATAATGTGGTATACTATGCTTTTACTAATTGTAAATAATTAAAGCCATCACTTTTGAGATATCAACAAAGATATTATTCCATATCAATACATTGATCTCACCTCACTTGAAGACAAGGTCGGGTATTAGACTGATAATTGAGTTTTAACCAATAGAATTTAATATAAGCTTGGATAGAAAAATTTCATTTATCCACGATTATTCTGTGAAGTAGATTTTTATTCCACCTTATTTTATTAAAAAGAAAAAATCATGTCATAAATCAGAATTTAATAAAAATCACATTTGATCAAGATTTGACTAAATTTTCATTTCAATACTTATCTTTTGATATAACATCTATGTTTCTTCTCTAATAAAGACATGTAAAGAAGTACAAGGTCATTCGAGATAATGACCTTGAAGAAGTACAAGGTCATTCGAGATAATGACCTTGTTTGAGACCCTTCTTACTTTAATTTTGAAGGTTTAATTTTTATTTTTAGTGTGCAACACCATTCCCTTTGTTGCACACCATCAATGACACGAGGACAATAAACAACTCAGAAAACATCCCTTCCCCTTTGGAGGAGTAAACTCATCACACAACATAAGAATCAATACTTTCTATGAAAGTTCAAAAAAGGAACTCTAAGACATAAAATATCATGTACAAGATGCATATGCACTGCCTCTTCACCAATGACAATAAAATATCAACTCACACATCTTAGTAGAGAAGTCCCACACTAGTACAATAATCTAATATTAGAATCTCTTTGACTCCTCTTTTTCTTTCCTTTTGTTGAGGATAAGAAAGTTGTTATATGTGGAGTTCAGATCGAGTTGTGTCTCATAAAAAGTTTTTAACCCTTAAATCATATTCCATTTTAATTTCTATTTTTTGTAATTTCTTTCTGAGTTTTATGATTTCTTTTGTTATCAAACAACAATACATTTAGAGACAAGCCATGAAATGATCTTATCTACCAAAAAAATGTCAATGTTGATTCTTATTACCCAACACTAAGTAGTATAACTAATTTTTATGAATTTGATGAATTTAATAGTCTTACTCATCACACAATATCATTTTCCTTGGAAGAGAATTTGGTATGCGTATATGTGAATTTGTATATCATTTAAACTTAATTCTCTTATGGGAAGAGAAACCATATTTTGTTGTTATTGTTTAATAGTTTACTCTTCATGCCTTTTTCGAGTTGCTTCTCTTGATGAACTAATAAAATTTCGTTCACTAGGAAGATGATGTTGGAAAAATGAAACCAATTAGAATCACTTACAAGCTAATTTTAGCCCATTGGTGTGATAGCCAAAAAATAAGAAAGAGAAAATGGCCCAAGGTAGAATTCTATCCTAATACACGATTTAGAAATTGTCTTGCTTCACCAAGGCGGGTTTGAATACCTTAGACAATGATAAAAAAGTAAGGCAAACATCTCAAATAAAAAATGGTATGTGTAGTGTGTTTCTTGGTGTTACCTCACTTATCAATTATCTATAGAAAAAATCCCTTTGAGCAATAATTATATAAGATTTATTATATTCTAAAACTATGGTATACATGAGGAGTAAGAGCTTTTATGACCAAAAGTTTACTTGCATTTTTAGAATGTTGTCAATATGTATTTGGGGGATCTATTTTTACAAGATCCAGTTTGAAACCTGACAACCTTCAATATGTTAAATTGAGTTCAAGTATCTCGAGTTTAGAAGGGACTGACTTAAATAGGCTTGATAATTTCATTAAATATGAGCAAGTTCTAATAAAATTTTCAATGGTGGAAATAGCATGAAGATTTCATTGTGCTTAAATTTTCTAAGAAACTACTTCATTATTCTCTTTCTTGGAAATTAAAACTTTAGATCTAAAATACCCTTAATCAAAAAGCTTTATTAATTTTAATATACTTCTATGTTTGATGACAAGAAAGTTCTAAGTCTAGACTGATTAATGACACTTACTCTTCATAGTCAAATAGTCAAATGACTTACTTGACCACACCATGTTAAGTGGATATCAATAACTGAAGGTGTGTTAAGAACATTGTCTCAAACGTTGAATCAACAAAAGGATTTCAAAAGCCATCTACTTTATCATATACCTTTTTATTTGATCAAATCAATGTTATAAGAGATATAAAACTAACCAAATAGGAGGAAAAACGCTCAATACTAAATATCAAAAATCATAGAAATGAATCCTCCACAACTTGACTCCACCTAAATGCTAATGAAAAGTCTCTTATAACCTTCATCTAGGTCCCATTCTTATAATCAGAACACCTACATAAACATTCTCAGGGTTTAAACCACTATCCACTTCACACCACTCCACTTCCACAAAAGGTATGTCGTAATTTACCATCCATGACAATGTGTCATTTCCATGAACACCTTCCACATAGTCACCGACAAACTACCACTTCACATAGCCATCTCTCCATGGAAAATATAGTAATACTACTAGGATAATCTTGTGATCATGCTAGATTATCACAAAACTCAAAGTACATTTGGATCTATTGGAGGACCCTAATATATGAGAAGATATGTCTCGACTCTAAAATACAAAATTCACATGCAGTCTTAAGGTGGTAATTCCATGATGTGCATGTACTGATACTTAGATCCATGTGAGTAACTTTCCAGTAACTCAACATGATTTTCCCAAATTTGAGATAAGGCTGGGTATAGTGATCTTAACAACTGACTCAGTAGACATGATATCTATCTTACAATAGTTATAGGTGGATGAAGTCGTTTGATCAAGTGGTGGAAGACCTTGTTCAATATGCTTATCTCTAAGAATATCAACATAACTTGACATATTACCACTTCTATCTAGATTAAGTTTTACTACTTTTTTTATCCTACATCTATTTCAACAATACCAAACCCTGTTACTATCCCCAAAACCAAAGTACATACTATAGAATTAGTAGTAGGTTGTGTTCAAATGTGATATTATGAATGTTTCTGACCCAACTATTGTTAAACTCATACACATACTATCAAAAAACATTGTTGATTGGTCCAAATTTAAATTCTTCATTCCTTACCCTATAGAGAAGGAACATGTCTTCAATCGAATACATACATTGCTTCTATGGCCATATCACACACCGCGACAGCCACTTATAAGGAACAATGTATAAACCATTTGGTATTTATTCCTAGATCTTTGATGAGAAGGCCTACTCTATCTAGCTTACTTTGTCTAAGTTACCTTATTAGGGCAAGGTGCATTAGGAAGGTGTCATCTAGAAATTTTCTTTGAAGGGGTATGTGGAGACAACCATGAAGATAATGAGTGGTAATAAACATGGATGGTTTAGATCATGAAAATGGAGAAGAAACAATACCTCTAAAAGTGGCTCAAAATGATTCAATGTGTATAAGCGGTAGTGAGAAAATATTCAATAAAATATCATATACTAGAGTCAGTGTTTACACTTCAATGAGTAGTATAGATAGTTGATTATACAAATAATACATTAAATTGTTTGAGGTTTACAGACAACAACTCAAGTGTCAATGTCATCATTACTTTATTACCTTCCTTTTCTATCTAGACATTCAAAATGGAATCATTGGTAGGCACTTCATTATAGGGTCTATGAAATATTTCCATGTGTAATATCTAGTCGCCCTTTGGCCCATTTTTACATTCAATGGTACTATTGTGTATGGAATGTCTAGAAGAAAAATCCAACTATGTATTTTTCAATCACCAAAAGAGGAGGTCAACATGAGTATTATGGCCTCAACATTGACAAAAAGATCCATTGTTTTGAGGGCCTTCTCTTGGGAAATATTGAAAAAGATACCTGACTACACAAAGAGGCTATTTTTTTGAAGAACAACTATTTTAAACCTAGGGAAATTTTTTAGAGGAGAAACATCTATATTCATCATTAGGAACCTAGAAGTACATATGTCACCTAAACCTCATGTAAGAGATCAACCTTTCCCTCAATCACTCTCTCTCCAACCTCTCCCTCTCATATTTACACTATCTTATTTTTTCATGAGACCCTCCATTCCAAAACCTAGACCCTCCTTTATGGCAGAAGAGATTGTATCGTGTTTGGATCTTAGTCCACCTTTCTACTATCGGTATTTATACTTTACAAAGTGAGGTTGGGATGAACATTATGTGATGATTGGATGGCATAGTCCACTGGAGCTATAATTGAGAATTCCAGTGGGTGATGTGGACTCTTTTGCAATAGAAGACATTTTTTTTTGTTCTCTACTCTAGGATTAACTTCAACTTGTTCCCTTCTCCTCTCCCTTCTACTTGTGAAAAGATACTATTTTTTAGTTAGCATTTCTTATTGAATTGTCTTACCAGATTGGCCTTTTTATCTTGAGGGAAGCTACATTCTTACTAGTTTTTATATTTACACTGCAAATATGTTTTTCTATCATATATATAAGTTTTTATTTATTGTAAACACCATTTGTAAAGAATTTTCATATAATTATATCATGGATGTCAATGAATGAATTAATACTATGGAAATGGCATTAAAAGATCATCAAGAAGGTTCAAGTGTAAATCTCACATTACCATCAATCCAGGATATCAATCAAAAAATTTTGTCATGATTCAATCTTAGTTTGATCTAGGTCTCAATGAGATGGATGAGTGGGTTCTAAAAAATAAGGTTTGGTAAGGAATGTTATAGGAATATGCCACAATTATTAATGATTGGAAATATTACTCAAAGAGTGAGGATGAAATAGGTTCTGAAGAACAAACTTATCAAGGAATAACATAGACTCAATCATTTGTTGTAAATGATTCACATGATTTCTCACAGAATATATGCATATTGCATGATTACAGCTGATACCCATTCATAAGATGATTTGAGGAGCCACATATATCTGGATGAGACATGTGTGGTTTTTGAAAGCTATGAAGATACTTTTCATTTTGATGATATTGATATAAAATAGTTATATTTTTGGTCCTTGAACTTTATTTTTTCTTTACACTTCTAATAACCATAATTTCTCATTTCATTAGCCCATGTCTTATTTACAAAGCAAGTATGAAACCATGTAGTACACTCAACTATATCTCATAACAACCATTCTGAGAATACATGTGATCCTGATAAAATAATTTTCAACATTAATGTACATGTTTTCCATTTTCTATTTTACTCGTACTCCATAACGTATTATACATATGCTTCAATATTAATGAAATTATTGTTATGTAATTCTATATATACATTGCAGTCCCTACTCCACCATTCCTCAATTGGGTTTTATGTAATCAAAGTAGCCAATGGAAACAAAAAATTTACTTGACCATAAACCCATAACTAACAGATCACATCAATATCTATGTAGTGGGAAGGATGGTTTTATCTAGTCATACCTCGTCCTGAGGCTTGCTCAATGAAAATGCCTTACAGCAAGTGTGGTCTTCAACCACATATCTTTGACGACATTTGTGCAGCTCCTGGTCTTGACCCAGACTGTGGTTGACTAACGTCCTCCTGAGTAGCAGAAGTCTCCCGCCTCTATAGATAGTCCACACAGACTACTGAGAATTCTAGTCATCCTGAAGAACAGACTACAAGGAGTTGTCCCCTTCTATCAACGTACTAGTCACCGACACACTATCCCACAACTAGTTGCTATTCTATAGTTTTCTTTCCCTCATTGTTCCTCCCTAGACGGGTAGAACTTTCTTGGGCTCTCTTAGTTACCACAACTAGAGAGGACAACAAATTTGCAGAGCAACTGATGTTCTGAGTTGTTTCTCTAGAGAATCCCCCTATACCCTTCTATTTATACTAGCAGATAGGGTCAGGGTTCCCACTCTGTGCGGGAGTAGAAGGGTCCAAAATTTCCATTAACAATTTACACTACAGAAGGTGAATTGGTTGTTTCATAACTGAAACAGTCATTTAGAAAGGTATTCGATCGGTTCACTAGTGAACTGGCCAGTTGGGAGTGTGAGCCGATCAGTTCACCTAGTGATCCAGTCATTTCACTTCCCAGACCTGCCTACAATTGAATTTCCTTATTCGTTTCTAATTAATGCAAAGATTAATTCTTGTCCCAATTGAATTGAACAAGTGAAACAAAAAAAATTTCTCACAAATTGGGAAAACACAACACTGCTCGTTTGGTCCAATTGAACCGATCGGTTCAGAGTGAACTAGTTATCTCAGTGACCTTGAGCTGATCAGTTCATCTAGTGAACCGGTCGGTTGTGGTCCAGATTATGCACAACACAGTCAATTCAGTTCTCAATCAATCTGACACTCTAATCAATTAGTTCAACACTTGAGCTTGATGATTCTGAGTCAAGTCTATTGATTGAATGTTTGATTGAGTACCTAAACACTTTAGTAATCAATCCAAACATAATTCATGGATAAACTCCTCTTCCAAGTTAATCCTTTGTGTGTGACCCTATAGGTCCAATTTCACGTTGGTAGTGAATGTCCATAACTAGCTTATGACATCACAAGCAAAGAGTGATACCTAGTTGCACATCAATGCTACCCAAGTGAAAAGAAAAATTAGAGAACAACTTTTAATCCTACAGTCTGTGATTGGTGTTCTAGTGAATGTATAATTCCTTTGTGTTTGATATCCTTAATGAACTCAAGGCATGGAGTTGTCATCCTTTCAACATTCATTCATGTTTCTTGAACTAGAGCAGACTGTCTGAGATATGTGTGACATCAATATCATATATTAATTCACATGTGCATGTGCATGCCTTTCTCAGTCTCGCTTATCAAGTGGCCTAGACATCATACTCCCTTAGCAGGGACAAATCCCATATCTATCACTCACAATCTATCTCATGCATCAAAGCCACCCAATCATCACCTTTATAACAACCCAACATTTCAGGACTGCATTTGATGATGTCAAAGTGTACCCAATCACATTCGACGAGTGCAGTGATTTTAGGTCTAAGAATCACAATCACCACCATCACTATGAGAGATGATTTTGACTACCATGTCATGGTTCCATGTGTCACACTCATGGTGGGTCTGTATGATATGCAGTTCTCCAACATGTATCTGTGTGCTTGGTTTGATATCATATATCATGACTAATGAGACACTGTCATCAACCAACACACACTCTAGTCGTGATGTGTCATTCTTGTCTATCAACCTTCCATATTGACATCCGACTAGGGACATAACAAGAATGTACATACTCTTAGCATCTGTATGATCTTATTCTTCAGGTCCTCAATCTAAAGATATATGTCATTGAGTATTGTCATTCTTTATACATTCATTCTTCTCCATCATTTATCTCATAATAGATTGAGCTAGAATAAATTGGAAGATTTTTGTTGATATTTATCAAATCAATTAGAGCGTATGCCAATCCAATCATCATATGATTGGCTCTCAGGGTATACATACCAACAGACTCCCACTTTCACTTAGAGCCAATCACCTAAGAATCATAGTCTTAGTGATCTCTAAATGTGTCCTACATGTTTTTGTTGCACTAGTGCTAATCCAGTGAGTTAGAAATATTTTGCTTTAGACAGTATATTGCATGTTTCACATCTCCTCACTGTATGAAATTTCATATGATATTGAGTTTCTGTAATATGCTATCAAATATTCCTTGCCTAACAATTAGCTCCATAGTTTGACTTAGTATTTCTACTTTGTCATCAATGGTTGGAATATCTATAAGTTCATCTGTATGAACTTCTAGATCCATATAGTATCCTCTACTGTACACAAGGATACTCGGAATTCCTTTTAGAATTAAATAGCCTTTTAATTTTACTCAGAACATTTCCACTTAACAACTCTTGTTCACTTTACAATTGAATATAACTTCTGTATTTTGCATTTTATGATCATTTTTCTGTCATTTTGGAAGCTTGCATTGATGTAACTCATTTACACTCAACTCTTCCTTTTATTACCATAGAACTAATGCTTTGATACTTCACAAGTACTTAAATAAGTTATTTATGGTATTCTAGTGACTCATTGGAAGTAGACAAACATCCACTCATCATGTCCATTACATACGAGATGACTGGATGTGCATATCATATTGTCATGTCCAATACATACAAGATGATAGATGCATATATATTTTCTTGTCATTTACAATAAATCCAAGATAATGGGATGATTATATACATGATAGATCCAATTGTGAATGCATAAGGCATCTATCTGTGTGTTCATATTCTTCATAAGAATTTGGGACACTAGGCATATGAGAGACTAACTCCACGTAATATGGACAAGTTTTCTCCCACTGAATCTCTTTTATCAGGTCAAGAGACTTTCAAGAACTATCTCTATAGGTCTCTATTCCTATATCATAGGATAATTCTCTTTATTCCCTTAAAGAAGGTATTTCCACACCAGTTTTGTTTTATTCTTGTGCAATATGAAGACACTCTCACTAAATCTTTGTAATCATAGATTCTTTCTTTATTTTGATATATCAGTCAAACCTTTTGACTATATAATCAAAGTAAAGACTCCAATTCTGAGGTGCTTGTATTTAATCAATCATATTGATTAAATTCTTATAACTTATATACTACATTTGCATTAATGGAATTATTAAAACCCTTCAGGTTGTGTCACATACACAACCTCATGTTATTTCTTCTAGGAATGTGGTTTTAATATCCATATGCCAAATTTCATAGTCTTCAAGTTCCAATAGCAAGCATGATCCTTTATGGCCTATAGCCACTGTAATTGGTTAAATAAAATCATCAGGTTCAACACCTTGAACCCACTTGAATTTATCTCAACCAATCAACTCTTCAAATGTCATCCATGTGAGTCTTAACTCTTACGACCCAATTGCACTTATGGTTTTTATCCCTATAAGTTCTACCATTAAGGTCATACCTTCTTTGGTTCACATGGAAGTCATTTTGGATGTTATGGCTTCAAGCCATAACTCAAAATCTGGTTCCTCAACATTATCTAGATAGATTATTGGCTCATTAGCATATGACCATTTAATCACCTTTGAGTTTGTAGGATATCATTATCCATCAAGCTCAAGGTTTTTTCTACTAGATATATGAGGTGTACCTATTACATAAGGAATTTGAGATTCCACAACACTTGTGATTCTTAATCTCCTTTTGTACCTTTAATTAGTGTAAAGCATGTTCTTTAGAATAATTCTAGAAGATTAGTTATTTATTTGATGATCATGCTCTTACTATTTAGAGTATGATTCCTTCTTTGATCTAGACATCATTATGCCTTAATCATGAGTTCTCTATGATACACTATCATAGTTACTCACAAGGTCCGCAAACATTTGGTTTAAATATCTCATTCATTGATCATATCAAACAATTAACACTTTTACCAAGTTGTTCTTCATATATGATATTCTTGAACACTTCAAGATATTCATATTGGTATTTCATTAAATACGATATTTGAAGTATTGGCATTTACTCCAATAGATATGTATATACATCAATATGTATTATACCTAATAGAATAGTCATTCTCCCACTACATCTAGTGAAGATTGACGTGTCATCATGCCCAATAAACAAGACATTCATATCTCTTAATGGTTCATTAACCAAGAGAGTATAGTTTATCCATCAACATGGAACCTAGAGATGCATGTCTCATTCATTTATTTAGATGATAATGCTAATCTATTGTTTGAGTCATCAATAACTTTTAGGTATTATTATTTTATCTCATGCATACCAAGTACCACAAGATAAATAAGGCATTGCCATGAAAGATCATATCTTTGAAATGGAAACATGAATTTTATTGATAGACATCCTTGTCATTACAAGATGCAAAAATAAAATGTTTCTATCTATTGGAAAAATGAAATAACTGTTCATAACTCTATTACATGCCCTTTGGGCTGAAATAAACTAAAAGGTACAACTATCTATGGCAAAAATACGTGCTCCAATGTTGATGAGTGTTCCTTCTTGGTCCTTTCATAAAGGCCATCAATTATTTTCAGATCTTACACATCATATATGCTAGATCTATATCTTGGTATCAGATACCTAAGATAAAGAAGCATTTTAAATTTATTTCATGATACCTGAGGTGGAGACTTCCATGCACTCCTTGTTCTTCTTTAGTTGATCTATGTAGAGAGGGAAATTTCTCTTCCAATGTCCTGGCTCATGATAATGGTGACATTTACCTCCCTTGTTCACCCCTCCTTTGGCTTTGAGAGTTGAAGATGACTTGGGCTGCTGGCTAGCATCAAAACCTTTCTTTGCTTTTCCCTTGCCCTTTCCCTTATACTTTCCCTTCTTTCAACTGATCATCATCACATATTTGGGTTTGTCTTTCTTCATTTGTGCCTTAGTTGTCCTCAACGTGCCCAACAACTCTATCAGTGGCCTGTCAAAGTTGTTCATGTTGTAGTTCATCACAAACTGACTATAGGATTCTGGCAACGATTACAGTATCACATCAGTAGCCAACTCTTGGCTCAGTGGGAATCCCAATCGAGTTAGGTTCTTCACATACCCAATCATCTTGAGTGTGTGAGGGCCTACTAGATCTCCTTCTATCATGAGGCACTTGAACAATACCTTGGAGACATCATATCTCTCTTGTCATTCTTGGTCTTGATACATGTTCTTGAGATGTTGAACCATCTCAATAACGTCCATGTTCTCATGTTGTCTCTGCAACTCATAGTTCATTGAGCACAACATCAAGCACTTCACATCAATGGCATCCTCAATATGCTTCCTATAAGCATCCCTTTCATCCTTTGGTGCGGTGGGATCAGGTTCTTTTTGCTCTGGTGTATCTAGGACATAGAGCCTTCACTCTTGAGTGAGAACAATTCTCAACGTCCTAAACCAGTTGTGGAAGTTGTTCCCATTTAGCTTAACCTTCTCAAGGACCGATCGCAATGAAAAATGATTGTTGTTGGTAAACATTTGTTCTATAAAAAAAAATTTCAATTTAGTCCAAAACTCTTTTGATTTGATTTGATTTGAAAAATGACAATATTTATTAGGTCTTTAATTAATTATCGCTCCCACTATTTTGATCAAATTGATAACCCTCACGTATCAATCTGAAAGATTGCAGCGTACAACCTTCTAGTGAGCAAGATCTTGACTTCCTCTAAGTTATGGACCAACGAGGGATGTCACCCACAACTAGATTCTTTTAGGTAGGCAACTTTTTCCAATTTCATCATATGCAACTCTTGATAGATGTCATGCACAACTCCTTGCCATATTCATCTTTATGCCTCAAAGTGCTTGATCTGATCAAGGTCACCTTGTTAAGTCTAACCCAAAAGCCAACATAATGAATATGCACCTTGCGAAGGCAGACCCACATATTCACCATCACACTTCCACGAGACAGACGGTGCACCACATAAAGGCATGCCCACACTTAGTCAATCAAGCTTTTCATTTGTGCTGCTTTTGGAAGGTATCCTAAACTTAATATTTATATTGAGGGGTTTCAAAATGCTTATATATGCATATATGTATCCAATTACCACATATATAGTACGTATCATATACATGCTATATCCCACAAATGAAAACATGCAATAAGGATAAAGTGATGATTAAGGCCACCCAATTATAGTTCCTTGGAGCCACAAGGAACTACGGTCATCTAAGGTCTACATCACATGTAACCTGTTATTGATGAAGATCTGTGCTTGCCAATCTGGGTTGACTGGTTCAACCTTTGAACCGGTCGACTCGCCTCTTGGCTGGTCGGTTGGTCTCATCCAGCCGATCGTCTGGCTCCTCTAGATTGTATGCTCGTCCGGTCGTCTGGGTTTCTCATCGGTCCACTAACTGCTCCTCAGTTGGTTGTCTCGGTCCATCAAGCGGTCATCTTCAATCTTCGTTATAACAAGAAATAAAGCTAATCCTATTTTACATAATCTTTGTGAAACATTGTGTTACATTCGAGGGGAGAAAAGGTAAAAGTGATTCTCAAGTTATTTTGAGTTACATTGTGAATAGAAGAAGAGGGCTCAAAGCACAGACCAAGATGCAAACAACCATAACCAACCACACACATGCACATAGGATTTCTAGGCCATAACCATGCTACACATCCACCATCAAAACCATTTTAGGGCGACGCGTATTGATTATATATATATATATATATATATATATGATATCATATATGTATATATTAGTTTGGGATCATGTGGTATTAATCGGATATTCACATTAGTCATTTAAATATTCACATTGTATGCAATACATAAAAAATAGTAATACCAAAATCTAATCATATCGATTATTCTGAAACATAGAGTATTGACGTGGCTATGATACCATAGATGGGTTTTACGTGGTCAGAGTAGGCAACAATTTTTTTTTACTTGACCATAAACCCATAACCAGCAGATCACATCAATATCTATGTAATGGGAAGGATGGTTTTAGCGAGTCATACCTAGTCCTAAGGCTCACTCAACGACAATGCCTCACAACAAATGTGATCTTCAACCACCTATCTTCGATGGCGTCTGTGCAGCTCCTGGTCTTGACCGAGACTATGGTTGACTGTCATCCTCCTGGGCAGCAGAAGTCTTCCGCCTCTATAGATAGTCCACACAAACTACCGAGAACTCTAGTCATCCTGAAGAATGGACTATAAGGAGTTGTCCCCTTCTGTTGGCAGACTAGTCACCGACACACTCTCCTACAACCAGTTGCTATTCTACAGTTGTCTTTCCCCCGTTGTTCCTCCCAAGATGGGTAGAACTTGGTGGTTGGGCTCTCTCGGTTACCACAACCAGAGAGGACAACAACTTTGTAGAGCAACTGATGCTCTGAGTTTTGTCTCCGGAGAAGCCCCATGTACCCCTCTATTTATAGTAGAGGGATGGGTCAGGGTTCCCAGTCTGTGTGAGAGTAGAAGGGTCCAGAATTTTCATGAACAATTTACACTACGGTAGGCAAACCGGTCGTTTGATAACTGAAACAGTCGTTTGGCAAGGTGAGCCGATCGGTTCACTAGTAAACCAATCGGGTGGGAGTGTGAGTCGATCAGTTCACCCAGTGAACTGGTCATTTCACTTCATAGACCTACCGACAATTGACTTTCCTTATTCGTTTCTAATCAATGCAAAAATTAATTTTTGTCCCAATCGAATTAAACAAAAACTTTTCTCACAAATCAGGAAAATCCAACATTTCTTGTTTGGTCCAGTTGAACCAATCGATTCACCAGAGTGAACTGGTCATCTCACTGACCATGATCCAATCACTTCACCCAGTGAACTAGTCAGTTGGTGGTCTAGATTGTGCACAACACAGTCAATTCAGTTCTCAATCAATCGGACACTCTAATCAGTTAGTTCAACACTTGAACTTGATGATTTTGAGTCAAGTCTATTGATTGAATGTTTGATTGAGTACCTAAATGCTTTATTAATCAATCCAAACATCATTCATGGATAAATTGCTCTTCCAGGTTAATCCTTTGTGTGTGACCCTATAGGTTCCAGTTCACATTGGCAGTGAATGTCCATATCTAGCTTATGACATTACAAGCAAAGAACGGTACCTAGTCACACATTAGTGCTTCCCAAGTGAAAAGGAAAGTTGGAGAACAACTTTCAATCCTACAGTCTATGATTGGTGCTCTAGTGAATGTATAATTCATTTATCTTTGATCTCCTGAATGAACTCAAGGCATGTAGTTGTGATCCTTTCAACATTCATTCATATTTCTTGAACTAGAGCAGACTGTCTGAGATATGTGTGACATCAATATCATATATTGATTCACATGTGTATGCGCATGCCTTTCTCAGTCTCTCTTATCAAGTGTCCTGGACATCATACTCCCTTCGGAGGGAAAAATCCCATATCAATCACTCATAGTCTGTCTCATGCATCAAAGCCACCCAATCATCACCTTTATAACAACCCATATTTCAGAATTACATTTTATGATGTCAAAGTGTACCCAATCACATTCGACGAGTGCAGTGATTTTAGGTCTAAGAATCACAATCACCACCATCACTATGAGACATGATTATAACTACCATGTCATGGTTCCATGTGTCATTCTCATGGTGGGTCTGTCTGATACAATGTTCTCTAACATGTATCTATGTGCTTGGTTTGATATCATATATCATCACTAATGAGTCACTATCATCAACCAACTCACACTCTAGTCTTGATGTGTCATTGTTGTCTATCAACCTTCCACAAAGACATTTGACTAGGGACATAACAAGCACGTACATAATCTTAGAATCTGTATGATCTCATTGTTTAGGTCCTCAACCCGAAGACATACATCATTGAGTATTATCATTCTTTAGACATTCATTCTGCTCGATCATTATCTCATAATTGATTGAGCTAGAATAAATTGGAAGCTTGCCTTTGATATTTATCAAATCAATTAGAACGTATGCCAATCCAGTCATCATATGATTTGCTCTTAGGGCATGCATACCAACATCCTCCACATGTGTTTGATTCTTTTGTCACATTTTTGCTTCATTATTACTTATATTTTTGTTGCAATGTCACTTGTATCCTTTCCCCATCTTTCTTTATACAGTCATTATAGTTTCTTACACCCCTACTTTATTATTGTGATACTTGTATTCCATTCTTCATATTTATGCTCTTTTTTATATTATATGCATATGCTCCAGTTATTCCTTACACCCCTTGTACTTTTTATAATATCAATATGTTTCTTTAATAGAAACATATCTTAGTTGAGATGATTTTTTTTCATCTAAATGTCGTACATCATGCATTATATATCTGGTAACCATGACACCCTTTTCCACACAAAGTGAGATTACTCAAAACTTAAACCATGATCAACCATTAACAGTGGATTACCAAAAATCAAGGAAATTAAAACTGATTTGCAACAAGCACCATGAGCTAAGATTTATTACACAAGAGTCAATATTTGCATTTCACAACATATATTCAAAGTGCTAAATCATTGTTTTCCAATCAAATTGTTACATAAGATAATAGTTCCACATGTATATACGTACCACCAAAGGTGTTACAACCCCAAATTTTGGGTTTATCTGGTGAGAAATGTAATTTCTCATATTAAAGATATTTGAACAACTAAAGATATATTTTTCTTCAAATAAATGGATTTTGTTTACAATAGCCTTGATGATTGTGTTGTGGGCTTTATTGGCTATTGGGCCCAAATAACAAGGAAATTCAATTAGTAAATGGATAATTGAATTTTTAAGAAAAGAAATATGTAGAAACCTCTGGAAGGCAAATCCAAAGAGGATTTCGTGCCTCTTGGGTTCCTTGGGTTCCAAGGAGTCCAAAGTTACAAAAAGAAAGCAATAAGAAAAGAAAAGATTAATTAAGTGTTTCTTTATTAAGAAATAAATTGGAAATAATGATAAAATGTGGAAAATGAGTGGTAAGAGGCATAAATGAGATTTCTTGGGGAAATTTCGTATCCATGAGATTTCTAATAATAAAAGGAATGCCAATGAGGAAAATAAAAGAGAAATAAAGAGAAAACCTCAAAAAGAACTATTTTAATAAGAGAAAACAAGATAATGAGGAATTATGTGAAATAATGCATTTAGATGCATCTAGAAGGATAATGAGTGTCCCGTAAAAAGGATTTCGAAATAATGGAGTGTCTTGGGATCCAAGGAGTCCCAATAAAGAGGAAAGAAAGAGAAAATATCAATGATACAAAATTAAAGGATAATGTGATACATTATTAATGAAATTTGGTAGTATTATTTAAAATGAAATATTTTCTAATAAAAGAAAATAGAAATTCATGCCCATGAATTAGAAAGCAAACATAGAGAGAATAAGAGAGAAAATTTTCGAAATACCTTGATAGTCAAGGATCTTAGATAATCTAACGATTACTTAAATGAGAAATATTGTTTAAGAGAGAGAGAGAAGGTTTCCTTTTGAAGAGGCCTTGTTGTCTTTGAGGGAAAGTTTTCTAGGGCGTTGCTCTCCTCCTTTATAAAAGGATAGAGTCCCTGGCTAGGGCCAAAGGAGAACTCACACAGCCAACCCTCTTTTCCTTATCTTCTTTCCTTGCAAACCCTAGAAGAGGGTATAGATCTGTACGAGGAAACCAGGGAGTAGAGTGGATGTCTTTATGGGAGCAGGACGCACCCACGACGACCTGGAGATGATCAGCCAGCACCCCTTGCTCGCGCCTTCGCGCAGCTCTAGCAGATAGACTGCAGCGTCGCTACAGGTCAAGGGCCAAGAGCCTGTACGCCCGGCCATCTTGGCCGTGGGTCAGGGTCTGGTTAGCTGCGATGGGGAGTGGCGGAGGTAGGAAGAACATTTCCAGGGAGCTCTGAGCCTCGAGATGGTGGAGGTGGCTCACGCAACTCTACAGGTTGGCGGCTAGGGCAGCGCAACCAAGCTGCGTGAGGTTGAAGGAGGCGAAAAGGGAATTGGACAGTTTATCTTGCCTGTAAAATCATCCTGGATGATTGGACGTATCAAGAGAAGAAGAAACTCTTCCATTCTTTACGATATTATTTTTGGGATGACCCAATTCTCTTGAAGCAATGCAGGGATGGTGTATTACGCAGGTGTGTACCTGAGGTGGAATACACGAGTGTTCTTTGTCATTGCCACAGACTACCGATAGGCGGACACCATGCAAGCTCTCGTACAACAGCCAAAATACTGGAAAGTGGCCTATACTGGCCTACCTTGTTTAGGGACGCTTATGAGTTCGTGAGGCAATGTGATTCTTACCAAAGGGCGGGTACCATTTCCAAGAGACAAGAGATGCCCCTTAATATTTTCCAGGAGGTTGAGGTATTTGACTTATGGGGTATAGATTTTATGGGACCCTTTGTGTCCTCAAATTCTAATTTGTATATCCTTTTGGCTGTTGATTATGTGTCAAAGTGGGTAGAGGCAATACCCACAAGGACTAATGATTCTACTGTAGTGTGTAGGTTTGTTAAGGAATATATTTTCTGTAGGTTCAGTGTGCCCCGAATGATCATTAGTGATCGGAGTACACACTTCCGGAATCAAAAGTTCTCGGCACTATTGAGAAAATACGGGGTCAAACACAACATTGGTACCTCGTACCACCCGCAAACTCAAGGAAAAGTGGAGGTCTCAAATCGAGAGATTAAGAAGATCTTGGAGCGTACTGTGGCCTCCATGAGGAAAAATTGGAGTGCCCTACTACCGGATGCGTTGTGGGCATACAGGACGGCGTTCAAGACACCTATAAGCACTACGCCTCTTAGGTTGGCTTATGGTTGGGCCTGTCACTTACCAGTGGAATTAGAGCATAAAGCACATTGGGCGCTGAGGAAACTAAACCTGAGTTATGATGAAGTGGGAAAGAAGAGGTTACTTGAACTAAATGAACTTGATGAGCTGCGAATGAATGCATATGAAAACTCTCGGATATACAAGGAGCGCACAAAGTTGATTCATGATCGCCACATTCAAATGCGCATTTTCAAGAAAGGAGACCATGTCCTATTGTTCAACTCCAGGCTGAAGATGCTTTCCGAGAAGCTGAAATCCCGATGGAGTGGACCATTCACAGTAGAAGAGGTCAGACCACATGGTGCGATCCTGGTGCGTGATGGCGAGACCACATTTTTGGTCAATGGACAGAGATTGAAATTGTATTTTGGTGAAGATTACACGAGGAAAGTGAATGAGGTCAGACTCATTGCACTTCCAGATGCATGACGAGCTTCAAGTTGTCTAGCCTAAGACATTAAATAAGGGCGCTTGTTGAGAGGCAAACCAACCATCGGTAATGTAGTTAAGTTTCTTTTACATTCATACTTTGGTTTGTTTTGACTTGGTTTTTAGTGTAAAAAAGATATTGTGATCGTTTGGGTAATGTGCAGGACTAAGGCAGAGTTGATACCATCGACCCTTGTATCGATGGTATCGACCGGGGTATAGGTTGGTGACTGCAGAAATCGCACTGCGAAGATACTATCGACGGCCTCGTCGATAGTATCGACACACCAACAGGTTGATCGCAAAGTCAAAGTCGATAGTATCGACATGCCAATCAATACCATCGAGATCTCTGGAGATATTCAGAACAAATCGTCTCAGTGAAGTCGATACCAACAATAGGCCTGTCGATGGTATCAACACAGTTATAGGCAGAAGGCGGCGGCCGGGCCTCACGAGGGAGTTGCCCTAAACAGAAGTCGATACTATTGACTTGCGTTGATACTATCGATGCACCACGTCACCGATCCGTGAGAGGAGATCAACGAAGATCGTTGCAACCAGAGAGTCGATCCGGGGGACGAGTCGATACCATCGACACATGTCGATAGTATCGACACGTCAGCGATCCGGGCCCCGCGAATCCAGCCATCGACGACCGTCAATACCAGCGGCAGTACAGATTGTGCTACGCGTGTCGATACCATCGACCCACGTCGATGGTATCGACGGGCATGCAACAGTGCCGGTGTCAGTTATATAAGGAGGGGTTTTTCATCATATGACGTCACACATTCAACAAGTTCTTCCTCTACTGGAGCCGTGCGTCCTCCAGAGCAATCCGAGCCCGGCGACGAGCATCCAGGAGCACGTTCTTCATCGAGCAGAGATTTCCTTCTCCGATCTTCACCGAGCTCTTTCTCTACTCCTCCTTCTTCCACAACCATGGTGCATGTTGCTGGTGCATCTTCTTCACGCACCAACCCGATGGACATCCCGGAGTTCGTGCCACCACCGACTGCGTCGATTCCACATCCGCGGATTGTCCATCCGTCCGTGGAGGTCAAGAAGATCTACGAGGAAATCATGAAGAGGAAAATGGATCTGACCCGCTATGTTGACCGGGAGGTGATCCGCAACTTGGGGTTCAAGGCTAATCTCGCCTACATCTTGAAAGGGCAGGCGAGACACACGAGCAGGACGCCCGACGAGATGGAATATCATGTGGATGGCCAGTCATTCTTCGGTGACTGGCCGACATACAAGGAGATGGTGGCTGAATTCATGGCATCGTTGGACATCTGCGTCGTGCCCAATGATATCATCGCCACAGACCGTGAGTGGATCCAGGGCCGTGTGTCTTTCCAGCTATACAACAATGATTATAATCTCACCCTCAAGAAGTTCAACAAGATCTACAACTGGAACCATGGGCGAAATGATTATCGGCGGCCAGACAACCGGACCGACTACGATGCCATCTTCGCCGAGCTTGTGACTGTGCCGCAGGGCAAATCTGTGAGCTACCACAATGCGGCGGTAGCAGATTTCGAGCATTTGTTTGTGTGGGTTCTTCACCACATGATCTGCACCACCCTATTCAGCCGTGGTGATCTGGCTCTCAGCAAGTTCCAGGAGACGAACTTATTTTTCTTGCATAAATTACTGAAGCACCAAGAGTGCAACTGGGGAGCATTCTTTCTGCAGTGGGTGTTGGCTGTAAAGCGGAGTACAAGGAAGGCTCCAATTCACTTTGGAGGACTCATTACACTGCTGGCCTCTTACCTTGGGTTGAATTTCTAGTAGCTTACTCCTCTCTCCAGCAGAAGCAAGGTTAATTTGCAGCATCTTCACCGATCCAATCTTATTTTGCTTCGAGATGGTTTACCATATGCTCATTGTCATGTAAACCATGCATATCAAAAATGCATGCTTCCCGATCCCGTCTTCCATATCGAAGGGGCTCAACATTTCTGATGGCCAATCATAGCCATTGCTGACTCCGATGAAGACGGCGGCAACGACGACGACAACAATGACGACGAGGCTGAAGAGGAAGAGGAGGCCTACACTCCTCTTCAGGCACGAGTGGCACCTAGGAAGCGCCCTCGCATGCATCCGGGTGCGTCTTCATCTTCGCAGCCTCCGCCACCACCACCGCCCTCACAGCCAAGCGAGGATGTCTATTCCATGCAAGGAATGTATGCCATGCTGCAGGATATACAGCAGACGCAGCAGCATCACACTACAGTGTATATCGGTATTCAGGATACTACGAACCGGTTACTTGACAATCAGCAGGTGATCTTCGAGAATGAGCGCCTCCTCCTTGGCAACCAACAACAGATTCATGACCGGTTGCATAGGATGGAGATGCAGCAACAACCCTTTTATGATCACTATTGGAGCCAGAACTACTTTGGGGGGTATCTACAACCTCCACCCATGCCCCAGTATGATCCTAGCTTTCAGGGGCAGTACCCATCCTGGGACCCTACAGCTCCACAGTACCTGCCTCCACCAGAAGAGTAAATCGGTATCTCTGTTCCAACCTTTAAGATTGTTTTTGACTATGAGGCCATAGTTGAATTCAAGCTTGGGGGGGGAGTTGGAACAACTCTATCTTTTATTTTCTTAGTTTTTAGTTTTATTTCTTTTGTTCTTGTCATTTATTTCTTGCAATCTTAGTTTGTTGGTAGGATCCACATTCTACCAAGTGTAATTGTAGATGTCTTAAGTCATGTGTCATCTCATTTGCTTGTACATGGGAATTAAGGGAAAATAAAAAATGGCTTAAGGGTGATTAGCTGTTCCATACCTTCTAAATGCTTCAAATATTTGAGCTATGCAGAAAAAGTGAGCCCAATAAATAATTCATTGTCAATTATGGATATAAGGGTTTAAGAAAAAAAAAGAGTGAAAAAAAATGAAAAGAAAAAGAAAGTTATTAAGAAGCAAGTAGAATAAGAGGGAGAAAGGAATATAATCTCACCTGCATCTTAAGATGAGTAAGTACATGATGTAGCTCAGTTAGATATCCATCTCATTTTGAGACGGGATGTTAGTGCATGCATCATTCCACCCAATTATACGCATTAGGGCATATTCATGTGCAAATGCATCATTTAGGGCATTTTTTGTTTTATGCATGTTGAAACCGGATAAAGCTTCCATTTCTTCCATTAGCCACCCATTCCATCCACCCGTTGCTCGAATTGGTAGGCCACCGTGATTTTCTCCTCACTTGTGAATATTGGGAGAGCTGCTTCCATGTAGATGGTAGTTAGGGCGAGCAACGTAGTATAGGAGATCACAAGATGCACTGAGCCTGGACCGGCGAATTTTATTATGTTAACTGCCTTATGTGATAGTGTTCATCAGTTTGGAGGTGGATATCTTTTATGAATGATTACTGTCGCCTTAGGGTAATTATCATTCTGTGGTTAGTGAGGGCCGGAATGTGAATGTCCAGTGGGGATCATATGGTAATGTTTGTTGTGATGATTTGTTCTTTAGTTGAATCTGGCAATTCTATTCTAAGGTTTAGTTGCTCGAGGGCGAGCAATGTTCAAGCTTAGGGGAGTTTGATGCGATGATTTTGAGTCGCATTTAGAGACATATTTTACTTGTGTTTTATGCATTTATTAGTCATTTTGGTGGTTAATGTTGCATAATTCATCTACTTTGGTCTATGATCTTTTTCTATGTCAAATCTCCCTTATTTCAGTATTTTGAGCATAAATTATTACAAGAATATGTTTTGTTTCGGCTTATGTGGTTACGTGTTGAAGTTTCAGGAAAAACAAGTATTTGCTATTGTCGATACCATCGACAGTGGTCGATACCATCGACCGGACCACAGGTAGCCAGCCGCAAGGAGCAGAAGAATATCGATACTATCGATAGGAGAGTCGATCGTATCGAGAAACAATCAGGTTGCTTCAGAAAAGAGAGTCGATACTATCGACACAAAAGTCGATACCATCGACAAGTGGAGCTACAGCGACGGTAAAAGGATAAAACCGACGCCTATGAATGTCGATACCATCGACCCGTGTCGATGGTATCGAGTTAGCATCAGTCGCAACAAAGAAAAGAAAAGAACACCAGCCGATACAGTGCAGGGTCGATACCATCGACTCGCGTCGATGGTATCGACACCGTCAGATACATGTTTGCTTCAGATTGATCCAATTCCGACGACTGTGGTAATTTGGCGACCTAATTCAGAGATTATACCTAATGACGGCGGCCAAGAGCAGAGGATCACGTCATTAGACGATGCACACGTCCCGAGAAGGTGTGGAGAGAAGAACGGAGCCCAGAAGCATGCCCCAGCCGTTCCGGACACCAAAGAAGACGATTTCCACCACCGAAAGGCAGGATAACGCGTATTCTACGCCAGGGAGCGATTGGATCTTCTCCGTTCAGGGGTTTCACCACTCAATCACGTTTTTCTCCATGTTTCCTTTTTTCTACTCCACGTTTTGCTCTGAGATGAACATGCGAGGCTAATCCCCTTTATCTTTAGGACCGGGAGTAGCCCGTGAATTCATTGTATGACAATTTTATCATAGTAATTCATATTTTATCTCTTAAATCCATGGTATAATTTCGTTTTCTCAATTATATTGTTATGATTGATCACCATAATAATAATCTAATACCCTTAATTACGTTGAAAGAAGAATAAACGGTTGAAAAGAGACGAAATTCACATTAATTGACAAATCCCTTGAACAAGGTGGTGTAAGGTTAATGGTGGATACCGAGAGATCGATTTTAATGCACCTAGTTTAGGGTATAGGTTACTACGACAGTGGAACTGACCTAGACATAGGTAGTGAATTGTACCACGACAGTGGGCAATTCTGATTTCAGGCCACTACCCGGATAGAGAGATAAATCTGAGTAACTATATAGAATCTAATACAATGAAAACCCGCGGTGAAACTGCAATCCTAAAGATCTCCACTTGAATTGATTAAACTAAACATTTAATCGATTGCTTTATTTTCTTTTATTTTATCTTCTTTTAATTTTATCAACAACCTCCAACTTTTAATCGGTCTAGCTGATTGTGAGTAGTTAGTAGTAGTCTCTGATAATTCACGTGTCCCTGAGTTCGACTCGGGCCTCACAAAGGCCTATATTACATTGACGCGTACACTTACGTATCTACGCACGTAAAAAGCGTGTCAAATCATAAAGTGACTATAGATCTTTAGGTCAATATTAGTTAACTATAAAGTAATAATACACTGTGACAATTAATTGATTTAAATTTCTTATTAATATTGAAGTGTGACTAAGTCAAAACATACACTCATTTTAACACTTGTCTGGATGTGAATATTTTGAATTTACCTTTGGAATTGATGGCAATTTACATTAACTTCCAAATATGAAACTTATATGGGCTGACAAAATCTAAACAATATTTAAACTATTCGAATGTCAAGCAGGTGCATTGGTTAAAACAATGTGTCAATGATAATATATGATCGATACTGGAAAAATCCAAATCAAGATTAAAAATCATTTTTTAAAAATCCAAACCACTACTTATGCTGGCTTATTGCTTGAACCGATGTAACTGACCAAGTTAATTTTGTGAAACCTAATTGTGGTTTATATTTTGTTGATCAATATAGGTATCATGTTTAAATGTTAAAATCAGAATTATGTTGAAATTAAAGCCGAAATACAAATTTCAAAGAATTGACATTAACATAAGAGTTCAATTCATTATATATATATATATGAACCTATGTAATTTACATTGTGAAAATTAACCAAACAACTATATATACTGCAACACTAAGATAAACATATTTAACTCATTAAAATCATCATTATGTATTATACATTAACGAATATGAGTAAGTCATTCGTTACACATTTATCAAAATAATATTGATGAAATACATATATAATTGTCTTCGGGCCCAATTCAAATCAGAGAGCCAAGTTCGATCATGAAATTAACAGTTTTGAAATTTTCACAGTGGGGTTTGTTCTCGATATGATAGTTCGTAGAAAGTATAGCTAGAACCGTGTCGAAACTCGAAACCAGTTTATAGACAACTATAGCCGTTTATAAAATTGAAGTGGCTAGCACTATCGAGAATTTGCGAGACGTGGACACCACCCATGTCCGGATTTCCCATCTATCACCCAACTAGGCACCGACATAGATACACAACTGATAACTCAAAATCGAACTTGTATTTTAAATCATCACATAATTTTAACCAATGGAAACGTAAAATAATTATGATAAATACTGAAATTGATAGATATTATTTTCTAATTACAAAACTAATCGAACAATTTAAAATGGAACTAGAAGAACGTATATACATCCACTAAAAGAGAACCATTTTTTTTCCGTCGCGGCTGGTATGAGAGGTAGGGAGGGGGTGGACACGAATTAGAGAATAGAAGGTAGTTTTATAGTTTTCTGAAAAAGACGAGCAAGGTTTAGAGAATAAATTGTACGTTTATTTTTTATTTTTCGTAGCTAATAGATAAATAGCCAGCTAGCTCTTGTCTCTTGCGTTGGTTTTAGTTACCAAACAGAGCTCCGCGGCCCGCCACGTGGGGTTAGCCTCAGAAGTGAAAACCAAGCAAGAAAGAGCAGTTATCTGGATTGGTCGTCTATTACTAGTATCAAGGACAAGAAGGTTGGAAACTGATTGGTTTTAGTTTCCAAACTTTTGCTGTGAGCAGCTATCTGGATTAGTCGTCTATTACTAGTTGTGGTCAGCCGGGGTGAGATATGGGGATGTATATGGAGGAGCATTGTTTGTTTGTTCGGGTGATGTTGACACATGCAAACAGTCTGGTGAGTCAGAAATAAAGAGAGCAAGACCCCAATACTGTCTAATGTTGAAACTTCCAAGTGCAGAACCCAGTAGTAACTCGTTCTGAGAGAGAAACACATACATCAGACTTGAAACGTACGGGTGAATCTCACTTGCTCTGCACTAAATAACACAGCCACAGGTCCACAGGTTTGCAGAAGCCTGTCAGTAGTTTTACAGTAGTAACAATGGCCAAAGCGAGAGATGGCACTCGTTACCTATAATGCAATCTACTTCAATGACAAACCTATTTACTACGAATCCCACCTTTCCGTGTTATTCACTAATACTATTTAGTGAAGTGCAGAAATTAGAAAACATTTTATCAAGTCTATAATGGCATTTGATGACGATAATAACTCGACCGCAGTTACTATCCAACCAGAAAAAACTGCCAACCGCAGATATCTCCATTGCAGGAGGAAGCCGCCGGTTGGATATAACATGTAGGTACCAAACCGTTGATGCTCATGGTGGCCACACATGCAGTCCGCTCATAATCATGGCGGGACATTGAACATAAGCCAATCAGCAAGTCCTATGGAACTGAATTACGATGATTACTACTCAGATATTTTAAGAAAAGAAAAAAGAAAAATATACATCAATAACCAATTGATAGGGTTGTTTTCCAGTCCCATCTGTAATTCATCTAACTTAGCTCCACTTGTAGTGAATATTCGAATTAAAGTACCACAATGCAATCAACCAATAATAAATACACTCTCTTCTGTACAGGCGACAATTTGGCAAGTAATATAGCCAGCCAGCTAGCTATCCCACCTTTTCGTCCACCCCTTTTGGTAGGTAACACAATAGTCCATGCACATAAATGCCATCATTGTGCTCCAATTCCAAAGAAACAAGAAACAATTCATTGCCAACAGCAGAAACCAGAGCAATAAACTCAAGTCAGCTGGAGGAACATACACTAATATTTGATCCACATCTTTACTGTTGTTGACTGTTGTCCTCCCTTGTCTTCGTCCTTCTTTGATTTGATTATTTTTCTTTTTGAACATTGACAATCAAGAACCATTAAAAAAAAACGTGTTTGGTCAAAATATTGACCAAAATATACGAGATTGGATTAAAATATCCAGAATAGATAAGTTTGTGCGTACGTAGTAACGAGGGTAGAGACGTCATTTGATATGGCGTCTCCATTCTCATTGGTCCACGCCATTAAAAATAAAAAAACCGAAACAATCCCTCTGTCACGCTTGCCACTAGGCTGTCCAGAAATAAAGACGCCAAATGTAATGGTGTCTTCATTCCTGAGCTGCCACATGGAAAACTCATTGATCTACACGTTTTGTTTTATTAATCTTTTTAATTTTTTTAAAATACTTTGTTACCAAGTATTCAGTTAACGTGTGATATTTACATTATAGATTAAAGTATATTATTTGAAATTAATTACTTATTCAATCTAAATAAAAATATCACCTTTAACATGAATAATATATATATATAATATTTAAATAACATGCTACATTTTAATATATTGATTTTAAATTTTTTTTAATGATATGTTAAATAAAATATGAATACAATTATTATATACATGTATATTTACGAGCCAAATATATTAATATTTAAAATAAATTTAAAGTAAATGATACACAATTTTATACAAATGCTATATTATATAATCTTACATATACAAAAATTACTATATTGTTTACATAATTTTCTATTTGTGTATTATACAATATAAATATATTCAATATATTATAGCAATATTAATGCACTTTATATATATTATACTTTTAGATATAATATTAATATTTAATCTATACACATTAATATATATGACATTGAATTAAAATGTTAATCTAAACATATTTGTATATTTATTTATTAGTTACATATTAAAGATATATATACCTATATTATATTTAGATATATTTATGAGTTAAATATAATAAAATTTTATAATATATATTATAACAATGTGATTCAAAATATTATCTAGATATAATATATTGATAGATGTTTAGTTTTTGAAAAATATTATATTCATTCATGAATATAGTATATTCAGATAATAATTTGTATCACAAGTTATAATTCAAGTAAAAAATTTATTATATTTAACACATAAATACATTTGAATATAGTGTATGCATATATTTTTTAATATTTCATTAATAAAAAATATACAAATATGAACATCTCATATATAACATTTTAATTAAATGTCATATATATTAATGTCCATAGTATAAGATATTAGTATTATATATAAAATATATATACATATATAACAGTGCATTAATGTTGCCATATTTTATTGAACATATTTATAATTTTAATATATAAATAGAAAAATTATCTGAATAATATAAATTTTTTATATGTAAGAAAATATCATGTAGAATTTGTATAATACTTTGTATCACATACTTTAAAAGTTTATTATAAATATTATATATTTGGCTCATAAATATATATATGTACAATATTCGTATTCATATTTTTTAAATATATCATTAAAAATGAATCTAAATAAATACATTAAAATGTAACACATTATTTTAATATCAAATATATATTATAATTGTCATGTCAAAGGTTATATTTGTACTTTGAGTAGATTAGTAATTTATGTCAAATACTATATTTTAATCTCAATGTAAATATTACACATTAATTGTTGGTATCGGACTATTTTTGAAAATTAACAAAATAAATAAAACAAAACACGTAGTCGGGCGGGTGTGCCATGTGGTAGGCCAGGAATGAAGACGATATTCCGTTTGGCGTCTTTATTTCTAGATCGCCGAGTGGGAAGGGAGATAGAGAGATTATTTTAATATCTTTTATTTTTAATGATGTGGATGAATGAGAATGGAGATGCCAGATCAAATGACGTCTACATCCTCTTTCCTACGCACAAACTCGTCTATTCTGGATATTTTAATTCAATCTCGTGTATTTTGATCAATATTTTGACCAAACACGTTTATTTTAATTTTTTTTTCCAAGAACTAGCTACTGGATTGGGGTGGACGGTCTATAGTGATTTCTCGATATCAATGTTGATAGTAATAAGACTTACACGCACGCAAGATATAGCTATAAAAGATTGAAGAAGCAATGGAGACTTGAACAAGTATGGTTCGTAAGTGACGACCGGACGAAAGATATTAGAAGTTATATGTAGAGAAGGTTGTGCGTCACGTCCTCTCTCCAGTTCTCTATGATGTATCTATATGACTCCCACTAACTCCGCTCAAGTAGATAGGTTTAGGTTTTTTGGGGGATGGCATTAATGGTGCATTCATTCAATAGCGACGGTGTCTATGACCCATTGAAGATAAATAGTTATGCTATGCACACCCTTCCATTAATCTGGTCATCCACCCACTCCTTTATATGCGTGATGAGACACGCTATGAAAAAGAGAAAAATAGAAGAGAAAAAAATATTTTGCACACAACTTTTAAATCACAAAGAATTTTTTATTGAAATAAAAAATGTTAGATTCATCATAAAAATATTTTTTAATATGATCAATGTTGATATATTTTGGGAAAAAATAATATAAAAAGTATATTAAGAGAGGTGAAAAGTATTAAAAAATATAGTACCCACAAATATTGGGTATTGATCATCATGTAAAATATTAAAATTAAATTAGGTATAGTAAATATTTGTACTATATTGTGTCTAGTACTCATGTTTTAGGATACAGTACGACAACAAGTAAAAGTAAGTATTATACCTCCAAAAATTAGAGTAATGTATCCTAAAATATGTCCCTTATAATCCAAAACATTAGTAATATACCCAGGTATTGGTATAATACACATGATTTGGGATACATTACTCTCATTTTGATGTACAATATGAATGTTTATTAGCGGATGTATTATACTCTAAACACGAGTAATTGTAACCAGAACATGTATATATTACCCTAAAACACATACTATATTTCTTTCATATTATTATTTTTCATTTAATATTATCATTTTTCATTTAATATTATCATTTTTCCAAAATATGTCAAAACTAGTATCTATTGGAAAGCATTTTTTATAAAGAATCAAATATTTTTTATTTCATCAAAAAATATATTCTGGAATGAAAGTTTTAGACAAAAATATTTTCTCTCTCTTCTTCTCCTCTCATCTTTTGTTGCTTTAATTGTTGTTGGTTGTACGGGACAGAGTGTCCATTCTCTATTCTCAAAAACCGGGTGGGCATGGGGCAGGTGTGTAGTTGATTATGTCTTGAATTTTTCAAGATAAATGGTGCATTGGACACATCTAATAGGGCTATTTCTAAGAATAGTTATGAATGTGTTGGTATGAAATTCTAGAAATATGGCATTTCTTGTGTACGCTCCAAAAAATTTATTTTAGTTTCCCTAGCTAAAAGCTAGCTAGCTCCGGTCTATTCTCTTGGTTTTAGTTACCATAGAGTGCTCTGCTGCCTGCCATCTGCCTTGTGGGTTTAGGTTAACAGGTGAAAACCAAGCAATTCAAAGAAGATTGAGGTTAGTAAAATTACAACTAGACCAGCAAGACATGGAGGTTGTGTTCATGGGTTAAATGTTAGTAGTCCTGGTTTGTTTGTCTGGTGATGGTGACATGTGCAAACAATAAGTGAGAGATAAATAATGGAAGAAGGAACAACTATTGTTATAACTTGCTAGTTCAGAACTCAGCAAGCAGTAGCTCATTCAAAAAAGAGACAAACCGCTTAAGTGAGGCGTACATACAGTGAATCTCAGTTGCAGTGCAGTCAATAACATAAGCACTTATTACACACCACTACTACAGAAACATCATTCAATGTCATTTTTCTAGGCGTCAGTTATTTAAAAAAATCGACGCCTATAATATTCAATGTCGGATATTTAGGAACTTCGACTTCTATATTCGAAGATTAGCCAGACACGGGTACCGCTTTATATTCAGTGCCGGGTGGGTAAAACAAACCGACGCCTAAAATCGCCTGCGAAATCCAATTTTCGAGCAAAAATTTTTTTGCCCCAAAGTATCACGTACAGCGTCGGGTTTTTAACTACTAACTGACGTCGATATAAGATGGAAATTTGTGTGAAAAGTTCCAGTTTAGGCGTCAGTTATCCTTTTATAACCGACGCTGATAATGGTTCCCGCCAAATAATTTAGGGCAAAGATTGTCTGACTGGACGTCGGTTTTTTAATATCAACCGACACTTAAAGGTAAAAGGCGTCGGTTTTCCAGATAACCGACGTCGTTGACAAACTTAATAGACCTGTATCACTCGACTCTTCCCCTTCCTTCCTATTTCATCACGATAGTTTTTTGTTGTGATCGCCGCTCACCTAAAATTGCCCGACGATCACCCGACGACCCCCGCTGCTGCTCACCGCCGCTGCTGCTGGTGCGGCTCAGCTCGCTGCCGCCGCCGCGTCCTCTTTCTCCTGCTGCCGCCACTGCTGCTCGTCGGTCTGCTCTGCTCTTCTCCTGGTGCCATTGCTGCTCGCCGCTCTGCTCTGGTCTTCGCCTGCTCGCCGTCACTGCTACCGCCGGTCGCCGCCGCTCTTCTCCACACTAGCTCCAAGTAGCCCTAGCCTCTTTGCTTCCTTCTCTGTAGTTTTCCTTCGCCGTAGCTCCTTACCAACAGCAAGCACGGCCGTGGCTGTGTTGGCCTACCACGACCGTGTTGTCCAGCACGGCCGTGGTAGGCCAACACAGCCACGGTCGTGCTTGTTGTTGGTAAGGATATGAACAAAACTTTATGTAATGCTTTATGTAAATCTTAGGATACGAACAAATCTTTTACTTGCATATATTTGTGTTTCTAATCCTAATGTTTGACCTAATTCAGTAAATTTTGATACATGTTGAAATAAGATTTAAACTTTTCCATTCTAGCATCCTAATTTGATTTGATTAAACCCTAACATTGATGAAACCCTAACATCAATTGTGATTAAATCCTAACATTAATTGTGATAAAACCCTAACATGTACATATCTATTATTGTGTTTTTTGGCCTAGAAACCCGTCCAAGATTTACTCATTAGGAGTAAATCTTGGATAGTCTCCAATTTTTCCCTTCGCGGGCTAAAGGGATGCTCAACTTAACTAGGGACACAGACGTCTTTTTGAAATATTTCCCAAAGCATGTGTTGCATGGGAGAGGCTACGTGGCGCAATCTGATTGGTCGAGAGGTACTTTTCCTTGCAAAAATCATAACTAATTCTAGGAAACTCGGATTGGGACAAATATTATATGAAAATTGATCCTCAGAACGAGGGGAATTCAATAAAAATATGTTTAGAAGCTAATTCCTCTGGTTATGCGAAAAGTATTGCAAATTATTATCTTTAATGAATTAAAGATTAAGAAACTCTATTTTGAAAGGAATAAAGTGTTTAATAGGGTTTAATGGATCATTAGAGTAGATATTAACCTGTTAAATGTAAAACGGTACATTATGTTAAAAAAGGAAGAACTTTGCACGTGATTAGTCTAATTGGGAGTTTATGTGCATAAATATGCTTGAAATTTGAAAAGGACATAAAGTTATCATCTTTAATGATTTAATTAAGGAAAGACCCTTAGATTTGATGATAGATGGATTTAATGTTGTCCAATGGATAATTCAAGATGATAATAACCTATTGTTGATAAATGTGAAGATGGAATCTAAAAAGATGATCATTTTATAAAATTGACTTAATTTAGGGTTTCATGCATGATTATGCATTAATGAGCTTGAAAACCCTAATTTAGAGGAATATGTCTTTTAATTGTTTTAATGGTAAGAAGAGGAGACAAATGGCTCATGGAAGGAGAGGACGTGGGAGGGGGTGCGACAGAGGGCAATTCGCTAGGGTCTCCGATGAAGCAGGAGAAAAGGGTGGTTCATTTGGGTCGGCGCCGCCGTCGATCCCTCCGGTGAACTCAGGTGTGGTTGACGGAGAGGAGAACCCCCAAATTCTTCAAAGTCGTGAGTCCTCGAAGAACCCTCTGCGCAAGGGTGGTGAATCCACTGCCAACTCCCTGAAGTCTCCGCCCCGCAGGTCTGAGGAGGCGTCTTCCTCAAATCGGCTAGCTGACTGGCTGCAAGCCTGTAGAATGGGCCAAGAAGAGGTTGATGTTGAGCTGATGGGCTTCATCGAGCCAAGTATCAAGGATGGAAAGAGGTGTGCGTCCATCTCGAGTAAGGATAGCTCCATCCCTGACTGGGATGAGTACTTATCCATCAGGTTTGTTGGTCGGAAACCGTGTGGTGGCCAACTAATTGGATGGATTGGAAGGGCCTGGAGACCTAGCGGGCCTGTTGTGGTTGTGTCTGAGGAAAGGGAAGGGTATATCATCAAGTTTCCCTCTCGTGGCGATAGAGATCAAGTTTTAAAGGAGGCGCCCTGGTTCATGGATGGACTGTTGATTGTAGCCCAAGCGTGGAAGCCCGGCTCTCCCCTTCAACCTATCTCTTTCACGCAGGTTCCCGTTTGGTTCAAAATCGAGAACACGGGGATTCCCTGGACTCGCAAGCACATATCCTGTGTTGCCAGTACGTTAGGTCGGCCGATGGACATCGATTATTACTCGGCTGCTGCTGGATGCCTTGAAGCATCCCGGGCGTGCATAGAGGTGAGTCACGAATTGAAAATTCCTAAAGAAACGTTGGTAGAAGTCAACTCTGTGCTCAAGACTCTGAAAACTAAAGTTATCTCCAAGCCGGCGATCTGCTCCAGCTGCTCGAGATTTGGGCATATGGCCACTTCATGTCCATTGAAGTCAAGACGACCTCCACCGGAAAAAGACCTACAGGTCCGGCTGGGGAAATCTATAGGTGTTCGAGGCAATGTCAATATGACTGCCAAGGAGCAATCTAAGATGTTTCAAGGAGAGAAAATCATCAATAAGATGGAGAAGAATACAAATTCTTCTGAAGAATTTGATGTAGTTTTTCGAGACTCCATTGAACAGTAGGTGAGAGATGTTGTCCTGTCTACTACTGCTGAGCTTCATCCCCAACCCAATCCTCCCATCTCAGTACCTGAGATGTTTGGGTCTCCTCCGGTTGTCAATGAAGGAAGTCTCAATTTGGAAGGGGAATTAGAGCCGAGCAGGGTAAGCAAGGGAGCGTCGAGCTCTACCTCATGGCAGGTCAATAAGATTTGGAGTAGTAGTGAGTGTTATTCTGAATTCCAACAAGAAAAAGAAAACTTGTTTGGAGATGATGATGAATCCAATATGGATTCAAACTCGGGGCTGGATTTTGACCCCTGGGAAGCCGACTCTCTGGATTTCAGCAAGTTTAGGCCGAATAGGAGGAAAAAGTCGCCAAAGAAAAAGAAGGATGGAGGTTGATTTCGCCATCCCATTTCCCCGTTGAGTACCTAGTACTCCTTCTGAGTTGTATAAGTGTCTGCGGCTTTCTGTTACTGTTCGATGGCTAGGAAGCTTTCTCTTGTTGTCTCTCCACTAATTTCTATGAATGAGGTTAATGCTAATGTGAAGAGGTTCAAGGTCCAGCTTCTACAACATTTGTGGTAGCTGATATGGTTTGCCATAGATCCTTAGACGAGTTAGTTGATATAACAGGTGGTTGTTTTCTCTAGCATGAGTTCTTTAGCAAAGGGTTATCCCCTTCCTGTCACGCTCCTTGCTTAATGGTTCACCATGGATCTAATCAACGCTGACGGGCGGATGTTTCATTTCTCTTATTCTCCCAATCACTACATTCAGGGGACAAGCATACTGTTATGTGTGAAGGAGAGTAAAGGAGATGAACCAGCAACTTGTTTTCTTGATGTGTAGCTTTTGGAGTCTCCTATGAGCTTTTTGGGTGACATAATAGACACTGCACATATGTAGGTGTGGGAAATAGAGTTGCATCGGAATAGGAGTGCTATCCAGAGTGAGACCCTGAGCGAAGATGGTGTTTCTACGCTTGCCTGCTGAGCCTGCTATGTTTTTGGGTGATCAGTTATGTTTATGTGTCTTAGTTGGGTAGGTGGATGAACTATCATCTTATGTTTTGTGTGTGTTTCTTTTGGTTGCCTCCTCCTGGAACGCATGTACCTTTGTTTGGTAGATCTTTTGGTTAAGACCTGTTGTTGTCAGGTCTTTTAGTTGTTCTTGTGTAATCTTGTTAAGGGTTAGGGGGTGCATTTTATTCATGTACCTAAAGTTTTGGTATCATTTAATAGTAACAGAGTTTTTTTGCCGAACAAAAAAAAATTTTGTTTTAATGGTTCAAATCCATGAATAAATAGGGATATGATGATCCTAAGTCAATTTGGGTATAAAAGACTACTAAAATGGATAGTTGAGCAATTAAGGTTCATATAAATGGAAAGGAGTATTTTAGGGTTTGTTAACCTAAAAGGGATAAAGTTTGAGAAATTGATCTAAGAAACCCTAATGGATATTAATGAAACCTTAATGCGGATTAGAAACCCTAGAAAGAGAATCCAAGTCAATAAAGTAGATTCTTGATAAAGTATGTAATAAATAGAGTACATATTCTTTTCAGGAATTAAGTGATGATTGAATTACTTGCTTGGATCTGTTGATTGGCTTGATTGTATATACATGAAGTATATGTTGAATAATCTGCATGACTCATCAGATCAGGTATGTGGTTACACTTATGAATAATCGCTCTAGTTTCACGGAGATTCCCGAAGTTTTAATCGGTTGCTTAAAAATAACTATTGGATGTTTATTTATTTCATGCAACTATAAAGTGACTATGATTATCACTATAAATGTACGTATATAACTATCTAGATCTGGGTCCACCTCTATTACTTTGAAAAGGCTAAGAAGAAAAGGGGTAATCCTAGAGCAAGGTCTAGGTTACCGAGAGTTAGAAACTGGGCTACCTACATGTAGTGCCATGAGACTCATTAGCCTGCCATGAGTTAAGGAGTGGGCTACTTACGAGTAGTGTCATGTGACTCAACCCTAGAAATTGGTTCACTTATAGGTGGATCATGAGGGGTTTAATGGGGACAACATAGAGGATAGGGTACTCTTGGATCGCGGAGTTATATCTAAAATGTAATCTTGGTTGTTAAATGATTAATTGAATGATTACATTGTTAACATATTTACATAGTTATTGTTTCCCCCACATACCAGCTTCGGCTGACCGACGTTTTGTTTGTTAGCATTTTAGGTACAAGCCAAAAGGACAAACAGTAAATCATCATATTGTGAAATACATGAAGTTAAATACAAGGAGGATTAGTTAACGTAGAATCCTTAAGTGGATAGAAGTTTAGAGATCCAAGTTTTCAAAAAGGTATGCAAAAATTTATTTTCTTACAGCTTTTCAGTATAGTAGGTTAAAATTTAATAATCATTCTTGGTCAATTGCCGAACCTTTGATCCGGAAGTTATGGGTGCGGCTTCGACCTCTCGGTCTCCCTTAATTGGGGGTTATCGGGAGGTGGGGTCATAACATTTGGTATCAGAGCTTAGGTTCCTCACTTAACCATTAATAATTATTAAATTTTACAAACTCCATAGAATCCAAGGGAGTTATTAGAGGATTATCCAAAAGACGAAGGTGTCTAGAAAAGGATCACGACCGGGGGCTGGCAATATTTTCCTCCGCACCGCTAGTCGGAATACGAGGACTCCCGGATCCGTGTGACTGCCTGGCCAAAGTCTTAAGGTATGAATCGAAATAACATACCTTTAGGAATTTCTCATCTCATTCATCCCTTCTCATCACAAATTCTATTAAGGACCTTAGGGATTAGGGTTTTGTCTCTCCTCTTCACCATCTTAAGGTATGGGTAAGATTAATAAGGTCTAAGGAATCCTCCATCAAATTAATGAAAAGCATGTAAATAAGATGTCATGGACATAAGCTTAATAGATTAAGCAAAAACTAAAGAATAGATACATGCTTAGGTCGTATGACATAAATTGTCATGTCCTCAGAAGAGACCTGAGGCTAGACCTTCTTGTCAGGAGGATAAGTTAGTCTTGGAGATAGAGATCTCCATTGCAAGTAGAGACCTGGCACATCCTCTGAGGATGATGCTAACCCCAACCCTAAGTGAAGGTTAGAAACATATGAGTTAGACTAGGTGTTTGAAAGGACATGCCTTGGGGATGCCATATGATCCATGGGGTGACCTAGCACCTTTGGCAACCCAACCTTGGAAGGGTCGAGTAGGTTAGAGAGAAGGATAGCTCCTCCATGGATAAATCTAGAGAAAAACCTATAGAACTCTATGTGATTATGTGAGTAGGGCATAACATGCACCCACAATACGTTTGTAGGGTGAGAAATAGGTTGAAACCCTGACCAGGAGAGAGTGACGGATGACCTATGAAATAAGCATAAAGAACTATGGATAACATTGAGCGAACGTAAGTTGAACATAGGCTTCATACAGGTAAGGGCATGCTTTCGAGGTTGATCCTTCATGAAGGAAGGACCTCTAATGATGAGGTTGGTTGTAGGGTTAGAGAGAGAGCAGGACACCAAGCAAGAAGGTCATAAACCTAGACCTCGTGATATGAGGAACAGCGGGGAGTTGAGGATGATGCGACCTAAGTGGATGATAGAGGTTACCTCATGCATGATCCGTTAAGGCTGTTGATATCTTGGTTGCCTTTAGAGGGACCAAACCCTAGAGAGAGAAGATGAAGATTCTGGTACCTATGTGCCTACGGTATAAGTGTTTACCTTCTGAGAAAGGAAGAATATGTTCTGTATACCCGGAAGTGGATTTGTAACAGGTTATGAGGCCTTATACCTTATGGTTTGTCCTTGAGGAGGATCCAACTCTAAGTGTTGCTCGAGTTGAAGGATGACAGGAAGTGCACATTATGCCTTTTGCAAGCTTGACTCATGGTTAAGAGATAGAGCATGCAGTTGGACACCTAAAAGTGAACCTAGGGTTCCTAGGCCTAAGAGGGGAAGTGGTATACCTAATGCTCATGATGGGAATTAAGTTGCTATAGTTTTGAGCATGGTACTCCTCATACATAAAGGAAAGGGAAACTCCCCCTTAAGTTTAAAGGAATGATTGATGAATCCCTCACAATAAAGTTGATGGCACGGGAAGGTATGACCTTGATCTAATGTTGAAGAATGAGAACCTAGATGACCTAGCATGGTACAGTAGGTGATCTATTTGTGCCTTAATATCTTGCTAGGGTTAAGCATGTGGATGTAAACCCTGGACCTAAGAGCTTTTGCGACCTTGTTGTCAAGAGATAGTTTTCCTCCCATCCTGGGAGAGGGACCCCTTTGGTAGGGCGTATATCAGTTTTGTTGGTTTGAGATAACCTAAAGAGGTCTCATAGGATCTTGAGAAGCTAAGTGAAAAGTAAATGGTATGAGAATGAACCTGTAGACCCATAGATATCCATCTCTAAGTGCATATGGATGTGTTACCATGGAGGTAACCGGTATGGGGCTTGACCAAGGTAGGTAGGTTGCCATGATCCCTATGAAAGGATGAAAGTCATCCCATGAATGTAGAGAGAGAGATGATGAAGACTTGGGTAAGGTTCTAAGTGAACATGTACTATAATAGAGAATCCTCAGTCTATCCTAGGGTCGAGTAGGGATAAGACCGATGAAAGTAGGAGTTGCCTAATTCCCCAGTTGCACATGACCATAGGGTCGGGAGGTAACAGCTATCATTGTCTGAGGGCCATGGGTTAGGAGATTGATCACCTTCATGAACTCATGGGACCCAAAGGGCAGATGAGTAGGGAACTCTCTTGATGCATGAGGGAAGAGGGATGACCCCAAAAGTGCCGACACCCTATAGACCTAGAAGAGATGACCAAGGATTGTGAGGTGACCCAAGTAGGTTCGAAACCAGTTTTCCATGGAGGTAACTTGGATATCAAGATTGTAATATAGAAGTATAAACAACACGTTTCAACTTAGATTTAAAGGTGTACTGGCAAGGTGGGATGTACCATCTCTACTCTTGGAACAGGAGGAACTCTGTATTTGGATTGCATCCAAATGCTTATTTCCTCTTGTTATGGGAGTGAGAGATAGGACAATACGCATGCCATACACCAAGGATAAAAGATGATGTGAGTTGGAACGTTGCTATGAGGTATGAGGACAGAGAAGATAACCTACCCTGGTAAAGCGAATGATACATGGATGGTTTGCAAACACTAAGGGGAATGAGGTAGTCACCTTATGAGGAATGTTTTTAGCATGAGCTATGAGTTATACCAGGTCGAATTCAAAAACCAAGAGGTGAGTCTTACAAGGTTGAGTTTATCACCATGTTGACGAGATCAGAGAGTGTACTTGATGAATACAGACTTAGAGTCGAGATGAGATGATAAGTGGAATGCATGAAGGTGTATGTCTTCAACGTTACCTAATACCTAAGGATGTGAAGTGGTAATGGATGCTCTGGTTGAGTTACATCTGACTTGTTGACTGGAAGCTAGAAGAGGTTGTTTGGCTAACCCTAAGTTTGAAAAGGAGAGGTGTTTGGATAACACTCAAATGTAACAAGATTCGTGCAAAAGTTAAGGGTTGTTTGGTTATCCAGTCTAGTCCTTGATGCAATGAAAGGATGGTGGTAGAACCTCAGATCCACTTCTTTGGAAAAGAAGGTGATGAAACCCCGACTAGAGTGGTTTAGGGTTTCAGAGGAATCGACCTTGAGGAATCATGACATACATGAAATCATGATTGAAGATCACCATACGCCGTGGTACTATCAAGATAATAAGTGACAGTAGCACTTTGGATGCTTAAGATGAGACTGTAGGTGGTATGCGGCCATGCATGACAGAAGGTGAAGGATGAGCACCGGTAACCCAGTGCATTGATATAGAGGATAAAGAGCTCCCAAGAGGGAATGGGAGTTCATCACTATGGATGTTGTGATAGGTCTCCCCTGGACCAAGGAAGGTCAAGATGCAATATGGGTTATGGTAGATTGCCTTACCTAGATGACATGAGAAAGAAAGAGTTCTATTAAGGGACAGATCTGGTTGAACTATCCATGAGAGAGATGTGAGTTCAAAGGATCTTGAGTTTGACCTAGAGGTTCACTTCCATAAAGTGGAAGTAGGTACATAAAGAACTCGATGTTAGTACAGTTTATCACCCCTAACTAATAGTTAGTATGGTCCAGACTAAAGCATCTGATGAAAGCATATGTGCTCATTCAGGGTGATAGCTAGAGACAGTTCTTGTTCTATGAAAGATGTGATGATGACCACCATAGCCAGTATCAGGATTTAAAGAAGCTCTATAAGGGAGGTTGTGTCGGTCACCACTTCAGTAAGGTGATGTTGGTGAAAGGACCATGTGATGGTTAAAGAAAGGACCAGTGTGTGTAGATGAAGTCACTTGATCATGCAATGGCTGAAAGGAGCCTAGAGACGAGGAAAGTCATGAGCAGATGCAAAGTAGACTGACATGCAGTTCACTGTGGGAGAATATGTGACAAAAAAAAAAATCTGACCCCTCTAAGTTACAGTTAAGAGAGCTGAGTTTCCGATGCATGGGTCCATTAAGGAGGGATTGGTGAAAAAGGTTATGATTGATCTTACCCCTCAAGATAGGATGATGTGTTCCATGTGTCCAATTTAGAGCACTATGTGAGGTACCCCGACCATGTGCTGAGTAATGAACCTAGTGAGCCCCAAGGGAGGCTGAAATGGCCTGAGTCACATGTGCAGTTTATAGATGACAGGATGAAAGAACTCAGAGAAAAGAATATGTTATGATAAAGGTTCTTCGGAAGCGCCATGAGTACAGTAAAGCCACATAGGGGACAATGATGGACATGGAAAAGTCTTATCCTAAATTGTTTGTTTGCTTGATAGAATTTTGAGGACAAAATTCCTATAAGGGGGGAAGGATGTTACAACCCCAAATTTTGGGTTTATCTGGTGAGAAATGTAATTTCTCATATTAAAGATATTTGAACAACTAAAGATATAATTTTCTTCAAATAAATGGATTTCGTTTACAATAGCCTTGATGATTGTGTTGTGGGCTTTATTGGCTATTGGGCCCAAATAACAAGGAAATTCAATTACTAAATGGATAATTGAATTTTTAAGAAAAGAAATATGTAGAAACCTCTAGAAGGCAAATCCAAAGAGGATTTCGTGCCTCTTGGGTTCCTTGGGTTCCAAGGAGTCCAAAGTTGCAAAAAGAAAGCAATAAGAAAAGAAAAGATTAATTAAGTGTTTCTTTATTAAGAAATAAATTGGAAATAATGATAAAATGTGGAAAATGAGTGGTAAGAGGCATAAATGAGATTTCTTGGGGAAATTTCGTATCCATGAGATTTCTAATGATAAAAGGAATGCCAATGAGGAAAATAAAAGAGAAATAAAGAGAAAACCTCAAAAAGAACTATTTTAATAAGAGATAAACAAGATAATGAGGAATTATGTTAAATAATGCATTTAGATGCATCTAGAAAGATAATGAGTGTCCCATAAAAAGGATTTCAAAATAATGGAGTGTCTTGGGATCCAAGGAGTCCCAATAAAGAGGAAAGAAAGAGAAAATATCAATAATACAAAATTAAAGGATAATGTGATACATTATTAATGAAATTTGGTAGTATTGTTTAAAAGGGAATATTTTCTAATAAAAGAAAATAGAAATTCATGCCCATGAATTAAAAAGCAAACATAGAGAGAATAAGAGAGAAAATTTTCGAAATACCTTGATAGTCAAGGATCTTAGATTATCTAATGATTACTTAAATGAGAAATATTGTTTAAGAGAGAGAGTAGGTTTCCTTTTGAAGAGGCCTTGTTGTCTTTGAGGGCAAGTTTTCTAGGGTGTTGCTCTCCTCCTTTATAAAAGGATAGAGTCCCTGACTAGGGCCAAAGGAGAACTCGCGCAGCCAACCCTCTTTTCCTTATCTTCTTTCCTTGCAAACCCTAGAAGAGGGTATAGATCTATATGAGGAAACCAGGGAGCAGAGTGGAGATCTTTATGGGAGCAGGACGCACCCACGATGACCTAGAGATGATCGGCCATCACCCCTTGCCCGCGCCTTCGCGCAGCTCTAGCAGATAGACTGCAGCGCCACTGCAGGTCAAGGGCCAAGAGCCCGCACGCCCGACCATCTTGGCCGTGGGTCAGGGTCTGGTTAGATGTGATGGGGAGTGGAGGAGGCAGGAAGAACATTTCCGGGGATCTTCGAGCCTCGAGATGGTGGAGGTGGCTCACGCAACTCTGCAGGTTGGCGGCTAGGGCAGCGCAGCCAAGCTGCGTGAGGTTGAAGGAGGCGAAAAGGGAATTGGACAGTTCTTCCCTTCACAGGCTAACGGGATGCTCAACCTAACCAGGGGCACGGACGTCTTTTCGAAATATTTCCCAAAGCATGTGTTGCATGGGAGAGGCTACGTGGCGCAATCTGATTGGCCGAGAGGTACTTTTCCTTGCAAAAATCATAACTAATTCTAGGAAACTCAGATTGGGACAAGTATTATATGAAAATTGATCCTCAGAATGAGGGGAATTCAATAAAAATATGTTTAGAAGCTAATTCTTATGGTTATGCGAAAAGTAGTGCAAATTATTATCTTTAATGAATTAAAGATTAAGAAACTCTATTTTGAAAGGAATAAAGTGTTTAATAGGGTTTAATTGATCGTTAGAGTTGATATTAACATGTTAAATGTAAAACGGTACATTATGTTCAAAAAGGAAGAACTTTGCACGTGATTAGTGTAATTGGGAGTTTATGTGCATAAATATGCTTGAAATTTGAAAAGGACATAAAGTTATCATCTTTAATGATTTAATTAAGGAAAGACCCTTAGATTTGATGATAGATGGATTTAATGTTGTCCAATGGATAATTCAAGCCGATAATAACCTATTGTTGATAAATGTGAAGATGGAATCTAAAAAGATGATCGTTTTATAAAATTGGCTTAATTTAGGGTTCCATGCATGATTATGCATTAATGAGCTTGAAAACCCTAATTTAGAGGAATATGTCTTTTAATTGTTTTAATGGTTCAAATCCATGAATAAATAGGGATGTGATGATCCTAAGTCAATTTGGGTATAAAAGACTATTAAAATGGATAGTTGAGCAATTAAGGTTCATATAAATGGAAAAGAGTATTTTAGGGTTTGTTAACCTAAAAGGGATAAAGTTTGAGAAATTGATCTAAGAAACCCTAATGGATATTAATGAAACCTTAATGCGGATTAGAAACCCTAGAAAGAGAATCCAAGTCAATAAAGTAGATTCTTGATAAAGTATGTAATAAATAGAGTACATATTATTTTCAGGAATTAAGTGATGATTGAATTACTTGCTTGGATCTGTTTATTGGCTTGATTGTATATACATAAAGTATATGTTGAATAATCTTCATGACTCATCAGATCAGGTATGTGGTTACGCTTATGAATAATCACTCTAGTTTCACGGCAATTCCCGAAGTTTTAATCGGTTGCTTGAAAATAACTGTTGGATGTTTATTTATTTCATGCAACTATAAAGTGACTATGATTATCACTATAAATGTGCGTATATAACTGTCTAGATCTGGGTCCATCTTTATTACTTTGAAAAGGCTAAGAAGAAAAGGGGTAATCCTAGAGCAAGGTCTAGATTACCGAGAGTTAGAAACTGGGCTACCTACGTGTAGTGTCATGAGACTCATTAGCCTGCCATGAGTTAAGGAGTGGGCTACTTATGAGTAGTGCCATGTGACTCAACCCTAGAAATTGGTTCACTTATAGGTGGATCATGAGGGGTTTAATGGGGACAACATAGAGGATAGGGTACTCTTGGATCGCGGAGTGATATCTAAAATGTAATCTTGGTTGTTAAATGATTAATTGAATGATTACATTGTTAACATATTTTCATAGTTATTGTTTCCCCCACATACCAGCTTCGGTTGACCGACGTTTTGTTTGTCGATGTTTTAGGTACAAGCCAAAAGGACAAACAGTAAATCGTCATATTGTAAAATACTTGAAGTTAAATACAAGGAGGATTAGTTAACGTAGAATCTTTAAGTTGATAGAAGTTTAGAGATCCAAGTTTTCAAAAAGGTATGCAAAAATTTATTTTCTTACAGCTTTTTAGTATAGTAGGTTAAAATTTGATACTTATTCTTGGTTAATTGCTGAACCTTTGATCCGAAAGTTATGGGTGCGGCTTCGACCTCTCGGTCTCCCTTAATTGGGGGTTATCGGGAGATGGGGTCGTAACAAAAGGCATACAAGAAAAAAATCACATGTCAGTCATCACATCACCAAAACACATCGAGAACACCCCTAAGGACCCGAGTGTACATCGATGACACATAGGACTCTATTACTAGACACTATCCATATACCATGATCCACCAGGTGTAGTTCCTCTTCACATATTTCATCAACTACCTCATCCTTATCTTGGCATGCATGTCCACCTAAAAGATTTTTAACCAATGGGGTGAGACAAAATTCCCTGCGAGAGATATAACTCTCTGCCAACATTATTATTATCACAAGATAACTAAATAGATAGACTAGCATACTGGGCAAATCAAACATGATTAACTAAATGACATATACCTCATGAATAAAGTAAATAGAGTAGTAATATGCACTTGTCGCTGAGTTGTATAACAAATAATAATATAAAAAAGAATATGAAGAACATGTATAACTATTATAAACTAAATAGTATAAAAGCAAGGAAATTCTTCAACCAATATTCTCATATTTTCTCCTATATGAATACGATACACTGCTATTTATGAGTTTATTATGCCCTGAGGATTTGTGTTGTACCACCCAAATCCAACTAACCATTGCTAAGTCGACATTAGTGCCATACAAGTCTAATAGAAGAGACATAATCCATGACCTCACCACCTCAGTCAGTACAAGTGAACATGTAGTGACACAATGAGTCAGCTACTATCACCGACATATAGTCCAACTAAATAAATCTTGCCTTCCTTGGTACAGGTAACGATGCCAGAAAAACTAAGCTACAGCCTAAAGCCACACTCTTATCAGGGTATGGCCCGTAACCAATCTTGTGTTACATATCATTCAGCAACGACATGAAGCCACACTCTTATTAGGGTATGGCCCACATCCAATCTTGTATCACATATCATTGAGCTACGAACTGAAGCCACACTTTTATCAGGGTATGTCCCACAACCAATCATGTATCACATATCATGGATGAAAGTGGATATTCTTCCTCACCCTAGCATATTCAAAAATATGCGCTCTGAGTTAAACTCGTTTCACCATCCAGCAAATGCTGACAGTGAATGCATCTATGGCATAGGGCAAGCTAAATGATTAGATTACACTTGATTAATTAGACCAATTAAAGTGTATTTTAGCATCAATCAAGTTACAACATACAAACTAAAGACAAACTCTTCAAAGGAAAGGGCATAGTAATACAACAGAAGATATAGTCATTAAAAAAATAAACTGATTCCCATCATCTCATAGCATTGTAGTAGTGCCATTTACAAGGTTGTAACCATTAACACATTACCATGGGACATCAATCCCTTATTCTAGTACCATAGGATATCACCTCAACTAGGCATGAAACCCTTACCAGGTCTAAGACCCATCATATCATACTTGTAACTCATTGTTATCTCATTATGCTTCATTGGCATATAAGCATTACTTATACAATCATCACTTGTGCCACATCAAATGTACTTAGCACAGCAATCATTAGATATTACATAGAGAGAGAAAATACATTTCAACACATTAAACACCTTTAAATAAAGCAAGAAATGCATCATAAGTTCTCTAACATAGGATTATACTTCATGCTTATTCCACATAGGGTTCTCAAGCATCATTCTATCTCAAATCTTCATCTTTCACTACCTTTCAAGTGTTGGATTGTATAAGGCTAAGAATTACACAATGTAACCAAGTATGCACATTCACATACTCATACTTCTCATGTTCTCTTATCAAGGTTCATAGCCAAAGCTTAATATTATTTGACCATCTTCATAGTATTCGCAAGTTATACCACCCAATTAACCCATTAGGCTAAAGCCATGCAATTACGAGAGAGAATAATATCATGCTTTCTATTCACACACAGTAAATAATATGGCCTACCCTTAGAATTAGGGTCAATACTCATTACATGTAGACGATTAGGGTTTTACCTCATGGTTACATCACCAAACCCTAATCACACCAATTCCTCCTTTCCGAAACTGATTTAGGTTGAACTGCATTAGTTAGATAAGCATAGATTATTGTTTCATCAACACTAAGTATCACCATAGCATACATGTACATATGTATTACAACCCTGCATTATGTAAACATCTTGACCATGCAACATTCATAATGTTTCATCATTTTGTGACCCATACATTATTACTTTTTACAAATAATTAACTACATATCATACTAAGGGAATTCAAACTTTAGACTACATAACTAGAGGGTTTCACTTCAAACTATCCACAAGGTACTTATTAGATCATGATACTTTTTCATATAATTTCTACATAAAAGTAACACCCCTTGATTCCAACAAGGCTCATCACCAATATCATATATATACACATAATTGTATCATTAACCTCACTTCACAAGTTAAGATTACATGAAAAGGAAATACAGTAAACAGTTGTCATGGATTATAAACTTTCATTAAGATGAGTGCATGGTTCATACTCTTCCATGATTAAGGTTATCATATGTATATTCAACCATTGAACCCTACATCCATTACTTCCCACATTGTTGGAGAGTTTAGGGATAAGCTCTTTAGTTAAGGATGGACCACTCATAGTAACATCATCCTATGACACACTAGGTTTAGGGGAAGCAATTAAGATGGAACATACATTATCCAAAACAACACTCTTCTTTTTGGTAACCTAGGAGACTCGTAAGGCTTGCGCTGAGCCCAACCTGGGGAGTTCAACCCCATCCCGTAAGGAGCATAGACCATTAAGTCGCACAGAGGCCAACTGCGCTACTGGAGAAATAATTCTGAACAGCACCACCAGGGGGATTCGAACCCATGACCCTTCATGAGGGGCCCCGTGTTGTGACCACCTGAACTACTACTCGCCGACAAAAAAAAACAACACTCTTCTATATTATGTATTGCTCATACGTACACATCATTGGGTATCCGATCTTACCTTACAACCCTCATCATGTGATATCAGCTTTACCTAATCTACATGTGTCGGCTTGACCACATCATGATGTGTCGGGTTAACACATCTAGGTGTGTTGGGTGATCTCATCTAAGAGTATCAGTTTTGACTACCTTGTAGTGTATCAGTTTACATTAGTCCAAGCATGTCAGTTTAGATACACATTAGGTGTAATGGGTTAGCTACACATGAGGTGTCTGATTAACCACACAAGAGGTTTATCAGTTTAGTACTCATGATATGTATTGGTTTAGCCCTTCTTGAAGTTTCAATGGGCAACCTCACTTGAAGGTTGATGGGATATTAGGGTTAGGGTTGTAGAAAGTCATTATGGTTCACTTCCTCAAGGGGTATCAGACAACCCTACATGAAAGTGTGTCACCCTCTTTCTCAACCAAGGTGTCACAATTTGACACTTAATCAGACCAGCTCACAATATATCCTAATGGTCATGACCGGCTAGCACCCTCTTTCATATCGGTTAGCAAACATCTTGGTTTAGGCACTTCTAGGGCATGACAGTTAGCTCCATCAAATATCGTCGGCCAAAGCAAACATATTGGTTTAGCTTACCTATCAATTTAGAAACCATATCAGTTTAGCTCCCTTAGGGTATGACAGATTAAGACCCTCAAGGCATGTCAGCCAAAGCACCTCCAAGTCATGACGACCTGCCACATGGTGTGTCGGTTCATGCTCCACAAGTCATGACGACCACCCACAACATAGTGCGTGTGTGTGGACTTATCATCTTCAACCTTGGGAAGATCGGCCACCACCACCATCCACTAACATGGAAAGAAGGTATAAGACATGGGCAACAACTAAGAAAAACTCCTTCATCAAAATAGTTTTCAAAACCACCAAAAACTACTAGAAAGAAAGGGATAAATAATATAGAGATGAAGAACAACATAATCATATGAAGAGTGAAAAATAATAATGAAGGAGGTTAAGATTTATATAACCCGACTCAAGAAGGTCTCCATCAAGGGTTCAAGCTCCATGATCAAAGCTCTAAAGCACACATTCTCAAGGTACATGATAGTCCATCAAGAGTTCCAACTCGACCTCAATATCACCTCAACAAAGAAGAAGGTGCCAAGGTTATGATAGCTCAAGAAGAAAGGAATGAGGGAGAATCAAGTCCTAATCAACCTTTATTCAAGGTATGATCTATGTCCGAGAGAGGAAGAAGAAAATTAATAAGAGAGCTCAAAGAAATGTCCGTCAAAGAAACATAACTCACCAAAAATGGAAGTTAAACCAAGAATCATGATGAGAAAGGAACTCAACCTCCTAAGCTCCATGGAGACTTCCTCTAGCTCCTTAAGCTCCCAAGATCATTCACCAAGGGGAGAGGAACAAGGATGGACAAAAGTGTTTAATTGTGTGAAGAAGAAGGGGGTTATATACTTGAAGGAAGAAAGAGAGATCAAAGGAGAGGTGTCATCACCTTAGGATCTTAGGTGACACGTGTCCACAAGAAAAGGGCCACATCGAACAACATGCAAGACATGGTGATACGGTCTAGGATAGATATCTCCCTTTTGGTCTCCTTCCAAGGACAATCCCAATATGCCAAAACCCTACACATTTCACAAATTGATATGGCATAACCCCACACACTCATAAACCGACAGGGCATAACCCTACACACTGACAAACTGATAGGGCACAATCCTACAATATCACAAACCGATAGGGTACAACCCTACAATCTCACAAACTGATAGTGCATAACCATACACACTCACAAGATAGAGCATAACCCTACACACTCACAAACTGATACACAACATCTCTAGGGCTCTCTAGCCCCAGACAACACATTTAGGTGCAAGGCACACCTCATACATATGTTCAAAACATCACCAAGGATGTTACCACACCACTAAGACACAAACAAGGTGCCCATATCTCTATATCTCTCTCCTCTAGATGATGTCAAGAGTGGGAAGGAACACTATAGAGATTATAAATTTCATATCAACCCTTCACTTTAGGTAAATTGCAATTTACACCAAAACTAGCACATAAAACACAAGCATCAACCACACAAGCTCAACTTGATACTTGATCTCTCCACAAGGAACCCCATAGCATTATTTTCTCTATACTAATGCTAATGCACGAATGAAGCACTCATACTATGACATATTGCAAGATAACCCCTCATTTGGGTAAATTGCACTTTGGTTTAAAAAAGAAAACATTGCTCAAACATTATCCAAATAGAACCAAACTTGAATCATAAGTGTGTTACATGATAACAAAGCAATTCAAAGGATTAGATTAAAGTTCTAATAAACTTACATAGGCAAAAAAAGCAAGGTTAGCCTAAAACCCAAGTCAAGGTCCTTATAAGTCATAAACCCCTAAAAAGGATTTCACCCCTGAAACCCAGGCAAAGGGAGACAGATGTTACTCAAGAATTGCACCTTCAAACTTTCACATATCTCCTTGATGTTGGGGTTATGTTATAAGACTTGACCAACATATTGTTCTTCCATCCGAGGCCCACATAGGATCTGTTGCATATGACACATACTCAACTATCTTTTCCACTATTGGTTGTAGAGTCAACTCTACGTCAGGTAACACTTTCTTGGCCATAGAAGCACTATACATACTTACCCAACTCAGGTTTTCATTCTTTCTAATGTATCATATCCTCAACTTATAACATCTTAGGATGAGATTCTCAGACTTGGAGGATTACCATAACCTTCTCATACATCACCATATCCTTTACAAAGAAAAGACTCGAGATGCATTGTGTCACTTACTTGAGACTACATGACCAACCATACTTCCACTACACTACTCTAATCTACTAACTCAACACAAAGCTTACTTATGACTTGTACCAACTGCCCTGCTATTATGTACACTCCTAGATGTACTTTATCCTCAACTGATCTAGATAGGGATTGGAAATCCTATTCATAAATGTACACTCCTCTTGGGACTTTTCTTATTTGTAAACCTGATAGGTGTACTCTAAGGGATTGTATTCAACCTGATGAACTTTACCCAAGAAGATCTTGCAACTGTCTCTTCAACTTATGCATCCTTATCGATGTTACATTTATACGGAGCATAAACCACTAACATGTGATATCCATACTATAGGTTGGGTACTTGTAACCAGATTGATCCCAAAGTCAACCTATTTAGGTAGTCAAACACTTAATCATCCTATCAAGAAACATGTTCTCTGGTCCTAACATAACTGGAACTTCTTGGATACTAGGATGCCTTACCTTGGTATCCATCACATGTGGCAAAAACACATCACATACCTATCACAACAAGCTTCTGTTGTTTTTACCAAAACAAAACATGTCTAAAGGACCTTTCTTCCATCTCGAGACATCTCATATCACAGACATCCCTATCTTGGAACAAAAATCCAAGACGAACTGGTATTTTTCAAAGTATCCATCTAAGGATCACTTCTAACCCATGCACATCAAGTGACATAAGACGCACTTGACTGCCACATCCTTGAAAGGAAAGAACTCAAGGAGACCTACTTCTCTTATCACCACATCATTACCTAGGGATTTCTTATTAAGATGGAGAAATTATCAATTTCATTGGTTATTATATGAGTTTTCAACCGTTCATGTGTCATTTTAACTTGTTTTCACATAGATTTTCTTTCCATTAGCATAGGAATTGTAAAGATGATTACATGTCATTACTCTTTCTTTTATTATTGCACTTCATCTTCATGAACAATTCCTTGTTTTACCAAATTTTTCATCTTCACATCATGAAAAGGATCATTATTCTTTACATATTCCTTATTAAGAAGGGATTCCTTGTTTCCTTCCACATATCATGATGATTACACTTTAAACCTTCTTATACTCATTGGTTGGTCTGATATTAACTCGGGTTCCATCTTATTTATTTATCTTTCATTCTTATTTGTGTTCTTATTTCATTCTTGTTTCAGGAATTCTCTCCATCTTATGTAAATTTTACATCTTGACTTACTTTATTAGCAAATGTTCCTCTGTCTTTTTCTTCATAAATTTCTTGAAATTATAGCTTCAAGAACTTTTCTCATCATTTATACACTTAGTATCTTTGTGTTTCTACCCGTTCACTAATTTGTGCTCGATCCTGATATGGTAATACATATAAAAAAATAGCATAAACCCAATCCACTGGATCCTCTATGTGGGGGGGAGGGGGGTAAAAAACGATTGTACTCAGCTACAAAGTTTATTTTATACACCGCAGGGGGTTCCATTTTTCTATTAATGGGGGTTTTATGTATAGGTTTATATGGTTCAGATGGGCCAACATTGAATTTTGGAGCATTAGCTAATCAATCATATCTCATGGCCCTGGAAATTTTGTTATATTTTGGCTTTCTTATTGCTGATGCTGTCAAATCCATCTCTGGGTCAGGCGCTGATGAGCACATTGAACTATTCATGTTTTTGAGAGCCCTCACAGCCCAGGCACAATGACGCAATTATCAGGGGCGCGCTCTACCGCTGAGCTAATAGCCCATTGTGCGGGCCTCCCAGTGGGAGGCCCACAATGCCAAAAGTGATAGAAACCCCACCCCTCTCTTTCCTTTTTGCGCCCCCATGTCACCACACGGGAGGGACATGGGGATATTTAGATTTTATGGGTTGTATCTTTCTCTTTTAGTAACCAAACATTCAAGTTTTAGTGAATTATGGTGCAATTATTATCTCTTTGTATAATATGATGGAGGTATTAGCATCATGATTCCTGGTTTGTTATGCTCTTTAGATTGTTCCAAAATGACTACTTGATCAGAGTAATCAAAGAGAAATCAATTTAAGAGTTTCATACTTACCTTTTCTTTAGCATTGGATTACCTGGCCAAGGCACTCAAGTACTGATTTTCATCATCATCATCATCATCATCATCATCAATCATCATCACCATCACCATCACCATGATTTTGATGATGATATATGATGATGATTATGATGATGGTGATGGTGATTATGGTGATGATTGATGGTGATAGTGATGATTGTGATAATTGATGGTGATGTTGATGATGGTGATGATTGATGGTGATTGTGATTATGATGATAGATGATGATTATTATTGTATCATCATCATCACTATTATGATGGGTGATATAATATTGATGATCAATAATGATGATGATTGATGATAATGATGATGATGATGATGATTGATGGTGATGATGATTATGATTAATGATGGGGATGATGATTATGATTGATGATGGTGATTGCATCATTATCACCATAATCATCATGAACATCATCATCGTCATCACCATCAATCATCTTCATCATTAATCATCATCATCACCCCCATGATTGGTGATATGATGGGGATGATGATTGATGATGATGATGATGATAATTGATGATGATGATGATGATGGTGTATTGATGATGATGTGGTAATAATGGATAGGACCCAAAACCCTATGCACTCATTTGTTAAGACTAAGAAAACCATTTCAATAAAAAATGCATATAAGTGGTCCAAGGCTTCAAACTACAAGAATGCAAGTTTCTCAATAAAAAATGATCATGAAAACATTTGAAATATGTGTTGGGTTTTATGTGGTTGGAGTAGGCAGCGGAACATTTTTTTTTACTTGACCATAAACCCATAACCAATGGATCACATCAATATATATGTAATGGGAAGATTGGTTTTAGCAAGTCATACTTGGTCCTGAGGCTTGATCAGTGATAATGCCTCACAATACATCTGTGTAGCACCTGGTCTTGACCTGGAATGCGGTTGACTGTCGTCCTCCTGAGCGGCAGAAGTCACCCGCCACTATAGAGAGTCCACACATACTACCAGGAACACTAGTCATCCTGAAGGATGAACTAGAAGGAGTTATCCCCTTTTGTCAGCGTACTAGTCACCAACACACTCTCCCACAATCAGTTGCTTTTCTATAGTTGTCTTTCCCTTGTTGTTCCTCCCTGGACAAGTAGAACTTGCTTAGGCTCTCTCGATTACCATAACCAGAGAGGACAAAAAATTTGTAGATCAATTGATGTTTTGAGTTGTGTCTCTAGAGAAGCCCCTTGTACCCCTCTATTTATAGTAGAGGGCAGGGTCAGAGTTCCCAGTCTGTGCAAGAGTAGAAAGGTCTAGAATTTCCATGAACAATTTGCACTTTGACAAGCAAATCGATCATTTCATAATTGAAACGGTCATTTGGCAAGTTGAACTGATCGGTTCACTTGTGAACCGATCGGTTGGGAGTTTGAAACAGTCATTTCACTTCCCAGACTTGCCTCCAATTGACTTTCCTTATTCATTTCTGATTAACACAAATATTAATTCTTGTCCCAATCGAATTGAACAAGTGAAACAAAAAACTTTTTCTCACAAATTAGGACCACCCAACACTGCTCATTTAGACAAGTGAACCGATCAGTTCACCCGAGTGAACCGGCCATCTCACTGACCATGAGTCGATCGGTTCACCCAGTGAACCATTCAATTGGTGGTCTAGGTTGTGCAAAACACAATCAATTTGGTTATCAATCAATCTAACACTCAAATCAGTTGGTTCAACACTTGAACTTGATAATTCTGAGTCAAGTCTATTGATTGAATGTTTGATTGAGTACCTAAACACTTTAGTAATCAATCCAAACATCATTCATGGATAAACTCTTCTTCCAGGTTAATCCTTTGTGTGTGACCCTATAGGTCCCATTTCACATTGGCAGTGAATGTCCATAACTAGTTTATGACATCACAAGCAAAGAGTGGTACCTAGTCACACATTAGTGCTACCCAATTGAAAAGGAAAATTGGAAAACAACTTTCAATCCTACAATTTGTGATTGGTGTTTCAGTGAATGTATAATTCCTTTGTTTCTGATATCCTGAATGAACTCAAGGCATGGACTTGTCATCCTTTCAACGTTCATTCATGTTTTTTGAACTAGAGCAGACTGTCTGAGATATGTGTGACATCAATATCATATATTGATTCACATGTGCATGTGAATGCCTTTCTCAGTCTCGCTTATCAAGTGGCCTAGACATCATACTCCCTTAGGAGGGACAAATCCCATATCTATCACTCATAGTCCATCTCATGTGTCAAAGCCACCCAATCATCACCGTTATAAAAACCCATGTTTGATGATGTCAAAGTGTACCGAATCACATTCGACGAGTGCAGTGATTTCAGGTCTAAGAATCACAATCACCACAATCACTATGAGAGATGACTCTGACTACCATGTCATGGTTCCATGTGTCACTCTAATGGTGGGTCTGTTTGATAAACTATTCTCCAACATGTATCTATGTTCTTGGTTTGATATCATATATCATGACTAATGAGAGACTGTCATCAACCAACATAAACTCTAGTCTTGATGTGTCATTGTTGTCTATCAACCTTCCACAATGACATCTAACTAGGGACATAACAAGAATGTACATACTCTTAGCATCTGTATGATCTCATTGTTCAGGTCCTTAACCTGAAGACATACGTCATTGAGTGTTGTCATTCTTTAGACATTCATTATGCTCCATCATTTATCTCATAATCGATTGATTTAGAATGAATTGGAAGCTTGCCTTTGATATTTATCAAATCAATCATGACATATGCCAATCCAATCATCATATGATTGGCTCTTAGGGCATACATACCAACAGTCTCCCACATTCACTTAGAGCCAATCACCTTTGAATCATATTCTTAGTGATCTCTACACGTCCCACATGTTTCTGCTGTGCTAGTGCTAATCCAGTGAGTTAGCAACACTTTGCTTTAGTCCGTACATTGCATGTTTCACAACTCTTTGTTGTACAACATTTTTTATGAGATGGAGTTGTCGTAATATGCTATCTGATATTCCTTTCCTAACATTTAGCTCCATTGCTTGACTTAGTATTTCTACTTTGTCATCAATGTTTGGAATATCTATAAGTTCATCCGTATGAACTTATAGATCCATATAGTATCCTCTACTCTTCATAACACAAGGATACTCAACATTACCTTTTAGATTTAAATGGATTTTATTATTACTCAGAACATTTCCATTTAACAACTCATAATCACTTTTATATTTCATATTTTTCGTTCATTTTTTGTCATTTCAGAAGCTTGCATCAGTGTAACCCATTTACACTCAACTCTTCCTTTTATTACCATAGAACTAGTCCTTTAATACTTCAAAAGTACTTAAATAAGTTCTTTATGGTATTCCAATGACTCTCACTAAGAAGTAGATATACATCCCGTCATGTCCATTACATATGAGATAACTGGATGAGCATATCATATTGTCATGTCCCATACATATAAGATGATGAATGCATATATATTTTCTTGTCATGTCCAATACATACAAGATAATGGGATGATTACATACATGATAGATCCAATTGCAAATGCATAAGGCATCTATCTATGTGTTCCTATTCTTCATAAGAAATTGGGACAATTGGCTTTTGAGAGACTAACTCCATGTAATACGGACAAGTTTTTTCCCACTAACTTCATGTAACATGGACAAGTTTTTAGTACAGACTACCAATATAAGTTCTCTCCTTTATTAGGTCAAGAGACTTTCGAGAACTATCTCTATAGATCTCTATTCCTATCACATAGGACATTTCTCTTTATTCCTTTAGGATGGTATTTCCACACCAGTTTCTATTTTAGAACATTTCATTCCTCATCATCATGTGGAATAAGAATATGCTCCCACTAAGTCTTTATAATCCTAGATCCCATCTTTATGTTGATATATCAGTCAAACCTTTTGACTTTATAATAAAAGTAAAGACTCCAGTTATGAGGTGCTTGTACTTAATCAAATCATATTGATTAATCTCTTATAACTTGTAGACTGCATTTGCATTAATAGAATTATAAAACCCTTCAAGTTGTGTCACGTACACAACCTCATGTTATTCCTTTAAGGAATGCAGTTTTAATATCCATATGCCAAATTTCAAAGTCTTTGAGTACCAATAACAAGCATGATCCTTTTTTTAAATGTCATCCATGTCAGTCTTAACACTTAAGACCTAATTGTACTTATGGATTTTATCCCTATAAGTGCTACCATTAAGATCATACCTTATTTGGTTCACATGGAAGTCATTTTGGATCTTATAGCTTCAATCCATAACTCAAAATCAGGTTCCTCAACATCATCTAGATAGACTATTGACTCATCATAATATGACCAATTAATCACCTTTGAATTTGTAGGATATCATTATTCATCAAGCTCAAGATGTTATCTACTAGATATATGAGGTGTATCTGTTACATAAGGAATTTGAGAATCCACAACACTTGTGATTCTTAATCTCCTTTTGTACATTTATTTAGTGTAAAGCGTGTTCTTTAGAAGAATTCTAGAAGATTAGTTATTTGTTTGATGATCATGCTCTTACTATTTAGAGTATGATTCCTTCTTTGATTTAGACATCATTATGCCTTAATCATGAATTCTATATGATACACTATCATAATTACTCACATGGTCCTCAAACATATGGTTTAAGTATCTCGTTCATTGATCATTTAGGAATTAATACTTTTTACCAAGTTTGTTCTTCATTTATGATACTCTTGAACATTTCAAGATATCCATATCTGAAGTATTAGATTTACTCTAATAGGTATGTATATACATCAATATGTATTATACCTAACAGGATAGTCATTCTCCCACTACATCTAGTGAAGCTTGACTTTTCATCATGCCCAATAAATAAGAGATTCATATCTCTTAATGGTTCATTAACCGAGAGAGTTTAGTTTATCCATCACATGGAACCTAGAAATGAATTTCTTATTCATACATGATAATGCTAATTATTTCTTTGAGTCATCAATGACTTTTAGGTATTATTATTTTATCTTATGCATACCAAGTATCACAAGATAAATAAGGCATTGACATACAAGATCATATCTCTGAAATTGAAACATAAGCTTTATTGATAGACATCCTTATCATCACAAGATGCAGAAATAGTAGTTCATAACTCTATTACATGCCCTTTGGGATAAAATAAACTAAAAGGTACTACTATGTATGGCAGCAACACTTGATCCAATGTTGATGAGTGTTCCTTCTAGTCCTTTTACAAATGCCTTCACTTCTTTTCAGAACATGCACATCATTAAGTCCGATCTTTCTCCTGGAATCATATACCTAAGATAAAGAAGCATTTTAAGTTTATTTCATAATACCTGAGGTGAAGACTTCCATCCCCTCCTTCTTCTTATTTTTTAGTTAATCTATGTAGAGAGGGCAATTTCTCTTCCAATGTCCTGGATCATGACAATGGTGACATTTTCCTCCCTTGTTCAACCCTCCCATGGCTTTGAGAGTTGAGGATGACTTGGACTACTGGCTAGCATCAGAACCTTTCTTTGCTTTGCCCTTGCCATTGCCTTTAGACTTTCCCATCTTTTTGTTGATCATCATCACAAATTTGGGTATGTCTTTCTTCATCTATGCCTCAGATATCCTCAACATGCCCAAAAACTCTATCAGTGGCCTATGGAAGTTGTTCATGTTGTAGTTCATCATAAAGTGAATGTAGGATTTTGGCAACGATTACAGTATCACATCAGTAGACAACTCTTGGCTCAGAGGGAATCCCAGTTGAGTTAGGTTCTCCACATACCCAATCATCTTGAGTGTGTGAGGACCTACTAGATGTCCCTATGTCATGACGCACTTGAAAAATACCTTAGAGACATCATATCTCTTTTGTCGTGCTTGGTCTTAATACATTTTCTTGAAATGTTGAACCATCTCAATCACATCCATGTTCTCATGTTGTCTCTGCAACTCATAGTTCATTGAGCATAACATCAAGCACTTTGCATCAATGGCATCCTCAGTATGCTTCTTGTAAGCATCCCTTTTAGCCTTTGGTGCGGTGGGAGTGGGTTCTTCTAGCTCTGGATTATCTAGGACATAGAGCTTTCGCTCTTGAGTGAGAACAATTCTCAACCTCCTAAACCAGTCATGGAAGTTGTTCCCATTTACCTTGTCTTTCTCAAGGACCGATCGCAATGAAAAGTGATTGTTGTTGGTAGCCATTTATTCTACAAAAAGGAAATTTGCAATTTTAGTCCAAAACTATTTTTGACTTAATTTGGTTGATTTGAATAATTGATGATATAATTAGGCCTTTAATTAATTATCGCTCCCACTATTTTGATCAAATTGATAACCCTCATGTATCAATTTGGAAGATTGCAACGTAGAACCTTCTAGTGAGCCAAGATCCATATTTCATCAAATTATGAGTCAACTTTGGTTGATTGCCCACAACTTGACTGTTTAGGTAGGACATCATGCCAATTGTACCATATGCAACTCTTGGATAGATGACATGCACAACTCTTTGCCATGATCATATCCATGCATCTGGAGCTTAGACTCTCTAAGAATCACTAGTTAAGACTAACCCAAAAGCTGACACTGTAAGGACCTTGACCTTCATTTTGGGCTTACCCTGTTTGTTTTCCTAAACCTTGTGCTTAGTTGCTTGCTAGTCACCTTTAGTGATGATTAGGGTTTACCTGTGTTTTGTTGGGAGTTGGAGGTGCTACTCGCAAAATAACCTAAGATAGGGTTGAAGAGCAAGTTTGTCGCCTTGAGAGATGTCTTTCTCTCTCTTTACTTCCTCTAGGGTTGAGAGGAAGGCTTGGGTTCGTGCCTTGTGTTGCCCTGGGCTTGGTTGAGTACTTTTGGGCCTTGTTTTCCCTTGTTTTGGATCTTGCCTTGTTTGATTGAGCCATGTATCGGGCAAGGTAGCTTGTGTCGGCCTTGGTGTGTGTCGGCCATGCCTTGTATCGGCCTAGAGGAGTAGTGTGTCGGCCTTTGACCTTGTTTGACCTCCTTTCCTTGGTTGTATCACCCTAGCTTGGACATGTGGTTGAACCTTGGATGAGTGGTGGCATGGCATGTGCATGTGGTTTGCAAGGTGGCAAGACGTTGGACATGTGTCCCTAAGAGGGGTGTCACCTTGCCTTGATTTCCCTTTGGTCCTCATCTATATATGCCTTGCCTTTCTCTTCCTTGGGAACCCTTTAGCTCTTTTATTGCTCTTCCCTCCTTGTGTGCATGACACACCTTCCTTGGATAGCTTGGTGGATGATCCTTTCCCCTTGGTGGAGATCTCTTCTTCTTCCTTTAGCTTGTTGGTCAAACCCTAGGTGGGTCTTGTTCTTTGGTAAACATCTTCCCTCTCTCCTTAGCATCTTATTCTCCATCTTGCCTACTCTTCGGCCATGGTGGTTATGGTTCTTGTTCCTTTTCTTGAGGTGGCCGAAAGTGGTGTGCTTGGAGCTAGGAGCTAGTTTCTTAAAGCTTTGGAGCTTGAGGAGTTTGCTTAAGGCGGGTTACATAACTTCTAACCCTAGCTATACTACCTTCTTTATGTTGCATATTGCCTATATGTTGATGATCGACCATTGCATGTTATGTTTCTTGCTCTAGTACATGTTGTTGATCTTATGGATATAGTGAGCATGATGTTGTTGATGTTATTAATGGTTTACATACCTTTGGATCTAGTTGGCCGAACCATAGTTTAGGGTTTCTTTTGGGGAAATACCCCTTTCTCTCCTTGGTTTTTGAGAAGTGAATTTGAGCTCTAGTGATGGGAAATACCCCTCTCTTGTTTAAGTTGAGAGGTGAGCCTGTATTCTAGTTGCTTGGGCAACACCCTCCTCTCACCATGGATTTGAGAGGTGAGCTCTTGGATATGTGATGACCTATGTTGAGGTTGATCCTTGTGGTTGCCCGATTTGTGATAGAGGTTGTCCAAAACCCCTCTCTCTTGGTTGTTGAGAGGTGAGCCGATCCTCTTGATCAATTAGGGTTTGGTGCCTTTGTGCTTGGGGTTGAAGATGACCATGTCGGGTTGTGCCTTGCACGATATGACCTTGGAGTAGTGTTGCCCGATAGCCTTGTCTTGGGTTGTACCTTTGGCCGATATGCCTAGTTGAGCTTGGCCAATACCCTTTGTGGAGTTGGAGATTGGGCGATACACCTTAATGTGTGCTCTGCATGACTCACCTTTTGATAACTTTTGGCCGATATGAAGTAGTCTTGTGGTGCCCGTTATGCCCCTATTGACCTTCATGATGACCTTGGGCAATATGCCTTGACCTTATAGATGTTGCTCCTTGGCCGATATAGTGCCTAAGTGGATACCCCTGGTTGAGAGCCTTGGGCGATACAGGTTAGGATGATCTCTTGAACGGTATGAGTTGAGTGGTGCACCTTAGTGAGTATCTTAGTGGTGACCGATATGATGTGTTTGATCTTGTGGGTAATGAGCCTTCTCGGGGTGCCTTGGTATCGGTTGTTGTCATGAGCATGGTGGGTTCTATAAGGCTGAGCTTGAGCTCCATGCTACTGGCCGATACCAGTGTTGAACGCTAGGGTAGTTGTTGGCCGTTACAAACCCAAACTCTAGTTGAATGATAGGCTCTCTTGTAATACCTTAGTGGTCATCTTGCCCATGGACAACACAATGCCTTGGCTGTCATGAGGGTCCTCTGGACGACATGGTTTGGTGGTTGGACGATAGGCTCCTTGATCATCATGACCTTGATCGTTATGACCTTGAGCGTTATGAGGTTGGTGGTTGCTCGACATGAAACTCTAACCCTAACCCTAGTTCTTGTGCATGATAGGCCCTTGGTTGATAGCCCCTGCTGACGATGCACGATTCATCCTTGGATCGGGTTGCCCGACACCATGTGAGATGGTGGGTTCTTGTTGCACGATAGGTGAAGTGATGGGGTTGGCCGACATGGTGGTTAGTTTGCTTAGGGTTGGGAAACCCTAGCTGATACATCTTTTGGTGAGGGTTGGCGCTTCCTGCCATATCTATAGTAAGGGTTACAGGAGATTTGGTGAGGGTTCTGATAACTCGGAATGTATATGGCTAATAATGATAATACAAGTGATATGATGTAATCACCTTGAATCTTGTATATATGATAATGGGTTAAGATGATAGGTTGTGAACCAGGAAGCTTGGAAGCATATAATGTTGCTTCACATAATGATGTGGATCATGATTATGATCACATGTATGGAGCATAATATATGCTTATGATTGATGATAAAACTATGCTTTCTATAGCTTATGTGTAATATACTCATGGATGTTGTTTTATACTTGATAGCATGATAATCCTGTTAATCCATGATGACTTCAGTTATCTCTTTGGATGTGTATACTAACCATGCATATATTTCATGTGGATTCATAGCCAGGTGAGAGCTATGAGATGTATGTGCTTGAATAGCACCCTGTGGTGATGAGACAACAAGTTGATAGGTCTGAGGACCTGATATAAGGCTGAGTGTCTAGTTGAGGTGTTATCCTATGATGATGAGATAAGGGATGCGTTCCCAGAATGCTGATGCATGATTATGATGCCTTGAGAGGCAGTGGTTGATATAATGGGGGATTGAGGTCCCGAGATAGTATGATGATGGCAATAATGATGAAATTCTAAAAGGCTATGTTTATACTTTGGTTGCCTCAACAATTGGCTTAAAATATACTAATTAATTATAGATGAACATATCATGTAGTTTGCCCTGGCCATAGATCCATCATCATCAGTATTTGGTGATGGTGAAACAAGTTTATCCTGCAGGATTATCTAGAGCGCATATTGTTGAATATGCGAGGTTTTCGCATAGCCTAAAATAGGAGGATTTGAGTGCAGCTGTGGTTGCAGGCTCAGGATATATGGAGCATGGTGAACAGACCCATGGCTCAGGATATGTGATGATGAGCATGATGCGTTCATGGCTCAGATGTATATATGGGTAGCTTACAGAGCTGACCCAGAGGTTGAGGCCCTATAAGCATAAGACTGCGGTCTTGCTTGATGATTCGTGTATTGACCATGAGATGGTGAGGTCATGGAGTCCGGATCTCCTTAGACCTCGTATGGCACCGGATTGGGCTTCACAGCTAATGGTTGGATTTGAGCAGGGAAGGCTCACTTCCTCAGGGCATAATAAAACATAATCCAGCCGAATATTATATCTTCCTTAGAGCAAAATACGGAACATTGATTGATGCCTTGCTTATAAAGCTGATATAGTTGTACTATGCAGTTGTGTGTATGATCCTTATATCTTGTGATAAGTTCTTGTAAAGCTTATCTTGTCAATCATGTTCCATAAAGAAATACTTGGTTATATGCCTCCCGGATATCTTGGTAAGATTGATGGTAATAATAGCCTTGCTCAGTATGTTGCTCTTGTTATATGCTTTATCAGTTATCTGTTGTTACCTACTTTAAACTTTTGAGGTTTTATAGTTCGGCGGGGAGTTATGTTTCTCGCTGGGACTGTGTGTCTCACCCCACTAGTTTACACCCTTTTTAGGTGATCGCTCTAGACGTGGTGGTGGACGTGAGGTTGCGGTCGAGCAGCAAGAAGAGCAGTAGAAGACAAGAGATGGACATATTGTTGTTTTGGTGGTTTTGTAGTAGCGTCCTAGAGTCATCCCTGCACTATCATGTCCTAGGAGGTGTTTGACGATGTCTAGTTGTTGTAATATTGTATATCCTTCTATTGGTCGTACGTGGCCGTTATGTATGTATAAACATGTGTTGAACTCTAGTGCTAACAGTACAGCTGGTTCTGACAAGCTGTAGATCTATAACAAGGCTTGTGAATGTTTATATAACATGTTTCTCTGCAGGATATGGATGCAAAAGGTCTCTCATGTATGCTTTCCACAATCGGTTTTAATTAAACCGTGTTTTTGGTAATATGCTGGTTCCACACATTTTCACGTGTCATCTCATTGTCTGCATGATGGCGGGGTGTCACAGTTGGTTTGGTATCAGAGCTCTAGGTTCGCTGAGTCTACAGGGATCTAGGACTAGGTTTGCATCTGTTCTTGTGAGTTTTCTAGATTTTCTTACAATAACCTTCTGCTCTCAGTGGAAGATAAAGCTTAAAGATGTCTGGAAACCATGAAGAACATGTTGCCGAGAGTAGCGATGTTGCATTATTTGATGGAGCAAGAGGGCAGGAACATGAAGATTGGGTTCCTGAGGTCCCCAACTTGACCCAGCCATTCTTGAAAACCCTGCCTACCAATAGCTTATGGGGCAGTTGATGGCTACGATGAATCACATGGTGGAAAGGATGCCAGTTCCTCTGCCAAGAGCACATGCTCCCCATGGTGAAACATTAGGTATTGGGAAGACCTTTGAGTGACTTCACCGAGTCGGAGCTTCGGATTATATTGGAACGACTGATCTAGAGGATGTAGATCTGTGGCTGACAAGTCTTGAGAAGGCCTTCTGGATCCTCGACATCCCTAAAGCAAAAAAAGACAAGCACGCTGTCTACCTTCTGAAGGGTAGTGCTGGCCACTAGTGGGCCATCGAGGACGAGAAGCGACCCGGTGAGGAGACCAGTTGGGAGGTTTTTTGGTGAGAGTTCATCAGCAGATACTTTCTGAAGACGTATCTAGATGAGAAGATCAACTAGTTTGAGCGTATACGCTAAGGGACGATGAGCATCACCGAGTATGAAGCCAAGTTCATGGACATGTTGAGGTTTTGTCCTCACATGGCAACGATAGATGATGAGTGGATCAGGCAGTTTGAGAAAGGTTTGAGTGCTGAGCTGTCGGCTCCTGCTGCTGCTTTAGAGAATCGGGAGTGGTTTTCCACATTCGTGGAGTCCATCCACATGATTGAACGGTCTGTCAGGGAGAAAAGGGAGTCCATGACTAGGAAAAGGCCTACACAGTTCTAGGGACAGAGATTTGGTGGCTTCAAGAAGCCAAGGTTTTCAGCACCTTCCGTAATGTAGAGTTCTTGTACACCATTTCAATGGTCTCTCAGTAAGGGAAGAAGTTATGTTTCTTTTCCGTCGAAGGCACATAGTACAACTTCTGTGGCAGTGACAGGGCCATCTAGGCCATAGACAAAAGGCAGGTCATGTTATCACTGTGGACAAACTAGGTACTTGAGGTCAAATTGCCCAAGAAAAGATGTTGAAGTGACTCAGCAGCCGAGGCAGAATCAACAAGGGTCAGACAAACAACAACACAGTGGTAGTAGAGGACGAGGACATGGTCAAGCGTCGCAAGAAGGATCGTCTTCTCAAGGAAGCAGAGGACGTAGACAACAAGAAATGACTCGATTCTATGCTATGAGTCAGCCAGAGGCGATAGTCAACCCGTGAGTGGTGACAGGTCAGGTGGAGTTATTTCATTTTGATTTGTCTTCTTCTTGCTTTATATTTGTTCTGGTTGACCCGAGTGCTACACACTCTTTTATCGCACATAGTATGCTTGCTAACAGTCATTTACCGGTTAGTTGTAAGAAAGATAGCCTGTTATTAGAAACCCCTCTCAATGGTTCTTCGATACTTCAAGAAGAGTGTCCATCTTGTGCCCTATCTTTCTCGAGACATAGTATACAAGTGGATCTTATACCACTTGATATGCATGGATTTGATGTGATTCTTGGGATGGATACCTTAGAAAAGTATAAGGTTGTGTTGGACTGTGGTTCCAAGTAGGCAGTGTTTGATGATGACGGGGAGAAGTGGATCTTCCAAGGAGATAGGAAGATTCTCCCGACGAGTTTAGTGCCAACGATGGTAGAAGAGAAGTTGTTGCGACAAGGTTGTAAGGCATTCTTAGCTCATGTCGTGGATACCAAGGCGAAAGGTCCTAGCCTTAAGAAGGTGACGGTTGTCCGAGAGTTTGTGAATGTGTTTCCTGATGAGTTCCTCGGTATTCCCCCACCTCAAGAGATTGATTTTGAGATCAACCTGGTACCAGGAACGCAGCCAGTTGCACAGACACCATATAGGATGGCTCTAGTAGAGATGGCAGAGTTGAAGAAGCAATTACAGGAGTTGTTGGAGAAAGGTTTCATCCGACCAAGCACGTCACCTTGGGGTGCTCCAGTGCTGTGAGTTAAGAAGAAGGACGAGTCGATGCAGTTATGTATAGATTAACGACAGTTGAACAAAGTCACGATCAAGAATAAGTACCTGTTGTCGAGGATAGATGATTTGTTTGATCAGTTGTGTGGCACTATAGTGTTTTCAAAGATCGATCTACAGTCTGGATATCATCATTTGAGAATTAAGGCAGACGACATACCAAAGTCAGCGTTTAGGATGAGGTATGGCCACTTCGAGTTTGTGGTTATGCCGTTTGGGCTAACCAATGCACCTGCTGCTTTCATGGATCAGATGAATAGGATGTTCCATCCGTTTCTAGATTAGTTTGTTGTAGTTTTCAAGATGACATCTTGATCTACAGTCGGGATAGTCAAGAGCATGAATGCCATCTTAGACAACCATTGACTCTTCTTCATCAACACCAGTTATATGCAAAGTTCAGTAAATGTGAGTTCTGGTTGAAGGAAGTGACTTTCTTGGGTCACGTGATATCTGCAGAAGGAGTCAGAGTGGACCCTAAGAAGGTGGAGTCAGTTGCAGATTGGGAGCAACCAAAGACGCTGACGGAAGTTTGTAGTTTTTTGGGTTTGGCAGGATACTACCGGAGGTTTATCAAGGACTTTAGTGCAATTGCGTTGCCGATGACAAAGTTGACTAGGAAGGATGTACCTTTTGTTTGGGATGATCATTGTCAGTAGGCTTTCCAAAGTTTGAAGGAGAATCTGATTAGTGCTCCAGTGCTAGTGCTGCCAGAGCCTGGGAAGGGCTATGTTATTTTCTGCGATGCTTCCAAGAAAGGCTTAGGTTGCGTGTTGATGCAAGAGGATCATGTGGTTTCTTTTGCTTCGTGACAGCTTAAGAAATATGAGGAGAACTACCTGACACATGATTTAGAGTTGGCAGCTGTGGTCCATGCGTTAAAGATTTGGAGACACTATCTTTATGGGGAAGTGTGTCAGATCTTTATGGATCATAAGAACTTGAAGTACATATTTTTGTAGAATGAGCTGAACATGCGACATCGTCATTGGATGGAGATAATCAATGATTATGATTGCACCATTGAGCATCATCTTGGTAAGATAAATGTGGTAGTTGATGCACTTAGCAAAAACTCTTCTTCTCTCTCCACAAAGAAGGCACAGTTGAGTTCCTTGGTATATAATAGGCGAGATATGTTTTTCTCCTTGCGGAAGATGAATGTGCATTTGGAAGTTTCCTTATTGGTAGGACTGTTGGCACAGATGCAAGTAAAGCCTATGTTGAGAGAGCAGATCAAAGACACACAGTAGGTGGATGATACAGTGCAGTTGATCAGGTTAGAGCTCGACAATGAAAAATGTGATGGGTTCCATGAGTCTGAGGATGGACTAGTTTTCTATCATGGTAGGATGGTGGTCCCCGATGTTTATAATCTAAGGAAGCTAGTGCTCGAGGAAGCACACACATCAATGTATGTTGTTCATCCAGGAGTCACCAAGATGTATCATAATCTGAAGGACCTGTATTGGTGGTCTGGCATGAAGAAGGATGTAGCCGAGTTTGTGGCTAAGTGTGCAGTATGTCAGTAAGTTAAGATGAGCATCAGAAGCCAGTAGGTACGTTGCAACCCATGCTGATACCACAGTGGAAATGGGATCATATAACCATGGATTTCATAGTTGGTCTACCAAAGACACCTAGGAATCATGATTCCAATTGGGTAACAGTGGATAGGTTGACAAAATCTGCTCATTTCATACCAGTAAAGATGACATATACAGCAGAGAAGCTTGCACAGGTGTATGTAGACGAGATAGTGCGTTTGCACGGTGTACCAGCAACAATAGTCTCCGACAGAGGTCCCCAGTTCACGAGTCATTTCTGGGAATAGTTGCAGAAAGTGTTGGGAACATAGTTGAGATTCAACACCACCTTCCACCCGCAGATGGATGGATAGTCAGAAAGGACTATTCAGACTTTGGAGGATCTTCTTCGAGCATGTATTTTGCGGTTATTAGGCAGTTGGGACATGCATCTCAGTCTGATAGAGTTCACTTATAATAATAGTTACCAACGGAGCATTGACATTGCTCCTTATGAGGCTCTATATGGAAGGAAGTGCAGATCCCCTTTATGCTCATATGAGTCTGGTGAGTATCAACTTTTGGATCCTGAGTTAGTATGACAGACAATAGAAAAGATCAAGGTGATACAACAACAGTTGAAAGTGGCACAAGATAGACAGAAGTCAAACACAGATAATCGCCGACGATCTTTAGAGTTCTAGGTGGGAGACAAAGTGTATCTCAAAGTCTCACCTTGGAAAGGCATGCTGAGGTTTGGTCGGAAAGGCAAACTGGCACCCAGGTATATGGGGACATTCCCAGTAATAGCACGTGTTGGAAAGGTAGCTTACAAGTTAGAAATACCTCCAGAGTTGCACATGTTACATCTGGTGTTCCATGTCAGTATGCTGAAGAAAAGTCATCCAGACACTGGGACAGTGATACAGCCAGTTGAGGTTGAGCTTGATGAAGACATGACCTATGAGGAAGGTCTGGTGGTGATCCTTGACAGATTAGTAAAGAAGCTGAAGAGGAAGGACCTGGTTCTTATGAAGGTTCTTTGGCATCATAGTGGTGTTGAGGAAGCCACATGGGAGCTTGCAGAAGAGATGAGGAGGAAGTATCCCTCGCTTTTCTCGTCAGATTTCGAGGACAAAATCCCTTTGTAGAGGTTTATGGGTTGTAAGGACCCTGGCCTTTGTTTTGGGCTTACCCTATTTGTTTTGCCTAAACCTTGTGCGTAGTTGCTTGCTAATCACCTTTAGTGATGATTAGGGTTTTCCTGTGTTTTGTTGGGAGTTGGAGGTGCTACTCACAAAATAACCTACGATAGGGTTGAAGAGCAAGTTTGTCACCTTGAGAGATGTGTTTCTCTCTCTTTGCTTCCTCTAGGGTTGAGAGGAAGGCTTGGGTTCATGCCTTGTGTTTCCCTGGGCTTGGTTGAGCTCTTTTGGGCCTTGTTTTCCCTAGTTTGGTCCTTGCCTTGTTTGGTTAAGCCCTGTATCAGGCAAGGTAGCTTGTGTCGGCCTTGGCGTGTGTCGGCCATGCCTTGTATCGGCCTAGAGGAGTAGTGTGTCGGCCTTTGACCTTGTTTGACCTCCTTGCCTTGGTTGTGTCACCCTAGCTTGGACATGTGGCCGAACCTTGGATGAGTGGTGGCATGGCATGTGCATGTGGTTTGCAAGGTGGCAAGACGTTGGACATGTGTCCCTAAGAGGGGTGACACCTTGCCTTGATTTCCCTTTGGTCCTCATCTATATATGCCTTGCCTTTCTCTTCCTTGGGAACCCTTTAGCTCTTTTGTTGCTCTTCCCTCCTTGTGTGCACGACACACCTTCCTTGGAGATCTTGGTGGACGATCCTTTCCCCTTGGTGGAGATCTCTTCTTCTTCCTTTAGTGTGTTGGCCGAACCCTAGGTGGGTCTTGTTCTTTAGTAAGCATCTTCCCTCTCTCCTTAGCATCTTCTTCTCCATCTTGCCTACTCTTCGTCCATGGTGGTTATGGTTCTTGTTCCTTTTCTTGAGGTGGTTGAAAGTGGTGTGCTTGGATCTAGGAGCTAGTTGCTTGGAGCTTTGGAGCTTGAGGAGTTTGCTTAAGGCAGGTTACATAACTTATAACCCTAGCTATACTACCTTCTTTATGTTGCATATTTCCTATATGTTGATGATCAACCATTGCATGTTATGTTTCTTGCTCTAGTACATGTTGTTGATCTTATGGATATAGTGAGCATGATGTTGTGGATGTTGTTAATGGTTTACATACCTTTGGATCTAGTTGGCCGAACCATAATTTAGGGTTTCTTTTGGGGCAATACCCCTTTCAGTCCTTGGTTTTTAAGAAGTGAGTTTGAGCTCTAGTGATGTGGGAAATACCCCTCTCTCGTTTAAGTTGAGAGGTGAGCCTATATTCTAGTTGCTTGGGCAACATCCTCCTCTCACCATGGATTTGAGAGGTGAGCTCTTGGATATGTGATGACCTATGTTGAGGTTGATCCTTGTGGTTGCCCGATTTGTGATAGAGGTTGTGCAAAACCCCTCTCTCTTGGTTGTTGAGAGGTGAGCCGATCTTCTTGATCAATTAGGGTTTGGTGCCTTTGTGCTTGGGGTTGAAGATGACCATGTTAGGTTGTGCCTTGCACGATATGACCTTGGAGTAGTGTTGCTCGATAGCCTTATCTTAGGTTGTACCTTTGGCCGATATGCCTAGTTGAGCTTGGCCAATACCCTTTGTGGAGTTGGAGCTTGGGTGATACACCTTGATGTGTGCTCTGCACGACACACCTTGTGATAACTTTTGGCCGATATGAAGTAGTCTTGTGGTGCCCGTTATGGCCCTCTTGACCTTGATGATGACCTTGGGCAATATGCCTTGACCTTATAGATGTTGCTCCTTGGCCGATAGAGTGCCTAACTGGATATCCCTGGTTGAGAGCCTTGGGCGATACATGTTAGGATGGTCTCTTGAACGGTATGAGTTGAGTGGTGCACCTTAGTGAGTATCTTAGTGGTGACCGATATGATGTGTTTGATCTTGTTGGGTGATGAGCCTTCTTAGGATGCCTTGGTATCAGTTGTTGTCATGAGCATGGTGGGTGCTATAAGGTTGAGCTTGAGCTCCATGCTACTGGTCAATACCAACATTGAACGCTAGGGTAGTTGCTGGCCGTTTCAAACCCTAACTCTAGTTGAACGATAGGCTCTCTTGTAATACCTTAGTAGTCATCTTTCCCATGGACGACATGATGCCTTGGCTATCATTTGGGTCCTCTAGATGACATGGTTTGGTGGTTGGATGATAGGATCCTTGATCGTCATGACCTTGATCATTATGGCCTTGAGCGTTATGAGGTTGGTGGTTGCTCGACATGAAACTCTAACCCTAACCCTAGTTCTTGTACACGATAGGCCCTTGGTCGACAGCCCCTACTGACAATGCATGATTCATCCTTGGATCGGGTTTCCTGACACCATGCGAGCTGGTGGGTTCTTGTTGCACGATAGGTGAAGTTATAGGGTTGGCCGATATGGTGGTGAGCTTGCTTAGGGTTGGGAAACCCTAGGTGATACATCTTTTGGTGAGGGTTGGCGCTACCTACCATATCTATAGTGAGGGTTACAGGAGCTTTGGTGAGGGTTCTGATAACTCGGAATGTATATGGCTAATAATGATAATACAAGTGATATGATGTAATCACCTTGAATCTTGTATATATGATAGTGGGTTAAGATGATAGGTTGTAAACCAGGAAGCTTGGAACCATATAATGTTGCTTCACATAATGATGTGGCTCATGATTATGATCACATGTATGGACCATAATATATGCTTATGATTGATGATAAAACTATGCTTTCTACAGCTTATGTGTAATATACTCATGGATATTGCTTTATACTTGATATCATGATAATCTTGTTAATCCATGATGACTTCAGTTATCTCTATGGATGTGTATACTAACCATGCAGGTATTTCATGTGGATTCATAGCCGGGTGAGATCTATGAGATGTATGTGCTTGAATAGCACCCTGTGGTGATGAGACAACAAGTTGATAGGTCTGAGGACCTGATATGAGGCCGAGTGCCTGGTTGAGGTGTTATCCTCTGATGATGAGATAAGGGATGCGTTCCCAGAATGATGATGCATGATTATGATGCCTTGAGAGGCAGTGGTTGATATAATCAGGGATTGAGGTCCTAGGACAGTATGATGATGGAAATAATGATGAAATTCTATAAGGTTATGTTTATACTTTGGTTGCCTCAACAATTGGCTTAAAATATACTAATTAATTATAGATGAACATATCATGTAGTTTGCCCTGGCCATATATCCATCATCGTCAGTATTTGGTGATGGTGAAACAAGTTTATCCTGTGGGATTATCTAGAGCACATATTGTTGAATATGTGAGGTTTTCGCATAGCCTAAAATAGGAGGATTTGAGTGCAACTGTGGTTGCAGACTCAGGATATATGGAGCATGGTGAATAGACTTATGGCTCAGGATATGTGATGATGAGCATGATGCGTTCATGGCTCAGATGTATATATGGGTAGCTTGCGGAGCTGACCCAGAGGCTGAGGCCCTATAAGCATAAGAATGTAGTCTTGCTTGATGATTTGTGTACTGACCACGAGAAGGTGAGGTCATGGAGTCTGGATCTCCTTAGGCCTTGTATGGAACCGGATCGGGCTTCGCAGTCAATGGTTGGATTTGAGCAGGGAAGGCTCACTTCCTTTGGGCATAATAAAATGTAATCAATCCGAATATTATATCTTGCTTAGAGAAAAATACAGAACATTGATTGAGGCCTTACTTATATAGTTGAACTAGTTGTACTATGCAGTTGTGTGTACAATCCTTATATCTTGTGATAAGTTCTTATAAAGCTTATCTTGTCAATCATGTTCCATAAAGAAATACTTGGTTATATGCCTCCCATATATCTTGTTAAGATTGATTGTAATAATAGCCTTGCTGAGTATGCTGCTCTTGTTATATGCTTTATCAGTTATCTATTGTACATGCTTTAACCTTTTGAGGTTTTATAGTTCGGCGGGGTGTGATGTTTCTCACTGGGATTATGTGTCTCACCCCACTGGTTTACACCCTTTTTAGGTGATCACTCTAGACGTGGTGGTGGACGTGAGGTTGTGACTGAGCATCAAAAAGAGAAGTAGAAGGCAAGAGATGTAAATAATGCTATTTTGGTGGTTTTGTAGTAGCGTCCTAGAGTCATCCCTGTACTCTCAGGTCCTAGGAGGTGTTTGACGATGTTTCATGATGTCTAGCTGTTGTAATCTTGTATATCCTGCTGCTGGCCGTACGTGGTCGTTATGTATGTATAAACAAGTGTTGAACTCGGGTGCTAACAGTACAACTGGTTCTGATAAGCTGTGGATCTATAACAAGGCTTGTGAATGTTTATATAACATGTTTCTCTGTAGGATCTGGATGCAAAAGTTCTCTCATGTATGCTTTCCGCAATCAGTTTTAATTAAACCATGTTTTTGGTAATATGCTGGTTCCGCACATTTTCACTTGTCATCTCATTGTCTGTGTGATGGCGGGGTGTCACAGACACGATAAACATGCACCTTGATTTGGCAGAACCTACATGTTTACCATCACACTTCCACGAGATAGACTGCGTGCCATGCTTTGGCCTAACCTACGCTTGGTCGATCAAGATTTTCACGTGTGTTGCTAATGGAAGGCGTCTAAGACTTAATATTTTGTTGAGGGGTTTTAATATGGTTATATATGCACATAAGTATCCAATCACCACATATATAGTATGTATCATATACATGCTATATCGCACAAATGAACATATGCAATAATAATAAAGCAATGATTATGGCCATCCTATTGTAGGTCCTTGGAGCCATAAGGAACTATAGTCATCTAAGGTCTACATCACATGCAACCTGTTATTGATGAAAATATGTGCTTGCCAATCCGGGTTGACTGGTTCAACCTTTGAACCGGTCGGCTCGCCTCTTGCTCGGTCGATTGGTCTCCTCTAGTTGCTCATCTGGCTCTTCCATACGGTCAACTCTTCTGGTTGTCTAGGCTCCTCGTCGGTCCACCAACTGCTCCTCAGTCGGTCATCTCGGTCCATCAAGCGGTCATCTTCAGTTTTCATCATAATAAGAAATAAAGCTAATCCTATTTTTCATAATCTTTGTGAAACCTCGAGTTACATTTGAGGGGCGAAAAGGTAGAAGAGAATATCTAGTTATCTAGAGTTACATTCAGAATAGAAGAAGAGGGCTCGGTGCACAGAATGAGATGAAAACAACCATAACCAACCACACACATGCACATAGGGTTTATAGGCCATAATCATGTTACACATCCACCATCAAAATCATTTTAGGGCAATGCGTATTGATTGCATATATATACCATATCATATATGTATATATTAGTTTGGGATCATGTGGTATTAATCGGATATTCACATTAGTCATTTAAATATTCACATCATATGCAATAAATAAAAGATGATAAAACCAAAATATGATCATATTGATTATCTTGAAATATAGAATATTGATGTGGCTCTCATACCACTGTTGGGTTTTGTGTGGTCGGAGTAGGCAGTGGACACAAAAATTTTACTTGACTATAAACCCATAACCGGCAGATCACATCAATATCTATGTAATGGGAAGGATGGTTTTAGCAAGTCATACCTGGTCATGAGGCTTGCTTAGTAAAAATGCCTCACAACAAGTGTGGTCTTCACCCACCTATCTTCGATGACGTCTATGTTGCTCCTGGCCTTGACCCGGACTGTGGTTGACTATCAGACTCCTGAGCGACAGAAGTCTCCCACCTCTATAGATAATCCACATGGATTACCGGGAACTCTAGTCATCCTGAAAGATGAACTAGAAGGAGTTGTCCCCTTCTATCACTGTACTAGTCACCAACACACTCTCTCACAATCAGTTGCTATTCTGTAGTTGTCTTTCCCTCATTGTTCCTCCCTGGATTGGTAAAATTTGCTTGGGCTCTCTCGGTTACCATAACTAGAGAGGATAATAACTTTGCAGAGAAGCTGATGTTTTGAGTTGTGTCATTGGAGAAGCCCCATGTACCCCTCTATTTATAGTAGAGGGTCTAATTGTAGACTTTATGCTCGTCATACCTCTACTTTTTTTTCTTTTCTTTTAGCCTTTGTTTGGAAAGCTGGTGTAAGTTCTCGAACGAGCAATCGAAAGGATTCTGGGACATCCACAACTATCTACCTAATTCACCAATTCTTAGGAAAATATTGAATTTGTTTTTTATTTGAAAGATCTTTCATAAGATATCTCTGAAGTAGATGGTGATTGATAGAGCAATTTTTTTATCGTAATTTCCAGTATGAGTGCTGCGTCGAACATGAAACTTGTGATTTGTAGTAAAACACCTATTTTCCTGTTGAGACCCCATTTTATCTTTAGGGATTTCTCGAGATATCTTTATGGGATCGTAAAAACCCACTTTTCGAAGATCCCTTCCTTCTCTTCGGGATCAAACATCAATTGCAACGATTCGATAGAATATGAGTTTATCAGAAGCCTGGTCTAAAATTCCTAAAAAATTAGCTTTATTTGTTCAATTTTTCTCTTTCAACTTGGATACCGTGAGGTGGACCTTGAAAAGTTTTGGATAATTCATTTCACTTTATTTCTCATTGCACAATGAACTATTTTCAAAATGAAAAATCATATAATTTTTTTATTTTTTACTTGAATTTCAATTCAATTCATTCAGATTATCTATAAAAATAATTAGATAGAATAGCTTTTCCGTGCCCTTTGGAACACATATAAGAGCCATACTAATTGCACCTATCAAAAAAACTAAAAGAATTATCGAAATTTGTTCAAATGGAAGAAAAATATCCGTTGATAAATGAATCCCAATTTGTTGAACATTACTTATCAGGTCATGTTCTATAACTTGGTTTGATATTGTAGTCCAAATAATCCCATACCACGACGTCTCTAGGATAGTAGTAATTAGTGAAAAAAAATACTTGTACAAATTAGCAAATTAAGGCCGTTTCCAATAGTCTAAAGATTGAAAAGTGATTGAGTTTAGTAGTTCTTCATAGAAAATTATTGACTCTAGAGATATGGTAATATGGAGAAGACAAAATTGTTTGAAGCAAGGACAAAACCGAAAGCGCCCCTTGTTTCAAAGATGGGTTATTCACATTTAATTTGATGGTCAGAGGCAAATTGAAAGCTGTAATTATAAAGATCCCCCGGGGAAAAATAGAGATGTCTCCTACGTTACCTGTAATATGTGGAAGTATCGACGTAATTTCATAGAGTCATTCGGTCTGAACGCTACATGAAAAAATACAAAAATTGTGACAAAAATCTCCCATCCCCATCCTTTTTATGGTTGTTTAGTATAGGAAGGGGAAAAAGGATCAAATCAAAATGTATTGATTCTCAGCATCGCATCACATCAAGTGGGTATAAGATCCATTTTTGTAGAATGGGAATGTGGATCCATGGTAGAAATTATCGAATCAAGACTACCTAAAATAAATACTGGGATTAGGATAAGAATAATCAAATAAATAGTTAGAAAAAAAATTCTTATTTAAATATTACATTATAACATTACTCCCAGTCTGTGCGGGAGTAGAAGGGTCTGGAATTTCCATGTACAATTTGCACTTCAGCAGGTAAACCAGTCATTTCATAATTGAAATGGTTGTTTGGCAAGTTGAACCGATCGGTTGGGAGTGTGAACTGGTCGGTTCACTTAGTGAACTGGTCATTTCACTTCTCAGACTTCCCTCCAATTGACTTTCCTTGTTCATTTCTAATTAACAAAAATATTAATTCGTGTCCAATCGAATTGTACACACTACTATAGAAATGAAGTATAACGTCACATTTAGAAGCGTAGGTTGTTTTCCAAAAACTGACACCTAAATCCTAAAACGTCGGCTGAAAACACAAACCGACGTCTATATGTGAAGGTCGACCGATTTTCATAAGACACGGGTATCGCTTTCTATTTAGCGTCAGTTGCGCAATAAGAAATTGACATCTAAAATCACCCACCAAATACAATATTTTCAGTGCAAAAAAATTACCTCTAAAATTTCACATGCGACATTGGTCGTTGACCAAGTAATCAACGACTAAAGATTTTTCGTGAGACAGAAATTGGCCCCATTTTTGTCGTCAGTTTTCCTACAATAACCGACGTAGGTGTGTGTTCGCGCACTGTTCCCGCAAAATTTTTACTCCCAAAATTGCCCATTTGGTGTCGATTTTATGTGGAAACCGACGACTATCGTCGTAATTCAAGAACATTTTTTTGTCGGCATATGTAGATAGGCGTCAGTTGTCGAGTTGAAACTGACGACTATGATTGAACATAGGTGTCAGTTTTTTTGTGATGACCGATGCTTGGTGAACATAGGTGTCAGTTTTATTAATAACTGACGTCAATACTTTACTTAATAGCACTCGTGTGGCTGTGCGAGCCAGACTCTCTATTTAATTGCACCGTCGACTGTTCGAGTACCTAGGTCTCTGGCGATTCCCACTACCGCCGCCGCCACTGACTATGCTACTGTCGTTGCCGCTACTGCCATTCGACTGAGCTGCTCCTCTTCTTCTTCCACGAGCTCACTATCGACAGGTACATTTTCTTATACTCTTCTCCCTATTCGATCGTCCTCTTACTCTTCTTCTTCCTGCTCCTCTTCTTCCTCCACTATCTTCTTGGACTGTGTTCCCCTTCCGTCACACCCACAGGTTGATCAGAGGTGGCTGTCGCTGCCTATGTCCGTCCTACTCTTCTTCTTCCTGCGTCTATGGCCTTGATGCCGGAGGTGGCTGCCGCTGCTTGTTCTAGAACAAGGGAGGTGGTCGAACCCTACTCCATCATTGATAGTGATGAAGAGGACCTCTACTTCTTCCTGCTCCTCTTCTTCCTCCACTCGTCTTCCTGCAGTCTTTCTCCTCTCTTCTTCCTCACTCTTCTTCCCTGTTAATTCTTCCTACTCCTCTAAAATTGATGCTTATTGACACCTAATTAATTCATTATAACAGAATTGCATTGATGTGCTTGTACTCTTGGGCTGAATTGAGTTGTTGTGTCATCCATTTGCGTTGTTGACTTGCATATATTTGTTCTTCAGCCTTCAAGTGAGGTATAATCTCACCCTCCCAATGTGCCATTAGGCTTCATTTTGATTCAAATCTTGTTCTTGCATATATTTGTGCTTCTAATCTTCATGCCTGACCTAATTCAGTAAATTTTGATGCACGTTGAAATAAGATTCAAACTTTTCCATTCTAGCATCCTAATTTGATTTGATTATGTGCTTTGAACCTTGAAACATGTGTGTTAAAGATACATTGATGTTGAATCTCAAACTTAACTCACATGTGGGTCTTCTATTTCTAAAATGGTTATGTGAACTCCTAAATCAGTAAAATATATTATTCTTTGTGCACCCAAATACCTTGTGAATCATGTATGTGCCCTAAGGTGATTAAATGCCTAAATCTTGACTTGAAATATGACCTAGTATGTATGTTGATATATGAAGCTCTAGTCTCATGAAAGTCTTGCCCTAATGACCACCCCTACTATGTAATGATCTCCAATCAGTATCTTGATGTTTTCGATGACACCTAAAACCTAGGATATGAATGATGAAACTATGATCATATATATAGTAATGACAACATATATACATGTATTTTGTTGGCCTAGAAACCCATCCGAGATTTACTCATTAGGAGTAAATCTTGGATAGTCCCCGGTTTGGGATTGTTCTTGAACACTTAATCTCACTTAGGATGTAAGTGTATAATGTGTATTGGGTTTTCAAGAAAATTTTTGTAGAATTTCCCCGTTTGTTCTCTAAGTATATATGTACTTGGAGAACAGTGGGGAAATGTTGCTAAAATTTTCTTGAAAACCCAATACACATTATACACTTACTAGTGAGATTAGGTGTTTAAGAATGGGATAGGTGGTACACATTTATTATATATAAGACCTTAAACCCTAATCTTTTAACCTTAGACCTAGTCTTTTAACCCTACACCCTAATCTTTTAACCCTAAATCCTAATATATACTTGTTTTCTCTTTGATCATAGACTGGATAGATCATGGATGTACATTCCAAATCATTGCACCCCAGAGTTTATTTCTGGTCTTGATCAGTTTATTAGATTTTCCGAGGAACATAGGAACCAACCCGGAGATAGGTTCTACTGTCCATGTAGGCATTGCGGTAACAACTTGAAAGTCAGCACTGGTGATGAAATCAAAAGTCATGTCACGTGCAACGGGATTGTACAAGACTATACAGAATGGAACTGGCATGGAGAGATTTCAAACTTGAAATCAGTGGAAGTCAATAGCAGTGCTTGTGTGGAAGAATAAATTCCCTCTGATGACATAGATGTGAACGAACTAGTTCCAGTAGACACCATTGATGCAATGTCGGATAGTTGTGGGGTAGAGCACTCCGATCCACCTCCCATGTTTAGAAACATTGTGCATGATGCTGAGATACCATTATACATACATTGTACTAAGTTTATGAAGCTTAGCGCTGTGTTGAGATTGTATAAATTGAAAGCTAACAATAGATGCAGTGACAAAAGCTTCACGTCATTGTTGTCTTTGTTGAAAGAAATTCTTCCTGAAGGAAACGAGCTGCCAATCTCAACATACCAGTTAAAGAAATTGTTGTGCCCAATGGGAATGGAGGCCAAGAAGATACACGCATGCCCAAATGATTGTGTATTATTTCAAAAGGACTATGTGGATTTGAAAGATTGTCCAAAATGTTATGCGTCAAGGTATAAATTGATGACTTTGGGGGAGTCCAAAACTGGTTCTTCTGCCAAGGTTTGTGTGAGCCCGATACATATACTCCCCAATTGGAGGGATCTTCCATTGCCATATGCCCACCCAGATTCTGAAATGCTTGGTGAAGCAGAAGGCAGAGTGATATTGTGGCCCAAAATGGATGTCATCTATACTATTATTGTATGGTAAATTTACATTACGTTAATTTGTTAGTGTGTATATATGAGTCAATTGATATGAAATTATATATATAGGTAAAAAGGAAGACACCTGCTACATATTGGCCTCCACCTCCACCTCTTGAAGTACCTAGTTGGCTTCCAAGGGACCTATATGGCTCGTTAGGTCCTAATTGTAGGGGTATGGCAGTATGGATAGGCGAGCATAACCCAAATTTTCCTATAAATGTTTCTATTCTAGAGGATGTTGCAGGTGAATCATATGATAACAATCTATTTATACAAGATATTTTTGAGTTGTTTTGTTATGATTGGTTGAATACATCTATGATAGAGCTATGGATATGGTGAGATCTTGTTTATACATCCATATACCTTGTTTTATATATGGTGATCTGGTTTCTTATAAATTAATGCATACGTAATACATGTTTTGCAGCCACTTACACACAATCTGTAAATATTTTTCATTTTCCCATGTGGGATTTCTAGTTCCATCTTTGATCAGTCTTGTAGATAAAGACCCTTCATCAGTTACCTCATACTGCTCTACTACTTTTAAATATTTTGGTAAAAAAAAGAAGACGGTGATAATAGCTCCATTCAATGTTGAGTAAGTTTACTTTGCTTATAATTGGGACTTAAGAAAATTATATTTTTATTGTGGATTTTGAGTTATTAATTTTCAACTTTCTTACCTCTAGTGGTAGGCATTGGGAGTTACTGGATTGTCCCTAAGACATTCATTGTTTATTATCTAGATCATGTGGGGAAGGAATTGGACACATTATATGGACACCCAATGAAAAGGCCATTATTCACATGAGAAATATTTCATATTTTTATATCCATTAACATATGTTATTACATTACTATTTAATTATGCAATTAAATGTCTTACATTAACATGTAGGGATTTAAGAGAGTTCAAAAAAATTGGAGGAAACATCTCCAACATCTCCAAGAAAAAGAAATAGTTACTAAATTGGGAGAATGTGAAAGTAATTTCCTGACTCCAATGTATATATTATTTATGTGAGTTGTGCTTGTTTGTATTTTTAAACATTTTGTATGTTTCAATTTATAGTGTTCTAAACAAGACAACGGTTGGGCATGTGCATACTATGTGATGTGATATATGGACCTAATTATCAAACATGTTGCAATGGAAATTGATACCATACAATAGGTATTATATATAGTCTCATTAGATAATATGAAATATATCAATTTTATTATATATTATTAAGTATATATATATACATCATTCTCTTTGTAGGTGTTTAAAACCAGTGACTTCACTACAGGTGAAAAGTTATTAGATGTACATACTCCCTATACGATGGAAGAATTAGATGATGTAAGAGAACAATGGGCAAAAGCCTTACAAGTAGTGGGAATTTTTTATTATGATTGGGATACCGATGATGATAATAATAAAGAATGATATTTCTAAACTTTGTTCTCATAATTATTTTTGTATTTGATGACATGTGAATGAATTTTTTTGAATTGTCATATGTGTGAATGTGAAGATGATCGATACATGAATGTTTCTACATGTGTATGAATGTGAAAAGAGATGAAATGAATAAAACTGCAGGTTGCTAAATGTGTGTGAAAATGGAGGAAATTTGAAATGGTACTACTGGTTTCTACATGTGTGTGATGAAAAATAATATGAATTAAATGTGCTTATACATGTGTGTGAATCACATTATCATAAATTCTTGTATATCCTTATTAATTTTGTAGATTTGTGGCCTGTTGTTGGCCGATATCAATGAATGCTATAAACCTACAGTTCAGAACTGAACTGCAGGTTCTGCATCCTGCTAACCATCCATACAGTAGGCCTGCAAACTAATAAGAAAAAAAAAACCAGAATATAGACGTCGGTTATTAGTATAAAACTGACAACAAAGACATACAACATCGGTTATTAGCTAAAACTGACATCAATGTGGCTAGGTACCACGGTCGTGCTGGGGTCTTCATGGTACCAGGGATATGGCATCAGTTATATATAAAAATCGACGCCGATGGTGCCCTTACTGGCACGTTTTATTGGTGGCGGGAAGGGTTATGACATTGGTTTTGTGAAATGTCGATGTCTTTGACCTAGATATAGTGTTAGTTTTATTAAATAACCAACGCCTATAGTGCCCTTGCTGGTGCATTTTTGGTGGCGGGAAGGGTTATGGCGTCGGTGTTAAAATCGACGCTAAAGGTTTTGACTTTTAGCGGCGCCCACTTGGGTGTCGCTTTGAAATTGACGCCAAAGGCCTTAAATAACTGACACTAACGGTCAGTTCTGTACTAGTGACAAGTGAAACAAAAAATGTTTTCTCACAAACTAGGACAACCCAACACTGCTCATTTGGACAAGTAAACCAATCAGTTCACAAAAGTGCTCACTGACCATGAGTCGATTGGTTCACCCTGAACTGGTTGGTTGGTGGTCCAGGTTGTGCAGAACATAGTCAATTCGGTTCTCAATCAATCTGACACTCAAATCAGTTGGTTCAACACTTGAACTTGATGATTTTGAGTCAAGTCTATTGATTGAATGTTTGATTGAGTACTTAAACCCTTTAGTAATCAATACAAACATCATTCATGGATAAACTCCTCTTCCAAGTTAATCCTTTGTGTGTGAACCTATAGGTCCCATTTCACATTGGCAGTGAAGGTCCATAACTAGTTTATGACATCACAAGCAAAGAGTGGTACCTAGTTGCACATCAATGCTACCCAAGTGAAAAGGAAAGTTGGAGAACAACTTTCAATCCTACAGACTATGATTGGTGTTTCAGTGAATGTATAATTCCTTTGTCTCTGATATCCTGAATGAACTCAAGGCATGTATTTTTCATCCTTTCAATGTTCATTCATGTTTCTTGAACTAGAACAGACTATGTGAGATATGTGTGACATTGATATCATATATTGATTCACAAGTACATGTGCATTCCATTCTCAGTCTTGCTTATCAAGTGGCATGCACATCATACTCCATTAGGAGGGAAAAATCCCATATCTATCACTCACAGTCTATCTCATGCGTCAAAACCTCCCAATCATCACCGTTATAACAACCCATGATTCATGATTGTGTTTGATGATGTCAAAGTGTACCCAATCACATTTGACGAATGTAGTGATTTCAGGTCTAAGAATCACAATCACCACCATCACTATGAGAGATGACTCTGACTACCATGTCATGGTTCCATGTGTCACTCTCATTGTGGGTTTGTCTGATATACTATTCTCCAACATGTATCTATGTCCATGGTTTGATATCATATATCATGACTAATGAGACACAGTCATCAACCAACACACACTCTAGTCTTTATGTGTCATTATTGTCTATCAACCTTCCAAAATGATGTATGACTAGGGACATAAAAATAATGTACATACTCTTAGCATATGTATGATCTCATTGTTCAGGTCCTTAACCTGAAGACATACTTCATTGAGTATTGTTATTCTTTAGCCATTCATTATTCTCCATTGTTTATCTCATAATCAATTGAGCTATAATAAATTGGAAGCTTTCCTTTGATATTTATCAAATCAATCATGACGTATGCCAATCCAATCATCATATGATTGGATCTCATAGCATACATACACACAATATGAACAAGAAATAAAGGGTGGAGGAGGAAGAGGAAGAAAGCAAACATGAGGAGGAGAGAAAAACCTATAGCGATTGAGGAGGAAGAGGAGACCTCTAGGTCAAGGAGTAGTAACTCGGGGGGCAATAGTAGAGGAGGGAGTGTCGCGGTAGAAATAGCTCAGCAGCACAATAACTTGGCGACAATAATAGCTCAGAGGCAAGCAACAACAACAATTGAGGCTAACCGTCAGTGTTGATGTCTTGGTGGAGGAGAGTCGGCAATGTCGGCGTCTTGGTGGAGGAGAGCCAGCAACCGTGGCAGTTATGGTGGGATAAGAGTAGGAGGAGGAGCAGTGGTGGAGAGGAGGTAGCATCGAGGAGAAGCTAGAGGCAAAATGGACGAGGAAGGAGCAGTGGCAGAGAGGAGGTAGCGAGGAGGAGATGGAGCTAGAGGTGTTGGAGGCGGTGGAGCACTCAGTCATGTGAGGAGGATCTAGATGTAGAGGAGCTAAAGGTGGAGAAGTAGGAGAGGAATCACCATAGTAGGTTTCCATAGAAACATGGCGTAGGGTAATGAGGAGGGCAAGGGATTCATAGGGTTAAGTAAGCTATACACTGTCGATTTGTTAGAAACAAATCAACAACAAAGGTTAATTGAGTTCCCACATGTTAGATTGCACACACATATATTTCTCCTAGCGGTTGTGCTAACATAAACTGACGGTATAGGGTTTTTGGAGGCAAATGAAATGCTCCCAACAATTTTGTGTGAAATTCTAATTTCACGGGTGATATATAGTATCAGTTGTTTTGAGAACATCCCAATGGAAAAAAGAAAGTGCAGCCCACATTTCTCAGGTGGGAAACTCATGACGGTTGCTTACCCAGAGCTGATGTGAAAAACAACATCGTCGGTAGCATGCAAAAAAATATACAAAGTTGTATCCCCATTCTATAGTAGTGAATTGAGGTAAGGAATTTGTATGGTACAAGGTCACTAGTTTTCAATCAAAACGAGAGTTTGTTTCTCTACCTTGACATATAGAAGTGCTTGAGGTGCATGAGAAGAAAAGGAAATGATAGTAGGAGAGGCTATAACACTACAAGAGTAATTCCATAACAAAGCATACACCACACATAATTCTACTACGACGTCGATGTTGATAAACAAGAAATAATTGCAAACATAACCTCAAATGAAAGAAGGATGAAGCTTTGTTGTCATCTATTGAATGATGCCTTCTATTCCTATATGATTTAATTAAATGAAAATAGCTCTAGTCACTCAGTATTAAAAAATATTTGTTTTTAATAATAATATGGGTGCATAAAAATTCTTAGAATTTGCACACTTTACAGTAACATTGGTGCACTTCAATACTCAAAATGATTGTGAATATTCAACCAATACTAGGATACCTTGCATAAGATACTGGTGACTTTAGTACTCAAAACTTATGAAAATATTCAATTACACCTTACATAGAACATCAATGCACCTTAATATTCAATTACACCTTACATAAAAAATCAATGCACTTACACAGAACATCAATTACGCCTTATAGATAATACTATTATACATTAAAATTCAAAACTGGTGCACACACGGTTTTCAATTGACAATCTATTTTTCTATGCAACTATATTTTAATGGAATTTACCAACATCATTGGTATGTCATATTTAGTATTTCCCTTCTCTATGATGAAACCATAATGTCTTTTGAATGTTCATCTAGGACATTATTCATGGTAGGCAAGGCATCATTAACTATTCTCATAGATCAAAATGATACAATGGTTGCTTCTATTAGAACTCTTCTACCAGAGACATTCCATGCACTATGTACATGGCATATATTAAACAATGTCCATTAAAATGTAGCTCAGTTGTTAACTCCTATTTTATGGAACCATCTCACTCTCCTCATGTGTGATGCTGGAGATGAAGGGAAATTCAATTGTAAGTTCTATAAGATGATTGAATAATGTTTTCCTATTGGCACTCATCCTTGGATTGAGTGAACTTTCGGTCATCAAAAATAGTGTTTGTTAGCATGGATAAAGCAAATTCTACTATCCATATGAAAATGACCCAACTCAGTGAAATATATAATTGTGTTAGAAGTCTCTTCCTACAACCTAATAACAACTTGGTTCAGTTCTCACACACTTTAGTATAATGGTTGCAAGCACAAGTACTAATTAAAAGGAGACATTTTTTATTAATAGTGAACAAAATTAACATAAAATATCTTCTCCTAAGATTCAATTACAATAAAGGTTGTTGATGTATACACATTGTATATGTTTACAACATTTGGATCTGAGTTCTTGAAAATTATGAAGTATTTGTCTAACATAATTCCAGAGAACAACAATGGCATTCAATTTCATATAGTGTTTTCAAATTTTAAGGAGAGATTGAAGTAGATGAAAGAATGGTGTTATCCCATATAGATAATATGTAGTTTGAATGTTCTTATCATACATATAAAAGCATCAATATGATCTATTAGACACATCCTTAAAGTTTTAGATGTTCTAGTATCGCTTGAAGATCAAAAAATGAAAATTCTTTCTCCTACACTACATTATTCATTGATGGACTAAGCATGCTAAGAGTGTAATTAATATAACTGACTATATTGCATATGTGAACAATTCATTCAAATATAGGTAATATGATCAACATCCATGCCACAATAGGGCTCAGTTGGTACATTCATTTTGGTTGGATTTTGGTGTCTAACATGTGGGGGATAATGAGATTAAATTTCTATGCTCTAAGACTCAATGACTATTCGGAAAACCTATCAAAAATGAATCTCAAGTTCATTTTCTAGATACCACAACATTTGTAAATTTACCAACTCCTCTTGTAATACATGAACCCCATAATTCTAGTAGGACATACTTAAGCCTAAAAGATTTGGTTATCTTGTGACTCAAGAAGGCTCTGAGTTGGTCAGATGATGAGCCAACAACCTATCTAGAAGCTATCTAGAGACCACAGTCTGAGAAATGGCTTGAGGCCATGAGATCTGATATGGAAAATATGTACACCAACAAGGTATGGACGTTGGTGAATCCACCTGAAGGGGTAAAATCCATAGGGTGCAAATGGAAATTAAGAAGAAGGCCAACATGGATGGTAATGTACATACCTATAATGATTCATTGCAAAGGGTTTTTGAAATTTTCAAGGTGTTGACTAAGACAAAACCATTTCTCCAGTTTTTGTGGTTAATTCTATCAGGATCATGCTTGTCATTACAGATTATTATGACTAAGATTCGGCAGATGGATGTCAAAGCCACTTTCCTTAACAAGATTTTTCTTGAGGATGTGTACATGACACAACCTATAGGTTTTATACTTGTAACAGAAACTAGTAACATTTGTAATATACAAAGGTCAATCTATGGATTGAAGCAAGCATCACATAGTTAAAATCTTCAATTTGATGAGGCATTCAAAGAGTTTGGGTTTTGTCAAAATTAATTTGAACTTTGTGTTTATGAGAAGGTTAGTTGGAGCATAATTATATTCCTCATATTGTATGTATTTCACATATTATTGATGGGGAATGAGATCCCTACCCTATAAATAGTACATACCTGGCCGAGACGTACTTTCTCTATGAGGGATTTAGGAAAAGCATCCTATGTCTTAGGAATTACTATCGATAGAGATAGATCTAGAATGATTCTTTTCCTAAGATAGAGTACTTACATTGACAAAGTGTTGAAGAGGTTCAACATGAAAGACTCAAAGACATGAAATTTTCTCATGTCCCACATAATTAGTCTCTCTAAATTCAGGTGTCCCAGTTCTTGTGAAGAACGAGAATGCATGAGTAAGATGCCATATCCATCCACTATTAGATTTGTCATGTATGCAATATTATTTACTCATCCCAATGTCTTGTATGCTTTGAGCATGACGAGAAGGTATCAATCAATTCTCTAGGATAGTCACTGTTATGTCGTCAAGAACATTCTTCCTCTACTTCTGTAAACTACCCAATTTAAGAAAAAAAAATTACATATATTTAATCTTATAGGACCAACATCACACACTAATTTTATGAGTTTACTAACACCATAATTTTAGGAAAACTGAAGTTTTTTTTCTTCTTGAAAATAGATTCCCTTTCAGAAATGAATTGCATGATGAACTTATGGTGATGCCCTAAAGCACTTAGGTCTTGTTATCCTACTTTAGTAGCTATACCTTTTTAGCTACCTTTTGCTCCTCAACCTATTTATTCTTCTCATCCATGTTCTTCTCCTCAATCTTCTTCATCCTCTCAGCCTCCCTTTCCAACATCTTCTTCCTCTACTTCACATCATTCATCGCTACGTTCTTTGCTTCTACCTTTGTTTTCTATTTGTTAATCTTTGACCTCCTATATTTAATAATCAAAACATTCTCCCTATATTCCTTTGTGTATTCAAAACACTTTGCCATGCCTCCTTCAAAATTTGAACAATATTATTTCCTATCTCAAACACCAAATAATGGAATATGGTAGAGTATATATTTTATTCATTTTAGTTGAACAAGTTCACATTCAACTACTTTTTTATCTTTTTCCTATCTGATCCAGTCTCCATATGGAATTAAAAGTGCAAAATGTTGTCCTCAATCTAGATGTTGTCATCGAGAACCTTGAGCATGTCCTCAAATGTCTTTTCTTTGTGTCATTGATGAAGACATTATTCTAATTCTTATTCAGTTCTCTTCTTCTTATGAAATTTCTCAGACAATTTCCATATAAATTTATGTCTTTTTGTAGTTGTGGTTTTTATTAGTGAAAAAATCTATAATAATATGGTTAATCGATGTGTGTTTGGTTATAATTAGCTAAAAAACATTGTCATCTAAATATATAAAATAAGTAATGTCTTTGACATTTTTATTGCTAAGAGGGGGCATGTGGATTATTGTCATGACCTATTGGATTGGAAGTTTAATAAAAAAATCATGCTCAAGGGTGGGTTGTTTCCCTCAACCTCCCATTAAATCACATCTAGGTGGCATTTCTACTTTGTCACCATGGGAATCTAGGTCTGGGTAATACACCTTTAGAACATGTTTTAGGAGATCAAATGTGAATTACAAATAATTCAGTGTTAACATTGAAAAGATACATTATTATAGTATATGTGTTTCTGTGGTGAACCCATGCCAAAGTTAGTGAAACATTTTTGATGTACTGATGTTACATTATTATGACATAGGATTGCAAGTCATTAGGACTAGGAGTAATAGTCAAAGTGGTATGGAGAACTAATTTTAGTTAAATAATAATAACATACACAAGAAGGTGCAAATATCCCTATGCACATATACAAAGTTCTTTTTCTTGAAACTCTATAGCTCCTCCTTAAATATGTCCTGACCAATTGAGGTTTCTGCATTTTAGGAAGGGATTCTAGGTATTTGTAGTATTGGATAGAAGTGGATTATGTAGTTGGTGCAAGAACACAACTGATCACAAAAGATACAGTGGTGTTATGACTTGTAGATCACTGAACTCCATGATCTTCACCTCCACATCAGTAAGCTCGATGAAGAATAACTATTTATCTCTAGACCCATCCTTTTATCCACTATCTTGACCATTTAGGTGGACTTTTCATCCTTTTTCTTACTATAGATGGGGATGGAACTTGAAGAGATGCTGTAGACTTAGTGGGTGTCCTTTGTTGTCATCTTTAGTCTCTCTACACTAAGGGTTGTCCTGTCAAATTTTAGTAGATCAAACTTTTTAGCTAAGAAATGTAGATGGTCTTGGGGAGATCTTCACTTTTCATATGAAGAAGTCTATAAAAACTAGATAACTTAATATTCTTACTCAATTCTTTGAATATTGGTAGCTTCTCATTTGTTATCTCAAATCAACAATGACTATGGTCCTCGACTTGTGATGCAATTGATTTTCCATATGAAACAAAAATAAAAACACCACAAGGAAGAAAAATGAAAAGATGAAATAAGGTATTGTATATGGTGATTTACTGCTACTGAGATCCCTATCTAAAGGGTTTCAACATATGTTCCTACAAAACATTTGAGCATTGAGAGGAAAATAATGGTGGATAAGAAGAAAAATAGTTGTCTATAATAAGCATTGGCACATGGTCACAAGAGTAAGGTAGGAAATGAACTATTATTACTCAATAGGAGAATAACAGTCGTATCTTGTATATGTTGTTAAGTATCTATTATATTGAAATCAATGACATAGATTTTTACCATAGACACTTCATTTTTTATTTAAATTTCCTATTGTTACCAACCAGTCTAAATAAAACAACACAACATGTTTAAATACATGAATGAGGTTCTCTACAACAATCCCTTTCCCGGACATGATTCTTTAGAAAGGTGACAATGAAGGTTGGCACATGTGTTTGTTTAAAATGAAACTGGCACATGCATCATTCGAGGATTGGTACTTTCATATAATGACTACTAGGACTTGTTTAATTTTAGCGGAGGAAAAGATAATCATTATTAGTAGAGATGGTTGTTAAAAGAGTACAATACAATAGTATATAAACAATGACACTGACTTTATGGATTACCAGATGATGTATTATTTGAATGGTGGCACTATTATCAATGAAGACTGGCACAATTTAATTTAATAAGTGGATCTTTTATTATTGATATTTGAAGTCTAACATAGGAGGATGAATGGAGGATTGTTAGTTTTTGGTAATTTCTTTCCCTAGCTACTAACTTGCATGTCTTCCATATCCTTGATAAACCCTTCCTTATCATCTCCAGAATCATGTTGGATAAAAAATTGTCTCTTGGTTCTTTGAAAAACCACTTTGCAAGCTTGTCCACTAGCTTGTTGGCATCTATTCCCACTTCGTGGAGCTTGCCATTCTGAGACTTGATTCTCATTGCCTCAATCATGTACAAGATAACCTTGTATTTTTTGGGTTTTTGAGCTCCATTGCATATGAACTTGAAAGCTAATTTGGAGTTTGTGATGACTTCTGGAGAACCTGTAGTGAGTTCCATGATCATCCACAAACCTTGTAGAATGGCTAGTATCTCACCTTGAAGTGGATCACATACCAAATGCTTGGATGCGCCTCTTGTGATCCAACTCCCTTGACTATCATGAATAATCAGGATTGTAGAGGAAGTGTTTGAGGCCATGTTAGTATTTTTATTTACTAAAGCATTAATATGAGGATTATTAAAGACACAATCCACATAAATTAATTCCATCAAGTTTGATCATTTACATTATATTATATGCCACTATAGACTGGGTGAAAACTATTACATTTTATTTGGGATTTTAGTGTAAGGTTTATCATTAAATCCAAACATAAATTACTATTACTAAAAACTATTTTCAAATCCATGTTCATACACATTTATAAACTATATTTTTGAATTTTCCATTACACAAATGTATGCATCTCAATTTCATCATTCCAATGTTTCATATTAGAATGGAAATGCTCTATTCAAGCACTTACAGAATGTTCCATTTCCATTTGCTCTAGTCAAACTATATTGTGATGATCAGATCTGACTTCATACACTTCACTACCTCCTCATAGATTGTTCTGTGTTGCTCTGATTTTTTCATTGTGGAATGTTAATAAGCAAGACAAACTTCTACAAAGGGAAGTCAAAGAAAAACATGTAATAGTGTTCACTGTAAATTTTAAAATCATGTATTGCATGTTCCAATTCATTTATGAAGTATAAATGTGAATTACCACCATGCTAGAAACTAAACAAGAGGAGGGGATATTTTAGATTGATTAATTATCTTATATGATTGCAAATGCTAATTAATACAAGGGATGTCTATGAGGTGGTCAATCCACAAAATCTAGTTACCAATGCCCCAGTCACATGCCATGTTCATTGGTTTAAAGGACTCCATGTTATGCGACAATATCTTTTTTTGCAAATAGAACATAACGAAGAATGGAATAATTGGAACAAAAGCAAATGAACATTGGAACAATTGACTAGACAAACCAACACATTTTATAAACAACTAGTGAAATCAGAAGTGATGAAAACAAGTAAATTATATAAAGAAAACTAGAAAACCATCCACATTAAAACTAGAACAACATAAAATAAATTCTAGAATGAATGAGCTGACATATGAAAATAGGAACAAGTTTTAGAAGAAATAGCACACATCAATATCAAATTTGGAACTACATATGCAACAATCTAGAATGATAAAATTGCCATAAGAAAGTAGGACTATGTATGAGGAAAAATATCACCCATCCACATCAAAATAGGAACTATGTAAAAAAAAGTTGTTACAACAAAATTGACACACAAACGAAGTATCATGTAATGTGGAAAACTATTAAACATTTGAAGCTGGAACTACATAAAAAGATAAGTTTCAAGATAAAACTAAGACATAAATAGGAACATGTATGAGGAAGATTGGCATGCATACACAAATTCAGGAACAATATTGAGGGAAACTGGCCTGATTAATTATAAAAATATGTACACATGTATCAAGAAGGATATAAGAACATTGTCACAATCATGTAAGATTACTAGCACATTTTAATATGAAAAATCCTTGATGTGAGTGAGAAAACAAGCATGTAGGACACTTACACACAAAAGGATCCAAATGTATATTCTTTTCACCATTCCATTTGTTAGTTGGACAAGAAATCTTTACCTAACGTGTGTGTATGTTTTGATGACACAACTGATGTTGTAGTACCTTTCTACGCTTGAATGAGTATTTTTTATTATCAAACTCATGATATTGTCCATGTACTCATTATGAACAAAATAAACATGTAGATTCTTTTATTTGGTCTCTAAAAGGAAATGTAATAATACAATTGCACACCCAAACTTATTAATGCGGTAGTTCCAGATCATGTTCATGTTGGGTTTTGGAGGAAGCAGAGAAGTAGCGGAAACAAAAAATTTTCTCCCCAAACCCGGAACAAAAGGAATCACGTCAACATCTATATAATAGGAAAGATGGTTTGTGAATCATACCTTGTCCCAAGGCTTGCTCGGCGACAATACCACGCGCCTTGCGTGGTCTTCAACTCTGGTCTTGGACGGTGTCTGTGCAGCTCCTGGTCACACCGGGACTGAAGACTCCTCCTCCTACCGGACTATCGGATGACAGTTGTCCTCCTAAGCGGCAGTAACCTCCCGCCTCTGAAGTAGTCCACACGGACCACCCGGAACTCCACTCTCCTTGTCCCACAAGGAAGTGGAAGGAGTCACACCCTCCTGTTGACGTACTAGTCGCCAACACACTCTCCTGCTGTCAATTGCAACTGCAGTTGTCCTTCCCTTGCTGCACCTCCCTTTGCGGGAAGCACTTGCTCGGGCTCTCTCTCGATTACCAAAACCAGAGAGAACGACAACTTTGCAGAGCAATCAACTTGCACTGAGTCGTACTCTGAGAAGCCCCCAATACCCCTATATATATAGGCTGGTCATGGGACAGGGTTCTCTGTGCCCGGTAATACGGGACTAAAGAAGGAGTAGAAGGGTTCGGGATTTTCCACAAAAAGCAACCATCTCGCAACCTGAACCGATCGGTTCACAAGTGAACCGGTCGGTTGGGGACCTGAACCGATCGGTTCACCTCTGAACCGATCGTTTGGGACCCTTGAACCGATCGGTTCACTCATGAACCGGTCGGTTGGGGTTCCAGGTTGGTTCCCGATTGACTTTCCTTGTTTCTTTCCCAATTGGTATCGAATACCAATATTATTCCCAATCGAATTGGGCAATTGAAACGAAAGGAAAATTCTCACCAATCCTACTTTCCCAAGTTGCTCGATTGCACCAGTTGAACCGATCGGTTCAACACTTGAACCGGTCATTTCACTCTGTGCATGAGCCGATCGGTTCAACAATTGAGCCGACCGGTTCAGCAACCTCAGCCGACCGGTTCATCACATGAACCGATCAGTTGGGAATGCAGATTGTGCAGAATCAGTCAAATGCGATTTCAATCAATCCGATACTCCAATCAATGCGTCCAACACCTTGAACATTATGATATTGAGCTATCGATTAATTGAGTGTTTAATTGAACTACTAAACTCCTTTAGTAATCAATCTAAACATTGCTTGTGGACAAAACTCCTCTTCCAGGTTAAATCCTATGTGTGTGACCCTGCAGGTCCATTTCACGTTGGCAGTGAAAGTCCATAACATTTATGACTTCACAAGCAAAGAGCGGTGTCTAGTCACACATCATTGCTACCCAAGTGAAAGTAGAAAGTTAGAGAACAACTTTCATCCTACAATCCGTGAATGGTGTTACAGTGAATGTATAATTCCTTTGTCACTGATATCCAGAATGAACTCGAGGCATGGAACAATCATCCTGTCAATGTTCATTCATTTCCTTGATCTCAGAGTAGACCGAGTGAGATGTGTATGACATCAATATCACATATTGATTCACACGTGCATGCGCATGCCTTTCTCAATCCTACTTATCAAGTGGCCAAGGATATCAAACTCCCTTAGGAGGGACAAATCCCATATCTATCACTCACCCCTCAAAAGCCCCATGTGTCAAAGTCACCCAATCATCACCTTTATAACAACCCATGTTTCAGGACTGTGTTTGATTATGTCAAAGTGTACCCAACGACATGTGTTGAGTGCAGTGATTTCAGGTCTAAGAATCACACTCACCACCATCACTGTGAGAGCTGACTGTGACTACCATGTCATGGTTCCATGTGTCACTCTCACGGTGGGTCTGTCCGGTACCTTGTTCTCTAACAAGTACCTATGTGCTTGGTTTGATATCACCATATCATGACTAATGAGATTCTGTCATAAACCAACACACACTCTAGTCTTTAGTGTTATTGATGTCTATGGTTATTTCCACAATAACAACCGACTAGGGACTATACAAGAATGTATACTCTTAACATCCGTATGATCTCATCGTTTAGGTCCTTAACCTAAAAGCATACGTCATTGAGTAAAACAATCTTTAGACATCTATCATGTTACACCATCATCTCAGAAACAGTTTAAACATATAGATTGGAAATTGCCTTTATTTTTATTCAAATCATTTACAAAGTATCCCATTACAATCATCATATGACTTGCTCTATGGGCATACATACCAACAGACTCCCACTTGCACTTAGATCCAGTCACCAAGGAAACACAGTCCTTGTGACCTAGCATGACCATCATGCTTCTGCTGAGAAAGGGCCTTAGTCAGTGGATCAGCTATGTTGTCTTCAGTTGGTACTTTGCAAATCTTCACATCTCCTCGCTGTACGATCTCTCGTATGAGATGGAAGCGCCGCAGTATGTGCTTGGACCGCTGATGTGATCTGGGCTCCTTAGCTTGTGCAATAGCTCCATTATTGTCACAATAAAGCTCAATTGCATCACAGCTACTGGGAACTACACCAAGTTCAGAAATGAACTTCCTGATCCACACAGCCTCCTTTGCTGCATGCGAAGCAACAATATACTCGGCCTCTGTAGTAGAATCGGCAACTGTTTCTTGCTTGGAACTCTTCCAGCTCACAGCTCCATTATTAAGGCAAAACACAAATCCTGACTGCGATCTGTAATCATCTTTATCGGTTTGGAAGCTTGCATCGGTGTAACCCTTTACAACCAGCTCTTCCTTGCCGACGTACACAAGAAACTGATCCTTAGTCCTTCGCAAGTACTTGAGGATGTTCTTCACGGCTGTCCAGTGAGCATCCCCGGGATCTGACTGGTACCTGCTCATTATGCTGAGAGCATACGAGACATCTGGGCGTGTGCACAACATAGCGTACATGATGGATCCAATGGCTGATGCATATGGGATCTCATTCATACGCTCCCTCTCTTCACAAGATTGGGGACATTGAGCTCTAGAGACGGTAACTCCATGTAGCACAGGGATGTTGCCTCTCTTTGAGTTCTCCATGCTGAACCGCTTCAGCACCTTGTCAATGTACGTGCTCTGACTTAGTCCGAGAAGCCTTCTAGATCTATCTCTATAGATCTTAATTCCTAGAATATAGGATGCTTCTCCTAAGTCCTTCATTGAGAAAGTTTTCCCAAGCCATGTCTTTACCTTCTCTAAGGCTAAGACATCATTCCCCATCAAAAGTATGTCATCCACATACAATATGATGAATGTGGTCGAGCTCCCACTAACCTTCTTGTACACACAAGATTCATCTTCATTTTGAATGAAGCCAAACACTTTGACTTCTTCATCAAATCAAAGATTCCAACTCCGAGATGCTTGATTCAATCCATAGATTGACCTTTGCAGTTTACAGACTTTATTGGCATTCTTTGGATCTACAAAACCTTCAGGCTGTGTCATATACACATCCTCATGAATATTCCCGTTAAGGAATGCGGTTTTAACATCCATCTGCCAAATCTCATAGTCATAGTAAGCTGCAATAGCAAGCATGATCCTGATGGACTTAATCATGGCAACTGGAGAAAAGGTTTCGTCATAGTCAACACCTTGAATTTGTCGAAATCCCTTTGCAACCAATCTGCCTTTATAAGTTTGCACATTGTCATCCATGTCAGTCTTTTTCTTGAAGACCCACTTGCACCCTATGGGTTTTACCCCTTCGGGTGGTTCCACCAAAGTCCATACTTTGTTGGAGTACATGGATTCCATCTCGGATCTCATGGCTTCTAGCCATTTCTCAGAATCTGGTCCCTCCATAGCCTCTACGTAGGTAGTTGGATCATCATCTATGATCAACTCTCCACCTTCCTGAGTTACAAGGTATCCAAACCTCTCAGGTTCAAGGCAAGTCCTACTAGATCTACAAGGTCCTCGTGTTACCTGAGGAGACTGAGATTCCACAACACATTGTGAATCTACATTTTCCTCTGGTACATCTACCGGTTCAATGTTTTCTTGTTGGGCTTGAACCTCTTCAAGCTCTACTTTCCTCCCACTGTTTCCTTTGGAAATAAATTCCCTCTCTCGGAATACAGCATCCCTGGCAACAAACACTTTGTTGTCAGTAGGGTGGTATAAGTAATATCCCCTCGTTTCCTTGGGGTATCCAACAAAATAACATTTATCGGATTTGGGTCCAAGCTTATCAGGAAACATTTTCCTAACGTAAGCCTCACAACCCCAAATCTTCATAAAAGACAAAACGGGACGCTTCCCATACCATATCTCATATGGTGTCTTTTGAACTGATTTAGATGGCACACGGTTAAGTGTAAACGCGGCGGTTTCAAGAGCATGACCCCAGAAAGAAATTGGAAGATCAGCAAAACTCATCATTGATCGCACCATATCTAACAATGTGTGATTCCTTCTTTCAGACACACCATTATGCTGTGGTGTTCCAGGCGGAGTCCATTGTGATACAATACCACGGGCTCGCAGAAGGTCCTCAAACTCCTGACTCAAGTATTCTCCACCTCGATCGGAACGAAGTGCCTTAATACTTTTACCAAGCTGGTTCTGTACTTCATTCATGAAATCCTTGAACCTTTCAAGGGTTTCTGACTTATGCTTCATCAGGTACACATAGCCATACCTACTGAAATCATCAGTGAAGGTAATGAAGTACGGATACCCATTTCTGGCATTAGTTCTAAAAGGCCCACATACATCAGTATGTATGAGTCCTAATAGATCACTAGCTCTCTCACCTTTACCTGAAAAGGGAGTCTTGGTCATCTTGCCCAACAAACAAGATTCACAGGTCTCTATTGATTCATAATCAAAAGAGTCTATATAACCATCTTTATGGAGTCTAGAAATGTGCTTCTCATTTATGTGCCCTAGACGACAATGCCAGAGATATGTTTTGTTTGAGTCGTTGAGTTTTTGCCTTTTGGTGTTTACGTTGTATACACTTGTCTCCAAATCTATCAAGTATAGACCATAAGACATAGGGGCACTTCCATAAAAGATCCCATCTTTAGAAATGGAACACTTTCCATTCTTAATAAGAAATTCAAATCCATCTTTGTCCAAACAAGAGACGGAAATGATATTCCTATTTATGGCAGGTACATAATAGCAGTTCTTCAACTCTATTATTAGCCCACTAGGTAGAGTTAACTCATAGGTTCCTACGGCACTGGCGGCAACTCTTGCCCCATTAGCAACACGTAGTTCAACCTCGCCTTTCCCCAAAGGCCTACTTCTCTTAAGATCCTTCACATTTGAACAAATGTGAGATCCGCATCCGGTATCAAGTACCCATGAAGAAGAAGTAGTGAAGTTAATCTCTATCACGTATACACCAGAAGTAGAGATCTCTATCTCTGATTTCTTCTTCCATTGTTCCTTCCATCCTCTCCATGTAGAAGAAATTGGTTTGGCGAGAGAACACTTCTCTCCCTTACCTACTTTCTTCTTCACCAACGCGTTAAGCGTACATAGAGTGGATTCCAAGGCTCCTGGTATATCTGGATTGTGCAGAACACTTCTCACAGTCCTCAACCAGTTATGGAATTTATTCTCAATTAATTTTCCCATTTTAAAAGATGATTCTTTTGCCATTCTACAAGAGAAAATTTGCATTTGTCAAAACCTTTTTGATTTGATTTGAATAAAATTTGACGATAGTTAATTAGGCCTTTAATTAATTACCGCTCCCACTATTTTGACTCAAATTGATAGCCCTCACCATCAATTCGGAAGATTGCAGCGTACAATCTTCTAGTGGGTCAAGATCCTGAAATCCTCTGAGTCATGGACCAGCTAGGGCTGTCACCCACAGCTCAGATCTCTCAGGTAGGCAACTTTTGCCAATTGCATCATATGCAACTCTTGAAAGATGTCATATGCAACTCCTTGCCATGATCATCTCCATGCCTCAAGGTACTAGATCCCATCTAGATCACCTTGTTAAGTCTGACCCAAAGCCAACACGATGAATGTGCACCCTGCTAAGGCAGACCCACACATTTATCCTTCACGCTTCCACGAGATAGACGGTGCACCACGCTAGGGCGTGCCCACACTTGGTCGATCAAGCTTTTCACGTGTGTCGCATTTGGAAGGCATCTAAAACTTAATATTTAATGAGGGATTTGGTTTTTATATACATATACATATCCAATCACCACAATATATAGTACGTATCATATACATGCTATATCACACACAAAACATGCATAAACGATAAAAAGCAATGATTATGGCCATCCTATTTGTGATTCCTCAAGCCAAGAGGAATCACGGTCATCTAGGTCTACATCACATGCAACCTGTTTGATCAGCTCATCTCCATGACTGATCGGCTCGCCATCAGGTTGGTTGTTCGGGTGCCACCAGCCGATCGACTGGCGTCTCCAGCCGATCGGTTCACCGGTCATCGTGCATCTCCTCAGGTCGCCACCCGCTCATCTCGTTCCTCGAACCAGCCTTCTGGATCACCAACCGATCAGTTCACTCCTTGAACCGATTGTCTTCAGGTTGTCCGCCGTTCTTTGACATAACAGGAAATAAAATCTATCCTATTTACATTTGAATTGAGAAACCCCGAGTTACATTCGGGGGGAGCAAAGGTAGGAAAAGAATTCTCGAATTATTTCGAGTTACATCAGGAATAAGAGAAAGGGAATCGGTGCGCAGACCGAGATGCAAGCAACCACACAAACAACCACACACACAGATATAGGGGTTTATAGGCCATAATCATGCTACACATCCACCACAAAACTCGTTTAAGGGCGACGCGTATCGAGTGCATTAATCATATATGTATATTAGGGATTTGTGGATTGGACATGTATAAAGCCGATATCATTCGCATCGCATGCAATAAATAAAGGCGACAAACCAAAATCGATCATATCGATAATCCTAAAATACAGAGAGGTTGACCTGGCTCTGATACCACTGTTGGGTTTTGGAGGAGGCAGAGAAGCAGCGGAAACAAAAATTTTTCTCCCCAAACCCGGAACAAAAGGAATCGCGTCAACATCTATATAATAGGAAAGATGGTTTGTGAATCATACCTTGTCCCGAGGCTTGCTCGGCGACAATACCACGTGCCTTGCGCGGTCTTCAACTCCGGTCTTGGACGGTGTCTGTGCAGCTCCTGGTCGCACCGGGACTGAAGACTCCTCCTCCTACCGGACTGTCGGATGACAGTTGTCCTCCTAAGCGGCAGTGACCTCCCGCCTCTGAAGTAGTCCACACGGACCACCCAGAACTCCACTCTCCTTGTCCCACAAGGAAGTAGAAGGAGTCACACCCTCCTGTTGATGTACTAGTCGCCAACACACTCTCCTACTGTCAATTGCAACTACAGTTGTCCTTCCCTTGCTGCACCTCCCTTTGCGGGAAGCACTTTCTCGGGCTCTCTCTCAGTTACCAAAACCAGAGAGAACGACAACTTTGCAGAGCAATCAACTTGCACTGAGTCGTACTCTGAGAAGCCCCCAATACCCCTATATATATAGGCTGGTCATGGGACAGGGTTCTCTGTGCCCGGCAATACGGGACTAAAGAAGGAGTAGAAGGGTTCGGGATTTTCCACAAAAAGCAACCATCTCGCAACCTAAACCGATCGGTTCACAAGTGAACCGGTCGATGGGGACCTGAACCGATCGGTTCACCTCTGAACTGATCGTTTGGGACCCTTGAACCGATCGGTTCACTCATGAACCGGTCGGTTGGGGTTCCAGGTTGGTTCCCGATTGACTTTCCTTGTTTCTTTCCCAATTGGTATCGAATACCAATATTATTCCCAATCGAATTGGGCAATTGAAACGAAAGGAAAATTCTCACCAATCCTACTTTCCCAAGTTTCTCGATTGCATTAGTTGAACCGATCGGTTCAACACTTGAACCGGTCATTTCACTCTGTGCATGAGCCAATCGGTTCAACAATTGAGCCGACCGGTTCAGCAACCTCAGCCGACCGGTTCATCACATGAACTGATCGGTTGGGAATGCAGATTGTGGAGAATCATTCAAATGCGATTTCAATCAATCCGATACTCCAATCAATGCGTCCAACACCTTGAACATTATGATATTGAGCTATCGATTAATTGAGTGTTTAATTGAACTACTAAACTCCTTTAGTAATCAATCTAAACATTGCTTGTGGACAAAACTCCTCTTCCAGGTTAAATCCTATGTGTGTGACCCTGCAGGTCCATTTCACGTTGGCAGTGAAAGTCCATAACATTTATGACTTCACAAGCAAAGAGCGGTGTCTAGTCACACATCATTGCTACCCAAGTGAAAGTAGAAAGTTAGAGAACAACTTTCATCCTACAATCCGTGAATGGTGTTACAGTGAATGTATAATTCCTTTGTCACTGATATCCAGAATGAACTCGAGGCATGGAACAGTCATCCTGTCAATGTTCATTAATTTCCTTGATCTCAGAGTAGACCGAGTGAGATGTGTATGACATCAATATCACATATTGATTCACACGTGCATGCGCATGCCTTTCTCAATCCTACTCATCAAGTGGCCAAGGATATCAAACTCCCTTAGGAGGGACAAATCCCATATCTATCACTCACCCCTCAAAAGCCCCATGTGTCAAAGTCACCCAATCATCACATTTATAACAACCCATGTTTCAGGACTGCGTTTGATGATGTCAAAGTGTACCCAACGACATGTGTTGAGTGCACTGATTTCAGGTCTAAGAATCACACTCACCACCATCACTGTGAGAGCTGACTGTGACTACCATGTCATGGTTCCATGTGTTACTCTCACGGTGGGTCTGTCCGGTACCTTGTTCTCTAACAAGTACCTATGTGCTTGGTTTGATATCACCATATCATGACTAATGAGATTCGGTCATCAACCAACACACAATCTAGTCTTTAGTGTTATTGATGTCTATGGTTATTTCCACAATAACAACCGACTAGGGACTATACAAGAATGTATACTCTTAACATCCGTATGATCTCATCGTTTAGGTCCTTAACCTAAAAGCATACGTCATTGAGTAAAACAATCTTTAGACATCTATCATGTTACACCATCATCTCAGAAACAATTTAAACATATAGATTGGAAATTGCCTTTATTTTTATTCAAATCATTTACAAAGTATCCCATTACAATCATCATATGACTTGCTCTATGGGCATACATACCAACAGTTCACCACCTCTACAAAAGGGGAAAGATAGTTACAATATCCACTATTTTGGGATGAGAGGGAGAAGAGGGAGGGGGACCATATGATGCATGGTGTTGAGAACCTCTTATTTTTTATGCATTTGTGTCTTTTTATGATCCTTCTTGTCCTCCTTGTCATAGGAGACAATGAATACAAGCTTTCTCTTAGTATGATGTTGGGGTGGGGGGCTACGATAGAACTGAGTTGCAAAGAACACTCATCTAGTTTGTGTGTCAAGCTGAGAACCCTTGATTTTGATGTTTTTATATCTTGATATGCTTCTATTCATAATTATTGGAGACAATGAATGATAGATTATTTTTTCTTTCCTTGTCAGTGTATTTTCTTCTAACTGATATGGATATGATATAACATAGTTTAAGAGAGAAAAATTGAATGTCATATTAAGGAGAGATCCCTCAGTTGTTTTTTGGGAGCACAAGAGAGGTGAAATTTTCTTTGTGAAAGAGTAAGGTGTTTGGATTGGGGATGATTGGAAAAGTTAACGATGTTGAAAAGAGTATACAGGAGTATCATTGTCCAATCTAATCTCAACATCAAACAACTGCATTGACTGTGCATGGTTGCTAGCCAAAGCGACAGGGCACAAAAGAGCGTGACCAGTTGTAGGGGACTTGGTAAATGATTAACTTACCTTATGTTGAACAAATGACTAGACTTTGACTGATGTTGGATGTGATTTACTTATCTCCAACAGGATGTCAAGATGCCAAAAACTTAGGTGTTAGCACCAAATCTAGATTGTAGTCTTGCACCTTCTGGTTATAATAGTAAAATTGATCATTCTCCCCCTAAAAATCACCATTTATAAGGAGCATCAACCTCTTTGGGTCCATATAGTAATATAATGGAAATTAAATTTTGGTGGCAAAAACCATATGATCTAAATAAGAAGATAAATAAAAATTTAATGTGAGAACCAACTCACAAAGTATCCCATACTGACATTGTATATTCCACTATTTGTTCTATTTATTACTTTATTAAAACCTAAGGTCAAAAATCTCCAAAATACACAAGGTCCACATGGGTTCCCCACTCTTAATTTACTTGGAAAGTACAAGGTTCCCTACAATATGAACTTTTACTACTCAAGATCCTCATTGAACTATATTTGATTATATATCAATCATTTGTTCTAATGTAAAAGATATATGTACGTTCTAGGTATGCATAACATCAAGAGGATTCCCAAAAGGTCTTATAAGAAACTTATGGGTAATGAAATTGAAATAGTCAGATATCTGACTACCTTGAATTTGACATTACACTTATTATGAGTGGCGCTCGAGAGGGGCACCAGTCATTCTAAATAAAAAAATACTTCCAAATCCAAATAACATTTTTTTTAAAAAGGATACAATCATATATATTCAACGAGTATGTTCAAGAAACCAAAACTTTAGTAGTACAATAATATATTTTGATTGTTACAATTTTACAAGATAGCATGGGTAACACTTGCATGGGTAATTACATGATTTAAAATTCTATAATATTCTTCTTGGATGTAGAGGGTAACCCAAAAACTTAATGTCCGACTCCTAAGGATCAACTCTCATCAGATTGCAACCCAAACAGAATTAAATCAAAATCATACTACATCCAATTTAAACCATATGCTAGCCAAACTGAATACAATTGGTATCTAATTGGGTTACATAATATAATTTCTATTAATCTAGACTAGCTAATCTCAATCCCTTTGACCAACTCGATTCTACTTCTAGATCCTAGTCATGTGCCAAATAGGGGCTAAACGATGCACTATTGAGTCAGGGATGTTAGAACAAAAACTCAATTGTGTATTTTTCTGCACTGGAGAAGTTATCGTAAGTAGTGGAGCATCAATCTTGTACCTTCTGGTTCAAACAATACATATCAATAGTCCTACTCCCATAATTCAATGATTAGAAAACACATGGATCTTTTTGGATTTTGCAATAGTGACATGCAAACAAGACAACTTTCTTCCTTCTTACTTCAACCGAATGTTGGTTGTTTTCTAATGAAGGCTGGTCTATTCGTTGAATATATGATGTTTATTAGTGTAACAGAATAGTTCTTATTATTATTCGAAGATGTCGGATAGTTGTGCCTATGGAAGCTAGTTTGATGTAAAGACAAATACTTGTGAATTGATCTAACTGAAGCCACTGATTTAGAAACAGATGCAAAATTTATTCTCAAAAGAGTTTGTTACATAAACCCCAACATCTCAAAGATCTTCTCACGTAGTTGACTTTGGTTACCTCTAACATGTTGGGACACAACCTTCAATATTAACTCATTGCTATACCTATTATGGAACCATTTGCTTTAATATTTTATAACAATCATTCCATCTCAGTGTTCCATGATTAGTAGTAGGAGCACGCCATAGTGATCAAAATCATGTTGGATAGGTACCATCAAAATATCCAAATGTCAATCTCCTTCTTGGTAGTCCAATTTTAGCCTTATCATGAACAACTTGAGATTCTCGATATCATGGTAACGAAAATTAAGTTTATCCGTACAAGGGATGCAATGAGGCTCTTATGGAAGAAGTCGATGAAAAAAATGAATCACTATTTTCCTTCCAAGTGGGAATTATATATTTCAAGAAATACGAAGAAGCTTACACTACGGATTTTTTTTTGAATTGTAAAGTTCAAATTAAAAATTCTACTAAACACTGACGTTATCATATTTTCTTTGGTCAATGTTTAGGAAATTAATTACATGATACATATCACTAATAATGTCTCCTATGATGTTGTATTACTCTGCAACATGGACTATGTTTAAGACTATATTTATGTTCAAGAGTCTTCAGTTATTATTAAGTAGTAACCTACTACATCAATGTAAGAAAACTCGTGTAAGAAAATAGAAAAGAAATTGCATAAATATTGTTCCGTTGGTCCAAACAAATGGGAACCCCAGGCCTAGGGCATCGATATTGGAAAGTTGATCCAAGCCTAACGAGAAATATTGTTCATGCATGTGCTTAAACAAAAATGAAGGGAAGTGCTTTAGAGGATGAGAAGCAGAGAAGATCAGAAGAATAAACATCATGAGACGAGACTAGGAGAAGCACAACGAATAAAAAACAACGGCGACGGAAAATCAGTAGTTTAACCATTAGGGTTAAATGTCACTTAAGTACAGTATGGATGATGGAAAGACGGATTATCATGCATGTCAAAATCTAACTGTGAAAAAAAAGGATGACGCCCTTCATCAGGCATCGTCTGAGCGAGAGGAAATTTTCTGTCTAAAATACCCCAAGCCGATTTGACAGAAGAGAGCCTACCGGGTATCCGTATGTCCAAGGGATGGCTTGGGTCATCATCAGTATTCAGAACATCGAGAGAAAAGCACCAATCTAAGCCCGCGATTTTTCCGCCTTCTGGTTCAAGCAGTACAAATTAATACTCGTGCCCCCACAATTCAATGATTAGAAAACGCAAGAACGTCTTTGGGATCCACAACAGCGACGGAGCCAACAAGACAACTCTCATCCTTCTTAGACTGCCGACGCGACGCGCAAGTAGTCGTGTGGGAGCGGAATAGATCAACTTAAAGCCTGAAGGGAAAAGATGGATTTGGGACACACGCAGCGGACAGCACTGGACACCAGTCAATCCCGGTGGACAATGGAAGATTCAACTGCGGACATTACCAAAGGAAAGGATCTCTGATCTGTCTATCTATATTCTTGAGTAACGCTAGCACAGTAAATTATACTCCAGTCCATGTATCCGATTTTTGGAACTCCTGTAAAAGGTTGGTCCCAATAATTTTTTTTTATACAAATTAATTCCACGTCAACTAATTCTATGCAGAAGCTAAAGTCTTAAAGTTCTCTTTCCATTCCTTTCTTTAGCTCTAATTTTGAAAATTTATTTTCTCTTTTACAACTTCTCTCTCCAATTCCATTCCCCCAACAAACATTTTCGTACTAGTAGGCCGTGTTTGGTTCGTCGGATGGGATTGGTCTAGATATTAGAGAAGGAATGAATTATATGGTTACAAGAAGGAAAGGATAAATATTTTATTTCCTATGTTTGTTGACAACATAGGATGGGAAAAGTATTCCTCCGTTGAAATAGTTTGTCTACTGCGAAATGGTTCTATCTTGCTAGAACTCTCGTCCACGTCATTATTTATTACATGTTCAGTGATCTAATAAAATTTGTAGCGCTTATTAACTGCTGCAATTGTTGCATCACAATTCGTGAGCATTAGATATCACCGTCAATGATCAGTCCATCAACCAATATGTTCTGCTTAGCTTCAAATTAGAGAAGATACAGTCCAATTTTTCTCGTCTTCGAAATCTGTGTATACAAAAAAAAGTCATTTTTATCATGTAGTAGCAGGAGCGAGGATTAGATAGGAGAGAGTAACCACTGAGCCGGCATCAGGGAATAACAAGTAAGATTCAAGATGAGATCAGTAGATCTGGCTCCGATGTGGCGTTGCGGAGACCGGAGAGAGGGTTGCCAATTGGCTTGGCGATATGTTGCGGGCGGATTATCAAAAGCTACTGGGGGTGCGGGTTTTAATAATCCGTTATATTCGGGACGTCAAGCCTACCGGATGTCCATTCCGTTTCTGTTTTATTGCAAACAAACATGGCATAGACATTTGACTCGGGATAACAATCTAATCCTGCGTCTAATAACACGAACCAAACATGGCCGGACCATTATATCTGCTTCCCAGCTTTAGTCAATCCTTTCAAAGCGTACATGTTATTGTTTCAATGTCATACAAAAAGTACGGTACTAACAACTCATTGTACATGAAATACGGTATTAATAATCAAAATTTCATACATTCAAAAAGTAACAATTTGACAAAATTATGTACAACAAGTAAATTACTAACACACACATTGTACTAGTAGCATAATACTAACAACTACATTTTGCAGTACGTGCAATACAACATTAAAGTATGAGACGTACAGTACGAGACGTACAATGCAAGATGTACAATACTAACAACACATTTTACACGTATTGCACACTTTCTATTCTTACACAACATTATAATACAAGACGTACAATATGTGACGTACAACACTAAAAATATATTTTACAATGTCATACAAAAAGTACGGTACTAACAACTCATTGTACACGAAATACGGTATTAATAATCAAAATTTCATACATTCAAAAAGTAACAATTTGACAAAATTATGTACAACAAGTAAATTACTAACACACACATTGTACTAGAAGCATAATACTAACAACCACATTTTGCAGTACGTGCAATACAACATTAAAGTATGAGACGTACAGTACGAGACGTACAATGCAAGATGTACAATACTAACAACACATTTTACACGTATTGCACACTTTCTATTCTTACACAACATTATAATACAAGACGTACAATATGTGACGTACAACACTAAAAATATATTTTACAAGTTCAGTATATGCGTATTTGAGATGAAATCTGGACTAAGAGAAATCAGGAGACAATAGAATGATTTGTTAAAAAAATTGGAAGGAATTACAATGAAACAAAATTAAATTTAAGTATTTTTCGTAATATGTAGTGGGTGCAATATCACATGTGTAATTAATTGGGAAGTAGATACAATAATAGCAGTTTGCATGCCATCACATGACTTTTGTATGAAATAATATAAAAAACCGACTACATGTGTGAGATGTATTGAAACTCTCTTTCTCCCATACTTCGGGTATGACAACACGTGGGATAGGGTCTAAATCTTCTGTGTCCAACCTCTCTGCCCACCTCTGTGCCCACATGATCTGATCCATATACTTGTGGGCCCCATAGGGAAATATATGGCCGGGATGTACTGGGCACATTGTCCCGGCACAGAGGATTTCAACCCCGTGGGATAGTGCCTATGAGTAGAATTTTCCTATATTCTTTAGCACCGGGTCGACTAAAGAAAGATTAAAAAAACACATACTCTGCGGTCGACTTTGGTCTGATAACCCTGATGCTTTTGGTAGCACCTGGTCGACTAAGGGGCTGTTCGGATCCTGAAATTCTATATGTTCGGGACAACGTGTCCAACACATCCTATCCACATACTTCACTAAGGGCCCACAAGTAAATGAATGTGGTAGGCACAAAGGTGGGCATAGAGGATGAGTACAGAAAATTTGGACCCGGTCCTCACATTAAAAATGCGGTAGTTTCGCATGTATGTAGCATTTAATTTAATTGTCAGGCGTCACCGCCGCAGCCGTGAATAGCTGGATTTTTTTTTTTTGACAGTATGAATAGCTGGTTTTTGAAGCACGTGAACTAGTGAAGATGAATACCGAATCAAATACAGAAGATACTATTTGCCGTCAAACTAAGACTCAGTTTTATAAAAAACAACAGCTAAAAAGATGTCGGCCAAACGGGCCTAAAGAAAGATTCAAAAACACGACATACTCCGGCCAGACGAATCTCCAAGCACATGATATTCTAACTGCCTCATGACAAACCAAACGTCAAAGCGTGGCTCACCTACGGCCTAGGGAGTGAGTGGTCTGTTAATTTTCTTGAAGAAACCATCTTCCCAAGTTGAAGGTATTTTTCTAATATTTGTACTGTTTGACTGGAAATCCAAGAAAACCTGTGTTCCGAATTAAACAAAAATGACAACAACTGGCGTCTGTGGCAGTTTCAGAAACACGAGCTGCCACGAGGCAGAGCAGGTATAGAAGTGATTCAGAAGGAAACGGAGAGCAGAAGCAGAGGAGAAATGGATTAGGGGGAGTTGGTGCTGCTGCAGCAGCTTCTGGTGCGTAGATCCAGTTGACATGCAGACAGTGGCGTAGCCACATATGGGCCTAGGTAGGCACATGCCCTACCCAAGCTTGGAGAAGTATGTACAAATTCATATTGCAGGAAGTAGATACAAGTAAAAATGTAGTGTATGTGCCCTACCTCGGTTCTTTGACTGCTTTCTAATGAAAGGGTGCCTCCCTTGGTCGTGTTTTCTGACTCCGCTACTGCATGCAGACGTGATTATATAAATGCTCGTACCGTTGCCTTTAGGCGATAAGCACGTACTCATGCTATATCTACCACGGCGAGTCGGCGGCGCGCGTGCATGGACGTAGCGAGTGGCAGCTGAAGAGGGTAGAACGGATGGATTGAGATTCAATTCACTCCCCCAGTTTCAATTCCTTGCGAGAGAAACAGTCCTGAGGATAAGAGAAGTTCGGCTTTAGCTCGAGTTGCTGTATACGACCTTTCTTGGAACAGAACGGGTCAGTCACGCTTCTAGGGGTCATCGTCTTCGCTCGGCGGTATCCGCCTCGTGGTGCATGATGGTTGATTGGTGTGGAATAGGGACCATTCCATTATGAATACAAGTCGGGTTGCATTGATTAATGCACTTCAGAGTGGTTGCCTCGAACGATGTGTAGTACGTCCAACTAGGCTGTTGCTTGGAAAAAAGAAATATTAATCTAAAACAATTTAGCTAGAACAATTTTCTTTCTATTGAATCCGCCATCCAAATGGCATCTTACAAGTGTTAGTTCAAAACACATCATGTCAATGAACGACTTTATTTAGGCTTGAAAATCTAACTATCATCTTATCTTACTATTTTTATTACTAATGTAGTATGATTTGTAAATTCATTCTCAAAATGAAATATTTTTGGTCAAATGTGTCCCAAGAATGACACATTTATGGACACATTGATCTCTGTGGGAGTAATACATCCCTAGTCTAACTAGACACTTTGTTCCTGGTGGGGCCAACACATTCCAATCAGGAATGTATATCCTAGAAAGAGTAATGTGTCACTCTCAAGGACGCATTGTCCTTACAAAGGAGCAATGCATCGCTAACAAAGATGCATTACCCTCATATGTCACCCGACTGCTACCCACAAGGGCTATATAGCCATTGGAGACAACATTTGAGTACCATATGGGGCCAATGTGTCCCCAGTGGGGATGCATTGTCATCTTATATAAGGTGGCCAAAATTAGCCCTCCATTCACACCATTCTCTTATTTCTTTAATTTTATCCTCACTTATAAGTGCTTGCAAGCTGATCCAGACTATGATATACTAAATGAGAAATTTCTACCTAATTTTGGTGGGGTTATTGTGACTTTCTGTAACGACCCCCTCCCCCGGTTATCCCCTATTCAGGAGGACAGAGAGGACATTGTCTATTACCTTCATTATGTGACTGATGGTTTAGCAAACAACCAGATACAATTAATAAATTTCATTAAAATAGAAGGATCTTGGTATAAGATAACTTTCCGTAAGGGAATTACATTATATGATTTTCTAGAGTTTTGCTACATGAGAGTAAAAACTATCTATAACCTCCATGATTACATTAATGTTTTTTCTTGTTGATGCTTTCTTTTCTTGGATGTCTTTTTCAATCATAGTTGCAGAATAATAGGAGATTATCCTAAAACGTCGACAAACAAAACATGTGATTAGTATAACAAGTTATATCAGTATGTGGGGGAAGCAAAAGATTGCATCTAAGTGTAACATCCCTGACTTGGATTTAGGGCTAACCCTATTTGTTTGGCTTAAATAAGTTGCTTAGAACTTTAATATAATTCTCTAAAGTGTTTTGTTATCAGGTTACAAACTTATGTTTCAAGTTTGGTCCTGTTTGAATAATGTTTGAGCAATGTTCTCTTATTTTGGACCAAAATACAATTTACCCAAGATGAGGAGTTATATTGTAATATGTCACATGTTAAACATACCTCATGTGTTTTAACATCATAAGAGAGAGAATGATGCTAGGTGGTGGCTTGTGGAAAGCCTAAATTCCAAGTTTGAACTTGTTTGAATAATGATAGTGCTTTGTGCACCAATTTTGGTACAAATTATAAATTACCCAAAATGTAGGGTTGATATGCAAATTAACACATCTAGAGTATCCCTACTCCCTCATAGTATCATCTATAGGAGAGAGAAAGAAGGTGTAACATCCCTGACCTGGGTTATGAGTTAACCCTAGGCGTTTTGCCTAAATATGTAGTTAAATCCTTGTGATTAACTCTGAGCATGTAATTAAGCTTCTCAGAAACGTATATTTCAGTATTTGCTCCTTTTTATTTAAAGTTGTAGCATTGTTTTGATATACAGGGACCTATGTGCAATTTACCCAGTTGAAAGGGTTAACTTGCAATTTGCACATGATGAGATGTTCCTCTGATGTTGAGACATCATGAGAATCTCTTTGACAAAGTTTGAGGGATTTCCCAAGCTAGAGCACCAAGGTGCAGCTGTGGAAGCAATCCCAGGGCTTGAAACCCTAATTTGGGGTAAAATGCAATTTACCCAAATGATGGGATGCAATTTGTAAAGAATGTCATCTAAAGTATCTTTTTAGACTTTTGCCATCATTTAGAGAAGAAATGATGAGGAATTCACCTCAATTGAGTTATCAAGTTAAGAAATAGGCTCTGTGATTGAATAATCAGGGTATATGTGCAATAACCCTTTAAGTATGAACTTTATTATTAGATTGTTCTTCCTTGCCTTCTTTTCTATAACTTAAGATAAGGTTTGTCCTTAGAATAAAGAGGAAGGGACGAGCAAGTAATAAAAGAAGGACTTAGTTGGAATTAAGGGAAACTTATGAACTAATGTTGAAAATCCTATCCCATGTATATAAGCCATCCTTCCTTTAGTTGCAAGGGAACTTAACCTTCGTTCCCTTTACTGTTTCATTTCACCAAAGACGACCAAGGACTGCCTTGGAAGCTAAGGAGGACGAACAAGGGGTGCAAGGTAGGTTTAAACCCCTCTTCTTGCCTAATTCCATGGTTAGAATTCGAATTCAAGGTCATCTTCATGGCTAATTCTCGAAACCCTATCTTTCTAGCCGTCTCTTTTCATCCTTCCTTGGAGTTTTCACCTTGGCCAACCTGTGGGAACTCAAGGACGCCATTAGAGCTTGGAGCTTGAAAGCTTGGAGCTCAAGAAGCAAGCTTTAGGTGGGTTTTATAACTCTAAACCTATGCTTTACTATGTGCATCTTTATATGCGAGTTAATGATAGCTCCTAGTATTTCCCTACTTTTCCCTGCTATTTTGCAAGCAAACCCGTGGGATATCTGTACTGTTCTTGAGCTAGAAGATGAAGGCGTGATTTCCAAGAAAAACCCACCGTTTTTCTTTTCCCTAAACGGTCCTAACAGTTTGCTCTCACGACCTCAAGACCGTGAGGGAGCCTCGCGGTCTCGAGACCGTGAGAGGGCTCGCGGTCTCAAGACCGATTGGCCCTGTTGACCGAGCGTGGACCATATAAGAAACCTGTTCCTAATTATATAGGCTAAATACCCTCAAAATTTGGGAGACTAACTCCAAAGGAATCGGGAGATATGACCTTTTTAAGTCACGACTTTAAATGAATTAGTTGCTGATTTTCAAACGGTCTGAAATTGCCTTTTTGGGCAAAAGGTCTCAAGACCGTGAAAGGTCGTTGATTAAGCATTGACCCCATGATATTACTGTTCAAAATTATGTTAATTAACAACTCACCAAGTTTGATGGTCTAATTCCAAACGGGCTAAGAGTTGAAGGGTGAATACTAGGGCTAACCCTAGATAAAATCAGTACTGAAATTATGGTGACATAATTAGGGTTTTTAGGGTTGATTGACCTAAACGGTCTCAAGACCATGTGGGGTCCACCCACATGACCTCAAGACCGTGAGGACAATCACCCAAGACCATTTGAAGGTCTAGGGTTGAGTAATTTGACCAATTGAACACCCAATTGCAAATAAGTTATCAAGTTAATCAAAATTCGGATTCTGTGACCAATCATGGTTCAACCTCTATCAAATCACCTTAGATTTTGATGAAATCTTGGGCAAACGGTCTCAAGACCATGTGGGGTCCACCCACATGACCTCAAGACCGTTTGGGCCAAGTTTGGGCCCAATTGGAGCTCAATTGAAGGGTTCAACCTTGTGTTGATACACATTGTTGAGTGTTGATGGGTGAACATTGATAGACCTTAATTGAATCGATTTCAATCCTAATTGGTCAACAATTGAGGGTCAATTGAATGACCATTTGGTTAAGCATAACCTTAATTAACTCAATCCATAGGTGGTCAACAGTTATTGGACCTTTTGAAGGCTTCAACATCAGTTGACATCATCGTTTGATTTGTTGAACCTTTGTTGAAGGACCTTGTGGTTGAGACCGTGAGGTGGCTCACGACCTCAGGACCGTGAGGTGGCTCACGACCTCAGGACCGTGAGGGGGCTCACGACCTCAGGACCGTGAGGGGGCTCACGACCTCAGGACCGTGAAGGTGGCTCACGACCTCAGGACCGTGAGGTGGCTCACGACCTCAGGACCGTGAGGGGGCTCACGACCTCAGGACCGTGAGGTGGCTCACGACCTCAAGATCGTGAGGTAGCTCACGACCTCAAGATCGTGAGGGGGCTCACGACCTCAAGACCGTGAGGTGACTCACGATCTCAAGCCCATGATGAGGCTCACGGTCTTGGAACTAGAAAGGGGCTCATGGACTTGAAGGGTCAAAGTGAGCAATCGGTCAACACTTTCAACCGAATTCAATCATGTGATGGTTCAATGTTGCTCAAATCAAACACTAATGATAATCTAAGATAGTAAGGAGTTATTTGATTAAGGTTTTTGACTATGATGATGATCAATGGGGTGAATTACCAAGATACCCCTGAAGGGTCAATTGAGTTATACTTTACTCAATTCAAACCCTAATTACATGAGAATGATGTTTTTAGTTATAATGACTCTATCTAACCTGATCTAGTCTAATGTTATCATCAACCATTAGTATGATGAAAGAGAGAGTACTCTAGAGAGAGAAAGTACCCTAGAGAGAGAAAGTAACTCTAATCACTTAATGGTGATGTTTTTGGCTATGATAGCCTATGATGACTCAACCCAACCTGTTTTAGAGTGATGTTGATATCACCTAACCTTATGATGAGAGAGAAAGTACTTCTAGAGAGAGAAAGTACTTCTAGAGAGAGAAAGTACCTCTTTTAAATGGAAACTCAATTGAAGCATCCCCAATACACAGAAATGAGCATAATTAGGGTATGATCCACCTGTGTGAGATCATAGAAACCCTAATTATGATAAATGATGAACCTTTAACTAATCCAAGAGCATCAATGAAGGTGTTACTCATACATGATGATGTTATGAGTTTAATTCACCTGTAATGTGAATAAGTAAACCCTAATTCAAGGGTGATGACATGTAATATGAATAGTAAACCCTAATTCAAGGGTAATGGCATGCTTTTGAGCAATAAACTCTATTTGATTTAAATTAAAGATTTAACTCTTATGACAAGAGTAGGAAGTACATTCCTTATTGTTATATTACCTTTATCAGATGTATTGATCATGCAGGTTCTGATATGAAGGTAATTATATCCAGGTATGGATGTTGATGTTATATTCATTGAAGGCATGTTGTAGCCTTATGAATAAGTAATGTAATCTGATGCCTTGCTAGTGGCATCCTATGCTGATAATGGGCTATGAGAGCCATGAATACCATCAAGGTCATGCTTTAGAGATGACTTGTGATGAGGATAATGAGAAATGATGATTGATATGAGTTAGGCCTGTTACATTTAGTATTCTTCTTTTATAGCTGCTATGCTACTATTATTGTTTGAAGAACAATGTATGCTGTTAAAGAATACTGAATGTACCTAACTAATCAAGTATAATGTAGAGCCCTGATCATAGATCCATCATTGTCAGAAATTAAGTGATGGTGAAACAGGTTTTCCATAGGGAACTCCTGGAGCACATACTTTTGAGTATGTGGGGTACATGGATGTGTAGAACCTTACATCCTAGTGTAGGAAAGTGATGTAGATGTGGAATCCATCCATCCTTCACTATAGTTCCATACCGTATCAGTGGTAGGTAAACATGAAACCTCCTGATGACGAAGAAAGCACAGATATCCGTATCAGTGGTAGGTAAATATGAAACCTCCTGATGACGAAGAGAGTACAGAACGCCACTGTGACTCTAGAATAGCGAAGGACCAGTTTACCCTGGTGAGCTATAGTAGTAGAGACATAAGATGTCCTACAAGTGATCCTCTTACTGACTGAGGAAGATGAAGGTCATGAGAATCCGGCTCTCTTAATGACCTATGTATGATACTGATGCGGCTTCTCAGCGATCAGTTGGAGTATGAGTGGTAAGCCTCATCTCCACAGGGCTTAATGTTGTTTGTAAAACATAATCAACCATGTAGTATAACTTGTTAGAGATGACTCCAAGTTAGTTGATTGATGTTACATTGCAATAATGTTGATATTCTCCATATCTCCTAATTTGTAGAGATCTTGTTATATCTGCAACTGTTATAGAATGCTTTGAAGGCTTTACTGTTTAAAATAATCTTTGATGTTATAATAAAGCTTCTGGCGAAGAGTTATAACTCTCGCTGGGACAATTATGTATAATTGTCTCACCCCGTAGACTTCAACTTTTTAGGTGGACGTCGGAGACGAAGAAACCAGCCTACAAGTGATCAATCTCAGCAGCAGCACCAGGGGCAGCAGTAATCTCAGGTGGAGATTTGTCCTGCCATGTGGTGTAGTTAGAGTCAGTCCTATGTGTCCTCTGTACTCTCAGGTCTTGGAGTCTTGTGTTATGTGATCTTGAGATTTTGTATCTTGAATGTATATAATTACTCAAGAAGTAATTATCCTGAGATGTAAACAGTTACCTCTCTTTATGAAAGGAGTTTTTATGGATACAAGTTCTTATCTCGAAAAGTTTTAATTTTCCGTGATTTTTGTCTTCCGCTGATTATCGATTCGCTTCCGCTAAGTTTTAATCGTGTTTATGTCATGGTTTGGAGATCAGAGCCCACAATTAGTGGTATCAGAGCTCCAGGTTCAGTTGAGTCTACAGAGGCATAGGACTTAGGGTGTCGAGTCTACCTTTAGTACTCCTTCCTTATCTAATAGAATCTTCTGCTCCTCAGGAGAAGAAGATACATAAGAATGTCAGAACATCGCGATGAGCACGTGGCTGAGAGTAGTGCTAGTGCACCTCGAGGCGGTGTAAGAGTTCCGAGAATAGAACAACCTGCACCTAAGTCGCCAAGAGAGCCACCCCAGTTCGACCCAGCTGACATGAGTAATCCAGCTATACAGACGATGTTCGGGCAGTTTATGACTGCCATGACACATATAACCGATAGGATGCCCATTCCTGCACCTAGGGCACCTGTCCAGCCTGAAGTACAAGGTATTGGTAAGACATTCGAACGACTTCGTCGTGTCGGAGCTACCGAGTACTTCGGAACTGCCGACCCTGCAGATGCTGACTTATGGTTGACAGAGTTGGAGAAGGCTTTCAGGATTCTTATGATTCCGGAAGCTGAGAAGGTTAGACATGCTGTCTATCTTCTCAAAGGCAGTGCTGATCACTGGTGGAACATGGAAGAGCAGAAGAGACCTGGAGTAGAGTTCTCATGGGAAGAGTTTTGTCGGGAATTTATCAATAGATATTTTCCAAAGACCTTCCTAGATGAGAAGATTTCTCAGTTTGAGAAACTAAGGCAGGGTATGATGAACATTAGTGAGTATGAAGCTAAGTTTATGGAGTTGTTGCGGTTCTGTCCGCACATGGCTTCTACGGATGAGGAAAGAATCAGAAGATTTGAAAAGGGTTTGAATTCCGATATGTCAACCCCTGTGTCTGCCTTAGAAAACAGAGAGAGATTCTCTACCTTCGTTGAGTCAGTCCGAAGGATAGAGAGATCTGTTGTTGAGAAAAGGCAAACCCATAAAAGATATCCCCAGTTCCAGGGTTCTTCATCTAGGGATTCCAAGAAACCTAGATTCTCTGCACCTAACCCTCCACCACCCAGATCAAGTTTTCAAACTCAATGGACACCAAGTAGAGGTAGAGGACGGAGTCAACCGCTTCAAGGGACGCACAGTTCTGCATCAGTGTCAGTCACTGGACCACCCAGACCACAACAACAGGAGAAGAGTTGCTACAACTGTGGTAAGGTGGGACACTTGATGAAGGATTGCCGTTCTAGGCCTGTCGGTGTGACACAACAACCTCCGAGACAGAATCAACAGGGATCTCAGAATAGACAACATCAAGGAGCAGCTCGAGGACGTGGACAAGCGTCTCAAGCTGGATCATCAGCACCACCTCAACACCAGGCAACCGCGAGGTTCTATGCTATGAACCCACCTGAGGCAGTGGTCAATCCACGGGTAGTGGCAGGTCAGATGAAACTTTTATATTCTGATATGTCTATATCCTGTAATGTATCTGTTCTGATTGATCCGGGTGCTACGCACTCTTTCATCACTCGTGAAGTGATTCGTAACTGCAATGTGACTGTTAGTCATAGAGCAGATAGTTTGTTGTTAGAGACTCCATTGAGTGGGTCTGCCGTTTTGCAGGAGGTATGTTCTCCCTGCATCCTTTTCTTTTCTGACCATCGCATTCAAGTGGACCTTATACCACTTGATATGCAGGGGTTTGATATAATCCTTGGGATGGATACCTTAGAAAGGTATAGAGTTGTCTTGGATTGTGAGTCCAAGTTGGCTGTGTTTGCTGATGAAAGCAACACATGGATCTTTCAAGGTGAAAGAAAGATTCTGCCCACCTGTCTTGTGTCAGCTATGGTTGCTGATAAGCTGTTGAGGCAAGGATGTTATGCATTCTTAGCCCATGTGGTAGATGTTACCAAGGAAAGTTCCAATCCTGCTGAAGTTCCCATAGTCAGGGAATTCGAGGATGTGTTTCCTGAAGAACTTCCTGGTATACCACCACCTCGGGAAATTGATTTTGAAATCAATCTAATTCCAGATACGAAACCCATAGCTCAAACTCCGTATAGAATGGCTCCTGCCGAGATGGCAGAACTCAAGAAACAGCTTCAAGAGCTACTTGAGAGAGGTTTTATCCGACCAAGCACTTCACCTTGGGGTGCTCCAGTCTTGTTTGTTAAAAAGAAAGATGGGTCAATGCGGTTGTGCATCGACTATAGACAACTCAATAAAGTGACAATAAAGAATAAGTATCCTATGCCGAGGATTGATGATCTCTTTGACCAGTTGCGTGGTGCAACAGTCTTTTCAAAGATAGACTTGAGGTCTGGATATTACCAACTTCGTATTAAGGATAGTGACATATCCAAGTCTGCCTTTAGGATAAGATATGGTCACTATGAGTTCACGGTTATGTCGTTTGGACTAACCAATGCACCAGCTGCATTCATGGAACTCATGAATAGAGTTTTTCGACCTTTCCTTGATCAGTGTGTTGTCGTCTTCATAGATGACATACTGATTTATAGTAAAGATGCTCAGCAGCATGAGCAGCATCTTCGCCAAGCTCTGACCTTGCTAAGAGAACATAAGCTGTACGCTAAGTTTAGCAAGTGTGAGTTCTGGCTGCCGGAAGTATCTTTTCTTGGACATGTAATATCCGCCTCGGGAATTCGTGTTGACCCTACAAAGGTAGAATCTGTTCTACAATGGGAACAACCGAAAACACCGACGGAGATTCGAAGTTTCTTGGGGTTAGCTGGCTATTATCGAAGGTTCATTAAGAACTTTAGTTCTATAGCTTTACCTTTGACCAAGTTAACCCGGAAAGATGTTCCTTTTTCTTGGAGTGATAAGTGTCAACAATCTTTCCAGCTGCTGAAGGAGAGGTTGACAAGTGCACCTGTGCTAGTGCTACCTGAGCAAGGAAAAGGGTATATAGTTTTCTGTGATGCTTCCAAAAATGGACTAGGATGTGTGTTGATGCAGGATAAACAAGTGATTTCTTTTGCTTCCCGACAGCTTAAGAAACACGAGGAGAATTATCCAACACACGATCTGGAGTTAGCAGCTGTGGTTCATGCTTTGAAGATCTGGAGACATTATCTCTACGGAGAGACATTCCAGATTTTCACAGACCACAAAAACCTTAAGTATATCTTCTCTCAGCATGAGCTCAACATGAGGCAACGTCGCTGGATGGAGTTAATCAAGGACTACGACTGTACAATTGATTACCATCCAGGTAAGGCCAATGTTGTTGCAGATGCCTTGAGTAGGAAATCAGCAACATCAACCATGAATAGAGCACAACTAAACTCTTTAGTATGCTCTAGAAGAGATATGCTTATCTCTTTAAGGCAAGACAATGTACAGTTGAAGGTGTCATTGCTAGCCGGTTTGTTAGCTGAGATGCATATTAAACCTACCCTAAGAGAGCAGATTAAAGAAGCACAGCTAGATGATGCTGCAGTTCAACATATAAGATCTGAGTATGGAAATGAGAAACAAGATGGGTTTCATGACTCAAAAGATCAAGTAGCTTGTTATAATGGAAGAATGATAGTGCCGGATGTGGACAACTTAAGGAAGTTAGTCCTGGAAGAAGCCCATTCTTCCATGTATGCTATGCATCCAGGGAGCACCAAGATGTATCGGAATTTGAAGGATCTGTATTGGTGGCCTGGGATGAAGAAGGACGTTGCAGAGTTTGTTTTGAGGTGTTCTGTGTGTCAGCAAGTTAAAGCTGAACACCAGAAGCCTGCAGGGACAATGCAACCTTTACCCATATCACAGTGGAAGTGGGACCATGTGACCATGGACTTTGTTGTTGGCCTACCCAGGACAAGCAAAGGACATGATTCCATTTGGGTAATTGTTGATAGGTTGACTAAGACAGCACATTTCTTACCTGTCAAAACAACCTATTCTGCGGAAAGGTTATCAGAGTTGTATGTGCAAGAGATAGTGCGGTTGCACGGAGTTCCTGTCACAATAGTTTCGGACAGAGGTCCTCAGTTTACAAGTCGTTTTTGGGAACAGTTACACAAAGCCCTAGGTACCAAGCTGAGGTTTAGTACGGCCTTTCATCCACAGACTGATGGACAGTCGGAAAGAACCATACAAACCTTAGAAGACCTGTTGCGAGCATGTGTTCTCCAGTTTACCGGAAGTTGGGACCTACACCTAAGCTTGATAGAGTTTGCCTATAACAATAGCTATCAGCATAGTATTGATATTGCACCTTATGAAGCCTTATATGGTAGACGTTGTAGATCACCCTTGTGTTGGTTTGAGACTGGTGAGCACCAGTTGTTAGGTCCTGACTTGGTACAGCAAACCACGGAAAAGATTAAGGTTATACAACATAAGATTAAGACTGCTCAGGATAGGCAGAAATCTTATGCTGACAAACGTCGTAGACCTTTAGAGTTCCAGGTTGGAGACAAAGTGTATCTTAAGGTCTCACCTTGGAAAGGGGTCCTTCGTTTTGGAAGTAAGGGGAAGTTAGCTCCTAGATATATGGGGCCTTATCCAATCATTGAACGGATTGGAAAGGTAGCATATAAACTAGAGCTGCCCCCAGAATTACAGAGGTTACATCCTGTGTTTCACATTTCTATGTTGAAGAAATGTCACCCAGACACCGAGTCAGTTCTACAACCTATGGAAGTAGAATTGAATGATGACATATCCTATGAAGAGGGACCAGTGTCAATCCTTGATAAACGAATTAAAAAGTTAAAGAAGAAAGATATAAGTCTTGTGAAAGTCCTCTGGAATCATCGTGGTATTGAAGAAGCCACTTGGGAGTTAGAGGATGAGATGAGAAGGAAGTATCCTGCCCTTTTCTCGTAATATGTTTTATCGATTTCGGGGACGAAATCCTTGTAAGGGGTGGATAATTTGTAACATCCCTGACCTGGGTTATGAGTTAACCCTAGGTGTTTTGCCTAAATATGTAGTTAAATCCTTGTGATTAACTCTGAGCATGTAATTAAGCTTCTCAGAAACGTATATTTCAATATTTGCTCCTTTTTATTTAAAGTTGTAGCATTGTTTTGATATACAGGGACCTATGTGCAATTTACCCAGTTGAAAGGGTTAACTTGCAATTTGCACATGATGAGATGTTCCTCTGATGTTGAGACATCATGAGAATCTCTTTGACAAAGTTTGAGGGATTTCCCAAGCTAGAGCACCAAGGTGCAGCTGTGGAAGCAATCCCAGGGCTTGAAACCCTAATTTGGGGTAAAATGCAATTTACCCAAATGATGGGATGCAATTTGTAAAGAATGTCATCTAAAGTATCTTTTTAGACTTTTGCCATCATTTAGAGAAGAAATGATGAGGAATTCACCTCAATTGAGTTATCAAGTTAAGAAATAGGCTCTGTGATTGAATAATCAGGGTATATGTGCAATAACCCTTTAAGTATGAACTTTATTATTAGATTGTTCTTCCTTGCCTTCTTTTCTATAACTTAAGATAAGGTTTGTCCTTAGAATAAAGAGGAAGGGACGAGCAAGTAATAAAAGAAGGACTTAGTTGGAATTAAGGGAAACTTATGAACTAATGTTGAAAATCCTATCCCATGTATATAAGCCATCCTTCCTTTAGTTGCAAGGGAACTTAACCTTCGTTCCCTTTACTGTTTCATTTCACCAAAGACGACCAAGGACTGCCTTGGAAGCTAAGGAGGACGAACAAGGGGTGCAAGGTAGGTTTAAACCCCTCTTCTTGCCTAATTCCATGGTTAGAATTCGAATTCAAGGTCATCTTCATGGCTAATTCTCGAAACCCTATCTTTCTAGCCGTCTCTTTTCATCCTTCCTTGGAGTTTTCACCTTGGCCAACCTGTGGGAACTCAAGGACGCCATTAGAGCTTGGAGCTTGAAAGCTTGGAGCTCAAGAAGCAAGCTTTAGGCGGGTTTTATAACTCTAAACCTATGCTTTACTATGTGCATCTTTATATGCGAGTTAATGATAGCTCCTAGTATTTCCCTACTTTTCCCTGCTATTTTGCAAGCAAACCCGTGGGATATCTGTACTGTTCTTGAGCTAGAAGATGAAGGCGTGATTTCCAAGAAAAACCCACCGTTTTTCTTTTCCCTAAACGGTCCTAACAGTTTGCTCTCACGACCTCAAGACCGTGAGGGAGCCTCGCGGTCTCGAGACCGTGAGAGGGCTCGCGGTCTCAAGACCGATTGGCCCTGTTGACCGAGCGTGGACCATATAATAAACCTGTTCCTAATTATATAGGCTAAATACCCTCAAAATTTGGGAGACTAACTCCAAAGGAATCGGGAGATATGACCTTTTTAAGTCACGACTTTAAATGAATTAGTTGCTGATTTTCAAACGGTCTGAAATTGCCTTTTTGGGCAAAAGGTCTCAAGACCGTGAAAGGTCGTTGATTAAGCATTGACCCCATGATATTACTGTTCAAAATTATGTTAATTAACAACTCACCAAGTTTGATGGTCTAATTCCAAACGGGCTAAGAGTTGAAGGGTGAATACTAGGGCTAACCCTAGATAAAATCAGTACTGAAATTATGGTGACATAATTAGGGTTTTTAGGGTTGATTGACCTAAACGGTCTCAAGACCATGTGGGGTCCACCCACATGACCTCAAGACCGTGAGGACAATCACCCAAGACCATTTGAAGGTCTAGGGTTGAGTAATTTGACCAATTGAACACCCAATTGCAAATAAGTTATCAAGTTAATCAAAATTCGGATTCTGTGACCAATCATGGTTCAACCTCTATCAAATCACCTTAGATTTTGATGAAATCTTGGGCAAACGGTCTCAAGACCATGTGGGGTCCACCCACATGACCTCAAGACAGTTTGGGCCAAGTTTGGGCCCAATTGGAGCTCAATTGAAGGGTTCAACCTTGTGTTGATACACATTGTTGAGTGTTGATGGGTGAACATTGATAGACCTTAATTGAATCGATTTCAATCCTAATTGGTCAACAATTGAGGGTCAATTGAATGACCATTTGGTTAAGCATAACCTTAATTAACTCAATCCATAGGTGGTCAACAGTTATTGGACCTTTTGAAGGCTTCAACATCAGTTGACATCATCGTTTGATTTGTTGAACCTTTGTTGAAGGACCTTGTGGTTGAGACCGTGAGGTGGCTCACGACCTCAGGACCGTGAGGTGGCTCACGACCTCAGGACCGTGAGGGGGCTCACGACCTCAGGACCGTGAGGGGGCTCACGACCTCAGGACCGTGAAGGTGGCTCACGACCTCAGGACCGTGAGGTGGCTCACGACCTCAGGACCGTGAGGGGGCTCACGACCTCAGGACCGTGAGGTGGCTCACGACCTCAAGATCGTGAGGTAGCTCACGACCTCAAGATCGTGAGGGGGCTCACGACCTCAAGACCGTGAGGTGACTCACGATCTCAAGCCCATGATGAGGCTCACGGTCTTGGAACTAGAAAGGGGCTCATGGACTTGAAGGGTCAAAGTGAGCAATCGGTCAACACTTTCAACCGAATTCAATCATGTGATGGTTCAATGTTGCTCAAATCAAACACTAATGATAATCTAAGATAGTAAGGAGTTATTTGATTAAGGTTTTTGACTATGATGATGATCAATGGGGTGAATTACCAAGATACCCCTGAAGGGTCAATTGAGTTATACTTTACTCAATTCAAACCCTAATTACATGAGAATGATGTTTTTAGTTATAATGACTCTATCTAACCTGATCTAGTCTAATGTTATCATCAACCATTAGTATGATGAAAGAGAGAGTACTCTAGAGAGAGAAAGTACCCTAGAGAGAGAAAGTAACTCTAATCACTTAATGGTGATGTTTTTGGCTATGATAGCCTATGATGACTCAACCCAACCTGTTTTAGAATGATGTTGATATCACCTAACCTTATGATGAGAGAGAAAGTACTTCTAGAGAGAGAAAGTACTTCTAGAGAGAGAAAGTACCTCTTTTAAATGGAAACTCAATTGAAGCATCCCCAATACACAGAAATGAGCATAATTAGGGTATGATCCACCTGTGTGAGATCATAGAAACCCTAATTATGATAAATGATGAACCTTTAACTAATCCAAGAGCATCAATGAAGGTGTTACTCATACATGATGATGTTATGAGTTTAATTCACCTGTAATGTGAATAAGTAAACCCTAATTCAAGGGTGATGACATGTAATATGAATAGTAAACCCTAATTCAAGGGTAATGGCATGCTTTTGAGCAATAAACTCTATTTGATTTAAATTAAAGATTTAACTCTTATGACAAGAGTAGGAAGTACATTCCTTATTGTTATATTACCTTTATCAGATGTATTGATCATGCAGGTTCTGATATGAAGGTAATTATATCCAGGTATGGATGTTGATGTTATATTCATTGAAGGCATGTTGTAGCCTTATGAATAAGTAATGTAATCTGATGCCTTGCTAGTGGCATCCTATGCTGATAATGGGCTATGAGAGCCATGAATACCATCAAGGTCATGCTTTAGAGATGACTTGTGATGAGGATAATGAGAAATGATGATTGATATGAGTTAGGCCTGTTACATTTAGTATTCTTCTTTTATAGCTGCTATGCTACTATTATTGTTTGAAGAACAATGTATGCTGTTAAAGAATACTGAATGTACCTAACTAATCAAGTATAATGTAGAGCCCTGATCATAGATCCATCATTGTCAGAAATTAAGTGATGGTGAAACAGGTTTTCCATAGGGAACTCCTAGAGCACATACTTTTGAGTATGTGGGGTACATGGATGTGTAGAACCTTACATCCTAGTGTAGGAAAGTGATGTAGATGTGGAATCCATCCATCCTTCACTATAGTTCCATACCGTATCAGTGGTAGGTAAACATGAAACCTCCTGATGACGAAGAAAGCACAGATATCCGTATCAGTGGTAGGTAAATATGAAACCTCCTGATGACGAAGAGAGTACAGAACGCCACTGTGACTCTAGAATAGCGAAGGACCAGTTTACCCTGGTGAGCTATAGTAGTAGAGACATAAGATGTCCTACAAGTGATCCTATTACTGACTGAGGAAGATGAAGGTCATGAGAATCCGGCTCTCTTAATGACCTATGTATGATACTGATGCGGCTTCTCAGCGATCAGTTGGAGTATGAGTGGTAAGCCTCATCTCCACAGGGCATAATGTTGTTTGTAAAACATAATCAACCATGTAGTATAACTTGTTAGAGATGACTCCAAGTTAGTTGATTGATGTTACATTGCAATAATGTTGATATTCTCCATATCTCCTAATTTGTAGAGATCTTGTTATATCTGCAACTGTTATAGAATGCTTTGAAGGCTTTACTGTTTAAAATAATCTTTGATGTTATAATAAAGCTTCTGGCGAAGAGTTATAACTCTCGCTGGGACAATTATGTATAATTGTCTCACCCCGTAGACTTCAACTTTTTAGGTGGACGTCGGAGACGAAGAAACCAGCCTACAAGTGATCAATCTCAGCAGCAGCACCAGGGGCAGCAGTAATCTCAGGTGGAGATTTGTCCTGCCATGTGGTGTAGTTAGAGTCAGTCCTATGTGTCCTCTGTACTCTCAGGTCTTGGAGTCTTGTGTTATGTGATCTTGAGATTTTGTATCTTGAATGTATATAATTACTCAAGAAGTAATTATCCTGAGATGTAAACAGTTACCTCTCTTTATGAAAGGAGTTTTTATGGATACAAGTTCTTATCTCGAAAAGTTTTAATTTTCCGTGATTTTTGTCTTCCGCTGATTACCGATTCGCTTCCGCTAAGTTTTAATCGTGTTTATGTCATGGTTTGGAGATCAGAGCCCACAGAAGGAGACACCATGTTTGAATCATTTATGAGTGATGGTACTCTTGGTGATGAAAAGACCAAGAAAAGGTTTAACATGAAACCCTAATTTGAGTTGTATCAAGTTGTAAAGCTTATATATGGAGTGCCTATCGGCCAAGGAGCCATAGGGGGGTATCATATCAGTTTGTGAACTCTTGGAAAAGGCCATGATGGACAAAGAACCTCAAGGAGGTGAAGTGTATTAGTTTACAACATCCTTGGAAAGGTTGTATCGGGTTGTGAATAAAGTGGTGATTGAGTTGAAATATCTTACCCAACAAGATAAGTGATGGCTGAAATATTGACGTGGAAAATATTGTACTAACAAATTCACTCGGGGTTAAAATCCCCGTACTTTTACCAAAACCTCATGTAATAATACCACCCGTAAGCAGACGGGTCTTATCGCATTATAGTTAAGGATCGAATCCCAAAGGACAATGTTTTTAAGAATCTTTGTCAGTCGAATCTATCTCAAGTGAGACTAATATTTAGAACGATTGATTTGGTTGAGGTTAATTAAACTAATTTCAGGAAAGTAAACGACTAGAATGAAAGTTTGTTTTAGATTAAATGATATGGAATCGCTGAGATGGTATTGGGTTTCACCACCACTGCACATGCAACTACATCAAAACACATAGCATCCAGGAAAGCATCTAACTATCCAAATGGAACTGTTGTGAACCCTCCCGGAGGGATGTTTAGGCCGCGTAAGCATCCCCTTAGGCATCCCATTTCTCGCCGCCATCCAGATCATGCACTTACAGTTCTAAAGATACAACATCCAACTAAGGCTGTGGTCCTCCCTGAGGGATTTTTAGACCACAGAAGCGTCACTGTAGGCTAGATGGCTCATCCCCTCATGGATCATACACTTACGACCTCAAGGAACCCCATTCTATTTCTAGTCTGGGATTCAACCGTGCTAATTGACAAGCATGTAGGCGATAAGTCTGCAAGCAAACATCAATGATTAATAAGAAGATACAACATCCAACTAAGGATGTGGTCCTCCCTGAGGGATGTTTAGACCACAGAAATGTCACCATAGGTTAGATGGCTCGTTCCCTCACGGGTCACACACTTACGACCTCAAGGAACCCTATCAAATTTCTCATCAAGGAGTCTACCTCATTAATCGACATTCTATCCTATGAAGAGAAGAGCAAGATGAAAGCAAGAAGGCAATCAACTACAAGCATATCAATTAGCAACAAAATGAAAAGTTATATACATTGTCTTAGAATGTTAAATGAAAAGATATGAATGCATGGGCAGTGGGGGCTAGTCCCCGCACCCCAGTGAAAAGGAACTACTCGCTCATGATGCGAGAAAAAGAAGAATAAGAAAGAGAGAGGATTCCACCATGAGAATGATGTATAAGGTGGTCGCAGCTCGGTGAAGATGATGCGGTCTCCTACGTCATTTCGGAGCAGATCTGGACAAAGAATGAGGGATGCCGAGATAGACCGGGCAATCTTTCTCACTCCTCCTTCCTTCTCTTCTTGGTCTCCTTGAGTTGCAGTAGGAACAGCAGGTGAAGTGACAGTGGCAGGATCAGACCAGCATTTTAGGCAGCCTGGCGGCGTCCCAAGTCCGATGCCCAAATGAGGACCATGTCAGTCCTATTTATAGGCTCGGGTCTGGTCTCATGCTTTGGGCCCATTTGCAATATTTACAGCTTGCTTAAATGATCTTGAGTTAAGTGATCATACAATTTGGTTGATTTAAGTGTCCATACAGTCTTGGTACACATGCCTTTATCAAACAGTCTTGTAATCCCTTTTCCATTCGGTTTCGCATGCATTCCTTTTTCATACGGTCCTGCAGTGCCCTTTTCCAAATGGTCTCACAATCTTTGTGCAAATGGTCTCGCAGCCAACCTCCATACAGTTTCGTACTCCTTTTCCAAATGGTCTTGCATTCATGTCAGCCTCCAAACGGTCTCGCAATGTATCTTTTCCAAACGGTTTGGCAGCCAACCTCCATGCGGTTTTGATTTGTTGCTTTTTCAAATGGTCCTGCATGCATGCCTATTCCATATAGTTTGGCACTCCAGCCTCAAACGGTCTCGTGCTCCAGCCTCAATCGGTCTCGCGTTGCCAGTCTTCATATGGTTTCGTAATGCTTTTCCAAACGGTCTTGTAAGATCGTTCTTATTACAGGTGCGGATGCTCAACGGTCTCGGCTGCCCGCTCTATCGGTCTCGCAGACCGGTTGCAGGTTGTTGTGGTGTAGAGAAGATGGTGGTGTCAGTGGCAGGTAGCGGCTGCTGGACAGAGAAGGTAGAGGAGGTTCCGACACTGCTGCTGGTTAGGGTTTGCAGGATGGACAAGGGAAGCAGGAGGTGTTTGGTGGTGGTAGGTTGATGGAGGTGTGATGCGCACAACAGGTGGAGAAGGAATTAGGGTTTTGGAGGGAGGAAGAAGAAGGGAAGAAGACAGTGGTGCAAATGGTCTAGAGAGCCTAAATGATCCCGAGCAGGTTGCTCAATCGGTCTTGAAGACCGATAGCATCAAACGGTCTTGGAGAAGAGGGATGGCTCAAGACCGCTTAAGAAGATGAATGCAGACCGTTGATCAGTGATCTGATGGTGGAGAACAGTCAGCGCCCAAACGGTCTGGAAGTCAAGTTAGATCCAAACGGTTTTGAGGTGAGAATGTCCATACAATCTTGAGACCGTATGGATGAAACCGTATGGGTGAGACCATATGGTCAAGACCAATGATGAGTGAGGGTAGATAAAGGGTAGATAAAGGTGGGTCCCACTCATTTGGGTTTGATGTGGATGATGGTTGATTGAAATGAAGATTGAATGATGGTGATTTTTGTGGATAAGGGTTGAAAGGAGGTGGGTGCCAGCTGATTGTTTGACCTTATCAAGACCTGCATAAAATCAACATAAACTTAGTTAAAAAGAACTTGATAATTGAACTAATTAGGAAATTTTGCACATTTTGATATTTAGTAACTGAAATTGGATGTATTGAATCAAATTTGACCCAAGATGGCAAATGAATTCCATGATGAATTTGCATTCATCAAAACACCCCGAACTTAAATGTTTCTCATCCTTGAGTAAAACAAAACCTGAAATAGTCGCCAAATGAACACTTTTTTATCGTGTGATTGCCTCCTCTTCACATCACGATTGTTTTCTCTCTACTTAGTATGACTAAACATCTCAACTTCTTGAGACCACTGAACACATCTTACCATATCTTCGTTCCTGAGTTTGCTTTCTAGCTTCACTTCCTCCTCACTTTTTCCAGCAACAAGCATGTCAAAGAGTTTCATAAAAGTCCAGAGATACCCGCAAAACAACAAGTGTGCATCTGATCTAACACTGGTGTATTTCAGGGTGGTGGAGGCATTTATTTGTGCCATTAGGTAGAAAAAGGAGTGAAGGGAGGTATGGAAGGAAGAAATAAATCTCTCCTCTATTCGGCTCAAGATTTTTATTATATTATTTGCAATTTCATTTATTGCATTTTTTGTGCAAATCTCTCCTCTATTCGACTCGAGATTGCATTTCTTTTTGTGTGCGCTTTGGCATCTTTTCTTGGTGGTACGCCCCTATTTCATTGCGAGGGGTATGGAAGAAGCAGTTATAGAGGGAAGTGGTGTGCCACCCCGAACTTAGGGTTTGGCACTATTTTGGCTAATTTTGTTTCTTTTTGATGGATGGAGGGATACGAAGATGATGGAAGAAGTGTAGAAAAGAGTTCAAATCAGAATGCCTCTTGATTTACAATTTCGTGCATCAGGTTGTTCTCTTTGTCGTACTCTGCTCTAATAATGACTTGATGAGGATTCGGTGGGGATTCCATGTTGTTGTTCCACTAGTCATTTAGGAAGCATGATGTGTTTGATCCCTATTAGTTCGACAAACACTTGTCATTTTTGAATAAAGATCATGATGTTAGGATTCATAAGCTTCATAAGATGATTTCAATCAAAAGGCTAGTTTTCAGAAGAAGGTCCTTTTGAGGGTCCACTTCGAATAAGGAGGGTATAATGATTCAAAATGCATAGAGATTTAAAAAAATGTCAAAATCATCTAGTATCTGTTCAAATTACTTTTGAAAACTTTTAAAATTTTGAAAATTTTTATCAAAAAATGTGATAGTGAAAACTTAAGTATGAAAAAGATGAGTGTAGGTGGAAAGTAAAGTACGTACCACCCACCCTCCACCCCAAACATAGAAATTTTCTCGTCCTGAGCAAAGCCTAAATCCAAGATGGAGGGGAAAATTCATGCCAGCTGGACCACCAGATGTGGTTGCATTCCAAAGAGCGTGCATCCTCCATCAGAAAATTTCAAGAATGTAAACCAATCAAAACTAAAGATAGCATCTTGCGATGTGATTTTTATCGGGTGCAAAATTATCTAAAAAAACAAAATTAAGAAAAATTTCTAATTCGAAATTAAAACTAAATACGAATTTATTTATCGGGTTGCCTCCCGACAAGCGCCTTTGTTTTATGTCGATGGCTCAACTTGGTTTCTTCAAATTTCACGGTGGATATGGTGGATTTGCGAGTTCCAGTATTGCTTCGGCGCCTGTGTTAGAGAAGGTGAAATATCTCTTCAAATGTTGGCCATTTTCCACAAATTCACCCATCTTTTCACTCCATAAAGAGAAAGCACCATGTAGGTAGATGCTCTTGACAATGTAAGGTCCTGACCAGTGAGAACGGCGTTTTCCTGGGAATAACCTCAATCTGGAATTGAACAGAAGAACTTGGTCTCCAACTTGAATATCCTTCCTCTTCAAATGACCATTGTGCCGCAACTTTGTGCATTCTTTATAGATTCTGGCATTCTCATAAGCTATCATTCTGAGCTCTTCCAGCTCTTGGAGTTGTAGAATCCTGGCTTGGCCCGCTTTCTTCATATCAAAATTTAGTTCTTTAATTGCCCACCATGCCTTGTATTCCAGTTCTACCAGAAGGTGGCATGACTTTCCATATATTAATCTAAATGGTGTAGTTCCAAGGGAAGTTTTATAAGCAGTTCGGTAGGCCCACAAGGCGTCATTGATTTTTATTGACCAATCTTTTCGGTTGCGGCCTACAGTCTTTTCCAAAATAGCCTTGAGTTGACGGTTAGAAACCTCTACCTATCCACTTGTTTGTGGATGGTAGGGTGAGGCTACCTTGTGAGTTACACCATATTTTCTCAATAAAGCTTCAAAGCTTCTTTCAAGAAAATGAGAACCTCCGTCAGATATCACAGTACGCGGGACTCCGAATCGGGGGAAAATAATATCTTTGAACATCTTGATGACAGGTTTGGAATCACTAGTGATGGTTGGGATGGCTTCAACCCATTTTGAGATGTAGTCAACCACCACTAGGATGTAAGAATATCCGTAAGAAGATGGGAATGGACCCATGTAGTCCACACCCCAAACGTCAAATATCTCAATTTCTTGCAACACATTTAGCGACATCTCATCTCTCTTTGTTATGTTGCCTGATCTTTGACATTTGTCACATGATAGGACAAAGTCATGGGAATCTTTGGATATGGTTGGACAAAAGAATCCACATTGCAAAAGCTTCAACGTAGTCTTCTTAGAGCTCATATGACCTCCGACTGGGCCTGAGTGACATTGCTCCAAAATAAGTTGAGCTTCTTCCTCAGCAATACACCGTCTGTATAGGCCATCAACAAATAGTTTGAAAAGGTACAACTCATCCCAGTAGTATTGTTTCACGTCATGCATAATTTTTTTCAGTGCATTTCCGGTTAATTGAGGATGGATAACCCCAGCAGCAAGGCAGTTTACATAATTTGAGTATCAGGGGGTAACTTCTGAAACTTTCATCATTTGGTCATCTAGAAGAGAATAATTAATTAGGATCTTCTTAGTATCCAGAGTGTGGATTCTACTGAGGTGATCTAGCACAACATTCTCTGAACCCTTTTTATCTCTTATTTCTAGGTCAAATTCTTGTAGTAGGAGAATCCATCTAATTAATGTGGGTTTTGCATCTTTCTTTGCCAAGAGGTAACGAATTGCAGTGTGATCAGTGTAGACAATGACTTTTAAACCAATTAGGTAGGATCTAAATTTTTCAAAGGCATACATGACTGCAAGAAGTTCTTTCTCAGTAGTTGCATAATTCCTCTGAGCTTCATTGAGGGTTTTCGATGCGTAGTAGATCACATAATGTTTCTTCTCTATACATTGCCCTAGAACAACACCTACATCGTAATCACTGGCATCACACATGATTTCAAATGGATGATCCCAATCAGGAGCTCTAATGATGGGTGTTGTTGTAAGGGCTTGTTTCAGGTTATTAAAACTTTTGACACATTCTTCATCGAAATGGAACTCCGCATCCTGTAGCAACAAATTCGTCATCAACTTGGTTATCTTGGAGAAATCCTTTATGAACCGTCTGTAAAAGACTGCATGACCCAGGAATGCGTGGACTTCCCTTATATTCGTCAGAATATCGAGTTTGGAAATCACTTCTATTTTTTCTCTGTCAACTTTGAGTCCTCTACTGCTAACTCTATGTCTAAGGACAATGCCTTCATTTACCATAAAGTGATACTTTTCCCAATTTAATAAAAGATGAGATTCTTCACATTTTTTAAGGACAAGGGAGAGGTGCTTTAGGCATGAGTCATATGAATCTCCATACATAGTAAAATCATCCATAAAAACTTCCATAATGGTTTTAGTGAGACCAGCAAATATAGTTGTCATGCAACGTTGAAAAGTTGCAGGCGCATTGCAGAGTCTGAATGACATTCTTCTAAATGCATATGTTCCTAACAGGCAAGTAAAAGTATTTTTCTCTTGGTCATCTGAATGTATGGGTATTTGATATAATCCAGAGTAACCATCGAGATAATAGAAATATTCTTGGTGAGCCAATCTTTCTAAGACTTGATCAAGAAAATGCATTGGGAAGTGGTCCTTTCGAGTCGCCTTGTTTAACTTCCGGTAATCAATACACATCATCCACCATATGACTGTTTGAGTGGGGATGAGTTCATCGTTTTCATTTCGTATCACCGTAGTTCCACCTTTCTTTGGGACAACATGCACCAGACTGACCCATGGCAAATCGGAGATCGGGTAGATGATTCTAGAAGTGAGTAATTTAACAACTTCAAGGCGGATGACTTCTTTCATATTCAGATTAAGTTTCCTTTGGTGTTCTACGGTCGGCTTGTGATCTTCCATCATGGGGATTCTATACATGCAAAGTGCTTGACTGACCCTGGTGAGGTCACTCATCTTGTAGCCAATGGCTTTTCTTCTTTCTTTTAATTCCGTTAAGAGTTTGTCTTCTTCTTCTGTCATTAGATCTGAATTAATGATAATTGGACCGACTTTGAGGTCATCTAGAAATGTGTATTTTAATCCTTCAGGTAGGGGCTTCATTTTAGGAGCTTGTGGCTTTTTACATGGTTCTTCAGTTACTTCCACAGCTTTGAGTTCTTCAAAAGTAGCTTCAACCTCTTTTTCTATAGAGTTGATCAACTGATAGGTCTGTGAGAAAAACTTCTAAAGGATCATACGATTCATGATTCTCTTAGGTGAGAAGTGACATCTGCTCTATGCAATCGATAATATATACTTCTTCTTACATGCTTGGTCTTCACATACTTTCAAAAACTTTGAATTTGAGAGTTTCTTTACCAAGTCTGAGAAGCAATGTTCCTGCTTCAACATCAATTATGACTCTTGCCGTGGCAAGGAACATATGTCCAAAAATGAGAGGGTATCTGGCATCTTCTTTAATGTCCATGATGACAAAGTCACACAGAACATAGGAATATTTTCCCACCTTGACAGGTACATCCTCAATAATTCCTAATAGAAGTTTGATTGAATTGTCTGCGAATTGCATAGTCATACCAGTTGGGAGAAGTTCAGCAAACCCTAGCCTTTTGCAAAGGCTGAGTGGCATGATGGAGATGCTAGCACCAAGATCTTCCAACCCTTTCTTGCATGAAGAATCACCGGTATGGCAAGAAATCCCAAAGGATCCTGGATCTTTCTGCTTCTTTGGCATCTTACTCTGGATGATATCTAAAGTGGTTGTAGCTAACTCAACTATTTCATATTCTTCATTTATATATTTCTTGGTGAGGAGTGACTTTAATTACTTTGTCCAGGATGGTATCTCAGCCAACACATCCAAAAAGGGTATATCAACATGAAGTTTCTTCATAGATTCTTTAAACTTATTGAATCGAGTATCAAGCTTGGTTTTCCTTAAATGAGCAGGGAAAGGTATACAAGGCTTGTATATAGGGATATCAGGTTCTGGTGTTTCAATTTCTTCATCCATAGGTTTCTCAGGACCTTCCTTATCTATCTTATGAGTAGTTACTGACTGTTTTGGTTGAGACTCAGGTGTTGTTGAGTCTTAGACAATCACCGGTTCATACTCATCTGTAATAACCACATGTGTCTTGACAGGAGGTTCAAAATAGTCTTTTCCTAACCTGGTAGTGACTTCTTTCAATTGTTCGAGATGCTTAGGATTGTTCTCGGGTTGGCCAACAAAGGCTCCAACAGGTGGCTTCATGCTAGTTGCAAGTTGAGCTAGTTGAGACTCAATGGCTTTTTGGTGGGCTTGCTGGTTAGCTATCATAGTCTGCTGTGATTGTAAAATCTTCTCAATTGTTGTTAGTTTGTCATCTAGAGAGATGGGAATGGCTTGTTGCCCTTGCTGTTGATAAGAGACTTGGTTGGGATTCAGAAACTGAGAATTATTCTAATAATTGTTGAAGTTCCTATTCTGAAAATTACCCATGAAATTTCCTTGATTCCCAAAATTCTGTTGTTGATTATACTAGAATCCTGGTGGGCCACTTTGTTGATTAGTTGAACCAAGTTGTCTCAAGTTTTCCGCTCGGTGGTTCCTGTTGTGACTCAGATTGTAATACCCTTGACTAGGGATGGTGTTGACAACATTAAGATTTTCCATTTGACCACTATCTCCTTGTCCATAAGCATTGCTTAGAACCACATCATATAGAACATTGCATGCTAAACTGGAATGATCGGTTCCTTTACAATCTTCATAGAATAATGAAGCTGACTTGATCTATTCTTGTTGTTGAGGTGGTGAACGTCCTCTTCCAATTGCAACAAGGGATGATTCAATATGGTCTTGCTTGGCAACTCAGAGCTTGAGGGTTTCAGCGATGGACTTGTATTCAGGAGTAGCTTTAGCCGTAGCTACTTTCAACACTCCTTTACCTACAGATCTACCTCAATTAGCTTGATTTTTAGCTCCTAGGGTGACGACTCTCCATGCACTGTCATAACTTTGACGCATGAAGTTTCCTCTAGATGAGGAATCTAAAACCTTTTGATATCATCATCCACACCCCTATAGAAAATTTCGATGAGTTGATTCTTAGGAATTTCATGGTGTGGACACTTGCGTAGGAGCTCTTTGTATCTATCCCATGCTTCATAAAGGGTTTCTCTAGGGACTTGAGTGAAATTTGTTATTCAACCTCTAATTTCATAAGTGAGAGAGGGAGGATAGAACTTTTCCAGAAACACATTTTGAAGTTGTTCCCAAGTGGTGATGGGTTCACTTTGCAATGAATTATACTATCTTATCGCTCTATCACCAAGCGAATACTTAAAGAGACGGAGTCAGATGGCATCATCTGAGACTCCATTTTGCTTTATCATAGCACAAAGATCGATAAACCTTAGAAGATGTTCTTGACTATCTTCTCCTTGTTTTCCATAGAATGGGTTATTTTGAAGCAAAGTGATTCAATGTGCCCTAATCTCAAAATTGGCAGCATTGATGGGAGGAGGTTGTACTAGATGACGAACATTAGCAGCTTTGGGGTTTGAGAACTCTCTAAGATCCTTTTATAGTTCTACTACTTGCGCCGCTACTTGTGTTGCTTGGATTTCTTCTTGAACTGTAGCTCTGGCTTCTTGCATGGGCATTTCTCTCTACGCATTAAGGGCTTGAGATACCCTTCGGGATATTTCCTCCTCTTGAGCCATTCTTGCTTGGTTTTCTCTATTTTGACGATTAAAAGTTTTGTCTATCTCGGGATCAAACCTGGCAGTGAGTCCGGGAATGTTCAAGCGGTGCATGCACTGGTCCTTGATGGGACCTCAGACGAAAAGACTTGAAGTAAGATTGATGGAGAGGAATAAAATTCGAGTAGATGAGCAATTGTATCAAAAGAAAAACAAATTCCTAGATTAGCCTTAAAAGAACTAGATTTGACTAACTAATTTTGTTGTCCCCGGCAAAGGCGCCAAAATTTGACATGGAAAATATTGCACTAACAAATTCACTCGGGGTTGAAATCCCGGAGCTTTTACCAAAACCTCGTGCAATAATACCACCCGCAAGAGGACGGGTCTTATCACAGTATAGTTAAGGATCAAATCCCAAAGGACAACATTTTTAAGAATCTTTGTCGGTCGAATCTAGCTCAAGTGAGACTAATATTTAGAACGATTGATTTAGTTGAGGTTAATTAAACTAATTGTAGGAAAGTAAATGAGCAGAATGAAAGTTTGTTTTAGATTAAATGATATGGAATCACTGGGATGATATCGGGTTTCACCACCACTACACATGCAAACACATCCAAACACATAACATCCAGGCAAGCATCTAACTATCCAAATGGAACTATTGCAAACCCTCCCAGAGGGATGTTTAGGCCCGCGTAAGCATCCCCTTAGGCATCTAATTTCTCATCGCCATCCAGATCATGCACTTACGGTTTCAAAGATACAACATCCAACTAAGGCTCTGGTCCTCCCTGAGGGATGTTTAGACCACAGAAGCGTCACTGTGGGCTGGATGGATCGTCCCCTCACAAATCATACACATATGACCTCAAGGAACCCTGTTCTATTTCTAGTTCGGGAGTCAAACATGCTAATTGACAAGCATGTAGGCGATAAGTCTGCAAGCAAACATCGATGATTAATAAGAAGATACAACATCCAACTAAGGTTGTGGTCCTCCCTGAGGGATATTTAGACCACAGAAGCATCACCATAGGTTAGATGGCTCGTCTCCTCACGGGTCACACACTTACGACCTCAAGGAACCCTACTAGATTTCTCGTCAAGGAGTCTACCTCATTAATCGAAATTCTATGCTATGAAGAGAAGAACAAGATGAAAGCAAGCAGGTAATCAACTACAAGCATATCAATTAGCAATGAAATAAAAAGTTATATACATTGCCTTGGAATGTTAAATGAAAAGACATGAATGCATGGGCAGCGGGGCTAGTTCCCACACCCCAGAGAAAAGGAACTACTCTCTCATTATGAGAGAAACAAGAAGAATAAGAAAGAGAGAGGATTCCACAATGAGAATGATGTAGAAGGTGGTCGCAGCTCGGTAAAGATGATGCAGTTTCCTACATCATGTCAGAGCAGATCTGGATGAAGAACGAGGGATGCCAAGATATACCGGGCAGTCTTTCTCAATCCTCCTTCCTTCTCTTCTCAGTCTCCTTGAGTTGCAGCAGGAACGACAGGTGAAGTGACATTGGCAGGATCAGACCATTGTTTTACGCAGCCTGGCGGTGTCCCAGATCCGATGCCCAAATGAGGACCCTGCCGGTCCTATTTATAGGCTCGGGTCTGGTCTCATGCTTTGGGCCTAGTTGCAATTTTTACAACTTGCTTAAATGGTCTTGAGTTAAGTGACCATACGGTTTGGTTGCTTTAAGTGTCAATACAATATTGGTACACATGCCTTTATCAAACGGTCTTGTAATCCCTTTTCCATTCAGTTTCGCATGCATTCCTTTTTCATATGGTCCTACAGTGCCCTTTTCCAATTGGTCTCACAATCTTTGTGCAAATGGTATCGCAGCCAACCTCCATACGATTTCGTACTCCTTTTCCAAATGCATGCATGTCAGCCTCCAAATGGTCTCGCAATGTATCTTTTCCAAATGGTTTGGCAGCTAGCCTCCATGCGGTATTGATTTGTTGCTTTTCCAAACGGTCCTGGATGCAGGCCTATTCCATACGGTTTGGCACTCTAGCCTCAAACGGTCTCACGTTCCAGCCTCAATCGGCCTCGCGCTGCCGGTCTTCATATGGTTTTGTAATGCTTTTCCAAATGGTCTTGCAAGATCGTTCTTGCTGCAGGTGCAGATGCTCAACAGTCTCGGCTGCTCGCTCTATCGGTCTTGCAGACCAGTTGCAGGTTGTTGTGGTGCAGAGAAGATGACGGTGTCAGTGGCGCTAGGCAGTGGTGCAGGTAGCTGCTGTTGGACGGAGAAGGCAGAGGAGGCTTCGATGTTGCTACTGATTAGGGTTTGTAGGATGGACGAGGGAAGCAGGAGGTGTTTGGCGGTGGTAGGTTGATGGAGGTGTGATGCGGATAGTAGGTGGAGAAGGAATTAGGGTTTTGGTGGGAGGAAGAAGAAGGGAAGAAGGCAGTGGTGCAAATGGTCTAGAGGGCCTAAACGATCCCGAGCAGGTTGCTCAATCAGTCTTGAAGACTGCTAGCATGAAACGGTTTTGGAGAAGAGGGATGGCTCAAGACCGTTTAAGCAAATGAATGCAGACCGTTGATCACTGATCTGATGGTGGAGAACAATTAATGCCCAAATGGTCTAGAAGTCAAGTTAGATCCAAACAGTTTTGAGGTGAGAATGTCCATACGATCTTGAGACCATATGGATGAAACTGTATGGGCGAGACAGTATGGTCAAGACTAAGGATGAGTGAGGGTAGATCAAGGGAAAATAAAGGTGGGTCCCACTGATTTGGGTTTTGTGTGGATGATTTCATATTCCTTATAAAGTGATTAGATGATTTACTGCTCTGTCATGGATAGTTACAATGCTTTAAAAGAGGAGAATGTTCTAATATGCTTATCCATAATGATTAACCTTGCTTATTAATATAAAAGAACCTTTTCTCAGTTTTATACTATTTACCTATGATAATAACATTGTTGGCGTAGAGTTATATCTCTCGCTGGGACAATTGTCTCATCCCATGGGATCCATAATTTTTAGGTGGATGTGCATGAGGAGGTAGAGACCGCTCTGTAGAGGAAAGACAACAACAGTAGGGACAACAGTAATAACTTAGGTCGAGTGTATTGCATGTCGTGTCTTGTAGATAGAAGTCCTATGTGTCGTCTCTGTACTCTCAGGTCCTTGGAGTCAGTACATGATGGTTTATGAATGATATGGGATTTTGGTTTGATTGCCTCGAGGTTTTATGTTGCTTATGTATAGGTTTTGGCAAAGCATCTGTTATATGTTATCCTTGAGATGAGATGGTACAAAGTATGTACAATGTGAACCATGATGTGTATAAGGTTTAGTTCTTTAAGAGTTTTCCTAGAAATGGATCTCTTTGCAAAATGGTTTTAATTTTTAGTGATTTTTGTTAATCCACTGCTTATTATTATTCTGCAATTATTACTGGTGGCAATTTGGCTTGATTTGATGTCGGGTTATCACAAAGTTTTGGTATCAGAGCTTAAGGTTTGCTGAGTGTACAGAGACATATGACTAAGGTGTTGAGTCTATTCTAGTGTCCTCCAGTATATCTTATTGTGACTTATGTTTATGCAGAAGAAGGGATATATCTTAAAGATGTTTGGGGAACACGAGGAACACGTTACTGAGAGCAATGTTGCTGCACCAGTAGGGGATCAGAAAAGAGAGGAATCAGTGCCTGAGAATCCCCATTTTGATAAAGCTATGCTAGGAAACCCAGCCTTTCATGTTCTTTTTGGGCAAGTCATGACCACAATAATGCATATGGCAAATTGGATGCATGTACCAGCACCTAGAGAACTAGTTCCCAATGAGGGACATGGGTCTAGTAAGAATTTTTTAACGGCTACGTCGTGTAGGAGCTATAGAATATGCTGGAACAACTGACCCAACATATGTTGACTTGTGGTTCACTGAGTTAGAAAAGGCTTTTAAGATCCTTAGTATCCCAGATGCTGACAAAGTCAAACATGTTGTTTACCTTTTGAAAGGTAGTGCTGGCCACTGGTGGTCCATAGAAGAGGTAAAAATGAATGACGAAGAGGTTAGTTGGGATGAATTTTGTCAAGAATTCATCAATAAGTATTTTCCACAAACATACTTAGACAAAAATATTTCACAGTTTGAGAAGTTTCAGTAGGAAACCATGTCAATTAATGAATATGAGGCTAGGTTTATGGAACTTTTATAGTTTTTCCCTCAAATGGCTGCTACTGAGTAGGAGAGGATTCAACGTTTTGAGAAAGGATTGAATCCTGAGGTGTCTATATCGGCAGCCGTGATAGAAAGTAGAGAGAGATTCACCACATTTGTGGAGTCTATCCGGAGGATAGAAAGGTCTGTGACAAAGAAACATGAGGCAAACCTCAAAAGGATGTCTACACAGTCACAGGAATAGTGGATTGGTGGTACTAAACAACCAAAGTTTTCTATAACACTGGTTCAACAACAATATAGTACACCAATACAGTGGTCACACAGTAAGGACCAAGGTTGGAGTATACCTCTAGGAACTCTAGGAGTACCTTTAGTATCAATAAGGAACTTGTCTAGGACACAATGTGAGGGCCGAGCTTGCCATAAATGTGGACAGATAGGACATCTAAGGCGAAAGTGTCCAAGAAGAAATAACAAGGTGACCCAACAATCAAGGCATAATCTAGGACCACAGTTTAGTGGAGCAGAAGGCCGAGGTCAAAGACAAGTGTCACAGATTGGTCCATCTACTTCTAGTGGTAGAGGACAAAGGCAATAGCAGATGACAACTAGACTCCATGCATTGAGGCAGCCAAGATACTAGATAAACCGTAAGAGGTAATATGTCAGATAGAACTTTTCATTATGAATTATCTTTCCTTTTCTTCTCTCTGCCTACTAATTATAAGAAAGGTACTTGTTGTTGAGCTTCCTTTAATAAGTCCTATGAGGACATGAGAAAGAGATAAGAAGGATGAGAACCGATATTCAGTCCAATATTCTCTTATATGTTTTGAAATTTCTCTCTTCATGTAGAAAGGGAAGAGATGTAAAAGAAATACCCAGAGAAATAAGAAATACTTAGTAGTAAAATTTAAAGAGATGTTAAAAGTAAGAAACATAATATAAAACAAATGCATACTACCTAACTTTAGTTTTTGCATACCCTCACCAGGTATTCATCTATTGAAGGTAAGGTAAGTATGATACTCTTGGATTGCTATCTTTCGGATTACTCTGATCAAGTAGTCATTTTGAGACAATCTAAAGAACATAATGATGTAGGAGATGTGGCATGGATATTTCTACCATATCCTAATTGTTATATGAAGGAATCTGAGTTAATCATAGATAAACTTATAAACAAAAGATGTTTAGTATAATGTATACCTTGGTCTGAGGACCTAGAGGTAACAATTACCTGATAAGAGGTAACAATGTTCAATGAGTAATCATGATGATGGTAATGCTAAAGGATGATGACATGTAATCATCTCTATAATTCCTATGTTGATGGCAAGGAACCTAGGAGGAAACAAGATTGAATGACACATGAACAATTAAAAGTTCATACAATACTCAAGGAAGGTGATAGTCTCCTTTCTTTAATAAACAACCCTGGATAATGATGGGGTGATAAAAAGGACTATGTTTACTTGTGTTGTTTCTTTTCAAGGACATGACAATCAATTAAGTCTTATGACACTTGATGTGCATGGATTAGAAGTAATCTTTTAGATGGATATTTTGAAAAGTATCAGCTAGTCTTGGATTTTAGTTCCAAGACAAAGTATATGTGTTAAGTAATGTCCCGAGATGAAAGAAAGCTCCTATTATATGTTTGGTTTTGGTAATAAAAATAGAGGATGGAAATGATAAGGATGTGATATGTTTTGGACACATGTAACTAATATTAAGGTAAGGAATTCTAGTGTCTAAGAAGTTTTAAAGGTAAGAGATGGAGAGGACATGACTCCTAATAAAATAATTAATGCTTGGTTACCTAGAAAGTACAACTTTGAGATTAGTTTGGTTGCATACGATAATATGGACATCATATGTTAGGAGTTTATGCTCTACATAAACATAACATCGATAATGATGTATTAATTGAAGGAACAATTACAGAATTGTCTTGGGAAAAGTTTATCAAGCTAAGATAACTTCTTAGAATATCCTTAACTAAATATGTTAAGGTAGCTTATACAAATAACATCTAGAGATACCTTTGAGATGATTCTTCTTTAAATGATAGAATGTAACTCTAGCCATTCCTTGGAGGAGAAATGCTAAACTAAGTGAGGGGTATGAAAGACTCCCAACGTCAAGAATCTTATTACATAAAAGATGTAAGTTGAGAAGGTGACAAAGCAATTTGGTTTGACAACCAAATTATTCAAAGTATGAATAATACTTCTCTGACTTAGAAAGTGTTATCTGACACAGAATGGACTCTATAGTCAATAATGAAAAAGATAGTTGAGTATGTGTCCTATATGACAGATTCTATGATAACCCTATATGGATGAACTTAATGTTGGTCTAAGTTCTAGGGTGTCTCCATGACATTAAGATGTTATGTGGAGGCTTGATGATATGATGCATGAATAACAATTGTCTTCCTTCATCTGGGATTTTAGGGACGAAATCCTTATTAGGGGTTTATAACTTATAACATCCCTGACCTAGGTTTAGGTCTAAACCTATTTTTTGGCTCAAATAAGTTTCTTAGAACTTTAATATAATTCTCTAAAGTGTTTTGTTATCATGTGACAAACTTATCTTTCAAGTTTGGTCCTGTTTGAATAACGTTTGAGCAATGTTCTCTTATTTTGGACTAAAATGCAATTTACCCAAGATGAGGGGTTATATTGCAATATGTCACATGTTAAACATACCTCATGTGTTTCAACATCATAATATATAGAATGATGCTAGGTGGTGGCTGGTGGAAATCCTAAATTCCAAGTTTGAACTTGTTTGAATAATGATAGTGCCTTGTGTACCAATTTTGGTACAAATTGTAAATTACCTAAAATATAGGGTTTTAATGCAAATTACCACCTCTAGAGTGTCCATACTCCATCATAGTATCATCTAGAGGAGATATAAATAAGTAGGAACCATGTTTGAATCATTTATGAGTGATGGTACTCTTGGTGACGAAAAGACCAAGAAAGGGTTGAATATGAAACCCTAATTTGAGTTGTATCAAGTTGTAAAGCTTATATATGGAGTGCCTATCGGCCAAGGAGCCATAGGGGGAGTCTCATATCAGTTTTTGAACTCTTGGTAATGGCCTAGATGGGAAAATAACCTCAAGGAGGTGAAGTGTATCGGTTTACAACTACCTTGGAAGTGTTGTATCAGGTTGTGAATAAAGTGGTGATTGGGTTAAAATATTTTACCCAACAAGATAAGTGATGGATAAAATATCATCTCTAGATTATACTCAAGTGTTTTGCATGTCAAGATAAATGTGATTGCATGCATGAACACGTGTCAACCATGCATGGACACGTGTCACCTAGTAGCGTAAAATGATGATACCTCATATACACTCTCTTTCATGAGCTTCAACTATATATACCATTCCTTTCACCTATAAGTGAAATTTTCAAAATTTACCACCTTCTTGCTCTTAGATATAGTGCATAGTGTCTTGGTCATGCATAGGAAGAGGGGCATCATTCATAGAGCTTTGTATCATCCATAGCAAACTGATATCGGCCATAACAAAGTGCTATTGGCCAAGTGAAGAGATATCAGCCACAAGTGAGGGATATCAACCACAAGTGGTGAGGTATCATGCATAATGTTGAGGATCTAAAGTCTTGGACCTTTTATAAGCTCATCTTCAACCTTGGTAGCGTGCATATTTTTGATCTTGGATCTTTGAAGTTGTTCTTGATGCGGGTTATATAACTTGAACTCAATTATGTTATTATTTACTATCAATCTTGCCATAGTTGATGATTTACTTTCAATTAGAATTTTCTTGCATAATTAATGAATCCATGAGTTCTATGAGTGACCTAGGACTATTGTGCATGATTAAGAACAGTAAATACAAGAGTCTAGAGGTTGATGATGATGACATCATCATGGTTCAACCCGATATTGGGTTGAAGCACCTCTAACCCAATATGGTGAAGTGAGCATATCACTAAAACGATACAATGAGGATGCATACATATTATACATGATATGATGATGAGGTATACATATGGTGCATGATATGCTGTCATGCATACACCATGTGCATGATACGAGGTCAAGTATACACCTCATGCATAACATGGAGTCAAGTATATACCCAAACCCGATATGACAAACCCTAGATGATGGGTAACCAAATATGGTGATATGAATACACCACTAGCACAATAGAGTGATGAATTTATACCTCATGGATGATATGAGTGACACATACACACACCTTGTGCATGATATGGGGTCAAGAACACACCTTACACATGATATGATGTTGAGTATATACCCTAACCCGATATGATGTTGAAACTCAACATGGTGTTGTAAAATCTGATATGCATTGGAATCCCACACCCCTATCAGTTTGTAAACTTGATCTAGTTGAGACTAATCAAGTTTTTATCCTATTACTCATCACATGATGATGGGTAGTATGATACCATGAAGGTTGTGATGGAATATGAGCATAAGGGTCAAACTCGATATGCAAACCTAAAGGTTGAGTAACCTGATATGGATGCAGAATATGGTGATGAGGATACACCTCTATACCTGATATAGAGGAAGCACCTCAATCTAATACATTTTATTGAGTGACACATGAAGTGTGTTATGTCAAATTATACATTAATACATAAAGAGTTAAATGCATTTTGATAAAAATGGGCCAATGTACCTTGAGAGAAGGGTTGAGCCAATCTAATGGAGTATGATGTAATCAACATCCTAGTGAGGATGAAATAGAAACTTATACTTGTATAATACTCATGTAATGAGTATACATTAATATTCCTAATATGTGTGGAGTATGAATTAGGGTTTTGATTCTTGATTAACATACTAAAAACCCTAATCAGTTAATAGAGGGAAACCCTAACCCTAATAAAGGAAGTTTATATGATTTGAAACCCTAATCAGTAAGAAAGGGAAACCCTAACCCTAATGATAGGAAGGTTGTATTTCTCTTGTATTGCATGGTAATGATGTGTATTTGATATTGATATTATCATGAAATACTAACCATGCTGGTATCATAAGATAATGATCATAGCTAGGTATGAACTATGATGTTTCATATAATACAAATTAAAAGGTTCTTGTAAGCCATGTGAAATACTTGTATAACAAGTATAATGTTTATACAAGTCTAATGACCTAGAGATGGATGCTTACTAGTGAGAGGTGACAAGATGTTTATAAAAGTCGCATGATCTAGAGATTGATGTAAGCGATGGTAATGTTCAACATAGACTAGGAAAATGGAAACCCTATAACATAATAATAATAATAATAATAATAATAACATGTTATAAAGATAATAATGAAATCTTATTCGTACATGCATTATGGTTATAGACAAATAAGGGCTATAGTGTTTTAAATATGATAAAATTAGATATGAGGAATACTTGTATCATGAAAAGGATGTGAATGGGTATGATGGCTTGACCGGGGTATAATGACTAGTAAAGGTAATGTGGTATTTAGTGATGAGTTTAAGGGATTGATATCCCATAATGAATGTGAAAGGGAACATAAAGGTATCCTAACTACTATCGAATCCTTAGCAATATGGCCATGATATCACATGATTGGTACAATCCAATACCTGGCTCTAATATCACAGGATAAGTATAATCCAATACTTGGATACACTTTCACAAGACTGGCATAATCCAATACCTGGATATAATTTCACAGGATTGGTATAACCCAATACCTGGATATACTTTCACAGGATTGGCATAATCCCATACCTGGATATAATTTCATAGGATTGACATAACACAATACCTGGATATACTTTCACAGGATTGGCATAATCCAATACCTGTATATACTTTCACAGGAATGGCATAATCCAATACCTGGATATAATTTCACAGGATTGGCATAACCCAATACCTGAATACACTTTTACAGGATTGACATAATCCAATACATGGATATAATTTCATAGGATTGGCATAACCTAATACCTGGATATACTTTCACAGGATTGACATAATCCAATACCTAAATATAATCTCACAGGATTGGTATAATCCAATACCTGGATATGATTTAACAGGATTGGCATAACCCAATACCTGGGTATACATTCACAAGATTGGCATAATCCAATACCTGGATATAATCTCATAGGATTGGTATAATACAATACCTGGAAATAATCTCACAAGATTGGTATAATCCAATACCTAGATATAATTTCACAGGATTGGTATAATCCATTACCTGGATATAATCTCATAGGATTGGTATAATCCAATACATGGATATAATCTCACAGGTTTGGCATAATCCAATACCTAGATATAATTTCACAAGATTGGTATAATCCAATACCTGGCTAGCAGACTAGATGAGGCCAACAACTAGAAATGAGAATGATTCATGGATATCATACCATGATAATATTATCACATGATAAGCTTGAGATGTTGGTATAGTATGATGGGTAAATGATACACGTGTTATTCATATTCCCTATAAAGTGAATAGATGATTTACGACTCTATCATAGATAGTTACAATGCTTTAAAAGAGGAGAATCTTCTAATCTACCTATCCACAATGATTAACCTTGCTTATTAATATAAAAGAACATTTGCTCAGTTTTATACTATTTACCTGTGATAATAACATTGTTGGCGGAGAGTTATATCTCTACTGGGACAATAGTCTTAGCCCATGGTATCCAAAATTTTTAGGTGGATGTGCATGAGGAGGTAGAGACTTCTCTATAGAGAAAGTACAACAACAGCAGGGACAACAGTAATAGCTCAGGTTGAGTGTACTGCCTGTCGTGTCTTGTAGATAGAAGTCCTATGTGTCGTCTCTATACTCTCAAGTTCTTGGAGTTAGTACATGATGGTTTATGAATGATATGAGATTTTGGCTTGATTGCCTTGAGGTTTTATGTTTCTTATGTATAGGTTTTGCTAAAGCAACTATCATATGTTATCCTCAAGATGATATGGTACAAAGTATGTACAATGTGAACCATTATGTATATAACGTTTAGTTCTTTAAGAGTTTTCCTAGAAATGGATCTCTTTGCAAAATGGTTTTAATTTTTTAGTGATTTTTGTTAATCCGTTACTTATGATTATTCCACAGTTATTACTGGTGGCAATTTGGCTTGATTTGATGTTGGGTCATCACACTAAGTGTAATAACACAATCACAATAATTATTGTTACAAAATCAAAATTATCTTTTTCTTCATAACATCTCAACCCATTTTTACACAAACTCTAAGATATTTCCTCTTAGGGTTTTTTTCTGAATAGAGGACATTAGGCCACCTCTGAATCTGGAGTTAGGGCCATGTTGGTCTTCCTAATATGGGGCCTGACCTCATATGACCTTCCCAATCGAGGGTCTGGTCTTACCTTCACAACCCAGGGCCTAGTCTTTATCCATTATCATGACTCTCACATTTCTTTCCATTCTCATATTTCCAGAGTTAGTATGCAGGGTTTGAGCAAGTTACAAGCATATAATGTGATATCTATAGTAAATTTATAGATTGCAGAAATAAACAAACAAACAAACATTTATTTCCAATCCATGTGGAAAAACTCTGAGAAAGCCACATAAAACTAAAGGGTTTATTCTTAGGTGTAGCCACATACCTATTTCAAAAGTAACTTTATGTATAAGAAAGAGAAAGCAAAAATAACCAAACAAGCAACCAACTGATTATCCTGAAAGTTAAAGCATCACACCCATGTATCCTTATTCTATCAAAAAAATCATCACTATCATTGACTTGAGTCAAAGTTAGAATTTTATTAGGGTTTTGTCTTCCTAAAACCTAATTATCACTTTTCATGTCCTTTGGGTTGACAAATCCTAATTTTATCATTAATTGCACTTTTAGTCTCAAAGAAACCCTAATTCATCAAATTGTTGGTTGTTAAGTTCAGATAAGATCTAAATTACTCTTTTTTCTATAAAAGACTAATTTTTTATTATCAATAGCAATTGGACACATTAGAATCTTCAATACATAAAACTTTGAATTTTAGTTCATTCACTACATTAAAGATACTAGTTTAGGTACTCTCTGAACTAGAAACAAATTTAGGCAGTGAACATATTTGTATTGAATTGCTTCTATTTTTCTGAGCAAAAATCATACATTACATGCCTTTAACCGATCACCCTACTAATTACTAGGATTTTTGCAAAATAAATATAATTTAGCCAATCAGGTTAAGCCACATCATCACATTCCAATTTTGCTAACCTTTTTCTTGTCCTACTTAAAACTAGGAAAAAGACTCCATGGCCCTCAACTCTTGAACATGTGAGGAGGGACAATAGAGTCAATTTGACTCTATTCCTCTCCTACCTCGTGCTAGGGCGCAATGAACAACCCGACGTCATGGAAGACCATCCTATCGGCGTTCCACCCTACGTCCCTAGGTGCTAGATGGCTGAGCAAGGTCCTAAAACCTTCTCTAGGCCCTCTCAGACTCAAGGCATGCATCCTCTTAATCGGGTGTTGCCATAGGTGGCTGGAAGAAGCTCTACTTTAAGTCGTGTACATGACTGGAGCCACAACCACTTCCTAGACATGTTTTCTCACTCACTTGTATGGTCTAGGAAGTCCTAGGGAGTTCTCACATAGTGGGTGAGCCATCCCTAGGTATAAACCACCCCTATTTGTGGTCTGGGGTCGGATCTATCTCTTAAACTACCTGTGACAAGGAGTAGAAGTAGGATCATCAGCTATCGTGCCCAACTCATGAGCAGTCAAAACATGAGATGCATCACCCTATCTGACTCAAATGCTAGAGATTAAAACATCCACATCATGGTTGTCTACTACTAAATATGTCAAAGGTAGAAGAGAAGGAGTGTAGGCTTGATGAGGGAGAGTATCATGACCAGACTCTCTCATGACTATGAAGGCTTGGAACTACCCCATCCATTGAGGGATCTTGTAGTCCCTTATACAAGTTCTAGGCAAAACCCTTGGCATTGGAAGGAAGAAGATGATGAAGATGACGAGGAAGGAGGGAGAGAGAGTTCAATAAGAAGAATAGGTCATATGTCCTGGTACATATATACATTGTCGGACCTTTACTCTAGCCCTACCTCTTGGGCACGTTCTCTTCTTCTCTTTAATTGCTTTCCCAAATTAATACATCCATGTGATGTACACAATCTCATGGTTATGGTAAAGTACTAATAGGAACGTATCTATATACTTTGTTGTCAAAATGGTACACATTCAATATATTCCCAATGTAGGAACACCTATAATTCTGATTTAGTTGTCTGCTTTATATGGTTGACAAATAAAATGCCATAAAGAAAGGAATATAAATAAATAATGCTTTCTTGGATAATTGGTCATGAATTCTAGACTATTCCTTATTTCCTCTCTCTTTGATTATCCTTTTAACCCAACTTTTTAAGAAAGTCCTTAATGACTTTCTAACCGTGGGCAAGGAAAGTCCTTAATGACTTAATGACTTCCTTAATGACTTTCTAGAAAGGAAAAGATGTTTTCTTAATACCCAAGTCTTCCGCTTATAAGGCATGTATTAAACATCAAAACAATCCTGTTCTCTTTCTTATGTTTTCCATGTCCTTTAATTCAATTTCTTTTCTTATTAGGAACCATTTAAAACCAAAATCCAACCATTAGTTGTCTTCCATACCACTTTCTAGAGACTTCCTCAAAATTCTCACAAGTACATTACTTATTGCCCATTATCTTTTGCCTTTTTCTTAATATTGGATTTTCTTATTTTTCCTTATCCTTTATATCCTATTATCGGATCAAAAACAAAAACTAGAAACCATAAAATTCATAGAAAACAGAATTTTGCAAGGGAAAACTATTCTTTCAAAGCAAAGCATAAAAATTGCCAATATGTCCCTTCTATTTAAATAATTATATTTCAATTTATATAAATACATGTAAATAATCAAGACATAACATCCTTCCCCTCTTATATGAATTTTGACCTCAAAATTTGACTAATTATGCAAACAATTTAGGATGGGACTTTTCCATGTATATCCTTAGCTCTCTTGTGGCTTCATCCACTCCATGGTGCTTCCGAAGAACCTTTACCATATCTAACTTTTTATTTTTGAGCTCTTTCACCTTGGTATCCAATACCCTCATAGGTGACTCGGGGTATGTTAGCCTCCCTTAGAGTTCAATAGGCTCAATGCTCAACACATGGCTCGGGTCCTTCACATAGAGCTTCAGATTAGATCCATGGAACACATCATGTATCATACTATATTATGGGGGTAAGGTTAAATGATAAACAACTTTATCAACTTGTTCTACGATCTCAAACGGCTCCAAGTATCAGGGACTCAATTTTTTTCTATTCTTATACATATCTCAGAGGGGTCATATTTATAGAAACACATAGTCACCTACAGTTACGTACAAATCTATCCAGTTTGCATCATCATACGACCTCTGTCGATCCTGGGCTCTCTTCAGCCTATGCTTGATCAAAGAGACCTCATCAACATATAACTGTAGTTCCTCTAACCTCAGCAATATCCCCTCATCGCCATCATCCCAATGAAGCAACAACCGACACAACCTCCTAAAAAGAGCTCCATACGGAGGCATCTCAGTACTGGTTTGGTGGCTATTGTTATAAGAAAACTCACAATTATTGCACCCATGACCCACCCCAATGGAGCACACATGCACTCAATAGGTCTTCTAAGGTCTGGATCGTTCTTTCTGATTGTCCATCAGTCTGGGGGTGATAGGTCGTACTAAATTTCAATCTTAACTGAGTTCCCCATGGACTTTCTTCCATAACTTCAAAGTGAACATAGGGTCACAATAAAAAATAATTGAAATCATAACATGATGTAAACGAACTAGTTCTCTATCATATAGTTCAACTAGGTTACCTTGGCATTAATCTTTAAGTCTAGAAAAAGTGTTGATTTGGTTAGGCGATCTACCACAATCCATATTGCATCATGACCTTTCTTTTTCTCAGGGAGACCCACCCTAAAGTCCATAGTGATCTGATCTCATTTCCACTCTGGAATTTCAGTTGGTTGTAGTAACCCAATTGGTTTTCGGTATCTATCTCTCACCATATGGCGTGTGAGACAAATGTATACATATGTTGCTATGTATGTATTCATTCCAAGTTACCTGAAATATCGATGTAAGTCTTTAAACATCTTTGTGATGCTAGGGTGCATGACAAACATAGACTAATGAACTTCTAATCCCTCAAGAGTAAATCCTCATGAACCCAAATACCACTTTCATATCAGATTCCACTATTCACATTCACTAGATCGGTCTGAGGATTCTCCATCAAACCCTTCATCTCAGCTAACTTTGTTTCATCTAACTCGGCTGTTACAAGCTCGGTCAACAAGTCAGGCTTGGTCTTTGATCACTAGTTTCAATCTTATACCTATAGAATTCAACTTCTCACTTATTAAGTATATATACTCATTTGAAATTTCCCAATTTGATGATTACCGTGCTCACCTAGGTTTTCCAACCATTTATCCCATATTATCTCTTAAGGGTGTGGTATACCTCAAATCCTCAATTTTCCTAAAAGGATTTCAACTTAAGTGCTTAATCCTTGTATCATTTCCATTTCTAATTTGGCATGCGTATCCTCTCTCCCACTCATAACAAGATGAGATAAGCATTTGGCTATAGTCCAAATACAAAGCCATATGGTTCCAAGAGTAGATACGATGCATCACCCACTACCGATTTTAATTCCATATATTTAGATTGAATCCCTCTCAACATGACTCTAAATCTGCTTCTATTTCACAACAATTGTTATATTTCTTGAAGTCAAGAGCCTCCCTCACTATAGGGTTTGTGCAATTTTATTTTCACTTGACTTCTTATAACTTTTCTCATTAGACTTAGTCATATTCTCAATGTCTCACGGGTGCCTATCCTTTTGGAGTGATCTCATACTTATGCATCTACGTAGTGCCTCTCACATTTACCCCTTGGGCCACATGAACCCATGAAGTTGGCCAACCTCCTGACCCATGGGCCTCGGGAAAATATAGTTGTTACCTCGTGACCCTATGGTCTTGGGCATTTTTTTGGGAAATACAGGCACATAAATGGACAACGAAAACATAAATTTATCTATATGTATTCCCATAATAACAAGATCGCATCAATTACTATGAAATAGGAAATATGGTTTAACTAGTTTATACTTGGTATTGGAGAAAGTCCAGTGACTACAACTCATTGCAGTGCAACTATCTTCTAGTTTCTCTTGGATGGTTTTTGTGCAGCTCCTGGTCTTCACCAAGGACAACAGACTTGAACAACTTCTGCAATGACTCTTGTGGTCTCACCACAAACTACAAATTGACGTTGCCCTCGTAGAAGTAGCCAAAGGACTACTGTCTCTAGAGTAGTCACATGGACCAACTAGAACTCATGTCGTTCCTGTAGAATGGACTGGCAGGAGTTGTCTCTCCCATTGGTGTACTAGTCACCAACTTTCTCTCCCACAAGAATGATCCTTGGTTGTTCTCTCCCTCACTAAGGGCTTTCTTGGGCTCTTGGTTACCACAACCCGAGAGGACAACAATTTTCAGAGCAACTGATTCTCAATTGTATATGTTGGAAAGGCCCCAATACCCCTCTATTTATAGGTAGGGTTAGGGTCAGGGTTCCTGATTGAAGCGGGAGTTGAAGGGACCAAAAGATATCGAATTTGCACAACATGTGAAATCCCAAATGGTCATTTTGCAATCAAAATGGTCATCTCACATGCGAGCCGATCAATTTGTGGTCTAATTCGGTCATTTCACATGTTTCCTACATGTACATGAATTTGGAAAAATTGTTTCTAATTAATGTAAAAATTAATTCCATGTACCATTTAAATTGAACAAGTGAAATGAGCAATCTTTCTCATGATTTATAGAAATCTACTAGAACCTTCATTTGTCCCAACTGAGCTAATCGATTCACCAAGTGAACCTATCATCTCACTCAGCCGAGCAGTTTGGTTCACCCAGTGAGCGGATCGATTGGTGCCTAATTCATGAAGAACATCATCCAATTCAGTTCCAATCAGCTTGACACTCCAAACAGTTGTCTCATTGGGTGATCCTATCAGTTGGTAGTCCATTCAGCTGACTTGTTGGTTTAATTGAATACATAAACACTTGAGTAATCAATCCAGTCATCATTCAAGATTAAACTCCTCTTCTAGATGAGTTCCTTTGTGTGTGACCCTATAGGTTAGATATCACGTTAGCAGTGAATGCCCATAACTATCTTATGGTATTACAATCAGATAGCAGTGCCTAGTCGCACATCAGTGCTACCTAAGTGAATGGAAAGTTGAAGAACAACTTCAACCTACAATCTATGTAAGGTGTTGCATTAATTGTATAATCCTTTGTCTCAGATATACAGAATGAACTCGAGGCACAAAATCATCATCCTTTCAATGTTCAATCCATGTTCCTTGAACCAACAACAGATTGTCTGAGATAATGTGACCTCAATATCATATATTGATTCACATGTGCATGTGCATCTATTTCTCAGTCTCACTTATCAAGTGTCTAGGATATCAAACACCAGTAGGAGGGACAAATCCCATCTACATCACTCATAGTTAGTCTCCATGTGTTAAAGCTACCCAATCATCACCTTTATATCAACCCATATTTTAGGATTATGTTTGATGATGTCAAAGTATACCCAATGACATGTTATGAGTGTAGTGACTTTAGGTCCAAGAACCATAATCACCAACTTCACTATGAGATATGACTATGACCACCAATGATGGTTTCTGTGTGTCACTTCTCAAGGTGGGTCTGTCTGATACATTGTTCCATAAATGTATATGTGTGCTTGGTTTGATATGCCATATCATGACTAATGAGATTCTATCATCAACCAACTCACACTCCAGTCTTATGTGTTAGTGGTGTCTATCTACCTTCCATAATAATAACTGACTAGGGACATACTAAGAATGTACATACTCTTAGCATTCATATGATCTCATTCTTCAAGTCACGTACTTGAAGATAGGCGTCATTACCTATTGCCATTCTTTAGAAATTCATAAGGTTTCCTCATTATCTCATAACTAAGTGAAACAGAATGAATTTGAAGCTTGTGTTTATAAGTATTATCAAATCCTTTATGGTATGTGCCATGCCAATCATCACATGATTGACTCTCTAGGTATACCTTACCAATATACTCCCACTTCCATTTTGAGCCAATCACCCAAAAATCTCATTCTTAGTGATCCAAACATATCCACCATGTTTCTGCCATGCAAGTGATAATCCAGTGGGTTAGCAACATTTTGTTATTAGTTGGTATATTGCATGTTTCTTATCTCTTCAGTATGAGATGAAACCACTATAACATTGTATCTAATTTTCCTTGCCTAACAAGTAGCTCCACTATTTTCACAGTATCACTACTGAGTCATCAATGGTTGGAACATCTATAATTTCACCATATGAATATCCAAATCCATACAACATCACTTTGTGTTCATGACACAAGTATACTTGGCTTCTATTGTAGAATAGAATTAATGGCTATTATTTTAGAACCCTTCCGACTAACAACATTTTTCTTTTAAATCAAACATATTTTTATTGTGATAACTTTTTTTCATTTTGGAAGCTGGCATCGATGTAACCCTTTACACCCAACTATTCCTTTATTGCTATCTCTATTTACTAGCAATTTATCCTTAAGTACTTCTTGAGTGCTAATGTATATCTTTAATAACATTCCAATAAGCCTTATTGGAATTTAACATCATCTTATCATGTCCAATAAATACAAATTATATGGGATAAACAAATCTATAGCATTGATGATAGATCCATCATTACTGTCTATGTCATCTTATTCATGATATTTCCATTCTTCACATGAATTGTAATATATGGTTCATGAGAGACTAATCTGATTTTTCTCTCATTGAACCCTTCTGTGTTGAACTCTTTCAACACCTTGCTATTGTACTTGCTTAAACTTACTTTGTGAAACTTTCAAGAATTAACTCTATACGTCTTGATCCCTATCACATAGGATGTTTCACCTAATCCTTCATTGTTGAAGGTATTTTTCCATGCTAGCTCTCAATATTCACAATATTGAGACATTATTCCTCATCATATGTGGAATATTCATATATGCTCCCACAAAATCTGTTGTAATCACATATTTCATCTTTTATCTAGAATCAAGTCAAACTCTTTGACTACCTTATCAATTCAAAAGATCCCATCTCTGAAATGTTGGTTTCAATCCCAGATTGATCTTTGTAGTTATTAGACTTTATTTGCATAATATGAAGTTATAAAACCTTTCATGTTGTGTCACATACACATCCTCACAAATATATTCCCTTTAATGAATCCGATTTAAATCTACATATGCCAAATCTCATAGTCTATTTTAACTACATCAAGCATGATAATTGGTAAAGGAATCTCTGTCATGTTCAACAACTTGAACTGATATGAAAATCATTTCAACCAATTTGTCCTTTTATGTTATCCATGTAAGTCTTTGCCACAATACCCTATTGCATCCTTTAGGTATTACCCCTTTAGGTGGAACTACCAAGGTCCCACCTTTCTAGCTTACATGGACTTCAAAATGGCTTTGAGCCATTACGCAGATTATGGTTCATAATAGGTCCTAGTTGATTAGTTGGCACATCCTCTTATAACCAACATATCTGTGTTGTTGGATTCATAATCCTCCAATTTCAAAAATTATATACTAGAATTATTTTATTCTATGTCATATGATGAACTTGAGGTTCCAGAACAATTTGTGATTCTCTTAATTCTTATTGCATCTCTTTGTTGACCTCAAACATTTCGATCTCTACTTTTACTCCCACTGATTCTTTAGGAACTCTGTTATCCTATCAACAAAACCCTTTTTTATTGGATTGGGATTAATAGTAATATTCAAAAACTATGGTTTTTGGATAAACCTTTTCAAGAAACTACTTTCTCGATGTAGGTTTCAATCCTTTAGATACATTGGGACATTCCCAAATCATATCTTATATGATGTCTTATATGACATTTACATTGTACATTATTTAGTGATAGGTATATATATATATGAGGATATAATAAGATTACATTAATTGATCATCATATCATGACTCATCATGATATAATTCCTTCATTCTGTCACATCATCGTGTTTAGATGGACTTGACTTGTGATACACTATCATAGTTCTTTCTTGATGGTTCTAAAGGTATTGATATAAAAGTATCTCAATGTTTGATCTCATCAAAGTTTATTAATACTTTCATTAAAATTATACTTCATTTATAATCTCCTTGTATACTTCAAGATATTTATGTTTCTTTTGTACTAAGTACATATATGATCATTTTACTAGTAGTGTAATGAACTATAAGTAACAATCTATAACATTCATTCCATAAGATCTTCATGCATCATATGTATGAGGTCTAGTTGAAAACTTATCCTCCCACTACATCTAGTGAAGGATTTTATGTCACGTTGTGGGTAAGTAAGACTTGCATATTTCCTTAGGTTCATTAACCAAGGGAATCTAGATTAACAATCTATAACATTCATTCCATAAGATCTTCATGCATCATATGTATGAGGTCTAGTGGAAAACTTATCCTCCCACTACATCTAGTGAAGGATTTTATGTCACATTGTGGGTAAGTAAGACTTGCATATTTCCTTAGGTTCATTAACCAAGGGAATCTAGATTAACATCAATATGTATTCTATACTTGCATTTCTTATACATGCATCCAAAGTGACTATTGTTGTTGATAGTTTTTGAGTTATCGATTTATAATCCTTTGGTATAAACATTATAAACATCCATCTTAAGATTCTTTCATTCAAATACCATTAGATGTTTGAGCATTGCCATACAATATCACATCTTTTTGAAATAGAAACATCAATAACACACTTTATTGATTTCTCATTCTTGTCATACAATATGCATAAAGTGAATGTTTCAATTTATTAGGCATAATCAAATCGTAGTTCAAATAACTCTATTACATGCCCATTGGGCTAAGATAAATTTAAATATAGACTAAAGCTTCAACAACTCTTGCTCTACCTTGTCCATCTTTGTCCTTCCATGAGGGTTTTTACTTATTTTCAGATCCTGCACATCAAGTATGTCACATCTTTGTTTGGTATCACATACCAAGATGAAGAAGTAATCAAATTTATCTTATAATGTTTAAACCTGAAGTGGAAGCCTCAATGCCTTCCTTATTCTTCTTTAGTTCCTCTAACCAGAGTGGGCAATTTCTTTTCCAATGTCTAGGATGGTGACAATGGTGACAATTGCCTCTTTTCTTTGCTCCTCCATTTGCTTTGAGATCTGATGACTTGGGCTTCTAGCTATCTTTAGAACTTTTCTTAGATTTGCCTTTGACTTTAGACTTCCCCTTTATCTTATTGATCACCATCACAAACTTGGGCTTGTCTTATTCATTTGAGCCTCAACTATTTTCGACATGCCCAACAACTCTGTCAACGACTTGTCAAAGTCGTTCAAGTTGTAGTTCATGACCAACTAGCTGTATGACTTTCGCAGGGAATGTAGAATCACATCAGTGGCCAACTCTTGACCCAAGGGGAATCCCAGTATAGCTAGGTTCTCCACATACCCAATCATCTTGAGTACATGAGGACCTATTGGGTCTCCTTCTCGCATGTTGCACTTAAACAATGCCTTGGAGACATTGTATCTCTCTTGGCTTTGCCTAATCTTAGAACATGTTCTTGAGATGTGTGACCATCTCAATCACATCCATGTTCTAATGTTGTCTCTGTAACTCATAGTTCATGGAGCCTAGCATCAAACATTTGACATCCATAACATATTCAATTTTCTTCTTGTAAGCATCCCTATCAGCCTTTGGTGTAGTTGGAAGGGGTTCATTTAGTTCTGGCATCTCCAGGACATAGATCTTGCACTCTTGTGTGAGAATGATTCTCAACGTCCTAAACTAATCATGGAAGTTGTTTTGATTTATCTTGTCCTTCTCAAGGACTAATCACAAGGAAAAGTGATTGTGGTTGGTTGTCATTTGATTCTACACAAGAATTTGTAATTTTATCAAAAACTCGTTTTTTTATTAAAATTGACAATATTGGTTAAGTCTTTAATTAATAATCTCTCTCATTATTGTTATCAAATTGACAACCCTCAAATAGAAATTAGAAAAATTGTAGTGAATAATTTTCTAAAGAATAAGATCCAAAATGATTCGATTATTACCTAACCAATGCTAGCATAAATACTCAACCATTAAGGTAAGAAATTTGCCAATCGTTTCATATGCAATTCTTGATAGATAATATGTGCAACTCCTTGCCATAGTTATCTGTATGCTTCAGGGCCTAGACTTTATAAGAATCACCAGTTAAATCTGACCCAAAAGCCAACATGATAATAATGCACCCTGCTTTGATAAAAACTACATTACTATCATCACACTTCTAAGAGATAGACGACACATTATGCTTTGGTGTATCCTATTCTTGGTTGATCAAGATTTTCATGTGTGTCGCTTATTAAAAAGCATTTAGACTTAATATGTTTGATTGAGGGGTTTTATATATATATCATATATATATACATATACTATATATAATCACCACATATATAGTATGTATCATATACACGCTATATCCCATAATGCAAACATGCAATATAAAACAAAATGTGATGGTTATGGCCGTATCTATTGTAATTCATTGGAGCCAAAACGAATTACTACTACCTAAGTCAATCATCACATGACATGTATGAACTACTATTGGTGTAGATCCCTGATTTCCATTTTGGGCTGATTGGTTCAACCCTTGAACCAGTCATCTCGCCTCTTAGCCGGTCGGTTGGTCAACTACAATGATCGTCTGGCCTCCTTTCCAAATGATGTTTGGACACGTCTAGATGGCCACTTGGGACCACTAGACGGTATGATAGCTCCCACAGTCTGTCCTCCTTGGTCCTCTTATCAGTCAGCTCATTCTTGTGAGACAGTCGGCTCGCACAATGTTGATTGTAATCTTCTTTGTAAGAAAGGAAAATATCCTATTGGTAATATAATTACATTGTAAAGAGAAACATTGAGTTACATTTGAGCGGAGCAAAGGCATGAAATAAATAACTTTACATTGGGAAAAAGGAGGCAGAGGCTCGGTATGTAGATCAAGACAAATAGGAATAACATAAAACCATTCAACCAAACACATATATTGGGTTATTGGCCATAATCATGCTACACATCCACAATCAAAACTGATTTTAGGGAAATGTGTGTAAATTGCATATATGTATATATATTAGTTTGAGATTATGTGGTCTTTGATCAGATGCACATATGAGACAGTTTAAATATTTACATTGTATGAAATAAATAAACAAAAACCAAAAATCTGTTCATATCAATTATCCTAAAACATAGAAATTTTTGTGGCTTTGATACCACTGTTGGGAAATACGGGCACAAAATAAGGCAGCAAAAATGAAATTTTTATCTATGTATATTCCCATAACAACTATATCGCGTCAACTACTATGAAATAGAAAAGATGGTTTAACAAGTTTATACCTGGTCCTAGAGCAAGTCCAACGACTAAAACTCATTGCCGTTCAACTATATTCTAGTTCCTCCTTGATAGTGTATGTGCATCTCCTGATCTTCCCCACAAACAGTAGACCCAGACAACTTCTACAACGTCTCTTGTGTCTCGCCACAAACTGCAAACTGGCGTTGCCCTCCTAGCAACATCGAAAGGACTCCTGCCTCTATAATAGTCCACACCTACCAACTAGAACTCCTATTATTCCTGTACAATAGACAGGAAGGAGTTGTCTCTCATGTTGGAGTAATAGTCACCAAATTACTCTTCCACAACAATGATCCTCAGTTGTTCTCTCCGTCTATATCCCTCCCTAGTCGAGTAGGACTTGCTTGGTCTCTCTTGGTTACCATAACCAGATAGGACAACAATTGTCAGAGCAAATGTATTCTCAATTGTGTGTGTTGGGAAGCCCTCACTACCCTTCTATTTATGGAGGGGTTAGGGTTAGGGTTCCCTATTGAATAGGAAGTGAAAGGGACTGGAAGATCTCAAACTTTCACAACATGTGATATCTGAAATGGTTGTTTCACAACCAAAATGGTAGTCTCACATGTGAGGTGATTGGTTTGTGGTCTAAATCGGTTGATTTGCATGTTTCCTAATCGCACATGAATTTGGAAAAATCATTTCTTATTAATGTAAGCATTAATTCCTTGTACCAATAAATTGAACAAGTGAAACGAGAAATCTTTCTCACAATTTCAAGAAAGCTACTAGAACCTTCGTCTGGCCCAACCAAGCTGATAGGTTCATGAATTTAACCGGTCTTTTTTCTCACCCATGCTGATCGGTTCACCTAGTGAGTTGATCAGTTGGTGCCTAATTCATGCAGAACATCAACCAATTTAGTTCCAATCAGTCTAACACTCATAACAGACATCTAACTGGGTGAGCCGATTGGTTGGAAGTCCAGTGAGCTGACTTGTTGCTTGAATTGAATACCTAAACACTTTTGTAATCAATATGGTCATCATTCAAGATTAAACTCCTCTTCCAGATGAGTTCCTTTGAGTGTGACCCTATAGGTCCCATATCACATTAGAAGTGAATGTCCATAACTATCTTATGACATCACAAGCAGAGAGTAGTGCCTAGCTGCACATCAGTGCTACCCAAGTGAATGGAAAGTTGGAGAATAACTTCAACCTAAAATCTGTGTAAGGTGCTCCAGTAATTGTATAATTCCTTTTTCTCTGATATTCAAAATGAACTTGAGGCATGGAATCGTCATCCTCTCAACGTTCAATCCATGTTCCTAGAAACAAGAGTAGATTGTCTGAAATAATGTGATCTTAGTATCATATATTGATTCATGTGTGCACTAACATGTGTTTTTGAGTCTCGCTTATCAAGTGGCCATGATATCAAACTCAAGTAGGAGTGAAAAATACCATCTACATCACTCACAGTCAGTCCCCATGTGTTAAAGCTACCAAATCATCACCTTTATAACAAGCTGTATTTTAGAATTACATTTGATGATGTCAAAGTATACCCAGTGACATGTGATGAGTGTAATGACTTCAGATCTAAGAACCACAATCACCACCTTCACTATGAGAGATGACTTTGCCTACCAATGATGGTTTCAATGTGTCACTTCTCAAGGTGGGTTTGTACAATACATTGTTCCATAACATGTATCTATGTGCTTGGTTTGATATGCAATATCATGAATAATGAGATTTTGTCATCAACCAACCTGCACTCCTGTCTTATGTGTTACTGGTGTCTACCTACCTTCCATAGTAACAACCAACTTGGGACATACTAAGAATGTATGTACTTTTAGAATTCACATGATCTCTTTCTTCAAGTCACATACTTGAAGACACACGTCATTGAGTAATTTCATTCTTTAGACATTCATAATGTTTCCTCATTATCTCATAACTAAGTGGAACATAATGAATTGGACGATTTCCTTTATGAGTATTAATCAAATCCTTTATGGTATGTTCCATGTCAATAATCACATGATTTGCTCTCTAGGCATACCTTGCCAACACATTTAGGGATCAATCAACTCCTACTCCCATCGGTCTTATCCCTTCTTGACCTTAGGATTGACCTAGGGTTCCATTGAGATCTCATAACTTTATTTTATTTCTAATAACATTTTGCTTGTGTTTTTTCTAACACTATCTGAGAACATTATTTATCTTAAAATTCTTCCACAAGAACTTCCTTGATTTCTTACAGAACACACAATTTTCTATCTATTATTTTCATTGGGTTCATGGTGACCTACCCTTCTTGGCCTAGTCCCAATCTATCAGCCACTTCCATGGTGACTTTTCCTCTTGTCCCTTATAGATGGCATACATGGGTGTAATGAATCATACTCAATATATGTGCTTCTACATTTCACGATATTAACCTCTCAAGTTTTTAAGTGACCTTTAATGTTGTCTCAATTCTCGAACTAGTTCATGAAGTCAATCATTTAGGAAGGGTCCTTTCCCAAGATAGGATAAAACCTATTTCTTAGCAATACCAAGATTCACAAAACACACACAAATCTAAAGTATAATTATCACTAGAGGATATGTTCATTGGGCACATTTCCCATTATTCCATTCATCCAAAGTTTATATACACCATATACCACCTATTTTCCTCTTTGGTTTGAGAACGTCGAGTTACCTCCTTAGCATTGATCATCCAAACTGTATGAGTTAGTGACTCAGGAACGTACTGGACTAGAACATGATATGGAATTTTCTTCCCAACATTCTATTTCATGTAAACAGCACTTGAAGTCCTACATAAGGGACTACACATCTAAGTACGAGTCTTCATATCACATTACCATTCTATACCTCTCCATGATCTTGAAACTCTCTTTCCCTCACCTAGATGGTAGTTACTCATATAATATACTCATATGTATAGGAAGCCTCCTATTATGTCTCTAGGGTTTGGTCCTTATGAGGACATCTAGGGTACCGCAAGCCTCTAGGATCATGCATACTCATTCACTCTAGCTTCAGACATATCTTACAAATATTCCTTATATCCTCATGTACTGAAGTCTAGGTTCTCAACCTTCTCCCTATGGGTCCCACTCTCACATGAGTCAACTTATCACTACCCCCAACACTAGGGATTTGTAGGAGAGTTCAAGGCTCCTATTGATTCACATACTATATCTACTTAATTTAGAAGGAACACATACTTACATCCTCTAACCCTATGTCAAAATATCAATTCCAATAAGGTCACCATAAACTATATCATCTCATTATGTGATATTAAACTCCTCGTACATTCCATCTTGTATGTCTATCTCATAATCCAATAGGCATAAACCCTTATGTCTTAGAACTAATCACCTTGATATCACTTGCTCTCATGTGGATGCATGTCTACCTTCTACTTGTATTGGTGTGGGGACACACTTCTTATTAGGGTTCCTACTAGAAGGAACTTAGACTTTCTAGTCGTAAACTGATCTGAGGGTTTAACTCCCTCATAGATCTTTTCTCCACTCTTGGGTTGTTCCACCTTAGGTCGGGACACCAATCTTAAAAGTTTCACTGAAGGGTTTAATATTTTCCTTGTTGCGTACTCACTTATTTCACATTCTTTACATGTATGTTGGACTCCACATCATTATCCTTCATGCCTTACCCAACACACCTACATGCATGGGTGAACTCCTTGTATTTTCTATTTCCTATCTCCATTGTGTAAGGTTAGGGTTAGGAACCATATCCCAACACCTTTAGGGTTTTCTATACACCTTATAATTATGTCCATAACATCTTGTTTACATGTATTTTATTATTTGGTGGAGAATTCCTTAATCCCTAATATCTATAACCCTAGTACTTAGAATGGGATAAAGAGAATAGTTGCAAGTACCTAGGGTTTAGTGAGTGAAGAGGGAAAAGAAGTGATGAAATAATGAGAAATCCTAGAGGTATGTTATTTTGAGTGAAGTCCTCTAACTTTGGCTAGGCCAGATGCACATGCTCGGGAGTCCTCGTAAGCCGACTAACGGTGAGGAGGAAATTCTTTCCAGCCCCGGGTCGTCGTCCTTTCTAGAAACCATTGACTTTTAAATATACTATAGTAATTCCCATTAGGATCTATATAACTCTTAGAAAGTTTGTAATTATTAGAGGTTAAAAGGTAAAATAGGTTTTAATAGCAAATGTAACGACCCCTCCCCCGCTTATCCTCTATTAAGGAGGACTGAGAGGGTTAGGGCCACTACGTTCATTATGCGATCGATGGTTTAGCAAATAACTAGAAACAATTAATAAATTTCACTAAATCAAAAGGGCTTTTGCTACAACATTACTTTCTGCAAGGGAATCACATTCTATGATTTTCTAGTGTTTTGCAACATGAGAGTAAAAACTATCTATATCCTCCATGATTACAGTAATGTCTATTCTTTTTAGTTCCTTCTTTTCTTAGATGTTTGTTTTTATCATACTTGCATAATAATAGCAAATTATCCTAAAATGCCGAAAAAACATGTGGTAAACGTAACAAATTATAACGGTATGTGGGAGAAACAAAATATTGCATCTAAGTGTAACATCATAATCACAACAATTATTATTAAAAAATCAAAATTATCATTTTCTTTATAACATCTTAACCTATTTTTAGTCAACCTCTGAGACAGCCCCTCTTAGGAGTTTATCCCTATAGAGGACATTAGGCCACCTATCAATCTAGATATAGTGCCATGTTGGTCTTCCCAATATGGGGCTTGACTTCATATAACCATACAAATCTAGGGCCTGGTCTGACCTTTCCAATCTGGGGCCTACTCTTTAGTCATCATCATGACTCTCTCATTTCTTTCCATTCTCATATTTCCAGAGTTAGTATATGGGGTTTGAGAAAGTTACAAGCATATAATGTGATAGCCATAGTGACTTTATAGATTGTAGAAAAAAAATAAGTAAGCAACTATTTCCAATCCATGCGGAAAATCTCCGAGAAAGCCACGTGACATTAAAGAGATTATTCTTAGGCCCTACCTATTTCAGAAGTAACTTGATGTCCAAGCAAGAGAAATAAAAAATAACCAAACAAGAAACCAAACAATTATCCTGAAAGTTAAAGCACAACACCCATGTATCATTATTCTATCCAAAAAAGCATCACTAAGACTTATGTGGGTCTCAAGTTATGATTTTATTAGGGTTTTGGCTTCCTAAACTCTAATTATCACTTGTTATGTCCTTTGGGTTGACAAACCCTACTTTTATCATTCACTACACTTGCAGTCTCAAAAAAACCCTAATTCATCAAACAATGGGTTGTTAAGTTCACATAAATTCCAAGTTACTCTTTTTTATCCATAAAAGACTAATATTTTATTATCAATATCACTTGGACACATTAGAATCTTCAAAACCTAAAACTTAGTGATCTAGTTCATTAACTACATTAAAGATTCAAACCTTACGTACTTTTCAAACTAGAAGCAGAATTAGGCAGTGCACATATTTTTATAGGATTGCTTATACTTTTCTGAGAAAAAAATCATATATTACATGCATTTATTCGATTATCCTAATAATTACTAGGATTTTTGCAAAATAAATATAATTCAGCCAATTAGGTTAAGCCACATCTTTGATAAACTTTTTCTTGGTTGTCTTCAAACTGGGTGAAAAGACACCATGACCTTCAACTCATGAACGTGTGAGTAGGGGTAACAGAGTCAATTTGACTTTGTTTCTCTCCTACCTCATGCTAGGGCGCACTGAATAGATGCCACAAAAGACCATCATGTCAATGTTCGACCCGACATCCGTAAACTCAAAGGCCGAAGAAGTCCTAGAACCTTCGCTAGGTCTTCTTGGACTCAAGGCATGCACCATCTTAATCTGACGTGACCATAGGTTTCTACAAGATGCTCTGCTTCAAGTCAAGTACATGACTGAAACTACAACCACTACCTCGACACAATCCCTAGCTCATCGAAAGGTGAGGGAAGTATTTAGGGGTTCTCATAGAGTGGGTGTGCCATCCTCAGGTGTCAAACACCCCTATTTGTGGACTGGAGTTGGATTTATCTCTAGAACTATCGGTGACAAGGAGTAGGTAGAAGAAGGATTATCGATTATCATGCCAACTCATGAACAGTCGAACCTTGAGGATAACCGTCCTATCTGACTCGCTGGCTAGAGATTAAAGCCTCCACATCTTGGTTGGCTAGTGCTAAAAATGTCGAAGGTAGAAGAGAACGAGTGTAGGCCGTATGGGCGAGAGTATCACTACTAGGCTCTCTCATGACTATGAAGGTGAGGAACTACCCATCAGTTGAGGGAGCAACATGTTCTAGGTGAAACCCTAGGGGTTAGAAGGAAGAATATGATGAAGATGATGGGGAAGGAGTGAGAGATAGTTCAATGAGAAGAATTGGTCCTATGTCATGATACATACATACATTCACATACCCTTACTCTAGCACTGCCTCTTTGGCCTGTTCTCTTCTTCTCTTTAATTGCTTTAAAAAAGTAATACATTCTTTCCAAGTACACGATCTCATGGTTATGGTAAAGTACATATAGGAAAGTATCTATATACTTAGTTGTCAAAATGGTACACATTCTATAGATTCCCAATGTAGGGACGCCTATAATCTTGATTTAATTATCAACTTTATATGGTTGACACATAAAAATCCATAAAATATGGAACATGAATACATAATGCTTTATTGGATAATTGATCATGAATTCTAAACTTGTGACAAAGTGGTTTTTCTGGCTTAATTTCGAGGACGAAATACCTTTTAAAGTGTGTATGATGTGATGGAGTGGACTTCTGGAATCCCTAAATACCCAAATGGATAATTGAATCATGATCCAGAGATTGGAATAATAAATATGTGTCAATATGTAATGCGACAGTGATGATGATGTATATATGTTTGATGTTACTATTACGATTAATGACCCTAATTATGCACCACCTTGGATTAAGTTGTTGATTGGTCAATTATTGATGACGACACCGATAACAGATGCACGAAGGCATCCAACGTCATCGCTAGGAGAGCCACGGAGGTGCTAGTTCGGGAGCAAGCAGACGGCGGTGGCGTGCGCTGCGGACAGGGGAGGCGGGCGCCGTGTTCGTGAACGAACACGACCGTGGCGGCCTGCCCACACCCGTGGTGTGCCGCAGAGAGAGGAAGAAGGGCGGACCGGGCTGACAGGCACAGAGGCCGACGGCGGTGAGCTTCCCCAGCCGCAAGGAGCTTCCACGGAGGAGGTGGCCTCAAGGCCGAAGATGCTGAGGGAGCCTGGACGAGGTCCAAGGCAGCACCATCTGAAGCCGAGGAGGGGATAGCGACACCTATCCCTCACCGGAGGTCCAGCTTTGCGGCGGCGCCATAGCCAGGAGCGGGTTTCCGCTCGCTCGCCCAAGGGGGGACCAGGCGGCGGCGGCTGCGGCACGCAGGCGTCGTGCGAGGAGGAAAGAACGCACGCTGCGTTAAACGGAACGAAGAAAGAAAGGAGAAGGACCGGTTGGTCCAGCTACTGAACCGGGTCCAGGTGACCGTGAACCACCGGCCCAACCAAGGAAAGGAGCCCCCTTAGTGGACACGTGGCAGTCCCGTATAGGCCCAAAAAGGTAAAATGCTCAGATCTTCTTTAATTCACAGTAAATAGCCCGTTGATCCGAAAAATACAAATAAGATATCAAAATTCTCAGAAAAATGTGTAGAATAATATTAAACTGTAATATCTGGATTTTGAAGTAATAATCTCAGTGATATCATGAAAGATGTGTAATTCTTGTTTAGTGGATAATAAATAGCAAATGATGACATAAAATTATGAAAAAATATCAGTAACTCCATAATAATGTTTATAATGTACCTGATGTCAAGGATGATCATGTTGATGTACGAAATTATGTAATATGCTCCATATGTCTAATTAGGGCTAATTACCCTAAATAAAATGCAATAAATACATTAATGATTAATAAATGATGAAATTTATAGAGTAAGCTCATAACTGTATATGAAACCTCAGTTTCAATTATGAGATCAGTTTTATATACAAAATCCATGTTATATGAAGTTGACCTTTAATACATGGTTTAAAATCCTAATTTAGGTTAATGATGTAACCTAAGGTTGATACATGCACAAAAATGATATGGAACCTAATCTTTAGGTGATGAACCATAATCTGGAAAATGAAATCAGTATGATGATTATAAGAAAGGAATACAAGTAATGATGTATATATCCTAATGAGATAAAGTGAAACCCTAATATGAGAACGACTAGGGTTAAGATGAGATATAATAAGTTGAGAACCTGATGATCGTATGTGATCTTATCTTTATCAGGGTTTGACCTGGGATACATAGTTGGCATGAGGAATATGATGGTTAGGTTATCTCTTTGGAAGGTATGCCATTACCTCTTACTTGGCTTATTATACAATATGCTTGCGTTATATGGTAGTACCGACTTGGCATATGATATTGATTGAAATGATTGTTCTTGTATGATATGTTGCATGATTTTCCGTATTTATTGCTATGAACACATGAAACATAAGATATCTGGTCCATTATATGATAGCACTAAATCTCTTTGGTAGAATAGTGCATTGATGAAAGTACTAAATCTCTTTGGTAGAATAGTACACGTGAGCACTAAATCTCTTTGGCAGAATAGTGCATTTATGAAGTACTAAATCTCTTTGGCAGAATAGTACATGTGAGCACTAAATCTTTTTGGTAGAATAGTGCATGTGGTTGATCAAGTTTACATATAATGGAAATGTGCCTAAAAGATGTGTTCTCTTGTGGTAACAAATATCTTTGTGCAACGATACACCTTTTCTTATATTTTATTTAATGCTGCCAAGTATTAGTTTTATCTTATTGCCAAGATATGATGAGAGGTATATAAAAGACACGTAGGCGTACTCAGTACAATATTCATGAAATATTGTGCTGACGTGTACCGCATGTAATCTTTTGTTTAGGTTGTGGTTATGCTCTTGAAGATCCAGGATAGTGAGAGTTGTGTGGCGAGCTGATGTACAGGTGGACCTGTTGTCTTAAGATCCTGTTGTTTAGATGTAGTACATGTATATGTTATAGCTTGCTGTTCAATATGTAATATCAAATGTTGTAACAAATCATGTTGTAATTATATGTTGAATGGTGAACATGTGTGTATGGTTTTATTATTGTTCATGTACATGTGCTACTGACTGTGTTTCTTTCTGACTCCCTTGATTTTCTTCTTCTTAGCCTTGTGTGGGATGTTTAAATTGGGATTCTCGCTGAGGTGAGGGTTTCAATTTGGACGTCACACATCAGATTAAGTTTTATAAAATCCGGGGATGTCACAGGTGGTATCAGAGCATGAAAAATAGCAAAGCCTGACATTTGCTCATTATGCAACTCAAACTAAAGAAAACCTTGAACTTAATAATCTTTAGGGTTAGATTAGTCGTCTTTTAGAGACTATATCTGACCTAGCCTCTAGGTTAGCACCTAGATGTCCGAGAACTAGGTCTAGACTGGTGCTTGTTGAGTAGCAAGTCCTTAGATGTCGTTCTTTCCTTGTAGTGCAGCGGTATGGGACGTTGCACTATTTGGAAATGACGTGCATCAAGGGAAGAGAAACCCTAGACATATGGCGCTCGTTGTCTAGAGTAGCTACGCTAGTCTACCCTTTGTTCTCACCCTTTTCACTAGTTTTCATGACACTGTACTCTCTACTATGTGTGGGACACTCATTTTCAGGATTTGGTTTTTGATTCCAATCAGATCGAACCTCGATAGTTTTCTCTGACGTTTGTTTTATCGGAGAAAAACTATATAATATTTTATTATGTATATGTATTAAAAAAAATGTGTCCCCACACATGTACGAGTAGGAGGTGGTCATGCAAACTAAGTGAAAGTGATGACATCAGTCTAGAAGAGAGTGTAGTTCTAGATTAGATGTCTAGAGCCTTGTTTGGTATATGTGATAGATGGAGTAGATAGAATAAGTTTGATGATACGATCTAAGTATTATATAGATGTTATAAGATAGTTCGTGATGATTTATGTTTTTCTTTGAGGACTTAAGTTCAGTTCGAGGATTTGAGATAAGTTCTGATGATGCAAGTAAATAGGCTTTTATGAGATAAGATATGTTAAGTTAAGACAAGGTTTTGAGTCAGCATGAGCCTCAAGCTCTTTTACAAAGGAGGACCTCTAGTGTTAGGACCAGTTTTGGGGTTAGCTCAAGAGAGAGCGAGACCCACAGGGAGAAGGTCAGAGAACCTAGACTCCACGATATGAGAAATATGAGATATGTGATATGATATGTCCTAAACTAGACTACTCCTGAGTGATTGAGTTGAGTCACTTTATGCATGATTCCTATAGATGTCCTGAACCCTAGATGTCCTTGGGAGGACCAAACCCTAGAGTCAGAGAGAGGCTGGCTATATGTGCATGTGAACATGAATATGAATGCCTACCATCTGGGTGAGGGAGAGAGCCCAAGACCCTGGAGGAGGTATCTATGTTAGTTCTGTGAAGCCTCATGCTCGGGTTGATGGTTTCCCACATAAGAATCTAGTGGTGTATATATATGAGAGTTTTGGGTAAAGATGTTTCATGGGTAGAGATCTATGATAGTATGTATACCATGTTTTGGTTTGTGCTTATGTGGCTAGATCTTGTAAAGCAATCAACTAGTGCCAATGAGGTAATCTAAGAACCCTAGACTAAGAGAGGAAAGATAAAGTATGTGCATATGAGATACTCATAGAGTTGAGTTAGCTCAGAGAGGCTGAGCATGGCACTACCCTTGTGGCATGGGTTAGGACCTCAGTTGGACTAGATAATGTTTTGATATATGTTTAAAGGGCCACTCACATAAGTTTGTCTAGCACAACCATGATATAATGTATGTAAGGATGTGATCTAATATTGAGATGTGATATATATAGATATAATATGGTGGAAAACCTAGAGATGGTTTAATAGACATCAAACTACAAATGGTTAACCATATACATGAATAATGATTCTAATGTGAATGGTTGTCTAATCTCATGAGGAATCTCCAAAAGAGTTTATAACCTAATATGAGAAAGTATAATGAGATTACACTAATGATACATATTATATGAATCATGATGTAATATGGTTGGTGAATCTAGTGATGAATTCACTAATAAATTTGTAACTTAATAGGAAAGTGAAATGAGGTCATCTAAATGATACATGCCAAATAGTGATAATGACAGTGCTTAATAAATATGATGAATATGATCTGAAAACTTTGCACTATGTAACGATGTTGGAAAAAAAAATGTTATGTTGGAATTTTGATGCTTGGCTATAATGAGGATGAAAATCCTAAAATATGAGATATGTAATGACATAACCAAGTTTCTAAACCTCGAATGGAGTGTTTGTGCACCCAAGATGGTTGTAAACCCCCCTAATAGTGCTTTGGATGCATAGTTCTAGGTAACCTTTGTGGATATGTTACGCATAGAATAGTGCCTACATGTGGATGAAGGCAAGATAAAGTTTTCCCTAGAAGTATGAGTGTGGTTTACTTTCGAGGACGAAAGTTCTTTTAAGATGTATATGACGTGACAAAGTGGTTTTTCTGGCTTAATTTCGAGGATGAAATACCTTTTAAAGTGTGTATGATGTGATGGAGTGGACTTCTGGAATCCCTAAATACCCAAATGGATAATTGAATCATGATCCAGAGATTGGAATAATAAATATGTGTCAATATGTAATGCGACAGTGATGATGATGTATATATGTTTGATGTTACTATTACGATTAATGACCCTAATTATGCACCACCTTGGATTAAGTTGTTGATTGGTCAATTATTGATGACGGCACCGATAACAGATGCACGAAGGCATCCAACGTCATCGCTAGGAGAGCCACGGAGGTGCTAGTTCGGGAGCAAGCAGACGGCGGTGGCGTGCGCTGCGGACAGGGGAGGCGGGCGCCGTGTTCGTGAACGAACACGACCGTGGTGGCCTGCCCACACCCGTGGTGTGCCGCAGAGAGAGGAAGAAGGGCGGACCGGGCTGACAGGCACAGAGGCCGACGGCGGTGAGCTTCCCCAGCCGCAAGGAGCTTCCACGGAGGAGGTGGCCTCAAGGCCGAAGATGCTGAGGGAGCCTAGACGAGGTCCAAGGCAGAACCATCTGAAGCTGAGGAGGGGATAGCGACACCTATCCCTCACCGGAGGTCCAGCTTTGTGGCGGCGCCATAGCCAGGAGCGGGTTTCCTCTCGCTCGCCCAAGGGGGACCAGGCGGCGGCGGCTGCGGCACGCAGGCGTCGTGCGAGGAGGAAAGAACGCACGCTGCGTTAAACGGAACGAAGAAAGAAAGGAGAAGGACCGGTTGGTCCAGCTACTGAACCGGGTCCAGGTGACCGTGAACCACCGGCCCAACCAAGGAAAGGAGCCCCTTAGTGGACACGTGGCAGTCCCGTATAGGCCCAAAAAGGTAAAATGCTCAGATCTTCTTTAATTCACAGTAAATAGCCCGTTGATCCGAAAAATACAAATAAGATATCAAAATTCTCAGAAAAATGTGTAGAATAATATTAAACTGTAATATCTGGATTTTGAAGTAATAATCTCAGTGATATCATGAAAGATGTGTAATTCTTGTTTAGTGGATAATAAATAGCAAATGATGACATAAAATTATGAAAAAATATCAGTAACTCCATAATAATGTTTATAATGTACCTGATGTCAAGGATGATCATGTTGATGTACGAAATTATGTAATATGCTCCATATGTATAATTAGGGCTAATTACCCTAAATAAAATGCAATAAATACATTAATGATTAATAAATGATGAAATTTATAGAGTAAGCTCATAACTGTATATGAAACCTCAGTTTCAATTATGAGATCAGTTTTATATACAAAATCCATGTTATATGAAGTTGACCTTTAATACACGGTTTAAAATCCTAATTTAGGTTAATGATGTAACCTAAGGTTGATACATGCACAAAAATGATATGGAACCTAATCTTTAGGTGATGAACCATAATCTGGAAAATGAAATCAGTATGATGATTATAAGAAAGGAATACAAGTAATGATGTATATATCCTAATGAGATAAAGTGAAACCCTAATATGAGAACGACTAGGGTTAAGATGAGATATAATAAGTTGAGAACCTGATGATCGTATGTGATCTTATCTTTATCAGGGTTTGACCTGGGATACATAGTTGGCATGAGGAATATGATGGTTAGGTTATCTCTTTGGAAGGTACGCCATTACCTCTTACTTGGCTTATTATACAATATGCTTGCGTTATATGGTAGTACAGACTTGGCATATGATATTGATTGAAATGATTGTTCTTGTATGATATGTTGCATGATTTTCCGTATTTATTGCTATGAACACATGAAACATAAGATATCTGGTCCATTATATGATAGCACTAAATCTCTTTGGTAGAATAGTGCATTGATGAAAGACTAAATCTCTTTGGCAGAATAGTACACGTGAGCACTAAATCTCTTTGGCAGAATAGTGCATTTATGAAGTACTAAATCTCTTTGGCAGAATAGTACATGTGAGCACTAAATCTTTTTGGTAGAATAGTGCATGTGGTTGATCAAGTTTACATATAATGGAAATGTGCCTAAAATATGTGTTCTCTTGTGGTAACAAATATCTTTGTGCAACGATACACCTTTTCTTATATTTTGTTTAATGCTGCCAAGTATTAGTTTTATCTTATTGCCAAGATATGATGAGAGGTATATAAAAGACACGTAGGCGTACTCAGTACAATATTCATGAAATATTGTGCTGACGTGTATCGCATGTAATCTTTTGTTTAGGTTGTGGTTATGCTCTTGAAGATCCAGGATAGTGAGAGTTGTGTGGTGAGCTGATGTACAGGTGGACCTGTTGTCTTAAGATCCTGTTGTTTAGATGTAGTACATGTATATGTTATAGCTTGCTGTTCAATATGTAATATCAAATGTTGTAACAATTCATGTTGTAATTATATGTTGAATGGTGAACATGTGTGTATGGTTTTATTATTGTTCATGTACATGTGCTACTGACTGTGTTTCTTTCTGACTCCCTTGATTTTCTTCTTCTTAGCCTTGTGTGGGATGTTTAAATTGGGATTCTTGCTGAGGTGAGGGTTTCAATTTGGACGTCACACATCAGATTAAGTTTTAGAAAATCCGGGGATGTCACAAAACTATTCCTTCTTTCCTCTCTCTTTTATTATCGTTTTAATCCCAAATTTTAAGGGAAAGTCCATAATAACTTTATCTAATCGTGGGGAAGGTTTGAGTCAATACCTCAAAAAGAAAATATGTTTTCTTAATACCCAAGACTTCCTCTTACAAGGCATATATTAAACATTAAAACAATCCTTTTCTCTTTCTTATATTTCCCATATTCTTTAATTTAGTTACTTTTCTTATTAGGAAATATGTGAAACCAATATCCATCATTAGTGGTCTTCCATATCCCTTCCTAGAGAATTCCTCAAAATTCTCACAAGTACATAACTTATTACCCATTATCTTTGGCCATTTCTTAATATTGGATTTTCTACTTTTCCCTTCTCCTTTATATCCTATTATCAGACTACAACAAAAATTAGAAACCATGAAATTCATAACAAAGGGAATTTTGCAAGGGAAAACCATTATTTCAAAGAAAAGCATACAAATTACCAATAGATCCCTACCATAAACCAGGTTATAACACTTTCTCTTCTTTGTTCATCAGGGAAGTTGCTTCTCTTCTCTTCTATTCTCTGACAAGTGAGCAAGTGTTTTCTCTTCTATTCTATGCTTGGCGAGCTACTTCTCTTTTATTCACTAGATTTTTTATTGAAGAAGGAGATCTCTTCACTTTAGGTATGTTTTTACTAATTTATATTTGAAATACCATTAAGTACTACTTCAATATAATTAGATTAAAATATAAAAAATATAGTATTACACTATAATTATTGTTATAAATCAGATAAAAATACATTCTACTAATTTTTTAGGGATTCAAACTAGAAATTAATATTTGTTGTTTAAATGAAACAATTTCATTTTAGAATAATTAATTTTATGTTATAGTAACTGTGTTATAATCCAGAATTGAAAACACCTGGATAAATGGTATAATTTCTCTAGATTTCAAACATGAAATTACTAATTGTTGGTAAAAATGAAATAATCATATAGTTACAATGATGATTTTGATGTTATAGAATTTGTTGATTTAATTAAGTATTGAAACTGCCTAGAGAAATACTACTACTTCTTTATAATTTGAATTATCAAGTAATTGAACATATATTGCAACAAATTGAATAAATGTAATAACTTAAGATATGATTAATAAAATATTCATGTGTTTATTATGATAGGAAAACATGGAATCAATTCACATGAACGAATGTGAATGTTGGATATGATGGACAATTTCTCTTTGATGGTTCTTACTCTATTTGATATGTTAATTTAGACTGATTAATATTACACTTATGAATACTCTGATCGAGTTTAATTCATATATCCATACAATACTCAACATATATCCTAGTCACTTAAATATATCATATATTTTCCTTAAAAACATCATACTCTAATAGATGTTGACAATGATGATGCATTTAGAACTTTGTACTCAATTTCATCTAATGATCATATTGATGCCTTTCTTGATGAAGTACCTATCAACAAACTTTATAGTTACATTAATCTGTTGAATAAATCTTAACAACTAATAATAATGCAACTTTCATATCAAATAAACCACCTGAGTATTTTAAAATCCTAATATTGAGAATGAAAAAGGTTGTTAGGAGGCTGAGGAAGAAATTATTAAATATGAAGGTGACTCAACAACTGAATATGATGATGAGAACAACATGAATAGTATTGATATATATATATATATATATATATATATATATATCAATATGTAATTCATGGCACTATTGCTGCCTTGAGTTTTGTCCCGGGGTTATTTGCCAATAATTTGGTAGACCTCAATAGTTCATGATTATGTACCTTTCCAAGATGATGAATGGGTGGATGATTTTTTCCATGAAGTTCTTCTCAACTATACACCTTCTAAGAAAGTTGTAAGGGTGCTTTGTTTGTGTCTAAAGTAGTCATAATTGAGCAGATTAAAAAATTGTCCATGCAAAACAATGTCAAATACCAGACTCAATGTTGAAATAGTTTTCTTTTCAAACTGATTTGTGTCCAAAATCAACAAAGTTGGAGTTTGGATGCTTTTCATTCCAAAAGAGTAGGTGGCATAGGGAAGATAATGTGTTGTAGTCAAAACTACACATGTCAGCTGATTGTTTTAAATGTGAACCATTGCCAATGTACATCATCTTGTATTTCTTGAATGATGATGCCATGATTAGATATGTCCACTCTGGAAATTGGTGAAATGGTGAATGTTGAACTAGATATATACATCTCATATAAGAAGACATCTATAGTATGAAGTAAAGTCATCTATAAAATATTTGGTGATTGGAAAAACTCATATCCCAATCTATTATCGTTAATGAAACATCTATCACAATATATAACAAGAACAATATACAACCACCTTTTAGATGATTACAAAATTTGGGCATTTGGTCCATCTATGGAAAGATGGATACATTGTAAGCCTGTTATTACCATTGATGGCACTCTTCTTATTGCATATATTATATTGCTAGTGTTTTTTTCATTCAAAAAGTCAAAAAATATTGGTTAATGAGAGTGGCACTTTGGTTATCTACAAACATGGATCCCATCTCATATCCTGATTAGATATGTTTATTATTTTTGATAGGATTATTGTAATTTTTCTATCTATAAAAAGCAAGTTTGATTTGGCCCGCCATCGATATTGTCTTTGATATCTTTGTGAGAGCTTCCACAAAAGTTCAAATCACAAGAGTTATAGGAATTCATGTGGAGCTTCAGATCTAAAAAAATGAAACTGAATTTGATCATCTCATGTATAATATAGAAACAATCGATCTAGCTACTAAGCAGTAGTTGACATCAACAAACCCTACATTGTGGTCTTTCACATCTGATATAGGTTATAAATATTGTTTATTGACTAAAAATCGTGTAAAATCTATAAATGAGATATTAAAAGGTTCTAGAGGTTTGGAAATGCATGAACTGATTATTTCCACATAATACCATTCCATTTTGATGTGGATTAGGAGGAGTAATGAAGTTATGACCTGAGAAAATGTCAGACATAGATTTCTAGGTTCCTTCATAATACACTTTTAAAAATGGATTGGGATGCAAGAAATTTGAGAGTTACACTCCACATGAACAATGATGGGTGGCTTGTTGAAGATGTGTATGGACATTATTTTCAAATTACAAACCATATGGTGCTAGTGATTACAGTTGTGGTTATCCTCAACAGTGGCATATGGTGTATGTTATACTTATAAATAGATAAAGTTAACTCCTTACAATGAGGAGATGATATAGAGTCTTCCACAACTATGTCGAGAGGGTCATGAGGTTTAGTTGGCTCGAGTGCCTCTAGTTTACTATGCGGTAGTAGAGTGACACCTCCCAAATAGAGTACTTGGACTGTCTAAATTTGTTCAAGTACATTCTACTACTGCTTTTCCACAAATGCCTATTACAGATGGGAGAGATCATACTACTAAGAATTGGAAGCATCATCATCGGGAGAAGGTGTATCTTTGGAACAAAAATCATGAGAATATAGTGACATTCATTGATCCTTCTTTAGATGAGATCCCAACATAGGAGATACAGGCACATCAACAAGGGAGAGGACAACATGGACATGTAGGTCATGCTTATGTTTATTTTTTTATGTATCATACAATTTCTTACATTTGCCTCTATAAAGGCATTAACCAATTTTCATTTGGATCTATGATGTATGTCAATCAAATATTTTTATATACTTGGATCATGATTGATGATAACATTTCTTTTTGACATCATCTATGTAAATTTGGTAAAAATGTTATTGTAAAGACCCTGACCTATTGCCCAAGGCTCAAGTAAAGTTTTAGGAATGATGATTGGCCCCACAAACAACCACTAGCCTTAACTACATGCTTTGTCCTCACTCACGTGCAAGTTGGGATAAACTTCCCCACTCACCCATCTTAGTTCTAGACTGGGCTGAGCATGCTTAACCACATAGTTCTTTAGTGATGGGATCCCTAAAAAGGAGGTGCACCTTGGTGATATGGATAGTCCAATCATTTCTTTTAAAATCATCTTATCTGAGACTTAAAATCCTGGGATGTTACAATCTCCCCCACATAAACTCTTGACATCCTCATCAAGGATCAACTGTATGGCCTCATAACATTTATTCATTTTGATGCAGTCCTAGAATGTCTGTTACAACCTCAATTTTGCATATGTTTTCATAATTTAAATATAATGATTATATAAATATGGACTTAATTGAAAAGGTTGTATGCTTTGCTTCAAAGGATGGATTTATTTGCAATTATCCTTTTGATAGGAATTTCGTGGTTCCTATTATTATGTTAATCCAATAATTGATATAAAAGAGAAGAAAAGAAGAAAAGTCCAAATAATTGAAAAAGGATACAAGATAATGGATATTAAGAAAAATAATTATGAGAAATACATGGAAATCTCTAGAAAGTGGCATTAATGGCCACAATTGAGTAAATTTCATTTATATGTGATTTCTAATAAAAGAAATAGGAAAATAGGAAAGGAAATGAAAGATAATGAGAAATCCTTGCAAAAGAATATTTTAATAAAGAAATAAGAAAGATAATGAGAGATAATGGATGTAGATGCATCTAGAAGTATAATAAGTATCCTTAAAAAGGAATTTCGAAATCTTAGGATTTCTTGGGTTCCAATGAGTCCAAGTTGCAAAGATAATAGGAGAAGAAAGAGATAAAATCAAATAAAGCATTATTAAGAAGGAAAGTTGAAGTAACGATGAAAATATAAGAAATATGTGGAAAGATGGATAATGGAATCATTATAAATGGGATTCCAACTCCACATAGTTTCTAATGGTAAAAGGAATCAAAATAAAGAAAATAAAAGATTAATAGAGAAAAAATATGCTTAAAATAACCTTTATTAAAAGATAACTTGAACATGAAGATAATACCTTTTTCATTTTGATTTTGGGACTCAGATTGGATACAAGAGTAGAGTAAGTCATTATGGACTTTCCCTCAAAATTTGGGATTAAAAGGATATAGGGTTGAGGAGTTATGGATTTTTAAAGAATCCATAAAATGAAGGGATATCATTTAAATATCACAATTACATTCAAAAAAAATTTAAATGTCACAATTTGAATCTGACTTATGTTCTTAGACGTGGCTCGTTAGTCATTGGATCTTGATCCAACAGTGGCTGCAGTATGATTAAGAACAAAAAACAAGAACAATATATGAGAATTTCTAATGTTTTGATCTCTCTCCAGACTCCACCTTTGGACATGATTCTTTTTCCTTTGTCTTTGGGAGGTCCTTAGAATCCCATCCATGTTGGGTTTTGCTATCAGGCGTGGAGTATTGGGACTTTCCCCAAAGGGCTGTGGAAACCAAACTCTATAGGGAACTATATTTAGAGCCATGGTTATATAAGGGGGGATGAGTCCCCTAAGGGGCAACCAAACCATCTAAAACCCAAATCAAACTCGGGAGACTCCTCAATGTTCCATTTTATTCCCCACACTATCGGGCTATAGAGTGCCCTGTCTGACTTCTTGTCCATTGGTCGGCTTGTAGTAGGGCCATCCCAACTATGGGATTTGACCACCAATGGGTCGATCGATTCCGATGGGCCTGGGCAGAAGCTTTGGCTATGGCTTCTTGATCGCCGAAGCTCGTGAGCATGGAGTCAACTCAGAGGTTGACTACCATCCATGGCGGCAAGAACACCAATTGCGCCCCACGCGAGGAAGAAGAAAAACATGGTCAAAAGAATATTATGCCCCCATCCTAGTATTCAAGACCCAAGGACAGGTTAGTCCTTTCATGGAAGCCTGAGTTGTTTCTTCAACAAATTAATAACACGATATAAAGGTGACATGGCGACCTTTGATTGGCCTAATTATCTTTATCTTGAAAAAATGATAGAAATTGTTAGGATGCTCGATTGAAAACAAGTTATATATGAAAATTGATCGACAGGATGAGAGGAATTCAATAAAAATGATATTAACGCTTTATTCCATTTCTAATTGCAAAAGTACATTAAGTTGAGGAAAAGTGCATTAAAGTTAGGTTAAAAACCCGAATTGTGATTAAAAGTTGAATCTAGTATGCTTAATGGGTTAAGTTAAATATTAATAACCTATTGAATGATCATGTTAGATTAGAACCTGATCTAGATGTGAAATTGCACGTTTGAGGGTTTTAAACCAAGAATACATAATAATGCAACTAGAAACCCTAATTTAGGGTAAAAGAAGAGATGATTATGTTTAATTCAAAATATATGGACATATGTTGATAAGTGTTGATCCTAAGCCTATTAGAAGAGATAGGATATGACGAATAGGGTTTATGAGTATTTTTTCTTATTTAGGGTTTGTAGTAATAAAAATGATAGCAAAACCCTAATTTTAAGCGAAACCCTAAAAGGAAGTAGAATCCCTAAGGAGCAAGTTAGATTGGATAGATCTTGATGACATGAGTAATAAAAGGAAATTGTATGATTATTTTAGGATCTTGTTGTGTGTGCTTGCTTGCTTGGATTTCTTACTTGCATGGAATATTTATATCTCAAATCAGCAGAACATGTATGTGGTTACACTTATGGTTAATCACTTTAGTTTCACGTCGATTCTCAGATGTTTTATCGGTTGCCTGAGAATAACTGCTTGGATGACTTTTATTTCATGCAACTATAAAGTGACTATGATTATCACCCTAAATGTGTATACATGACTGGCTCAGATCCTGGTCCTCCTCTGTGGCTTTGCTAATGATGAAAAGGGTAACCTAGTACAGTGCCTACTTGTTAAGTAGGACATCAGGTTATCATGAGTTAGAAATGGGGCTACCCATGTGTAGTGCCATGAGACTCTTTAGCACACCATGAGTTAGGGAGTGGGCTACCAATGGGTAGTACCATGCGACTCAACCCTAGAAAATGATTCACCTTTTAGGTAGGATCATGAGGGGTTTAATGGGGATCTACCATAAGGAAGGTAGCATCCAGGTCTACTACAGGGACATCACAGAGGCTAGGGTATGGATGGATTGAGCTGTTATGCTTAAAATGTAAAGTTGTTTGTTAAATCATAATTGACTACAATATGGCGTTACAGTTAATTGCATGATTATTGTTTCCCCACATACCGGCATATTCATTTATTCTGATTGACATTTTGTTTGTCAGTGTTTTAGGTGCAAATCCCAAAAGGACAAATATTAAATTGGCATATTGTGAATACATGAATTGAAGTGCAAGGAGGATTAGTTAGAATAGTTTTCGTATGTGGATAGAAGTTTAGAAATCCAAGTTTTTCAAAAGGTATGCACATTTTTATTTTATTCTAGCTTTTCAGTGTAGTCTGGTAGAATTTGATAATTATTACTAATTATTTGTCAAACCTTGATCCGGTTTATTGGGATAACAGCTCTGACCTCTTGGGAGGCGGGGCCATTACATTTGGTATCAGAGCATAGGTTCCTCATCTAATATTTAATAATTATTAAATTTTACAAACTCTATAGAACCCAAGGGAGTTTTTAAAGGATTTTTTGAAAGACAGAGGTGTCTAGAAAAGGATCACGCCCGAGGGCTGGCAAGATTTTCCTTCGCACCGCTAGTCGGAATGCGAGGACTCCCAGATCTGTGTGACTTCCTGGCCAATGTATTAGGACCTGACTCGAAATAAGATACCTTTAGGACCCTCTCTTCTATTTTTCGTCCCTTCTCAACCCTAAATCTATTAAGATTTTAAGGTTTAGGGGTTTTCTCTCTCTTCCTCACCCTCTTGAGGTCAGGGTATGTATAATAAGGTTAAGGAATCCTCCACTAAATTATTAAAAGCATGTAAATAAGATGTCATGGACATAAGCTTAATAGTTAAGTGTAAAATAAAGATTAGTTGCATGCTTAGGTCGTATGACATGTGTTGTCATGCCCTCAGGAGAGACATGAGGTTAGACCTTCTTGTCAAAAGGATGAGTAGAGAGAGTTAGACTTGGAGGTAGAGACCTCCATTATAAGTAGAGACATGGCGCATCCTCTGAGGATGATGCTAACCCTAACCCTAAGTGGTGGTTAGAGAGTGAGAGATGGCATGATGAGATGGAAGTTTTGGATCCCTATGACAGTTTGAGCCATGTGAGGTTGGCTGGCCTAGTACCTTTGGCGACCCAACCCTGGGAAGGGTCGTGCAGGTTAGGGTGAAGGATAACTCCTTCATTGATGAGATTAGTAATGACTATATAGAAACCCTATGGGCTTATATGATCATGGTAGAGTATGCACCTAGAGTATGTCAAAACCCTTGCCAGAAAGGCATGTTGGATATCTTATGAGATAAGCATAAAGAGCTATGGATAATCTTGAGCAAACATAGGTTTGATTGATCATGGGTATCACCCATGTAGGTGTTTGTATAAGAGCTTGATCTACCTTCTTAGAGAGAGAACCTCTAGTGGTAAGGTTGGTTGTAGGGTTAGATCTAGAGAAAAAGAGCAAAACTCGAGTGAGAATGATGGAAGCTTAGACTCTAGGATATGAGGAACCCTGAGAAGTTGGATATGTTTTGACCTAGACAGTTGTGGTTACCTTTATGAGAACCAAACCCTAGAAAGGGAAAGATAATAGGAAGTGCATGCCATACCCTGTACATGCTTGGTTTGTGGTTAAAAGGTTGAGCAGGCAGTTGTACATCAGAAAAGTAAACCTAGGGTTCTTAGACCTAAGAGGGGAAGTGGTGTACCTGATGCTCATGATGAGATTTAAGTTTCTATAGATTTGAGCATGGCACTCCTCATGTTTAGAGTAAATGGAAACCTTTTAAGTTTCAGGTAGGTTTGTTGATCCCCTCACATCTAAGTTGGTGACATGGGTAGATATGATCTTGGTCCAATGTTGAGGAGTGAGAACAAGTTTGGCCTAGTAGGTTGTCTGCTTGTGCCTTAGTAGCTTTCCAGGGCTAAGCATGCTCATGTGGGTGTAAACCCTAGACATAAGGACGTTTGTGACCTTTGTTATTAAGATGTAGTTTCCTCCCCTCCTGGGAGAGGGACCCTTTTGTAGGGTTTATACCAGTTTTTGTTGGTTTTGAGGTAACCTAAAGAGGTCTCATAGGATCTTGAGAAGCTAAGTGAAAAGTGCATAGTATGAGAATGAACCTGTAGACCCATACATAACCATCTCTAAGTGCATGTGGATGTGTTACCATGGAGGTAACTGGTATGGGGCCTGACCAAGGTAGGTAGGTCACCATGACCCCTATGAAAGGATGAAAGTCAGCCCAGGGATGCAGAGAGAGATGATGGAGACTTGGGTAAGGTTCTAAGTTGGACATGTACTACATTAGAATCCTAAGTCTATCATTGGGTCAGGTAGGGATAAGAGTGATGGAAGTAGGAGTTGCCTAATTCCCTAGTTGCACATGACCATAGGGTCGGGAGGTAACAACTATCATTGTCTGAGGGCCATGGGTTAGGAGATTGATCACCTTCATGAACTCATGGGACCCAAAGGGCATATGAGGAGGGCACTCTCTGGATGCATAAGGGAAGAGGGATGACCCCAAAAGTGCCAGCACCCTACAGACCTAGAGGAGATGACCAAGGATTGTGTGTGGACCCAAGTAGGTTCGAGATCAATTTTCCATGGAAGTAACTCTGTTATCAAGATAATCGTGATGTAGAGACATATGTTGCACGTTTCAACTTAGATTTGAAGGTGTACTGGAAATGGGGGTGAGAGATAGGGCAATATGCATGCCATACACCAAGGATAAAGATGATGTGAGTGGAAACGTTGCTATGATGTATGAGGATAGAGATAATAGTGTACCCTTGTGGAGTGTGTGATGTGTAGATTGCTTACAAACACTAAGAGAACTAAGGTAGTCATCTTATGAGGATGTTCTTATTATGAGATGTATGGAATTTATGAGTTATATATGGATTGAGTTCGATAACCAAGAAGATGAGCTCAGAGTTTTCTTTATGAAGATAGACTTAGAGTTTGAGATGAGATGATAAGTGGAATACATGGAGGTGTGTGTCTCCAACATTACCTAAAACATAAGGATGTGAAGTGGTAATGGATGCTCTTATTGGGAGGTAGCTATCTAGTTTAGCTAGTGGACAGGATGGAAGAGGGGGTTAAGTGAACCCTAAGTTTGAGAGATATGTTTGGCTAACACTCAGATGTAACGAGATCCGTTGATCAAGTTAGTGGTTGCTTAGTTAGCTAGCCTAGGGCTTGTCATGATCGAAGGAGGGTTGTAGAAGCTCAGATGCACTTCTATGGGAAAGAAGGTGATGAAACCCCAACTAGAGTGTTTTAGGGTTTCTAAGGAATTAACCTTAAGGGATCATGACATACATGAGATCATGATCTTAAGTTCATCATACACCGTGGTACTACTAAGATAATAAGTGGCAGTAGTACTTTGGATGCCGAAGAAGTGTATGGAGTTGCATGTTAGGAGGTGAAGGACAAACACCAATAACTCATTGAGTTTATATAGAGGATAAAAACTCCTTAATCTATGTCCATATCTTTATGCCATGTCCTCCATGTTCTTCACCTAGGTTTGGAAGCATACCCCCGCAAGAAGAAAAAAATAGAAGACATCAACAAAGGATGGTATGTCCGTACAAAAAAATTGAGCAATATATGAAATAAAGGACATCAAAATATAAAAGGCTTCCCATAGAATAGTAAAATACTACCTAAGAGGGCATAAATATAGGAAGTTAAAAATTGTGATAAATAAGAGCAAAAGATAAGTTCAAAGCATCCATGTGTTTCACTTGTGACACAACTAGATAATATAAACTGTAGGTAGGAAATAACACATATATCATAAATGTGGGGTGAACAGGAACTGTATACATCCACTCTAAATATGGGTTGGCAGGGTATGTCAACATCTACTCTAGTAGGAATTTAACATCTGCCCAAATATATAAATATGTAGGAATTCAACATTAGCATTCATATGTGGGAATTTAACATCCACATAAAAACACATGCAACATTATACTAGTAGTCACCACATGATGCATAATAAAAAATAAGAAAGAATACAAGAGATTAACAACATAAGAGAACAAGAAGGATGTGAACATCTATCCAAATACCATCACATAATGTGCCATATACACATCCACTATCATGGTGGAAAAAGAAGCACATATCATCAATTAAGTCCAAAATGCACAAAGCATAAGAGAGAGTCTAAAAGAATATCCATGATCACAAGATCAATATCAAATAAGGTAGTTCACATGAACCATGATTTTTAAAAGAAAAGACATTTTGCATAGGCTAATGTCCACAAGACCAAGAGAAAGAGAATATTGCTCAACATAGAATAATTGGGGATGCATACATACCTTAAAATAGGGTCTTAGAAACTCTCTTCACCAACTAGTTATTTCCATGATCAACCTTGCCTAATTACAAATTATTCACATGTACTAGGGTTTGAGATTCATATATATGAAATGAAACCCTAATTCCAAACCTTTTTACAAAACATCATATTTTAGACTCCAAACATGTACCAATCGACTAATTAGGTTTTTATGATTAGGAAAACATATATATATATATATTTACTAAATTTGGAGTTCAAATGAATTAGTTATGAATTTTAGGGGTTTTATATTAATTAATTTGATCCTTTAAAATCCATCATCAAAAAACATGGATATCAGGCTTTAAAACTATTTCTATTAGAAATAATGCATTTTTTGATTCCAAATCATATTTTTACTTAATTTTTGGACAAGCGAGTTAAAAGATATGACCTTTACAAGATCAGCCAATCAGAAAATAAAGAAATTTGAAATAAGCAATAGTATTCATGAGAGAGAGGGAGAGTGGGGTCAGGCCCTGCTGACTTGGCCCAATCAACAACCACTATGTCATCAGGTCCATTGTCCGCTTTGACTCATCCAAGGCAAAGACAAAGAGGGAAAAAAGATGAAAGTACCCCTGGCGAAAAAAATTAAATAGAAAGGAAACGAAGGGCAGCTAGGTAGTTTCACTAGGGGCCATCTTCCCCAACACAACACTTTATATGTCTACGAGCATCTCAGCTACTGTTTGACATAGTTTTGGGGAAAAATTGCAAAAGCCGACAGTATCAGGTTCTAGAGACAGAGAACAGAAGACCAAAGCTATGCAAACTCACCTCACTAATCAATTTAATTGTAGAGACCACCGAGACCCCAAGAACAACACCACAATGATGGGGAGGAAAATTTATTTTCAGAAGCCATTGCAAAATGTGCCAAGAAATTGGAAGAGTATAATGCTTGAGCGGATAACAATGAGCACCCCAATACTCCTACATATGTATGGTTCAAAAATGGGGCATAAGCAAGGTAGCTGAGGTTACTTGCTTACCAAGGATTTAGGATTTCTACAAGGAAAGAAACTAGGACATGTTTTGGGGTTCATTGGGTGTGAATTACTCTCATGAATCCAATGGAAGTGATGTTAGGAAGATTTGTTCACTGATAGCTGAGAAATCCTCTTCACGGTGTAACACAGAGCCAAAATTACTGTTCACCAGTACATGATATCCTACTCAAGGTAGGAGACACAATCTAGACTGTACAATCTCAGATCTAAGGGCTCAAAAAAAGAGTTAAATTAGGAAAATCAACAAAATAAGGAAACATACACGCATGACAAATCAAATCGATTCTGACTAAAGTGATGTTCACATTTATTTCTCATTCTCTCTCCTAAAAAAGGGTCCAAACTTACTCCAAATTTAATGAAATTTGGCATCCAACCTATTTGGGATACGAGGAATCCGAATATGAAATTAGTTTTGTCTTTTATGAATTTTTATATGCTAAATAAATCAAAATTTATTTTCTCTTTCCTCGTGCATTAATGTCGTTAAGATTTGCCAAATTTGATGAAACTTTACCTACAAGTCATACTTAATGTGTTGGATATAAATTCACCATCTATTTTACATATGGGAGTTGTTTGTATATATACTTAATATTTTGAAAATGCTTCACACTTTTTCTCTCCCATTTCATCTTTTAATAGAACATCTTCCAAATTGGATGAAAATTCACCAAAAGGCTATATTTATTATTTAGATTACGAATCCAAGATTATTTTCCTCTTTTGGTGTCATTTATTATTTTATTTGATATTTTGGGGAAAACATAGATTTTCTCTATATAAAATAAATTTAATTAATTATTATTATGTGAATAATGTGAAACTTGACTCCGAAGGAAATTTGGGACCCAAGGAACACAATTTTTAAATTAGATTCCACTTTTGGGGTTTCCTTTAATGAGTTATGTCACAATTAATATTTGTGGCCATTAATATCACATTATTACTCAAGTTATCATATTATTTTACTATTATCTTTATTTCTCATCCATTTATGTTCAATGGATTAATATTAGTACCAACAGAATTATATGTGATTATTTGCATGAAATTTTATATAATTCATTATTAACTCATGTAACATATTTTGTGTGTCTATTATTGGCTTAAGACTAATGTCATAACATTAGGTTACATTAGGGTGATTTATGCATGCATTAGCTCATTAGAGTTAAACTAAATGTCTTTTATCTCTAAAACCTTAACCTTGTTTGGATAAATCTAAAAGGTCAATGTTTTAGGGTAGGGCTCAAGATCTAGTATGTTATGACATCTTCAATAACATCTTATTCTCTATTATATAAAAGAACTAGATTTAGGAATGACCACTATTCATTTGGCTTATACAAACACCCTATGTCCATATATACATATATATAAGTATATATATACACACATATATATGTATATGCAAATATGTATATATATATATATATATATATATATATATATATATATATATATATATATATATATATATATACAGAGAGAGAGAGAGAGAGCTTGAGTTATAATGTAGGCTCCTAGTAATCCCTTGATTGTGATATCTAGTTGATCTTCTTTTGAATTTTCTTTATATTTTATTTCAATATGAGTCTAAAGAAAGCAGAGGCAGTTTAGAAAATTTTGATGAACATGGAAATACATTTGAGGATAGTTTCTTTGTAAGTGATGAGATGTTGAACTAAACCTACACTTTGTAGAAGTATGGAACCAACTGGTCAAAGATCTTCGCATGTACAAACATCCTATATCCATGCATGTAATATTGAGATATATGTGCAACAACAATATATATATATATATATATATATATATATATATATATATATATATATATATATATATATATATATAAGGTTCCAATTAATTCCTTCATCATGGCATTTAGTTTATCTTTTGTTGAATGTGCTTGACATTTTTCTTTGTATAAGATCATGAAAACACAAAGGCAATTAGATATATTTTGATAGATATGGAAAGTATGGTTTGTTATGAGATATGTTTATCCAAAAACAGTTGTTAAGGTGGTTTTCGTAATTTTTAGTAGGAACATAAAATCCAAAGCATCTGGATAATAGTATTTTAAAAGACTCCATATTCTAATGCAGCTGACATGAGTGAAGTATAATTTTTTTTTGTGATGTGACAACAAAATACAATCAAATCAAGTATATATAAAACTACACCACCATAAGATTTTCTATCACCTAATACCAAGCTAAATCAAAATCCTAGTCATTGTAAGATGGAGACGAATGTATTTTTTTCTAGTGTAACTACTTTCGGAATTGTGATGCCTAGTCTAGAAATTCAATCATTTTCTTTGGCAAATAGACATATTTTATAACCAATTACTATAACCCTAACCAAAAGCTATATTTTATAAATAATGTTAGTGACACAACATCAAAAGTTTAAATCTACCTGCAACAATTTGGTTCCTATATTTTAGCAATAGTGTGTTGAAATTGATGAATGCATGTAAAATATTTTGTCGTGAAATGATAAATGTTCTATATGTTTAATCATTTGAATCACACTAATATGAAGTCTTAGATGGTTGTTATAATTATGAGACAACATTTTTGAAGGCATCTATTTAACGACCATGAATTCACAATGCTTCCCCAATAAAGATTGACTACGTCGATGAGCACAATGTAATGTTAAGCAATTATGGTTACTAGGGGCTCATGTAAGTAATTGGGATGAGCAGTTGAGATACAGAAGGTTTCAACCAAAATAGACTTAATCACAAACATTCATAAAATATGTTTATCCAAAAATAGATATTAAGGGCACGATCTTGGAGGTAGACAACCAGACTTCCTCGACATCCAACTTCCCAACCCTAAAACAATGTCCATCTTCACGAATCCCCTCCTTAATAGTCTTCTCAAAGTGTCGATCGACAACCATCTATTTCCTACAAAGATTTCACAACTATGGGATATCTTCCCTTTATAGGATTTAGAAGATCCAAGTATTAGGATCACCAAGAAAGATATTCACATCATCCTGTCACACAGCCTGACCTCTATGCGAGTTTATATGCTCCCCCCAATGTCCAAGTAGTTGGGAAGGGCTAAACCGTCAGTGGGGGTTACAACTGTGGTGCTCATTTGGGGATGATCCCACATCATAAAAAAATATTTGCATCACCATGGTAGATGGTACTCTCAATTTTGAGATTGGGGCGAATATCTATGGAGACATAATGAAGCCATGGTGTTTCAATATAGTTGTTAAATTCATTGCATGGGAGATTGAAATCATGGTTCTTTGAGATTGAATTATCTTGATGTGGAAATAGGTAGGTAACTTCAGAGTTATTGACCAGGAGAACAACTACTTCCTAATCAAACTCACTTGAGAAGATGGCTTCCCAAATGCCCTGAGTGGGGGGCCAAGGTCTATGATGTGTTCCTACCTCAGTTTCTAGTCCTAGGATCTGTACTTCTCGCCCAAGGATAATCCTAGGTCGTTAGCTTCTTGGGTCACAATTCCTGATCTTTTTAACTTTCTCTATTAGCAAAAGTTCTTTGTATAAGTGGGAAACATTTTGGGCACAACCATGATAGTAGATACAAACACTGATATGAAGAGATGCAGAATATTTGTTGGTATTGTGGTCAAGATGGATATGAGGAAACCATTGATTGTGACTATCGTGGTACAAGGGGACTACTACAAGCTCAAGTATGAAAATATTCTATGAATCTGTATCATCTGTTAGAGGATGGAACATTCAAAGAATGAGTGTAAATTGAAGGAGGAACAAATAGTTAGATCAACTATTTCTAAAGCCATGCAAAAAGAAGAACATGAGATACCCCCACAACCACTGGGTGACTTTGGCAAGATATGCACACAAAGACTTTTTTGGGATGATAGGGGAGGCAAGAAGGATAACTAAGAAATTTGTTGAGGAAACTAGGAACACATTTAACAGTCTTTATTTGGATGTCAATGACAAAACCAAGTTCCTAACCCAAAAAGGGTTGCTGAAAAAGTGTTAGGGATTGGATACACACAAAGAAAGGAGAACTACAAGAAACAAAACCAAAATCAAAATTAAAAAAACTAGGGAAACTTGATATCTCTGAGTAATGTGGACAATGTACAAGACACTAATAGATACTAGTCAAAAAACACAAGAGGGAAATGGGAAATAAATACTCACCAGGAAACACTGATGATTGATGATAACATAGACATAATATCAAGTGAAAAGGAGCCTGTTAATGGGGATATATTCTTATATTTTTGACCAGTGCATCATATAATGTTGGATAGTACCCATAAGTACACAAAAAATGTTTAAGGGAAGAGTTGGAATTTTCCTTTGCAACTAAAATATTCTACACCAGATATAGTTTGTGAGAAGTGGTTCAAGGAAGAGAGACAAACAAACATGGAAATGAAGACTAGTGAGGAGGATGATGAGATGATGAATGGGGAGGGAGAGAAGAAGGCCCAAAGTCCTACCTAAAAATTGTAACTTTGTAGAATTTGTAGGCTATTTATGGAGTGGATGTCCATAACACAATACACAATTTTTTTAGACATTGCATGTTTGATATGATGGAAATTCTAGAGCCTAGAGTGAGTAGGACAAGAGTATAGAAGATAATGCGACAAATAGATTTTGAAAACTCGTATAGAGTCTAAGAAAATGGCTTTAGAGGTGGAATTTGGGTCATGTGGAGATATTAGATATAAACGGTGGAATTTCTTGCTTTCCACAAATAGTTTATCCACTGCATGATCAACATGTTACAACTGGTTACCTTTGTGTATCATTCAGCAAATCAAACCAGAAGAAAATTCTTTAGAATCACATGTAATCGATTACCCAATATATGACACTACCCTATCTATTTTTGTGTTATTTAAATGTTGTTCTTACAGTAGATAAGAAAACTGTAAGGGAATCCATCATATTGAATTGTTGCAGGGAGTTTTCTAAAGGGTTATCAGACATAGGTTTGGGGGATCTTGGAGTCTCAAGTCTGAAGATGACTTCAAGTGGGGATTTATTCCAAAAAGTCTCAATGAATCATAAGATAATGAGAATGGATTGATTTGAATCTAATCACTCTTGTGGGTGTCCTTCCTAAAATTAACTCAAATAATTCTCCCATCATGGTCAGTACCTCCATTGTTAACCACCAACACCATTTCCACTTAAAGACCAACATCATCTAGAACAATAAATCCTTTTTTCATTTGTTCATTGAAGGAATGTGGCACAAAGACACTAGGTTTATTGATGGTTTTAATGGCCTGATGTTGAGTATAGAAAAGTGGTACAAACAAAAAAGGAACAAGTCCACAAGACATATGGTGCAAATCCTGCGAGATATATATCATCTTCAACAACAACTCCATCTCCATTATGTAATATAACTAGATATAGGAATCACTGATATTCATGTGGCCTATAAAACACCATATGTCCATATATGTAATATATATAGTGTATATATAGTGAGAGAGAGAGAGAGTTATAATGTAGGCTCCTAGTAATCTGTTTGCCATGAGATTTAGTTGATCTTCTTTTGAATTTGCTTGACATTTCCTTTCAATATGAGTCTAATGAAAGCAGAGGTAGTTAAGAAAATTTTGATGAACATGGAAATACATTTAAGGATAGTTTCTTTTTCATTGATGTGATGTTGAACTATACTTGCACTTTGTAAAAGTATGTCAAAAATTGGTCAAACATCTCCCCATGTACAGACACCCTATGTCCATGTCTGTAATATTGATATATATATATATATATATATATATATATATATATATATATATATATATATATATGGGCATTCATTCAATACCCGCGTGGGTAGCCTAATTTTTTGCTACTCGCACATCCAAAAGTGTAACTATATGGTACACAAAAGTAACTCTAAGATTAAAAGAGTAACTATATTGATAAAAGAGTAACTATATGACTAAAAAAGTAACTGCGTAGAAAATATACATTCAGTAAATATAAGGACATATTTTTTTATTTTGGTGGGGCAAATGATATTATTTTTGGATGAAATTTTTTGGCGAGCTAGATAAAATGCTCCTCTACAATTGCAATTTTTTTAAAAAAGTGGAAGGAAGGGTGTGCGGGTAGCTACCCGCACGGGTATTAAAGATATATATATATATATATATATATATATATATATATATATATATATATATATATATAATTTATCTTCTGTTGAATGTGCTTGACATTTTTCTTTTTATAAGTTCATGAAAACACAGAGTCAATTTAGATATGTTTTGTTGGATATGGATTTGTTATGAGATCTATTTTTTAGAAAAATATATGTTAAGGTGGTTTTCGTAATTGAACACCAAAATCCAAAGCATCTGGATACTAGTATTTTAAAAGAACCCATATTCTGATCTAATTGACACGAGTAAAGTATAATTTTTTGCTTATGATATGACCACAAAAATACAATCAGATCAAGTATATATAAAATTACACCACCATAAGTTTTTCTATCATCTAAGACCAAGCTAAATCAAAATCCTAGTCATTGTAAGATCAAGATGAGTGAATTTTTTCTAGTGGAACCACTTCGGGAATTGTGATGTCTAATCTAGCAATTCAGTCATTTTCTCTGGGAGACAGACATATTTTTTATAACCAGTTACTACAACCCAAACCAAAAGTTCTTGATTAATAACTAAATTAGTATATAAATAATGTTGGTGACACAACATCAAAAAGTTTAAATTTACTTGCAACAATTTGGTTCCTCTATTTTAGCAATATTGTTTTGAAATTGATGAATACATTTAAAATATTTTTTCATGAAATGATAAATGTGCTTGATGTTTAATTATATGAATCACACTAATAAGAAGTATTACATGTCTGTTACAATCATAAGTCGACATTGGTTAAGGCGGCTATTTGACAACCCTAAATTCACAATGTTGCCCTAGAAAAGATTGACTACCTAGACGAGCACAACGTAATGTTAGGCAATTATGGTTACTAGGGGCTCATGTAGGTAATTGGGATGAGAAATTTAGATATAGACGGTTTCGACCAAAATAGACTCAATCGCAAACATTCATAAAAATTACAATAAATAATTCAATGCACCATACAAAAGTAAAAGTATAGTTACACAAGTCAATATAATAGTGGGTTGTAGAGTTGTGGATATGTCATTGAGTGCCCCAATGATTTACAAAGTAGTTGTCAACCATGAACTTGCATTGCCACCATGGAAAAATTGAATACTTCGAAGAGCATAGTGTAACGTTGGACAATGATGGTTACTAGGGTCTCATGTAGGTAACCAAGGTAAGCAATTGAGACATAGAAGGTTACAACAAAAATCAATTCAACTAAAAACATATATAAATATTAAAATAAATAATTCAATGGGCAATACAAAAGTAAAGATACACATATACAAGTTACTATCATAGCAGGTTATAGAATTGCAAATATGTTGTCGAACGGAGAAATGATCTACAAAGTAGTTGTTTTGTACTACATGTTTTAAAGTTTATTCCAATAATTATGTAATTGTTGTCTTACACACTACATATAAATATTGTTAGCATATATACTAATTGACTCATTATATTCATATTATCATTAATAAGAGTGTTCCTCAAGTCTATCACTTCTAAAAATATGAGGAATTCAACAAAATTCGGTGTGTTGGAAATGTGAGAGTGTCCTCTACATAATGAGAATGGTCAGAGTGAGACACGTAAATGGAAGTAAAAGGGGATGGAGATGATGAGGTATAAAATAGGTGCAACCCTGGGCTTCATATCAAATTGAGCGTCACTACTTGTCATGTGAACTCAAGATAACCCCAAAAAGTATCAAAACATATCAAATTGTGAAATTTAGGCTAAAGTGAGAAATTAGGGAAAAGGTGAAGTGCATAGCACATATATGAAGAGAAAGAAAATCTAGGTTATGACCACTATCTCTTGACATCTTTTGAGTTGTCTAGACTCCCAAGCATATATCTCCAAATTATATATGAACTACATCTTCCTTTATAAGGTGAACCAGAAACCCAACCCTAGATGAAGAAAATACAAAGTGAAGGACTGTACTCAACTTTGAAAATCTCTTTTTCAAAGAGGTAAAATGGTTCTTAGATTCTTCCCCTAATATATACACCCATTGTCCTTCCTTTGTTGTAAACCTCATGGTATGTAATGAAGGGGGGTGGATATTCTTAACATCCAAGTAAAAATTAAGGTTGTCATATGCATTCATAAAATATGCATCAGTTCTATCCTAGAATCTTTGACCCTGAGCTCGAGGATCAAATATCTATTATCTTTAATTGGTTTTGACCGAGTGATGGTAAATGAAGGTGACATAACATAGATTTAGGCCTATGTCTGAAACTCTTCTCACCTTCAATTGATCCCCAAATCCCCCAACAACTCATCTTATTGTCCACACTAAGGAACCAGTTGTGATTTTATATTTCATGAGTTTATGCCAGTTGCTACATAGCTAATAGCAATGTGATTTGTAAAAATTTAAACACTATCCACACAATGGAGGCAAAATAATTATGGCTTGTTGTAGGTAACATCAACGTCATCTTACAATCAAAAGAGAGACAAAAAGGTAATACTCCCAACCTCATATCCATTCAGTTTTTCAAGCATGTAATGGAAACTCTGAGCGAAAAGGAACCCAATTGGCAACACTTATACGATGGATAGGTTAACCTAGGTGGATAAATAGAGAGGACATTCAAAAACATACACATGAATTCATTTTCCCTTTTCCAGTATAGCGTGGAGTGACCATGACATTAGGTGTAGGCTCAAACATCTCATAATGTCCTCCCTTTCCTACCACAACCCTTCTTATTTTTCTATCTCAAGGTTTTTTTCACACCCTAGGACCCTCCTTCAGCTTCAGAATGATGTGACTATAGGATCTATCATTACACAATATGAAAAAATTGCTTCATGATGGAGGGATGAGGGGCTTGTTCTTCATGCTATGTGAAAAAATGAATATGAAAAGATTGAAGATATGGAATAAGGAGACCTTCGATAATATCTTATAGATAATCACAAACTCATAACTCCTTTTTAAGAGTGAGAAAGACTAATTTGACCAGAACCTAATCGATAAAAATGAAACTAAGATGGGGATTGCTAAATCTAAAAACAAGGATGCCCTTTTTTGGGTGGACACATATTGAAAGTACCTCTTGCTGGGAAAAAGGGGCACAGAGAATAGCAGCAGAAATAAAAAGAAATTATATATCTATATTCCCATAACAACTTGACCTTGTTAACAACTATGGAATAGGAAGAATGGTTTGATGAGCTATACCTGGTCCTGGAGTATGTCCAGTGAGAACAAAGAACTTCAAGGCAACTATGAACTAGTTTCCCTTAGACGGTGGTTATGCAGCTCCTGGTCTTCACCATGAATAATGAACATGAACCGCTTTTGCAGTGATCTTGTGGCCTTGCCACAGACTACATGTTGACTATTCTCTCCATGCAGGAGCCAAAGGAAGCCTGCCTCTAGAGTAGTCCACACAGACCAACTAGAACTTTTGTAATTCAACTAGAATAGGTAGGAAGGAGTTTTCCCTCCCTTTGGTGTACTATTCACAAACTTGCTCTCCCACAACAATGATCCTTAGTTGTTCTCTCTCATTGCTATATATCTCTTGTCGTGTAGGACTTTCTTGGGATCTCTCAGTTACCAAAACTAGAGAGGATACCAGTTGTTAGAGGAGCTGATTCTTAGTTGTCTGTGTTGTATTCTAGGAAGCCCCTAGTACCCCTCTATTTATAGGCAGGTTTAGGGCCAGGGTTCCCAGTATGTACAGAATTGTGTGGGAGGGAAAAGGGACCGAAAGATCTTGAATTTTTTGTATACATGTGATAATCCAAATGGTCTTCTAGCACAACCCAACGATTGTCTTGCATTGTGAGATAGTCGTCTGGCAGTTTCCCAACCGCACACAAAATTGGCAATTTTTATTCCAATTAATGTCACATATTAATTCCTTGCACCATAAGTAATGTTAATTGAAACATGTTTGAGAATCATCGAGAACCTTTGTTTGGACCAACCAAGGAATCTCACCCATGTGAGATGCCCGTACTGCTCACCCAGACAACCGTCTGGTGAACTTGAGTCAATTCAGTCAATTCAACAGATTGAACTTGTCGGTTCACTCCTTAATTTGGGCATAACTTAGACAATTTGATCTCTTATTAGTCTGAAAACCTAGCGGATGTCTGATAACACCAAATTTTATGACATTTTTGCCCTTTATTCTGTTATCAAAACTACCCTTTTCTGCTATTTTCCTCTATTTTATTAGCATTTTCGCAATAATTGGCCAAGCAACGCTCTTATTCCAGTTTTTCCTATCTTTTACAGGGTTTTCCTCATTTTTGCGCAATAAGGCCGATTCCGGCCCACAATAAGTCTAAGCCCGTCTCGACCTTCCTGACGCCCGATACAACCCTGCCCGACAGGGGCTGGGTGACACAAGAATCATCGGCGGAGAAGGGCGCCTTGCGAAAGGGACGTACCGGCCGACACACCTTCTACCCGGCAGGCAGCCGAAGCCGCCCGACGACCCAGCTCGTCGAGCGACACGACCACCCACCGGCAGGCGTGCCGCCAGCCACGTGACCAATAGCCAGCGCCTCGCGCCGAAGACATACCTGTATCGGCCGTCCACATCCATCGACCGGCGTATAAGGGGGCTACGTGGCATTTCCAGCACCATAACTCCTTCAACCGCTGGTATAAATAGCAGCTACAGGAAGCCGAAAAGATAGGTCGGAGACGTCGGAGGTTGGATAGGTCGGGACGGCTAGCCAGTTCCCCGTTCGGACAGTTGGGGACTTGAGCGATCTGCGAGAGAAGTGCGAGAGCAACCGTATCGTGCCCCAGTGCTCGTACCGGGCGACACTAGGTGAGCTCTTCCTCATCCCGAGAGGGAGGGGATCGGTTCACCTAGGACTGTACTGGACGATACTGAGGGCCGATATCGGCCGACGTAGATACGCGAAACGAGTGCATGACAACAATGCCCGACAGTAGTATATGTAAATCCTTGGTCGACACGATACTGAAACCGATACGCTCTCCCCGTTAGTCGTGCCGCTCGAGAGGGTGTGCCGCCCGACATGAGCGTATCGGCCAGGGTCTTTGAACGATATAGTCGTCCGTCAGGCGTGCCGTCCGAGAGTTCGTGCCGCCCGACACGGCTGTACCGGGATAGGTCCTTGGACGGTATCGGGCTGGGAGTAGTAGTAGTCTGTCGCCCTTCTACATCAAGAAGGCGACATCTATCTTTAATTATGTTATTTAAATTCTTAGCTTATGCATTGTATTAGACCCTTATTGCTGATAGAAATAGAAATGCTAAATTGCTCTTTGTTTAATGCTTAGTGCCTTATGATTGGGAAACTACTGTGTTGGATATCTGAACTCTAGCTTGCATGTTTTGGATCGCGTTTCGCTTAGCTACCGAATCGTCTTTCCCGTCGTAACTACTTCGAGAGTTGGGTTGTGGCTCTAGTGTTCGGTCCGATTCTGGAGTACGAGAGTGCCCAGAACGGAGTTGTTTTAGTATCATTCCACTCTAACTTGAGTCCAGCAACCTCGAGAGGGGTGTTGAAGCTTGGTTAGAGGCACCCGCTCTGAGAGGAGGGGTGCAGGGTGTTACTGCTACCGCTTATCTTTCTAAAAGTCTTATCCCTTGCATTACGCCTTAAACTGCAGTTTACCTTTCTATTTTCTGTTGCATGAAAATTCCTAAAAATTGCTAAATGACAAAATCTTAATCTTTCTCGTAACTCCAGTTGGAGATAGTTTTCCTTGATTTAATCGTGACATCTGGTTGTTCCCTTCGGGGAACTTCATTATCTCTTTATATCCACCGGAGTGTAGAGTGTCGATTCAGAGTCGTCAACACAACCCACCTTGTCCCTGTGTTCGACCCCGTATGACTACTTCGACCCCGTAAACAAAGTTGCGGGGGCCTAGAAGGATTCGGGTTATAAATGCGAAGGCTCGACTACCTCAAATACGCCTCCAATTTCAGGACGTGCGATTTAGTCCAGTCAACTTTCTGGCGCCGTTGCCGGGGACAAGGCAAATGGCACTGTTGACGAATCTGAATCCACTAACTACACTCCCGTGCCTCAAGCTTAGAAATAGGCTTGACAACACTTCTTTTTCTTTTTCTTTTCCTTTTACTTTAAGCATTATTCTTTACCCCAATTATAATTTTCTAAACATGATTTTTATGCGGATTTCAGGTACTCTGATCTACTGAACACCGAGACTGTCAACCATGCCTCCTCGCGTAGAGCCATCTTCAGGAAACGAAGGCCCAGGAGGGAGGCCAGCTTCGCCTCCACCGGAAGACAACGACCGGTATAGTGATCATGAGCGGCAAGAAGATCTAGAATCACCAGGACATGAGGAAGAGCATCATCAGCATAGACGTCGTCGGAGACACAGGAGGAATCATGATAACCGGGAGCGACGTCGAGACGCCAGCAACGGTGACGACTCAGAGGAAGAAGAGAAAACTCTGAGAGAATTGGCTTCTACCAAGGCCAATAGATCGAGGTGCCCCGTTATCATCCCAAGGTTCAATGCTACAAACTTTGAGCTCAAGCCATCTGTGATCTCCATGATTCAAAATAAAAGCTTCAGGGGGAGTTCTAAGAGCGACAACCCTTACCATCACCTTGATGCTTTCAAAAATATCTGCGACACCATAAAGATGTGAGGGGTTCCCCAAGAGGTCATTTACTGCAAGGGTTTCATCTTCTCTTTGGAGGATAAGGCTCTGTCATGGTACCTTGGGCTGCCCCACCAAGCGTTGAATGGATGGGGAGAACTGGCTGACGCATTTGTAAACAAGTTCTACCCCACGGAGAAGACGATGAGAAACAAGTTAAAAATCACGTCTTTCACGCAAAAGCCAAATGGAAACCTCCACGACGCCTGGGAACGATATCTGGAATATCAGAGGGACTGCCCTCACCACAATTGCAAGAAGGGTTTCCTGGTCTCCACCTTCTACAATGGGCTAACTCCCGATGAAAGGGTATCGCTGAATGCGGCAGCAGGAAGTGACTTCTTAGGGAAGAAGCCAAGCAAGTCCGAAAAGATCATTAGGAACATGGCTGAGTTGAAGGCTGATGTTGACTATGATAGATCCAATAGAGGGCAGGCGAAGAAGGCAGGGGAAGGAATCTCTCTTGAGTCCAAGGCTCTGGAAAACATAACTTCTCAGATTCAAAGGATAGCAACAGATGTGAAACAATTGAAGGATCATGGAGGAAAGGGGAAGAAGCAAGTTGAGAAAGTCATGAAATGTGTTACCTGCGGTGAAGGAGGACATGGGGTAGACAGCTGTATCTACACCAAACCCGGCACCGACAGCGACTCCGACTCAGAAGAAGAAAGGATCGAGAATGTATCCTACATGGGCTTCAAAAGACCAGACCACCCTGGATTTAGTTATGGCAACAAAGATGCGGCCGAGAACTCGCATCAGCTAAACACCCTGGCCAGGCCCGTGCAACCTTTTGAAAAGAGAGGGGGATCAGGCCAATACACCAAGAATAGCCAGTTCCAGCCAGCAAAAGGTAATTTCCAAGCACCAGGAAAGTACCAATGCCCGCCCCGTGAACAGGAGAAAGGGGTAAACCAATCTGAAGTGATCGGCCAGTTGTTCGATTTTGTCAAGAAACAGGACACCGTTAATCACCAGTTAGCGCAAAGCGCGCTGTCCAACTCGGGGGTTTTGAACTCATTAGAGGTCTAGTTGGCAGATATGCAGACACATCAGCACCAAATCGACCAGCAGCTAGCGCAACTCGCTGAGATTATGAAGAATCATGTAGGGAAGATCCCGTCTAACACCGAACCAGCTAAAAGATAGATCAAGATTGAAGAAGCTGAAAGATGTCTAGCTGTAGACAGGAAATGCAGCACTCCTCGGGAGGCAGCCCGTGTTTTATTTTCCTAGAATAGGATGTTATTTACTTTCTTGCAAGGCAGACATTACAAAAATTATGGACTGTAATAAGGCCCGAGTCAGAGCATGCGCACGTGTGCTGACTCTTTTTGTTTTAAGGGCCACCGCTTTAGTTTTTCCACGATGGGTAATACCATCTGAGGCCGGGCTTAGCCTTAGGCCAATGATGTTTTACCCGCCTGTCGCCTCTTGCTCTAAGTGGGTTTTTCTTCGGAGTCTTGTCCCGAAAAATCTTGTATCGGTCGGGAGAAGTCTGGTCTAGCAACTTTACATGCCGAATCGGGCGGCACACCAACCGACTTACAGATTGCGCCCGTCTCGGGAGAGAATGGTTTTACCACGACATCCGGCTGCTATATATATGGCGAAAACTTTACCGTGTCGCGCTCCCGGATTTTACCTTTTTCAGCTACCGTATCGCGCAGTACTTTTCTTGCCCTCCGCCCCCGTGTCGCGTAGAGACCTCTTTCGATCCCGTAACGCGCAGCACTTTAAGGAAAACAAAGGTATCGCACGACAGCCCTATCGCACGAGCATACCCGATACGGACCTTTATCGCGTACGATGTATCGAGCAAGGATTTTACGTTGATTTTTCTTGTCGCCCGGTACTGTTATTGCGCGACACGCTTCTCTCGCACCTGCCCGATACATCTGTGTCGGGCATTGACCGTATCGTCCGTTTATTCTTATACCGGGCAGCGCTCTTTCAAGACCCTGTCGGACACTCAGTTCCTTTTGGTCGTATCGCCCGACACGGTTGTATCGGGCAAGCTTTACCTGATCTTGTCTCAAGGGCCGATACAGTCGTTCCGGGGTGCCTTTCCCCTTATTAATTTTTCTGTTGATAACAAAATAGCATTTATTTGATTAATGATAGGGATGGCACACACAAAGATAACCGTTAGACTCGTTGGCGAGCAAGGCAGGAGAGTCGTCACCGAACCAGAGGCAGAGGTGGCCACTATCGGGCAGAAGCGCTCGAACCCTAAAGCAGCTGGACCCTCAACGTCTGGAAAGAGGGTGAGGACAGAAGAAGCGGTCACTCCAGCTGCAGCACCTGCTCCAACAACAGAACCCTTGGAGCACACGCCAGGAAGGTTCGTGCCAAGAGATGAAGAGCACGGACGCCGGTATGCTGAGCTAGGAGCCAAGCTCTACAGGCCTAGCAGGTTCGGCCACCAGTCATCCTTCATGCAGTTGGGCATCTTCGGGAGACTGGAGGACGTACTTGTTGTAGCCGGTCTGAGGCAAATCTGCTTCAGCCTATCCGCCTCCTACACCGAGCTCACAAGAGAGTTCATGGCGTCCCTTCACCGAGTAAAGAATACACCTGCTGAAGCCAGACACTATGGCGGAGCAGACAGACTCCAGGAGCGACTTTACAATGCAGAGCACGTCATTTCGGAAAAGCTGCTCAACCAGATTTTCTCCTCCAGCGAAGAGGAGAGAAGGAGACTAGATAACGGTGCAAGGATCACCGAAGAAGACAGATTCAACCCCGTAGATATCTGGGAAAAGCTAACCGGGGAGTCATCTTTCAAACCCGGGAGCAAGGTGGCGGCAGTGCACTCGTGCTTCTGGAGGATAATACACAAGCTGGTGGCGTGCCTCCTCTTCAGCAAGAATGAGTCTAGCAACATTTACTCCGAGGAACTCCACGTCATGTGGCACATGATGGAGGGCCGAACTATCAACCTGGGGTGCTTCTTGCTGAACAGGCTGCACCCAATAAAGGATGCCACCAAGGAATATTGCATGGGTGGCATCGTGAACCTAATCGCGGTAGGGTTAGGATACCCGTGTGAGCCGCGCAGCCTCTCAAGAACGAGAGGGGACGAGTTGATCGACCTCAAGTACCTCATGAGGTTGGGTATAATAAAGAAGGAGAGGCGGAGTTACTTCTACAAGTTCGCACGGACAAAGATCCTTCTTCCGCTTCCTCGTTGCGCCGCCTACGACGCAGAAAAGCTAGTCTTCACCACAGCCGAGATCGAGGCTGTGGCAGCGGGCGCAAGCTGCGCTCCGCCCCCAAGAAGCCAAGAGCGGGGGATCACCAGGGGGCCATCCCGCAGGGTACTCGGCAGGACGTATTTTCAACAGCTCCTGCCGAGCGGCCCACTACCTCGGAGCCACGAACGACAGCCACGACAACAAGGCCGGCGGTGGCAAGAGAAGAACCGGCGATCGTGGAGGTCGCCGAGACAAGGACTGGAACTACAGCGAGAGAAACGGCTGCAGTCCCCGTAGTTTCTACTGCGCCCTTAAGGGCAACTGATGAATTACAACCGGATGTCAGCGATGAGGTATTCGCCGATATCCTACAAATGGAGATCGAAAGAGCACAGGTGACGCCGACACCACCGCCAAAGTCACCTATTGCAGTTGTTGAGGAGATCGTCGACAGCGTCGATATGGGGCAGCATCCGTCCCCCACAACACGGTCTCCTCCGATACAACAAGAGGGCGGGGCAGCACCGACACCTCGCCCAGAAGCGTCAGCCGCGCGGACAATAGAAGTAGGTTCTGCCTCGTCAGGCAGACCTTTGCGCGGGAGGAGCTTTTCGAGGTCAAGGGGGAGACAAGCGGAAAACCCTCCTTCGCTCGGAATGATGCTAGGACAAGAACTCGATTTCTTGCGGGAGGTAACGGAAAACAATTCTACTACATTTCTTTCCCTAACCCGCAAGTTTTCGTTTTTCGAACAGAGGTTGGATAGGCAGGAACGAGAGCTGTTGACTTTAGCCAGCCTACCTGGCCGGCTAGAGGCAGTGAATTCCACGCTTCAACAAGTTCTGCAGCGCCTTAGCGAGATCGAGGGAAGGCTGAACAGGGAGGACGACCATCCACGCCCAAGGCAGCCGAGAAGATCGCCGTCGCCTCCCGGTCCGGACTCTCAATCCTCGTCGTCAAGAGCGTCGTCAGGATCGTTCTCATCCACCTCCTCCTCCGGCAGATCGTCATCAGCAACCGGAGGAATTTCTTCACAAGGGCAAGGCTATGAAGCTCCCTCCAGACGAGAAAGCCCTTTTGACCTGAATGAGGCCGCTCCCTCAGCCCCCTTTGACGAAGCTGAGGATAACAACAAAGATATCAGCGTCGGGGAAGGCTCTTCTGACGAATCCGAGGGAGAAGGGGGGGACATCCGCACCGCAAACGAAAGACACCTCCCCAGAGGAAGGAGTTCAAGGGCCGACATCACCGATTTTTCCGCACCGACAGAGATACCTTCTTTCGAAATGGCTGACTTTGACAGAAGGGTCATAGGATATCTAACGATCAGAGACCAGAAACTGCTCAACATGGTCCTAAGATCGCAAGCTGACGAGGAAGAGGTACTCTGGAGCGACGGTTATTTCTCGGTACAGCGGGGAACTCTGAGAAACATCTTCCGCGCCAAGGCCGTCGTAGGGAAGAGTTTGTTCAGAGTGCTACAAGGGGCCATTATAGAAAACGCCGACAACAAGAACCAACATACAGTTTACGCTGCCACCCCAGCCCTAGCAAGAAGACTAATGATGGGGTTGTACAATTCTACGCAGGTAAAAAGTATGTTGGATTACATTGAAGTACACAATCCAAAACTGGTGCTGGCCCCTTACAAACACAGAAACAACTGGTTTCTGTGCATTGCCGACCTGTGAAATCATCATGTCCAACTGCATTGTTGCTGTAGCAAAGAGGTCCTGCACACAGGAAGTACGTTCTTACTCCCAAAGGACGTAAAGCTAAGACTGTTGCCGCTACGTCTCCACCGGGTCATCAAGTACGAAGTCCAGCGCCACAGCGGCGTCTGGAATTTCTACTCACTAAAGGACTTCCCAGTCCAAGAAGATGAGGGAAGTGGAAATAGCGCATTCGTAGTCCTCAGAGCCATGGAGATGATACATATCTTCGGATACTTCAAGCAACTCCAGAATACTAACTTCTACAATCTCAGAAGCAAATATGCATTGCTGCTGATAAAGGATAAGCGCTACTTCCGAGACGCGGGGATACCAGAGGGGCTGCTAGATAGTGAACAAGAAGAAGAGTCATCTCAGCACAGCAGCCCTCCTGAAAAAGAAGCAGAAGCAGAGACGAACGTCTGTGGGGCATGCAAACAAATAAACATCTTGCGGCAAGTTTTCGGACACGACGAACATGCCTCGCCCCAGAACCTGGAGGAGTCAATCCACAACTTTGACCGTTTCTCATGCGCTACCCTCACGCAAGAACAGGTCAACGAAATCCACATGAAGTTGGCTGACTCCAACCCTGCAGACATAGCTTACTCGGCAGGCGATGTCATAGTCCCGATTGACGACTTAAGGGACATGGTAAAAGAGGGAGGGTGTCTGGCGTTATCTGTGGCGGTCGCCTACATCCAGATACTGCGAAACAAGTCTGAACACGCATACATAGTAGATCCAATGCTGTTCAATGACATTTGCTTAGCCGATGAACAAGGGGCAAAGGAAGCCTTCCTAGCAGAATTGGAATGCAGAGTCCCGGATACCATTCTCCTTCCAATCCTTCACAACAACCACTGGACGCTCTTAACGGTGTACACCCAACAACGAGCAGGGATTTTCTACAACAGCTCGGACAACAATAAAGATCATCCAGTGCCTTGTACATCGACAGCGCTGACATCTCTTGAACGATTAGTACGAAAGTACTATATCGATATAGCAGCGCTGATACAACCATTCCTGGGAATGCAAGCAAGAGGCTGGCATGAACTCCAGTTCTGCCACCGCAGCCCGCAGCAAATTCAACTATCCAACGACTGCGGCGTCTTCGTCCTGGAATGGATAGCAAACGAGGCAACGCCTGATCAACTCCTCCGCATCGACTATCACAGCAAAAGAGGAGAATATGTGTGGGAGCTCTTAGCTAGCCCAGGCGCGCTGATCATCTAACCCTCACTGATTAAATTTCCTTACCTCATCTACTTCACAACTCTGGGACAGAGTGTGGAGTAAGTTTGGGGGGGTACCATGTACCAGTGAGGGAGGTACAAAAATCCTCTGATCTCTCTGACTTAAATTCCTTATTCTTTTGTTCTTTATCTTAAATTCTTTATTCTTTTGTTCTTTATCCTTTTGTTCTTTCCTATATCATGTGTACCCTTATACGCCGGTCGATGGATGTGGACGGTCGATACAGGTATGTCTTCGGCGCGAGGCGCTGGCTATTGGTCACGTGGCTGGCGGCACGCCTGCCGGTGGGTGGTCGTGTCGCTCGACGAGATGGGTCGTCGGGCGGCTTCGGCTCCCTGTCGGGTAGAAGTGCGAGAGCAACCGTATCGTGCCCCAGTGCTCGTACCGGGCAACACTAGGTGAGCTCTTCCTCATCCCGAGAGGGAGGGGATCAGTTCACCTAGGACTGTACCGGACGGTACTGAGGGCCGATATCGGCCGACGTAGATACGCGACACGAGTGCCTGACAACAATGCCCGACAGTAGTATATGTAAATCCTTGGCCGACACGATACCGAAACCGATACGCTCTCCCCGTCAGTCGTGCCGCTCGAGAGGGTGTGCCGCCCGACATGAGCGTATCGGCCAGGGTCTTCGAACGATATAGTCGTCCGTCAGGCGTGCCGTCCGAGAGTTCGTGCCGCCCGACACGGCTGTACTGGGATAGGTCCCTGGACGGTATCGGGCTGGGAGTAGTAGTAGTCTGTCGCCCTTGTACATCAAGAAGGCGACATCTATCTTTAATTCTGTTATTTAAATTCTTAGCTTATGCATTATATTAGACCCTTATTGCTGATAGAAATAGAAATGCTAAATTGCTCTTTGTTTAATGCTTAGTGCCTTATGATTGGGTAACTACTGTGTTGGATATCTGAACTCTAGCTTGCATGTTTTGGATCGCGTTTCTCTTAGCTACCGAATCGTCTTTCCCGTCGCAACTACTTCGAGAGTTGGGTTGTGGCTCTAGTGTTCGGTCCGATTCTGGAGTACGAGAGTGCCCGGAACGGAGTTGTTTTAGTATCATTCCACTCTAACTTGAGTCCAGCAACCTCGAGAGGGGTGTTGAAGCTTGGTTAGAGGCACCCGCTCTGAGAGGAGGGGTGCAGGGTGTTACTGCTACCGCTTATCTGTCTAAAAGTCTTATCCCTTGCATTACGCCTTAAACTGCAGTTTACCTTTCTATTTTCTGTTGCATGAAAATTCCTAAAAATTGCTAAATGATAAAATCTTAATCTTTCTCGTAACTCCAGTTGGAGATAGTTTTCCTTGATTTAATCGTGACATCTGGTTGTTCCCTTTGGGGAACTTCATTATCTCTTTATATCCACCGGAGTGTAGAGTGTCGATTCAGAGTCGTCAACACAACCCACCTTGTCCCAGTGTTTGACCCCGTATGACTACTTCGACCCCGTAAACAAAGTTGTGGGGGCCTAGAAGGATTCGGGTTATAAATGCGAAGGCTCGACTACCTCAAATACGCCTCCAATTTCAAGACGCGCGATTTAGGCCGGTCAACTTTCTCCAGTGAGGGAGGTACAAAAATCCTCTGATCTCTCTGACTTAAATTCCTTATTCTTTTGTTCTTTATCTTAAATTCTTTATTCTTTTGTTCTTTATCCTTTTGTTCTTTCCTATATCATGTGTACATATATATGTTTATACCAAAATTTTTGAAAATCTTGAAAATTTTGCTTATTTTGTCCCCTATGCATATGTACAAAGTTGCTGTAATAATAATAAAAACCTGTTGTGACTTCTTGCAAAGTTTACTTTCTGTATATTTTAACGAGTTACAAGTTCTGTCATATCTTTCTGATAATGTTGTCTCAAACAAACAAAAGATTGTGCCTTGCCATCTAAAAATTTTCAAAAAATAATAATCTCGCAAACAGCTAAGAGACGAGTATGGAGAAGGAAAAAGCTGCCCAAACAGCAGATATCTCTTTTGTTTTCCCTTACCCAGCAAAAATCTCAAAAAGAGAAAGAAGCCTTATGAGCGTGAATAAAAGTATGAGAGTTGTGCCCAATAAAAGAAAAGAAAAAAATATATATACACACTTGTTTTCCAAAAGTACCCGTCTTTAGGCATGGTAGATCCGGGGCAGTGGTACGTAGGATGTGAAATCACTGCTCTAAAGCCAACTGGCTTGGACTGCAGGGACCGCTTGCCCGTTAACGGACCCTTACCTGGATGGACTGATGGGAAACAAGAAGAAAAACCCAAAAAGCCTTAGCCTACCCTATACACAATTTCTGCCCTTAAAATAAAGCTGTTTGGTGTGGAAGCTAACTTCGGAATCATACACCAAAGTGTCACTGAAGCTGTGGAGAAGAAATTTTTTACTTAAATAATAAGGCAAGTAGGGCAAGGTCTTTTGCTCGCTTTAAGACAGCATTACCTCCAAGACATCGCAAATCTTGTGCTACCCTTTAGCCTTAAAGTTTTGCTGTGCAAGAAGAAGCAACACAAAGTTTAGTTTAAATATTGATTGAGGACAATCAAAAAGCTAAGTTTGGGGGAGTTGATAACACCAAATTTTATGACGTTTTTGCCCTTTATTCTGTTATCAAAACTACCCTTTTCTGCTATTTTCCTCTATTTTATTAGCATTTTCGCAATAATTGGCCAAGCAACGCTCTTATTCCAGTTTTTCCTATCTTTTACAGGGTTTTCCTCATTTTTGTGCAATAAGGCCGATTCCGGCCCACAATAAGTCTAAGCCCGTCTCGACCTTCCTGATGCCCGATACAACCCTGCCCGACAGGGGCTGGGCGACACAAGAATCATCGGCGGAGAAGGGCGCCTTGCGAAAGGGACGTACCGGCCGACACACCTTCTACCCGACAGGGAGCCGAAGCCGCCCGACGACCCAGCTCGTCGAGCGACACGACCACCCACCGGCAGGCGTGCCGCCAGCCACGTGACCAATAGCCAGCGCCTCGCGCCGAAGACATACCTGTATCGGCCGTCCACATCCATCGACCGGTGTATAAGGGGGCTACGTGGCGTTTCCAGCACCATAACTCCTTCAACCGCCGGTATAAATAGCAGCTACAGGAAGCCGAAAAGACAGGTCGGAGACGTCGGAGGTTGGATAGGTCGGGACGGCTAGCCAGTTCCCCGTTCGGACAATTGGGGACTTGAGCGATCTGCGAGAGAAGTGCGAGAGCAACCGTATCGTGCCCTAGTGCTCGTACCGGGCGACACTAGGTGAGCTCTTCCTCATCCTGAGAGGGAGGGGATCGGTTCACCTAGGACTGTACCGTACGGTACTGAGGGCCGATATCGGCCGACGTAGATACGCGACACGAGTGCCTGACAACAATGCCCAACAGTAGTATATGTAAATCCTTGGCCGACACGATACCGAAACCGATACGCTCTCCCCGTCAGTCGTGCCGCTCGAGAGGGTGTGCCGCCCGACATGAGCGTATCGGCCAGGGTCTTCGAACGATATAGTCGTCCGTCAGGTGTGCCGTCCGAGAGTTCGTGCCGCCCGACACGGCTGTACCGGGATAGGTCCCTGGACGGTATCGGGCTGCGAGTAGTAGTAGTCTGTCGCCCTTCTACATCAAGAAGGCGACATCTATCTTTAATTCTGTTATTTAAATTCTTAGCTTATGCATTGTATTAGACCCTTATTGCTAATAGAAATAGAAATGCTAAATTGCTCTTTGTTTAATGCTTAGTGCCTTATGATTGGGTAACTACTGTGTTGGATATCTGAACTCTAGCTTGCATGTTTTGGATTGCGTTTCGCTTAGCTACCGAATCGTCTTTCCCGTCGCAACTACTTCGAGAGTTGGGTGGTGGCTCTAGTGTTCGGTCCGATTCTGGAGTACGAGAGTGCCCAGAACGGAGTTGTTTTAGTATCATTCCACTCTAACTTGAGTCCAGCAACCTCGAGAGGGGTGTTGAAGCTTGGTTAGAGGCACCCGCTCTGAGAGGAGGGGTGCAGGGTGTTACTGCTACCGCTTATCTTTCTAAAAGTCTTATCCCTTGCATTATGCCTTAAACTGCAGTTTACCTTTCTATTTTCTGTTGCATGAAAATTCCTAAAAATTGCTAAATGACAAAATCTTAATCTTTCTCGTAACTCCAGTTGGAGATAGTTTTCCTTGATTTAATCGTGACATCTGGTTGTTCCCTTCGGGGAACTTCATTATCTCTTTATATCCACCGGAGTGTAGAGTGTTGATTCAGAGTCGTCAACACAACCCACCTTGTCCCTGTGTTCGACCCCGTAAACAAAGTTGCGGGGGCCTAGAAGGATTCGGGTTATAAATGCGAAGGCTCGACTACCTCAAATACGCCTCCAATTTCAGGACGCACGATTTAGGCCGGTCAATGTCTCAACACTTGATATGCTTGGCTGGGTTCCCAAACGTCCATCTCAACACTTGAGATGGTTGTTTGATGGTTCAGTCAGCCAATCTATCAATCTCTTGTGCGAATTGAACACCTAAACACTTTAATAATCAATCCAGTCATCATTCAAGATAAACTCCTCATCTAGATGAGTTAGTATGTGTATGACCCTATAGGTACCATATCATGTTGGCAGTGAATGTCCATAACTAGATTATGACACCACAAGTAATGAGTGGTGCCTAGTCACAAATTAATGCTACCCAAGTGAATGGAAAGTTGGAGAACAACTTCAACCTGCCATCTATGTAAGGTGTTGTTGTGATTGTATAATTCTTTTTTCTCTGATATCTTGGATGAACTCAAGGCATGGAATCTTCATCCTCTCAATCTTTCAATCCATGTTTCTTGAGCTAAGAGCATATTGTTCGAGATAACGTGACCTCAATATCATATATTAATTCACATGTGCATGCACATGTGTTTCTCTGGCTCTCTTATCAAGTGGCCATGATATCATACTCGAGTAGGTAGGGAAAATCCCATATCTATCACTCACATTCTATCTCCATGTATCAAAGTCACCCAATCATCACCTTTATAACAACCCATGTTTTAGGACTGCGTTTGATGATGTCAAAGCATACCCAACAACATGTGACGAGTGCAGTGATTTTAGGTCTAAGAATCACAATCACCACCTTCACTATGAGAGATGACTATGACCACCAAAATGGTTTCCATGTGTCACTCTCAAGGTGGGTCTGTCTGATACATCGTTCCCTAACATGTATATGTGTTCTTGGTTGGATATTGCCAAATCATGACTAATGAGATTATGTCATCAACCAACCCACACTCTAGTCATCTCTATCTAACTTTCATAGTAACATCTGACTAGGGACATGATAAGAATGTACACACTCTTAAAATTTGTATGTTTTCATCCTCCATGACTAATACTTGAAGACATGCATCATTGAGTATTGTCATTCATAATGTTTCCTCAATATCTCATAACTTAGTGAAACAGTATGAATTGGAAGCTTGCCTTTATAAGTATTAATAAAATCCTTTAAGTTTAATGCCATGTCAATCATCACATGATTGGCTCTTTGGGCATACCTTACCAACATATATATTGTGTTTTATGGATCAATAAATGAGAAAGATAAACCACCTTCTTCCATGCCTAAACATTGATGTGGAAGAAGCACGCACACTTCTACGAGCTTCAAAGACACAATAATTCATTGGCATGTGTGACACAATGAACATGAATGATGCATTATCATTCTTCTAGGTGCTCTTAACTACCATCAAACATTTGGCACCAGTGCCTTTATTGAGAAACATACCCTTTGTGTAATGAGAACATCCAATGGTGGATGATGAGCTCACTGTAATCCTAAACAAGGAGGAGGTCTTCAAAGTGATTATGTCCCTTGATTAGGACAACACTTTGGAGAAAGATAGTTTCATCATGGCGTTATACTAAAATTTTAAAGATATTATCAAACATGAACTCTTTGATTTTGTACATGAATTTGTTTCAAGCCTACTGTTAGGGGCATTCACAATGACAAAGTTAGTCCTTATACACAAAATTGAAGCCCCATATGTCTTTAAAACTACCACCTGATTGTGATTGAGGACACTTCAGTGAATATCATTAGATGGATGGTGACATCATGTTTCTCTTGATAACCTCCCTCCTTAATTTCACTTAGATACAATTCTTTTGTTCCTGGCTATGACATTTTCAACATTAGGCTCATGCAAGAACTTTGATATGGCCTTGATGTAGGTAGTGAGGGGGATCCAAATTTCTTTTTGGAGATGGACATCTAAAAGACTTCAACTGGTAAGACTACTTGTATTCGGTCCTACAAGCCCACTACTTCTTCAACCAGGTGATTGATATAAAGTTGTGCATTACAACCAACACCTGATTGATGGTTTATCTGAATGGGTTGTTTAGCAGCTTCTTCCCTACGATGAAGGGATTTGAGAAAGACGACCCTCTCTTTTACAGGCCTATACATCCTTCTATAGGATGCACTTGAGTGAGAATGGAGTAATTTGTCAAATGTCAGCCTCGCCTCCTAGATTGCAACTGGAGGGATGGCACTTGGCATGACCTACTTGATGTTTCTAAAAAATATATTTTTATGAGAGCTTTTAGAAAAACTACCAATATCTTACATGACACACTTAAATAGTACAATTTGATCTTAGGACAAATTATTTACTGTGAAAAGTCCTTCATAATGTTAGTACGCCCATCCTATGGTCTAAAACTTTACCAAAGGGAAAATGGCTGTCACAAATATGGAGGATGCCTCACCCACCTAAGTAATCCAATGAGTCATGAGCCTTTAATGAGACATTAGTTAAAAGGATCATAATGTTCATATCCACATTGAAGGGTAAGATGTTGTCTATGGTAGACTGGCTCACATTGGTCCTCCATGTCCTAACTTCTATATCAGTCACTCCTAGGTCGCCTCCTCCATCCCCCTATCTTACCCAAAATAGATTGATAGGCATGTAGTTTATTTTTTCTAGTCAACAATAGAGGCAGTTTGGGAAACTAGAAGCCTGACCTCTTCAAACACAAAACATCATTCTCAATATGGGGTGTCAAGCCTTAACGAATGACTCCATTTGGATTCTCTACTGTAAACAAAAATACTAACAACAACGACTCGACCTTAACAAAGATAACCTAGATGGCTCTCCCTTATCTCCTTTGCCACTTTGGATGGTTTTCTCATCACTTATAAAGCACTCAAGATGGGATTTCAGCTAAGGGGAATTACCATTATGGAGATTTGAGTCATGTGATGGCATCCTCCTTAATCACCATCACTGCCATAAAGGAGTTCAAATAGAGCATCCTTGACCCAATGATCATGGGGGGAGAGCATTGACATCATGCATCTGGTAGAGGTATGAATGTCGACCACGAAGGGTGTAGGTATGTTTGAATAGATGACATACACATACTTCACTTTGCACATTGTTAAGAAGACTCTAAGTATATAAATCAACACCCTACCTTACACCAGATAGATATTTCTATGAAACATGCTTCACAAGACCTCGATGTTCATTTGTTGTCTCATCCACTATGACTTGCCCCTGAATAATCAAGTTTATTCTTGTAAAATAGTTCTCATGTCACAATGCATATGCAACATCATGCCTAGGAAGTATATCAAAAGACATATGATCATAGAAAGTGATTTGATGATTTACCTCTAGGAAAACGTCAATGAGTTAAATGGCCCTCAACATAGAGTGTGTCCTCCATGACTCAGATCGTATTCCATTATTGGAATTTGATGAGCTTTCTCTACACCTTAGAAACCCTTGGTGGCGTCATCCTAAAACTCCTTTGTTGGCTCACTTGGACCCGCTGATGCAAGAGCCTCTATGACAACTACAAAGATCTATTACACCAGACATGGATGAACATGATAAGTATGGCGGTGATGTTATGCAAAGACATCACCTTCAGCCATGACTCACCCATATTTATAGAGAAGCTACTTGTGTTTGGCTTCTCCCATCCTCCATAGGTTACAAAAAATTCTCTCTATTACACATGGGGCCTGCCCAGTCCAATCAATTTAAGATTGACCTCATGATTCTTCTAGAAACATCGTCATGTTAATTTACCATGATGCGATGGTTATAAGAAAAAGTAGAGATGTGACAAAGATGATCTTCCCCCTTTGAGTTTATCCATAATAATAAATATCAAAGAAAATTTGAAAATGATTAAATACATCCTCAACACTTGAATAATAGCTTATGGCTCCATTCTTCCTTCCTTTTCTCCTTCAATGTTTTCCTTCAAGCGTGAGTGGTTCCTCATATCTGGGCATGGGGAATAGTCCCATTTCCCCTTGATTAGTTAGATTTTTTGATTCAGTGATATAATTTATTGTATGGCATTTGGTTTGATTTATCACATGGTTTCAATGATTTGATCTCTTGTTTTTGTCAAATTTTAGTTGTTGGTGATGAGAACAAGAACCTCAAGGCTTGGAATGATCAAATAAATACAGAGAGTTTTGGATGAGATCATGGAAGGAGCTCTATTGGGATGTTCAAATAAGGATCCAAAAACACTAGAATCATTGGGTTTGTGGGAAGCTCAAGATTTTGTAATTGTGTGTGAGAACATTTATGCATGCCCTCATCCAATTGGTTTTCTATTCACAAATTTTATTGATCTTGTTTTTACGATGGATATGGGTGCGAAAACCATAACCCAAATATTCTTTATCATCAAATCAAGCTTAGTTTCCCAATCACATTTTTTTACTTTCGGCAACTTTAATTCTTCGCTCAGTTAATCATTTCATTACTTGTTCTTACATGTAACTCTTTATTATTTTGTTTTTAGTGTAATCTTTCTTTCTTGTTCTTAGTGTAATCTTTCTTTCTTGTTCTAGTATAATCAAAACTCAAACAAACAAAATTTTCAATTCATGTCCAATAATATTTCAAAGAAAGCTAGTTCAAAACTTAATCTTAGTTACATTGTCATGTCGGAACGACCCTTTATATTCTAATAAACTAATATTAGTAGGTTGTTTTTCTATTAACAAAGGTTAAACTCTAGGAAATAACACCATAGTGAATTGGTTTGTAAACGACACATATCATTTGACTGGACCATCCAGTCAGTTGACTAAACACTCTAATCTATCAATTAGAATACTTTCCTCACCATATAAATATTGGATTTTAATGTGATAATTAATGCACACCATTATATCAGCATAAAATCCTTGACCCATTCCTATTGATCTTCCATTCGGTCAAATGGGATCACCAATCGATATATAAGTGCAATAGTCGATCAAATGGACACTCCATTTGGTCGACTCACTCATCAGTCCTACAACTGATAGTCAGCTAAACATTAACAATCAAGTTAAAACTTAACCATGAGTAAACTCCTATTCTAGGTGCATCCAGTGTGTGTAACCTTGTAGGTACCATAACCAAATTATGACATCCCAACAAATGAGTGGTATCTAACAAGAAATCATTTCTACCCAAGTAATTGGAATGTTTGAGAACAACTTCAACCTACATCCGTGAATAGTGTTTCAATGATCGTATAGTTCTATTTTCTCAAATTTCTAGATTGAATGTGAGGCATGGAATCATCATCCTCTTCATACGCAATCTATGTTTCTTGAACTAAAGCAAACTACAGAGGTACATGCCAGCTCAATATAACATATTGACTCACATGAGCATGGCCACACATTTCTCCTTCTTGCATATCAAGAGGCCATGATATCAACTCTAGAAGGAGGGACAAATCCCATCTACACCACTCTCAATGAATCCCCATGTGTTAAAAAGTACATGACCGCCACCTTTATGAAAACTCATATTCACAGTCACGTTGAGTGGTGTGAAAGTTCAATGAACAACATGTGATGAGTTTAGTGACTTCATGTTTAGGAATCACAATCACCATTATCACTGTGGGAGTTGATTATGACTATCATTACTTGGTATCCATGTATCACTCTCAATGTGGGTCTGTTCAGTGCAATGTTCTCTAACAAGTACTTGTGTGTTTGACTTGATATCCAATATCCAACACACGCTCTAGTCTTAAGTATTATTGTTGTCTATTTTTCTTCCACAATAATATATGACTAGGAATATAACAAGAATGTACATACTCTTAGCATACATATGATCTCATTGTTTAGGTCCCCAACTTGAAGACATAAATCATTATTTAGATGTCTATCATGTTGTGTTAGTATCTCATAATTGAACCAACACAATAAATAGAATTGCCTTTATTATTAATATCAAATCAAGTATATTATGATGCATTGCATTCATCATATGACTTTCTCATCTGGGCATGCATACCAACATATAAGAATCAAGGACTAAAAGTATGTGTCTCATACCACTCATGTGTTGTGTAGCCCCATACTCAAATATGGTGAGAAAGATTTATTCTACCATGGAGGCCTTCACATTACATTGGTTGTAGGTCAGATGCATGAAAGACGTCCTAACATTTTGTACAAACATAGAGTCCCCTGATGTGACATAGGAGATGTTAGTTGTTTGGGTGACATGAGTAGTAACTCCTCCTCAATGGAACCCATAAGCATGACCATTCTTCTAGTAGTATCGCTTCTTAAGTCATTCCAACTAATTATAAAAGGTGAACTTGGGTCTGGGAGCACACTGACATCCTCACCCTTGGGTTGGAATTTTCTTTTCAATTGATAATCATTCTTTTCTACTTAAATTTTTCCTTCCTAAATTTCTAAAGTTGTCAATTATCTTTTCAAGTACTAAAGGTGTATGTCATGCTCCCAAAATGTTGATTCTACATCATTTCAATTTGATTCGGAGATTGAGAAGACATTTCACCACCTAAATCAATATTTTCAAAATAAGATGGATAAGAAAGAGATAAACCATAGGGTGAACCAGGCCCTAGAGGTACATATAGAGGCTCTTGTCCAAGAAACTGGAGTAGTCGTGGTCAGCATAAATATATTCCAGGGGGACAAAATCCTTGAAGAAGAGTAGTAGAAGTATCTTAGGGACTTCTCTATCCCCAAGACTACTGATGCACAATATTTAGTCTCTTCCTCCATCAGTGCCCCACAATTTGGTATACACACAATGGATGACCTTGTTTCAAAGTAGTTCTTTTTCTAGAAATAGAGGCGATGATTTCCAAGATCATCCCTAGTACTTCTTCGACCTCTGTCCTTATACACGATATTTGGTGTTTCTAAAGATGTCATCAAACATCAACTATTTATATAATCTGGTTGACTTATAAAGCTAGATGTTGGTAAAACACCTTGTAGGGAGAGAGAAAACCCACCAGGTAGGGTCTCTAGTCCAAGTTCCTCAAGAAGTAGTAAGTCGATCTCTCACCTATCAAATTAGTGGCCATATCACATAATTCAACATGGTCCAAATATTTGAATACTTTGTTGACCAGGAAGTAAACTAGTAATAAGTATGAGATAGTAAAATTATCAAGAACTTCCTTTGACATCTTCCTGAATTAAATTCCATATAAGCAAAAGAATCCAAATTTCTTGAAGATTGGTCGCTACCTTGATGACAACACTTGAAGGAATGAACTTGTTGATTTAGGTGATAGAATCTCAACCATATTGTACAACCTATGTCAAAATTTTGAATTCACTGAGATGCTTCTTGCTACCATGACCATTCACTTATCAAATTCCTCAATGAAAAAGTCCATGGGTATCATAGGACACATTCCAGTGAAGGTGGGCAAGGAAGACTATGCACCTGGTGACTTTGTGGTTATGGACATAAAGCAGTATCCTATCCTTTTTCTCTTTTCATTCTTAGATACAACACAATCTTTGATAAATGTAGAACAAAGAATCATTCTCTTGAGTCTAGGAAGAGAAACAATCAAATTCTGAGTATTTGAAAGCACAAAGGGCTCAAGCATTCACGAAGAAGTTTTCTTGCTTGATTGTATTGATAATATATGTAACATCCCTGACCTGGGTTATGAATTAACCCTAGGTGTTTTGCTTAATAAAAGTGATTATATGCATGCTCTTATCTTTTGAAAAGTAATTAAGGCTGAAGAGGAACTTATATTGCAAATTTTAGTCCTTTTTTAATATTGTTGAAATCAATATTTTACCTATTTTGGACTAAAGTGCAAATTACCCAAGTTGAGGGGTCTTTTTGAAAATTGTGCATGATAATATGTTACTCATGTGTTAAAGCATCATGAGAGTGAAGATGATGCAGAGGTCTTATCTAGATTATTATCATTTACCTCAAACATAAGAAACATGCAGTTTGGATTTGGTACAGTTGTGTTTATATGATCTGACAGGTCATATAGGATTTCTTAACTTCAAGAGTAGTTACATTTTTCACAATTAAGTTTTTCATTAAGGTCAGATCATGGCATCATCATCACGTCACTCAAATCTTACAAATTTGTTAAATTTTAGTTTCCCCATTCATAAGCTAACCAAAATTTAGAGATCATGTGATAAATTGTCATGAAATGTATCACATGCGGATATGTGAAACAACTAATCATCATATAATGGGTGGCTTAGGGTAGTCCTTAAAGAAGAGATGATATGCTAAAAGTATCTCTAGAATATGCAAATTTGGGTTATTAAACATGGATATGTGATTGCTCTGATGTCATTTGTCATGAAGTCATTTATTACCCTAAGTCCACACCCCTAATGGCTACATAGCCAAAGGCGAGTGAACTTGAGTGTCCATCCCTAGAAGGGATCACATAGAATATGCATGGATAAAAGCCACAAATAAGAACAAGGTAAGAAATAAGATGTTATAAAGGGAACTAAACTATTACATTATAAAAAGACCTTAGTCCCAATATTACAACCATGTGAATTCCGTTTGCATGTCATTAGATATCATTAGACTAAGATTAGCATATTATTGTATAAGAGCAGAAGCAACGACCATAGGATGATATTCTTAGTGTACTAATAATGCAACTAAATTGGTATGAATATGTCATTCATCACTTATACATCATTATGGACCCCAATTAGTAAAAGATCATCAATAAAGCTATATGTATGCTAAATTAGACTAATAATGCAACTAAACTGGTGTGAATATTTCATTCATCACTTATATGTCATTATGGACGCCAAATTAGTAAAAGATCATCACATGTACTAATAACCAACTAAAAACCTGACTTGACCTAAGCCCTAAATGAAGCTTGTTAGAGTGAATGATGAAAATCAAATGCATGTATACAATCTTGTTCTTGACTAGGTTGATGCTTGTAATATAGATGGTCAAGGTTAACTTCATAATCTCTAAATTAGATATGGTCATTAAATAGTTATATTACTTGGAACTTTTTGCATTTACCATTCTATGTATGTGTGCTTGTTTACTTACTTAATTAATGCCATGTAGTATGTTAGTATTGTACTCGATGCTTTTTCTTGATGATTTTATAACATTAACCCATAATTTACAAGTCCATTTTTCAAAATTTAAAATAGGGCTTTGCTTAATGTCTATGGTCATGGGGGTCCCTCACATACAAATGGGGTTAGCTAATCTTGAGCACCCTCACATATGCTTCTAACAGGAAGTTGTTATAGGCTGTATGTTACATATATATATATATATATATATATATATATATATATATATATATATAGGGTATATCTTCGCTACCTGTGTGGGTAACTAAGATTCGCTACCCGTGCATCAGTTTTGTGATAGGAAGATATGCATTTGTAATGATACAGTGCAAATTTGTAATGAGACAATCAAAATTGTAATACAAAGACTCGTTTTGTATTACAATGCTGTTACAATCATAAATATATATTTTATTGTCTCTAGACGGAGAATACAAACATCACGTTGTATTTACAAAACAAGTATGTCTATTACAATTTGGACCGCCTCATTACAAATGCATGCCTTCGTGTTATAAAACTGATGCACGGGTAGCGAATCTTAGTTACCCACACGAGTAGTGAAGATATACCCATATATATATATATATATATATATATATATATATATATATATATATATATGTATAATTGGAGTAGAGTTATGTAAACCATGGGCTCTCATTTTTGTAATTACTTAAATGGTTTTTCCTTTTCTATTTACTCCCACAATTCTTTCAAATTATGAAAAGATTATATATGTGTGTGTGTGTGTCTTTCTGCCTTGTACTCAACACCTTGATATGTTGCAGGTTCAAAGATACCTTGGGATTTTATGGCATTGTGAGATGTGTTCATGTGTACTTGTTGTAAGATCCTAGCTAGTGTACATGAGAATACTTGTATAATATTACTCTCAAATGGTAGCCTGAAATCTTGTAATAAATGATGTTGTATAATATACTTATTGATTGTTGAGAATACGATGGTTCTTGTATTTTGTTACTTGTACATGTTTGTTAATATTTTATTCTTCTACATATACACTATAACCATGCCAAGAATGGATTCTTGGGTCCTTCAAAAATTTCCTTTCCGGTCATTTGGAGATTGGATTTGAGTAATAAACAGTTTTTAACTATACCAACCAATATCATGCTTAAATGGTTCATTGAGTTAAAATATAACCCTACTATTTATGTTTGTCACTTTATTTTCCTTGTGAATTATTTTCAGCTTTAATACTTATAGTAAGTTTTCACATAGAAATATAAATAATGAAATTATAAATCCATAGATGGCAGAATGAACCAAATCAGAGTTGAAATGGAGAAGATATGATCTTTCTAGTCTTCATCTAAATTTTCATTAATTGACAACCTAAGGATTAAGACAAAAGGTTATGTTTGTCCGTATATAGAGGTTTCACTGAGTGCCAAACTCTATAGTTTTGTTGTAGATTGACGGAAGTGTCAACCATAAATTGAAGGTTTGGTCAAAGAGATGAACTGAATATTGAGTTAATCGATGAGTTAGCAGGAAATACCTTATCATGGTTTGGTAGGGAGCACCTTATGATGGTTTCTAGGTTGTCAATTACTAATGCATTTTCTATTGAGCATCAACCAACAATATTGCTAGCCAAAGGATTGGTTTCAAAACTCCATTGAAGGTATTCTATTGAAGGCAAGAGCTAAAGTATCATCTGTCACAAACTCATTTAGTACCCTACATGAAAAATCCCAATGGCTACAAATCCTAATATGAGTGGACCTAGGTATCCAACCCTATAATGGATCACATAGCATATGCTTGAATAAAAACCTCAAACAAGAACAAGGTAAGATGTAACATGGCATAAATGGAACTACATTAGTACCTAAAAAAAGATCTTGGTCCCCAAATTACAACCATGTGAATTTCATTTGTATGTCATTAGATATCGTCAGAGTAAGAGAAGCATATTGTTGCATAAGAGCATAAGAAAAAATCATAGAAAAAGATTCTTAGTGTGCCTATTACCTAAAATCATATAATGGGTACACATCAACACATCTATGTTGAGTATGTTATAAAATACATAAACTCACAGGTTTAAAAGAAAACATATGCTTGGAAAAACTTAATATAATAGCAAGAAAGAAATAAAAAATATTAAAGACTTTATCATTAACAAGAAAGCATGTTTTTGATGTGGCCACTGACCAAACTCCCATTGGAAGGATTTGTGAGAGGAATCTAGGATCGAAGCCTAAATGTCACCCTATATCTACGTGGGGGACCTTCAATACCAAAGTCAATGAGTTATTTTTTATTAAACATGCCTTATGCCCTTAACCCAAGAATATAGAAAGGTACATAAGGTTTGTATAATATACATGTTCAATTATGTTTAAGGTTTTTTCAACATATTTCAAGAAGAACGAACACACTAATCATAGGGAACAAGAACCTCAAACAAGTATATGAAGCCAAGAAGTATAAACATACATACAATATATACAACTAAGTTCAATACCACTGGTCTGGTCAATATCATGATAAATTATGCCTTGGTTAGAGCACAAAATTAACCATTTGATTTTGAAAATCACATATATATCAAGCTTGACTAGATCTTGTATAGTTTCAGGAATGATGATTGCCCCCACATACCACCACTAGCCTTAATTGAGAACTTTGTCCTCACTCACACACAATCTGGGGTCAACTTCCTGACTGGTCACCCATCCTAATACTACTCCAAGTTTATCATGCTTAACTATGGAGTTCTTTAGTGATGGGCTCCTAGAAAAGGAGGTGCAACTTGGTGATATGGGTAGTCCAATCATTCCTTATAAGGTCATTCTATCTGAGTCCTGAAATGCTAGGATGTTACAATCTCCTCCACTTATACTCTTGACGCCCTCATCAAGGTTGAACTATATGGCCTTATAATCTATCCCCATTTTAGAACATTCCCATATGGCCTATGTACACCCATCTCTCGACCATGGCTATCAGCGCAAGGGTGGCTTCATCAACTCAGATAGCCCTTTGCAACATTTATGGACACTACCAGTGCAAGGGTGTCTCCATCAACTTGGATAGACCTTTCCAACATTCAAAGACCGACAGGCCAAAGGCCCTTGTGGGCCCCACCTACTAGAGGGGAATTGAATTTGATACCATTTGTAACGCCCTGGACCATTTCCCTAGGCTCTAGTAGAGTTTTGAGAATGACGAATGGCCCCACAGACCACCACTAGCATTTACTATGTGCTTTGTCCTCACTCATGTGCAAGTTGGGGTCAAGTTCCTGACTGGGCACCCATCCTAGTACTACCCCAAGCTGAGAATGTTTAACTATGGAGTTCTTTAGTGATAAGATCCCAGAAAAGGAGGTGCACCTTGGTGATATGGGTAGTCCAATCATTTTTTCTAAGATCATTCTATCTGAGGCCTCATTTTGAAAATGATAGTGAACCAAGACCGGATGGGAATGTTGCTAAAGGGCCAAGCCCAGATGGGAAGGTTGCTAAAGGGCCAAGCCCATATGGGAAGGCCAATGGAATATCAAGCCTAGATAGGAAGGTATATGTAGTGCCAAGCCCAGATGGGAAGTCCAAAGGAATAACAGGCCAATATAGGAAGGTATATGATGTGTCAAGCCCGGATGGGAAGATTGAAAGAATACCAAGCACGAATGGGAAGGTATGAAAATCCACTGCATGGATGAACCCCATGAGAGGGTATCCTAGAGATTGAGAAAACAAGGGTTGAGAAGTTATAATAATAAAAAAGATGGAAATATGCTGGTGTGCTTTATGGATAGTGTGCTAACCCAGGGTGGGTTAACCCAAGAGTGGGAAGATGACCTATGGAGGGAGGAAAAACTTTATACCTTAGGGCCAGGTTGTGGCAAGAGAATCCTAACTTCCGCATACGAGATAAGAAAGCACCCTAGGTTAGGACCTGCCTTGGAAGGGTAAGTTTAGTAAATCAATTTAAAGATTTAGTAACCATGAATGTCACCTAATATGACATATGAAAGCACATATATTGGGTATGAATCTTTGAACCCAAGTATGCGATCTCTAAGGAATATGAGGAAATGTCACTATAGAAGTGTTCGACTAAATGAGACCGAGTCTGCAAAAGAAACTTTTCCATGAAATGTTTCCATGAGTCCAATGAGGGAACATAAAGAGAATCATGAGCATTATAAGAGATGGAGGAATCTAGTTTAAAGAATTATATATGAAAATAATGTGCTAGCAATAAATTCTTGGGAAGGGTAGAGCATGAAGTCAATCTTAAGTTCAAGTAGGTAATATTAAAGGTATGTGGATCAATAGGATTAGGAGTTGATTGATCCCTGAATGCACAAGACAAGCTGGTCAAAAGGTAACATATACATTTGCCCAAGGCCATGTCTCAGTAGATTAGCTACCTTGATTTATTTTGAGACTATCAAATTAGGAATGTGGTTACGCTCATGGCTAATCGCTCTAGTTTAATGGAAATTTCTGAGGTTTTATTGATTGCTTGAAATTAAATGCTTGGGTGAACTTTAATTCTTGTAATCTATGAAGTGACTATGACTATCACCTTATAATATCTATAACTTTCTTGAACCCGCATACCACCTCTGGGATATATGAATGAAAAGATGAGTAAAGGATCAAGCCCCAGGTTGGGAAGGTTAGACTAAGCCCCAGGTTGGGAAGGTCATAAGTGATCAAGCCCTAGTGTTGGAAGACCTAAGGGAACTCAGCTCCATACTGAGAGGTGACCAAAGAGGTACCTAGATCCAAATTGAGAGGTAGCCTAATGTTCATTGTAGGGACAAAACCCTAAGAGAGGTTATAACATAGGTTAGGTATAAATGGTTGAGAAGTTATGAAGAAAAATTATTTTTTTTTGTAACAAATAATTGTTGTAGTTTTGTTATTACAATTATCTGTAAACTTTTGGTTTCCACAACATATCAGTATAATTTGTTATACTGACAGACATTTTTTTGCCGGTGTTTTAGAGAATTATGCAGTTATGTTTATGAAAAGTTAATGTTCAAGAAAAGGTGACACTGAAAAAGAAAAAGGTAAAATAATGTTCAGAGGATTATAGTTAGTTCTTTAGGTAAAGTTATAAACTCCTACTTTTTAAAGGTATGTAAAAAGAAAAATTGTATCCTTCTTTAAGTTTAGTTGTGGTAGAATTTATTAATTATTTCATATTATTTGCAAAACTATATGATCCTATTTTGGGATAACGGTACTAGCTTCTTGGCCTTCCTTAATTGGGGGTTGTTGAGGAGTGGGGTCATTACATTTGGTATCAGAGCCGATTCCCCTCTAGTAGGTGGGGCCCACGTGGGCCTATGGCATGCCGGTCTTTGAACCATGTGGTATAGGCATGTTGGAAACAGCTATCCGAGTTTATGGAGCCACCCTTGCTCTTCTAGTGACATGTTGGAAAGGGCTATCTGAGTTGATGGAGCCACCCTTGCACTGGTAGTGTCTAGGCATGTTGGAAAGGACTATCTAAGTTGATGGAACCACCCTTAAGCTGGTAGTCGTGGTCGGGATCTAGGTGTGTATTGGACATATGGGTCCTTATTGAAATGGGGACAGATTATGAGGTCATATAGTTGAGCCTTGACGAGGACGTCAAGAGTGTATGTGGACGAGATTGTAACGTCCCATGATTTGAGGCATCAGATAGAATGATCTTATAAGGAATGATTGGACTACCCATATCACCAAGGTGCACCTCCTTTTCTAGGGGCCCATCACTAAAGAACTCCATAATTAAGTGTTCTTAGTTTGGAGTAGTATTAATATGGGTTACCAGTCAGGAAGTTGACCCCGATTTGTGCATGAGTCATGCAGTTAAGGCTAGTGGTGGTTTGTGGGGTCAGTCATCACTCCTGAAACTCTACTAGAGAATAGGGAAGTGGTCCAGGACGTTACATCTTGAAAATTAAGTCATCATAGAGATCCTGACATTACAAATGGGTGTATTGGATTAACATCAGCAATATTGATATTATTAAACATGATTGTTATGACTGGATGTGTCACTTAGATCTAGGTATCAACACAGTTAAACTGGTCATTGTGAGTCATTTTTGTACAAGATAGTGGAAATTAGACTATAGATGAGGTCATTTTGATTATGTGTCACAAATATCATCAATCTATTATTTGAAGACATAATGTATCATAAGTAATCATTAGTTAAATATTCATGCAAGATTAAGGACTTAGTCATCAACGTACATACTAGATCACATTTCAATACTAGATTAGGGCTCATGAATGCTTCATAAGGAATTATGACTACAAGGTATGTAAGATCAATAAAATTTGGAGTTCACATAATCATCTTGCGTAAATTTTGATCAATAATTTCATAATTTTTTAAATCCATCACAAAAGTACTCACAAAGTCATGTTAAGACAGATTAAGTGTCACTGATATAGGGTTAACATTTGGGGCATAAAGGATAAATCTTGAGCATTAGAAGGTAGGAAAGATGTACAAAGAGATCAAAAGACATCATCTTTATCATATTAGAAGTGATATTTGTTGAATCGAATAAAAAATACAATTTTATTATTAAGGTTATGTGTTTTTGATAAAAAAACGTTTTTTACATGCCAAAAACATCCAAAGGGTTGATTTAATATGATATTTTAAAATATCACCTTAAAAGTCATGATTTGGCCCAATGGGTTCCCATCAAAGGGCTCGAAAGAGGTGCTACGAGTCTACTTGGTGGTTTCTAGACCGGTGGCCCACATGGCTCACGATCAATAATCACCAGGCCCACACACACCCAAGTAACCGGTAGAGGAGTGCCTCGATCATTCCATCTATCTAGTGATAGATGTCTTAGGCAATCATCTTCATCGTGGAGTTCCCTACACATAGAGTAGCACTACCCCCTCCCACAGAGGCGTTGTTTCACAGGAGTGTGGGGACCTTTGTGGTTCCTGGTGGTAGGTGGCCTGGAAATCGACCAAGGAGATTTGTGTAGCCGTGAGGAAGTCCCTTTCTGTCCTACATTCGTTAGGGAAGAAGCAAAGGGAGCTCTTTTAGATGGCTACCATGGCTGCCAACTATGAGAGGAAAGGAAGGATTTGGGTAGATGCATACCTCAACAAGCATGGGAAAGAGAGGGAAAAGAAGGTGGAGGAAGAAACAAGACAAAAAAAGGATCAAATGGGTGTAGGTGCAATATATGGTAGGAGGGGTCATGCCATCTGAATCGTCCACCGCTACTGTACTAGGGGAGTAGGTGAGGAAGAACGGTAAAGGTCATTTCATTTGGGTCGTGATGAATGTATATTCATCACCTTTTATTGTACATTCTAACGGTTAATGGACAATAAATTATTAATTATTAAATATTTTAGCATAAATCATTATACTTTTGTTCTTCTTGCTTAAATTGGAGTTTTAGTTGATTAATATGTGTTTTGTAGAAAATAAACAATTATTCAAAGCACAGAAATTCCCAAGATTTATCTTAGAAGATATTTTGTGCCTGAAATTGATGTATACCCAACATCAAGTGTCATAACTTTTGCAACCAAAATTAAAATTTATTGCACAAGTATGCATTGGAATGGAATTTAATGATCTACGTGAAAATATTATTTTGTACAACTTTTCAAACGGTTGACTGGCCTTACGAGCTGATAGTTTCATCATTTCAAAAAATGTATAACAAAGAGAATCAAAGAAATTAACGAGCGGTCAAAAAAATTAAAGACAATTTATTAGAATCCTCCGTATGTGGATATAATTAGTGTTAATTTTATAAAGAAAAAAGAAATTTTACCAATTTGATATATTTTTATGTGGAGAAAAGAATGCAAATAAATATTTAGTCAATTGAGAAAATAATAAAACCATCAATTTAGTCAAAGTTTAAGCAAAGTTACTTTGCGATGAAGAATGATATTATTCCAGTCAAAGTGGATGCCATCACCACAAAGCCATATCTCGATGGTTTTACCCCCTCCTCATCCCCTATAAAAGGAGGGGGACTACATAAGAAAGGGGATCTGACTTTTTGTACTTATAATTTCATTTGAGTATTGTTATTTCAATTTTTAGTTGTGTACTCTTTTTTTAACAATAAAATTTAGTTCTTCATATCTGGATTTTTGGATCTTGTTCTTTTCTTGTTCTTTACTTTAGAGTGGAGAATTAATGGAGTAAGCCATTTTATTGTCACCAGTAAGATCTCTTTGGAGATTCTTCTTTCTCTAGTCTATGGCTTCCTTCCTTCTTTTCTTTGCTTCTTCTTTATTGTTATGGCAAGTGAGTAGTTGTCATACCGAGGAGTGGGGAGTATCCCCACGGACATAGTGGACTAGATTCATATCCATAGGATGAACTTTTTGTTATTTGCCTCCACATTTGGGTTTTTTTCTGACTTAACAATTTGATCTCTAATTTTAGCCGAATGTTAGTTTTGGGGAATGCCACCGCTGATCCCAAGACTTAGAACAACCAAATGAATGCATGAGAACCCGGATGTGATCACAGAAGGATTCCCATTAGGATGACAGGATATGATATATAAAGGCCAAGATCAATGGGTTCATAGTGATCCATGTCTTTTTGAGATGCATTCATGAATGTGTCTCATGCCCTCTTTGAAATAGTTTATCTTGTAGATTATCGATCTAGCTTGACATCGGCCATGGAAAACCCATAGCCTCGATATCTCTTCTTCTTATTTAATCTTGCTTCTTCAACCATTTGTTTCAAATCGACTCTTTTCATTCTTGCAATTTTAATTCTATTTTTAGAATAATTCTTCTATTCTCTTGCATAACTCTTTTCGTAAATTGTTTTTAGTGTAACTTTGTTTTTGTAACTTTGAATTCCTTGTTTTAGTGTAATTAACCATTAAAACGCAGGATCTTTACTTTCTGAGTTCATTGTTCAAAAGTGTTTTGGGTTGGGATTTCAATCTTAAAAACGTTGTATGTGGACCGACCCATTCTATACTAGTGAATTGCTTTTATTAGTTTCTCACCTGTTAAAAAGGTTGAACTCTAGGATTAACCACTTACTCTTTGTTGTGAAACGACACACATCAAAATGGCACCGTTGTTGGGGATGATAGATTATTTTTTGAACCTTGAATTTTTTTGATTTTTTTTCCTTTTTTCTTCCTTCCGAGTTCCATATCGGAAGTGCTACTCCTCTTTCTGCTGAGGTTCCATTCCAACAGTATATTTTTTCTACACTAGATATTATTTGTCAATTATAAGTGTGCAAACAACGCTCGACGAATGCTGATTCTATGTTGCCACTTGTACTACTTTCTAGTTTAATTTTGTAATTTTTTGTTCCATAATTTCTTAGCATTATTACTGTAAGAGAGTTCATAAATGTTTAACTTGTGCTAGTTCTTTTCATAATGTATAAGTTCTTCTACTTTAAATTTTCTTTCTATCTAATTATCCTTTTTGTAATTTATTTCTTAAAAAAAATAGATCTTTTCAAATGGAGTGACCAACACATTATGGTTCAGAATGTCAATTGTGTGGTTACTACAACCATACATCACAAAATTATCAAAATACGTCCCCTCATCTTGTAATATAAAATCTTCATGCCAAGATTGATATAATGAAAATTAAAATGCACAAACTTTTAGGGATTATTATCAGGAGCATGCTATACAAGTCAATGTCAGTAATATTATGGGAATTATGGTGTACATCCTTATCATGCAGATTATTACCCACCAAATATAGAATAGGGGATAGAGGCCTTCTAAGTGATATTAGTTGATGGAGTAGCCATTAGAAAATGATTGGAGTCACAACTAGAGTGTTTGAGAGTACGACTCTCTCTTCCAGTCATGCCTCTTGATAGTCAATTAGAAAACTCCCTAAGAAATGTGGACAAGTCAAGGATGGTTTTAATCGATGATGTTGATGATTATTATTATATCATCTTCAATCCAGTAGAACCAACTCCAGTACATAAAGGTGCATGAATCACTTTCATTGCTGATGTTAATCTAATTGTTGTTAATGACCAATTCACTTTTGTTGAACCCTTTTTGGATAATGAACAACCATCCTTTGAAGAAGTTCAACACAAGTAGTAGTGGTTCCATACACCCGTGATTAGGAGATGGATAGGTGTTCTAAAGAAATCCAGGTTGCTACAAATGAAGAACTTTGTTAATCTAGGGTAGCAGCTGTGTGGGCCATCCACTATCTATATAAGCCAGAAACTAAATGGTTGGGGTCAATGTGAATAAAATCATGTGTTAGGAGTCTTTTAACAAAAATGTTAAAGATCAGAGGGCTCAAAGAATGTCCCAGCAACCTAAAGCTCCACCACCCTACTCGATTGCATCTCCATATTTGGATGTTTAAAATAATCATTCGGGCTTGGTTGAGCCTATATGGCCAATGTACCATCACTTCCCCATGATGCACTGATGGATTCTTTTGAAAGGATTCCTCATCAAATGAACTACGCTCCGCCTTAGCCACTTCTTGTTCCACATCCGATTGAAACTAATGAGGTGATTCCACCTCCTTAGGAACCTTACATGCCACCATTATATCGTGAGGTAACCCCTTCTGACCCCATTGAGTTGGTATCATATTCTATGAATGAATCTGATCTCCCCTTCAAAACAGTAAGGGACCATGATGACTCCATAGGCAACCATGTTGATGGGACTTCTTATGCAAAATAGACGGAGAACTCCACAGATGGAGCAAAATGGATTAATAATTTTTTATAATTATGATGACAATCACACCATCCGCGAGTCATCCACACCACATCCACTGGATTCCATTTATGAGGTAAATGATCTGGATGTACCTTATTACATAATCATCCAGGAAGACATGCGTCCCCATGAGACTTTTTACCGATCTAACAAACTAGTTCTTCCAATACTAACACCCTTCCCCCTACATGTAGATTCAGGGGAGAAAAAGATACCCTATCCATATCCTTCGTCCAATCTTCCACATCTGGTATTGCATGTGTTACTCGCCAAGCACTCACCAATCCCCCCCAATCCACATCCATATCCAATACTTCCTTCACTAATGAAGGAATATTTGTGGATCCTATTGTAAGGATTGCTAGGTGACAAGCCATATCATTTTAACCAACTATAAATCCCCTTCGAGCTTCCACGACCACCCATCCACTGCGTGCACTATGAAGCTCCCTTTTGCAAATTTCTAGCCCTCGTCAACATTCCATTCAACTCAACAAACTTTAAGCTACGAAGGACCCCTGGTGATCACAACAAAGTTTTTCTTAGGATGAGACAAACTTTAAGCCTGGGGTGGAGGTGGGTGGTATGTGCCTATTCCACCCCTTTATCTTCCCTTTTCTTAATTATCTTTAGTCATTTTATTTTTGCATGTATTTGTTTTGTTGAAATTGCTTTAATTTTTCTTATTTTTTGACCATTATCTAGTCAACCATGATTAATACATTTTGTGGATATAGAAACCCTCTTTGAAAAAAATTCACAAATTTCCATGATTAGAAAATACCATGTCACTTAAAACTAGCATCACTCCTTGGAAATGTTGGCAAGTTGTATGGTAGTAATAAGAAACAAATATGATTTTTCTCTAGTTTAATCAATGATTAACTTGTCATATCTCTCGTATAATGTGTTGATAGGAACCATCAATACGATATAATGACACTCCTAAAAATTGTGAAAGTTTTGAAGCACATGAATGGTCTTCTCCCACCTTCACTACTTAAAAGAAAACCTCCTCATGCCAAACTCCATGTTTAGGGTGGCATGCCTCCCCCATATCCTTTCTTTCATAACTGTTGTAAATTTAATAAGGGTGTACCATCAGAAGATGCCACATAGTAGATGAAAAAAAAATACGGCTAATGTAGTCGTGTGTCCATGAAAAAAAGAACTCAAGTCGTATAGAGGAGGGATCATCTTCTTCCACTCCTATTTCCTATTCTTCCTATGCAAGAACTCACAAAAAGAAAAAAAATGGCAGTGTCAAATTAGAACTGACATGAAGCATATTTTGTACAAACTCTTGATTTAGAAATAAGTTATGAAACATTCTTTGACAGAGAATATGAAATTTTGTGTTACGTGGTTCTAGGAGATTAGGTTGCTTGACAAAATAAGGTGGTAAGGAGAAAAGTGATGTCTATGAGGGTGAGGATAGACATGTTGCTAGAACAAAATTAAATTATTTGTCATTTTATTTGCTTGAGGAAAATCAAAAGCTCAAGTTCAGGGTATTTTGATGAATGTATATTCTTCACATGTTATTGTACATTTTTAGCTTTAATTAAAAATAAATTATTAGTTATTAAATAGTTTTAACATAAATTATCTTAGTTTAGGTTTTCTTTCTTAACTTGGAGTTTTTACTCAATTATTATGTGTTTTTATGGAAAATAGATAATTATTTCAAAGAAAAAAAATTCACAAGATTTCTCTTAGAAAATGTTTTGTACAATTTACCGTAGTGCCTAAAATTCATGTATACCTGACAAAAAAAGTGCCATAACATTTGTTCCCAAAATTCAAATTTAACACACAAGAATGTGTTGGAAAGGAAATTCACTGATCCACATAAAAAATCTATTTAGTATGGCATTCCAAACAGTCATCTAGCCTTACGATCCAGTTGTTCCATCATTTTGAAAATTTTACAGCAAAGAAAATCAAAGATATTAATGAGCAGTCAAAGAAAATATGCAGAGACAATTCGATAGAATCCTCCACTCTGTATTTCGAAAAAAAAAATATGTTATTTTGATTAGGAATACATAAAAGTTTTCCGATTCCATATGTTTTTATGTGGAGAAAAGAATGCAAACAAAGACTTAGTCAACTACCAACACAATAAAATCATCGATGCAGTCAAAGTTTGAGCAATGTCACTTTGGGATGAAGAAAGAAATTATTCTAATCAAAGCAGATGACATCACCACAAAACCATATCTTTGGGGTTTCCCCCCTCCTCATCTCCCTATAATAGAATGAAGGATTCTATAAGAAAGGTGATCCAACTTTCTATACATGCAATTTCATTTGAACATTGTAATTCCAACTCTTAGTTGTATACTCTTTTCTTCTGCAATAAAACTTTGTTCATCTATGGATATCTGGATCTTTTTCTTTTCTCATTCTTTCCTTTAGAGTGGAGAATGAAGGGAGTAATCCATTTTATTTTCACCAGCACGATCTCCTTGGAGATTCTTCTTTCTCTGGTTTATGGCTTCCTTCCTTCTTTCATTTTCTTCTTCTTTCATTGTTATGGATAGCGAGAAGTTCTCATATCAAAGCATGGGGAGTAACCCCATGGCCATAGTGGACTAGATTCTTATCCATAGGATGAACTTTTTGTTATTTGGTGCCTCATTTGGGTTTTTTCAGACCTAATGATTTGATATCTCATTTTAGCCGCATGTAAGCTTTAGGGGGATGCAACCACTGATCCCAAGCTTTCAAACAACTAAATGAATGCATGAGAATCTAGATGTGATCACAAAAGGATTATCATTGGTATGACAATCTATGATCTATAAATTGAAGGATCAACGGGTTTATAGTGAGCCATATCTTTTGTAGAAGCATTCATGAATGTATCTCATGTCCTCTTTTAACTAGTTTATCTTGTATATTATTGATCTAGTTTCTCATTGGTCATGGAGGTAAAACCTAGAGCCTTGATATATCTTTCTTATGATTTAATCTTGCTTCTTCAATTGTTGGTTTCAAATAACCTCTTCTACATTCTTTCATATTTAATTCTACCTTTAGAATAATTCTTTTATTCTCTTTTATAACTCTTTTCCTAAATTGTTTTTTGTGTAACTTTTATTGCAACTTTAAATTCCTCATTTTAATGTAATTAAGCATTCAAGCTCTGGATCTTTACTTTCCATGTTCTTTGTTCAAAAGTGATCTAGGTAGGGATTTCAATCTTAAAATGTTGTCTGAGCACCGACCCTTTCTATACTAGTGGATTACTTTAATTAGTTTCTTACCTATGAAAAAGGTTATACTATAGTATTAACCACCTAGTTTTTGTTGTGAAATGACACGCATCAAGTCACAATCCTTCTCTCCAAGATCCCAACGTTCTCATTGGATGAGAAATTATGAGATGGATGGATGACTTGGCAGGTCAAGAGCGGGTTGTGGGTCATGTGCCCCAAAATTGGCCTTATATGGCTGGACCCAAAGTAAAGCAAGAACTAGAAAATAGGTTATGAAAATGGGTAATCAAACAAGCATAAATTTCTCATTTTAGCTCCAAAACTGAGAAAATTTAGGTGCTTTGGAAATGTGAGAATGTGCCTACACATCTAAAAATATGTTGATGACAAGAAAATCTCCATAAATGGATACAAAAAGGGATGAGAGAGGAGGACATATAACTATGATGCACCATTGGTTTTATGTCAAATTGAATGTTGTTACTTGTCATACAAATTCATGATAAGATCAGAAGGCAAGAAAATTACCAAATCATGGAATCCAGTACTAGGCTGATAAATTAATCCAAAGATGAAGTGCATACCCCACACATGAGGAGATAGAAAATTCAAGACCATCACATCCTCCTCACCTTAAAGAAATTGTGTCCCCAAAGTTAATACACTCTGTCAATCGAGAGTGAACATATATTCCACAACATTATCAACTTGGTATTTATTCAACATTAACACTATTTGAGAATCATTAAATTTAGCATGAACATCAAATATAGTTGCATACATTATCAATTTGGGAAGATCATCACATGAATCACAAATGTAGAGAGAGCATCTTATAGATCACAAATCTGGAGAGATCAGATTCTAGGTCAAATAAATGGAGTTCTTGAATCAAGGGTACAACATGAATTTTATTCCCAACATTTAGGATTTTAATTTCTATATTGGCCAAGGTGGGATTATTCTTCCATGACAAAGATTTCATATTTTCAAAAATTTAAGACAAACATCATATTTCAAAATTATGATTCCATTCTTAAAATAAATGGAAGGTCTCATCCTGGTCCAAATGAAAGCTCACCCTTGAGTCATAAATTGAAAGTACCAATTTAATCATAATTTCAAAAATTGTGAGGTTTAGGAACATGGAAGTCATCAATCATATATCGAGGATGATCTCACAATCCAAAATAGGATGATCATAAGAGTTGAGACAATATCAAGAACAAAAATTATTAGTCAGGATTGCTTAAACCAATGTCTAGAGTCAAATTTTGAAATCAAAGTCATAGGTCCAAATATTTAGAATCTAGGATTTGAATTACTACCTAGAACATAGGTGTGATCATTCATCTGTATACAACAATTGAGAAAATTTTGAGCAATATTCAATCAATAGTTTGAGGTATCAATATTGAGTTCATTATCATGGCATTAAATGTTGATGAATGATATAGACCTAGGTATTTCTAGGAAGTTAACCACAAGCTATAGTCAACATTATTGTATTTAAATATCATCATCAAATTGATCTTCAAGATCGAGTATAATGTCATCATGGGTTTGACTTATTAGAGAATTAGGTTAGTAAATTAAAATTGTATGAAAGGGTATCACCTTTCCAAACTCTAAATTATCACCAAGATGAAAATATAGAGGAAAACATAATAGGGATGTGACCTAAGTAGGGGAGTTATAGTCAACAACTACACTAATTTAGAATATTATTATACATTATTCATATGATACCAAGAATATAGAAATAGGAAGAGTATCAATTATTAAATTATACTTCATAAGTCCATGGGTAAATTCAAGCTTGTAACCGGGCAAGTGTATATTAAAATTTTGCAAAATCAATGTCTAAATTCGTTCCCTTCTTTTCAAGATCAAGGTAAGAGTGTATTTTGGTAATCAAGAATAAATTGGGAACTCAAGAGCTTTAGCATAATAGTGCAAGATTGAGATCCATATCCACCATATCATTCATAATAGAGATTTCAAATAGGCATAGTAATCAATAGAAAAGAACCTCTTGTATTAATGTTTTTCATCATGATTTTGAGATTATGAGAGCATAGTCATTCCAAGGCATGATCATCATACACATAAAATAGGGGAAGTTTTGCTTAGTCATGTTTTAGGTTTAATCAATAATAGATCAACATAGACTTAATCAAACATGAACCACATAAACCATGAGGTAAAACATAAAAATCTTCCTTATCCCCCCCCCTCTAGTGTTTTTCAACAGTTTGTCCAGCCAGTTATTTAGTCATCAAGATCAGATGTCACAAGCCCTAATGCAGGCCAAGGAGATAATTTAGTAGACTTAGAGTCCAAGTCTACTCTAAGTCATGTTCGTTGAGATTGTGGCTATTTGTGATATTTCCACATGATGTTGTACACTTCATATGGGTCTCGGGCATGACAAAAGGAATAAATATTTAATAAATGGATTTCATTTATTTATTTTTCATAGTTATTATCAAAACTATATCATATAGGATGGTTTATAGTTTTTAAATTTTTTTGATTGTATTCTTCTATATATTTAATTCTATTAACAAAATATACATCAGATTTTTATGGTTTCTTATTGATTTTCTACACACTGAGTCGGTGCTCATACAATCTACTGAAATATTTATCAAGAAAGGGTCCATCTCTATGAGAGGAATCAAATGCTAGATTTCATCTGGAGTAGATCATCTAAGGTCTTAAGGGGAGTACCTAGTTCAGTTAGATGGTGTCTTATCCTTCCTCTGATCTTGGGAATTTGTGAGTGAGGATTGATCCAGACCCGGGTTCCACTCTGGTTGTTTCCCTTGGGGTGCAATAAGGCCCCATGTTACCAAGCATGCTACAGTGCCCTCAAAGTACGCACCTAGTTCTGGGGTTTACCTTGGCTGGGTTGGTTTCAATATTGGCCTTGCCCGCAAGGGGTTCCTTGTCATAAAAAAGAATGAAATTTTAAAGACCAATTTCAGTTTGTGGTTAAAAATTTATGGTTAGTCCAATCCCTCTTTGATGGGCTTAAACCCTAGTTCGTGGGTTTGAGTCACGTTTAAATGTGACTAAAATAAATACTAGTAGTTTGAAATCTCAACATGGTCAAACGTAAACATAAGTATACAAACCATAGTAGAAACTACATAAAGTCATAGCTACTTACAAGATATTAGCTTTAGAAAGCAAACTAGCTCATGATACAACATAGTAAAAAGTAAAGTACAACCATACATAGAATTCCAATTCTTTAAAGATTATCGTAACAAGGCATCCACATTTGGATCCACATCCATGCATCATCATTGTCCATACTAAGAAATGATATGGTCCCAATTTTTTTGATAAGTATGATGTGGTACCAATTGAATAGTTTCATCATATAAACTACACATTATTAGAATAAAGTGGGGAATATATCAAAGTTTCAGTGAGAAATAGTGTTTTTAAGTGAAAAGAAAATTGAAGATGATTTGGAGGTGATTGCGGTGGTGGTTAATCATAGTTGTAGGGTTGTAGTCTCAATATTATAAGATTGGCATGTATAGGATAATCATATGGTAGAGAGGGATTGAGTTGAACCATGTGAAAAGTGAGGTATTCTAGAGATCTATGGATATACTCAAAGTATGGACCAATTTGAAAACCCAAACCATGCATATATGCATATCATTTGAATGTTTACAAGGACTTGGAGCTTTTGGGGTGCTTTGTAATGGATCCCTATGTTCTCTTCTTCCTCATATTAATTATCATGTCTACATTCTCTTTTTGCACCAAATAATTAAACCCATATTTTTAGTGTAGATTGACTCACCTTTTTGGTATTTCAATCAAGCTTGTAATTTAGGATAGGGAAAGATATATTAGTGCAATATGTAATGATAGAGGAAATTGAATGTGAATATGGAGGGTTTCCAGGACATTGCACCATTTCTTAAAGGATAAGAATAACATACTATGGAATGTTCTTAGATTTGGAATATATAATTTTGGAAAGAATTTTGAGACCTCATATTCATTTTTCTTAAGTAGAATGTTGTGTAGAATAATTTAATTTTATAAGAAAAGCTAAGAAAATAAGAGATGATACCATAAGTGTATCCCTAGACTTGTGCATGGATTACCCTTTTACCATGATGTAGTCCCGAATGACAGAATTAGATATGGTATGGTGTTTGAATATGGATAATTATTGAAGAGATTCACTGATAGGGATGTCAAGATAATGAAAATAGGTATTAGACTAAAATCATATTTAATAAGAATATCCTCCCTTGCCAAAGGTGATGAACTTAAGCGCAACAATACTAGTGATAGAGATGGATTCATTTTCTTCCCACTAGATCTTCGACTAGAACTCTCTTATCAGCTTCTCTGAACAGAGGTGAATAGACAGCTTGGAATGATAAGAGGCCCACGATGTTAATCTCAAAAATGGAGAAAAAGTATACGGGGTGAAGAGGAATGGGGTTGTGGCAGCATAGCTCACTGTAGCTTTTTACTACATCTAAGATAAAGAATTTGATTATGCCAACCACTAAGGTGGTTGGGTCAATCTTCTTTCCACAAGTTTCCTTCTTGGTTAGTAGGTAGGATCAGAGGCCGTGGTTCTTTTTTTGGGGAAATAATCAAGACGGGTCTTGAGTTACAATAGGGCCCCTTGGGCAGTAGGATTAACTATTATTACATGGAACTGAAATGGAAAAGTCTTGCAGTCCTCCAGATAAACGTTTTCTAGGTAGGAGGGGCAAGAGTGCAGTCAAGCTGACAAGTCAGACTGCTTCAGACACTTCTTGGCAAGGATATCCTCCAAATTGTTCATGGATCTTCTCACATGGGTCACCTTCTCTACTCTTGATGTGTCCCAAAGGTGTGGGATGAAAAGAGCAAGAAATTTATATTCTGTTGGGTGTTCTTTGAGACTTGTATCCCATTGCATTACAAGCTTGGAGTCATTCAGAATGATGTTTCCGAATGTGCCATTGAGCTTTGTGTAGAACATTCCTTCCAAAATAGCATAAAGTTCCCCTCGCATTGGGTCTATTCCTCAAAACAAAGAAGTGGTACCTCCCATCAAGGTGCCATGTTGGTTCCTTGGAACTAGACTAGTCGAGATGGCATTGTTCTTGAAGTCCACTATAGTGTCGATGTTGACCACTAAAGTATGTGGAGTGATGGCAATTTGGGGTGCTAGGTCGATTTATTTCTTGCCTTGCTAGATAGCAGGAGATAAGAACGCTTGATGTATTGCAGTGGCTTCAGGACTACATAAACTATCTAGGATCAAAGGGGGTTTGGATTTGTTTTTGAAGATGCAAGCATACCTATTCCTCCAGATTAGCTAGAAAGATACTCCAAAAAGTACTTTCAAGCTATTTGAGTTCTTCGAGGATTTTAGGTTATAGCCTAGCCAAGTCGTTGTGGAGTCTAGTGTAAAGAAAACGGTTGCTTCTGGAGGTATAAGAAATTACCATTTTTTCCTTGTTTCCTTGTAGTCCATGATTGCGTGAAGGATACTCTCGTCATTTGTATTGCACCTTGTGTAGGTGTGAGGACCTTGATTTTTTAGGGTTTCAATGCCCAACATAGTATTTGAAGTCTATGATTACTCTTAGTTAGTTGATTCCGAGTTGAGGTGCCATTTACCGAATGAATATTGTTGACCCACAAATATGACTACTAGGCCATTAGAGGATTGATAATGGTTATCCACGGCTATGATGTGCATGAAGGTGTTTCACATGAGTTATTTGTCAACGTTGATTACTTATGAGGAATATAAAGTGTCCAACTAAAGCATACATAGATTTACATGGTTTAGTGATGATCTTGTGGTGTTTTGTGATCAAATGATTATTGATCCATTAATTTTAGACCTAAATTTGCTATGATATGCATGTCACACAACATGTTTTATTGTTGGGATACATGGCACCTTGCGAGTCACTAATCCAGGCGGTGGAGCGATTCCCAGGTCACCCCTAACCCTCAGAAGTAGAGGAACAAAATAGTCCTAATTTGTTACATGGATCTGAAAACCAAGGAGCTGAAGACGTCAAAGGGGAAGTTGGATCCTACCTCTATTTTTGACTTACCAAGAGTTTGCTTTGCAATGGTCGAATCTGCTACATATGGGTGTGTCCATTGACCCTACATTTGACAATGGAAACCCATGGTAATGAGAGACAATAACCTTCTTCCTCACCCCATCTCCATTATCTCTTATAGGTGGTAGCCATAGTGGACATGAGGAGTCTAGAACCACCCTTTTCACTCATTAAGTTCAATAGAACATGAAGAGATCATACCGAACCTTCTTCCCACTTCCTGGTTCCCACAATAGAGACTAAGAAGCATCAAGTGCACTAGTACATATATCACCTTTAGCGTCGATTAAATATGACCTTAGAAGTCGGTTCCCAAGCGACACCCAAGTGGGTGACACTAAATGTAGGCGCCTTAAGTGTCGGTTTCACAACTGACGCCACAAAGCCGTCCCCCGATTGCAAACCCAAAAATCACGCCAGCAGAGGGACAATATGTGTTGGTTAAAATCCATAACCGACACCATCTTAGACCGTAGGTGTCTATTAGCAACAAAAAACTGACACTGGTAAAGGATAAAGACGTCAGTTAATTATTTTTCATCGACGAGTTAAGTTTTTGTTGTCGATTTCTATTGTTAATCGAAGTCTATGTTTTGATTTTTTTTCTTATCAGCTTACAGGCCTGCTGTCCGGTTGGTTAGCAGGATGCAGAACCTACAGTTCAGTTTTGAACTGTAGGTTTACAGTATCCATTGATTTCAGCCAACAACAGGCCACAAACCTGCAAAATTAACAAGGATGGACAACATTTTTAATATATGGAATGATTCACACACATGTATAAGCACATTTCATTATTATAATTTCATCACACACATGTAGAAACTTGTAGTTTTCATTCCTCCATTTCATATTCACACACATGTAGCAACCTACAATTCCATTCATTTCATCTCTTTTCACATTCAGACACGTACATGTAGAATTAAACATTCATGTATTCATCTTCAGATAAGACAATTCAGAAAAATTCATTCAGACATGTATATATAAGTGTGTCTTTTAAATTTTAACATGTCATCAAATACATAAATAATTATTACAACAAAGTTTATACATATCATTCTTTATCATTATCATTGTCATCATCGCCATCAGTATTCCATTGATAATAAAAAAAACTCCCACTACTTGTAAGGATTTTTCCCATTGTTCTCTTACATCATTTAATTCTTCCATCGTATAGGGAGTATGTACATCTAATAACTTTTCACCTGTGGTGAAGTCACTATTAAACACCTACAAAGAGAATGATGTATATATAAAATTAATAATATATAATAATATTGATATATTTCATATTATCTAGTGAGACTATATATAATACCTGTTGTATGATATCGATTTCCATTATAGCATGTTTGATAATTAGGTCCATATATCGCGTCACGTAGTATGTACATGCCCAACTGTTGTCTTGTGTAGCACACTATAAATTGAAACATACAAAATATTAACAAATACAAACAAGCATAGTTCACATAAATAATATATATATTAGAGTTAGGAAATTACTTTCACATTCTCCCAAAGTAACGGTTTCTTTATCATGGCCATATTTCCTCCAACATTTTTGAACGCTTTTAAAGCCCTACAAATTAATTTAACAAATATTAAATAATAATGTAATAATAGATGTTAACATATATAAAAAATATGAAAGATTTCTCACATGAATAATGGCCTTTTCATTATGTGTCCATATAATGAGTCTAAATCCTTCCCCGAAGGATCTAGATAATAAACAGTCCACGTCTTGGGGACAATAACCAATAACTCCCAATGCCTACCACTAGAGGTAAGAAAGTTAAAAATTAATAACTCAAAATCCACAATAAAAATGTAATTTTCTTAAGTCCAAATTATAAGCAAAGTAAACTTACTCAACATTGAATGGAGCTATTATCACTATTTTTTTTACCAAAACATTTAAAAGAAACAGATCATTATGAGGTAATTGATGAAGGGTATTCATCTACAAGACTGATCAAAGATGGAACCAGCAATCCCACATGGGAAAATGAAAAATCTTTATATACTGTGTGTAAATGGCTGCAAAACATGTATTACGTATGCATTAATATATAAGAAACCATATTACTGTATATAAAACAAGGTATATGGATATATAAACTAGATCGCACCATATTCGTAGCTCTATCATAGATGTATTTAACCAATCATAACAAAACAACTCCAAAATATCTTGTATAAATATTTGGTTATCGTATTATTCTCCTGCAGCATCCATCGGAATAGAAACATTTATAGGAGAATTTGAGTCATGTTCGTCTATCCATACTTCCATACCCTTACAATTAGGACCTAACAAGTCATATAGGTCCCTTGGAAGCCAACTAGGCACTTCAGGAAGAGGTGGAGGTGGAGGCGGAGTTGTAGCGGGTTTCTTCCTTTTGATATATAATTTTAGATCAATTGACTAGCTCGTATATACACGCTAACAAATTAACGTAATGTAAAATTATCATACAATATCATTATAGACGATATCTGCTTCGGGCTACAATATCACTCTGCCTTCTGCTTCACCAAGTGTTTCAAAATATGGGTGGGCATATGGCAATGGATGATGCCTCCACGGGTGGAGTACAAGTCTCGGGTTCACACGAACCGCACCAATTGGAACTGGAGTGCCATGAAACATGCCCTTTGCAAGGGGTGTGTAAGCCTCGGCTGCTGCAACGATAAATTCTTTGCTTTTTAGATGGCATGGATTCAACCCCTACAAATTTGCGTAAAGTATGTTATATACATATATACATAAACATATCATCTTGAAAAGACTAGCTATTATTTCATAAAAATACTTACAGTGGACGTGCTAGGTGGTGGGTCTAAAGAATTAATCCCAACCACCTCTATAGTAGGAGAAGAATGACACGCCACAGGTACTGTCTGAGTGGCAGTCTGAGACGCCTGCCACTTTCTCATTGCTTCATGGAGTCTCCTATTAAGTGCTTCCTCGACTCTCCTATCAATTAACTCATCTACCTATACATGGATAAAAGAAATGCTAGCTTTTGATTATTGAATTCCCTTTTGCAATAACATTCTAAAAAAAGAATAGGTTACCTGAACTTATGAAAATCCCACTTTTGGGACATGTTTGCGTTTTGATGGCTCAAAGAACGCTTTTATGCCCACACCAGTGCCTGCACCCCTAACATCTATGGGACGCTCTGGGTTACCAAGAGAAACTTTCAATTCATCCCTTGTGCCCTCAGGGATGAACTTGCCTTGCTTCCTCTGCTCGTGAAGCTCCCGCTAATTTCCAATAGAAATTAGTAAGTAAACATAATAATCAATATTGATTGCTCTGAGAGTTGAATTTTACCATTTTTGCAGCCGCCTCAATAGTTGTGGGTTTGGTTATATCTCCTTTCTTGTTTTGCCTCCCAGCTATCCATACAGCATGGCGAGGCAGAGCTGTAGGAGTAGCAGTAGAGGACTCCCCAATCTCCTGAGTAGCAGTAGACTCAGCAGCAACATCAGCATGTATTCTTTGGCGAATGCCTGCATAGCCTTTTAGACCCATCGTGTGGGCATGCACATTCAGTGCACGCCTTACTCTTTAAGCATCGCTGATAGCCTTTTTAGTAAGCACATTGATTTGGTTAGTAACACTAAAGGTCAATCTTGAATTGGTGAATATATAAGAATGTATATTAATTAAATTGGGAGTGGCGCTTAATACCTTGAATTCATCAGTTTTTCTTTTGGCAACAAACTCCTCCCAGTCATTGGGGTCCAAGTAGTTCCATTGCTCAGTGGATGACTTCTTCCTCTTCTCAGCATCTCATATGTAATCTCGGGTGAGATTTGTCCTATAGTTCCTTAGGACCCTCCCACAACACTGCATCATGCATTTACGATGCAGGCTTTCATCCAGTTCAAATATACTCTGTAAAATAGAATTGCTTTTATCTAGTATCCTAAAAAATTTGTAATATGCAAAATAGAATTACAAATAATAATAACTCACGCATAGTTCCTTCCATACTAATTCTTTCTTCCCCTTAGGCACTTTACGCTAAGATTCTACATTAGGACTACAATGGCTACGAATAAGAACCCCAAGATATGAAATAAATGAGTTGTGGTTCACTCCAATTGGATTTCCTGCATGATCAAAATCCACAACCAGTTTGGGTCCATTGCCCCTTTGTTGTAGTAACTTGTTCATCATAGTGATGCCCCTCACTTTTTAAAAAAAAAATTGTTGCTCATCAAGTGCCCCTAGTTCTTCAGGGGGTACATCATCAACCTAAAATTTGACAAAAAAACACACTTACAGGATATAACTATAAATGGACATATAGATAGAAATATAGGATATATTTTAAAAACTTACATTGGCAGGCACCACATTCATATCCTCACCCTCATGGTAATCATCATCATGATAATCATACTCAAGCTTAGCCATCTAAAAGTGTCATTAAAAAAGCAAACATTTAAAATTTAACATAACAAGAAGATAATAAAACATTGTAAAGTTCACATTCAGAAAAATGAAACATATAAAAAAATAAAACATGCCTCTAATATTATGATCTTTTATCAATTAGCATTCCTTTGGTGTGATCTCCACGCACATACAAGTCATCGTTAGATTCAATATTTAGTGTTAGCAACCCAACTGAGAATGGACTGGAGTCATCATACTTATCGTAGAACTCTTCTTCATCTATAGGATCTTCAATGAACTGTCTTTTACCATGAAGAACAACTGACCATTTATCATTTGCAGGATCATCGATATAAAATACTTGTTTCACCTGTGATGCCAATATGAATGGTTCACCCTTCTTGCCAATGTTTTCAAAGTTCATTAATGTGAAACCCCATTCATCCACTATAACTCCTTTGGTGTTATCAACTCAATTACATTTAAAGACCAGAATTCTGAAATCTATGTAGTCAAACTCCCATATGTCTTCAATGACACAGTATTATGACATTTTAGCTTCTCGTGAACTCTTATCCTTTGCACTTGCAAAAAACAATGAAGACGCTTGAAGGGTGACACCACTGTTTTGGACGACGCTCTTATCATCTTGACGCTTTGTGTAATATGAGAACCCATTTATGTCAAACCCTTCATAAGACATAACATTCAATTTTGATTCAAAGGCGAGGCATTTGATAGTTTCAGCAAGATTATTTGGTGTTTGAGGTAGTTGATGTAAGACTTTATCTTCAAACCACTTAATAAATGTCTTGTTGTGTTCTCTAGAAAGCCACATTGAATTGGCTCGGGAATATTGTTTCTTGCTGAAATTGGTATGTTCCTCGATATAAACACTCACTTCATCGATGTTGTGTAAAATATATAAGTGACCTTGTTCCAACTGCTCACGACTGATTACTTCTATCTGTGATCCCAAAATTCCTTTGCTAGATTACTCCTAAATATTCTTGTCATTAATAGGAGCGTCATTACCACTCAGAAAGTCATTGCAAAAATCCATAACCTCTCTTGCCACATAACCCACAATAATACTCCCTTCAGGTTGATAATGGTTTCGAACATCACCTTAAAAAATACTCATGTATCATTCAAAGGGATATATCCGATGCAAGAAAACTAGTCCAAAACATTTTTACTTCCCTAGTCAAGTGGACAAAAAGATGTACCATGATATTAAAGAACGAAGGAGGAAAATACATCTCAAGCTGACATAGGGTAAAAACCACTTCTCTTTACAATATATTGAGAGTATCAGGGTCAATAACTTTGTTGTACATACTATTGAAAAAGAAACAAAGTCTGGTGATTGCAAACCTTACATGCTTCAGCAATATAGATCAAATTACCACAGGCAATATTTGCTGCATTAGAGTGTAACAATCATGAGATTTAAGACCTATCAACTTCACATCTTTCATCGATACCAATCTACGGATGTTGGATGAGTAACCCTGTGGCACCTTAGCATTTACCAAGCAATCACAAAAAGATTTCTTCTCCTTTCTAGACAACGTGTAACAAGCAGGAGGTAAGTAAGTTCTCTGATCGCTACTAACTACTTCTATTAATTTTGTCCTTATTCCCATTTCACATATGTCCATTCTTGATTTTATCCCATCTTTAGTCTTGGTATATTCAACAAAGTACCAATGACGCTATCACAGACATATTTCTCAACGTGCATGACATCAATACAATGTCTGACTGCCAAAGAACTCCAATAAGGAAGATCCCAAAATATTGACTTCTTCTAGAATAAGGATTTGTCACTCTGTGTGGCCATGGTACATTGTGATCTCTTACCAAATTCATTGACAAAGTCTTTTACTCTTTCAGAACAACCTCCCCTTGAATAGGTTTAGGTGCACTTTGTTCCTCATTCCGTCCATTGAACGCTTTGCGCAACCTACAGTACGGATAAAATTTTGGAAGAAACTTTCGATATTAACAGTGCAAAACAATATAGTGTGCAAACAAAATGTCTCTCTTCGTGAAGCATCATAGGTCATCACACCTTCACCCCAGGGTTTCTTTAAGTCATCAATCAGAGGTTCAAGATAAATGTCGATATCATTTCCAGGTTGTTTGGGGCCCGATGTCAACAACGACAACATAACGTACTTATGGTCACCTTGCTTGACACCACAAGAGGATTTCAAGGAGCCAATGTCCTCACCATTTCAGAGAATTGAGGTCTTCCTCAAGGAAACAATTTTCATAATGCTAGAGATGAGCTCCTAAGGGATCAAATTTTAGTTAAGAGTATCTTCTATGAAAGCCCAGCTCATTTTATCAAATGCCTTCACAAGGTCCAATTTTAAGGCAAGAAACTACTTCAGGTTGTGCTTGGACTCCCTAGAGTGAATGATCTCTTGGACTACAATAATATTATTTCCAATGTGATGACCATTCATGAAGTTTTATTAGAGTGGGGAGATCCAGTCCTTCACAAATGGCTTGATGCGGGAGGCAATGATCTTTGAGGGGAGCTTGGTGCAGACATTGTTGATAGACATGGGTCTCAATTGTGAGCATGAATCCAACGAGGGGACTTTCGGGATAGAGTCCATGGTTCTTTTGATAAATAGAGGAGAATAAAGTGGAGAAAATGAACTTTATTTTTCTCAAAAATACTCAAGAGAGACTAGTAGTAGTGGCATGTCGATTTTGAAGAACCCATTCAAAGAGATCTAGTTATTAGTGTGGAAAATGTGGTGTAATTCTATATTATTTATAGATATTAACAATTCATTTATCAAAATATAAGTTTGCCCAATAATCACAGATAGGATATAATGTGACCATTATTGGTAGAAGTGTATGTTGGGTGTCATGTAACCTAGAACATTATCAATTGTACTTAGAGTTGGTGGAAGAGACAAAAGAAAAGATATATGTGATCAGAAAAAAATGGAAAGATGCACCATACAGACAAAACCATGGAGGTTTGGGGATGAGGTATACCACTTCAGTGTTAGTTTGGGGATGAGGTTTACTTGAAAGTGTCACCATGAAATGTAAACTGAGATTTTTAAGGCAAGGCAAATTAACTACTAGACACATGGGTACTTATCATATTATTAAGAGAATTGGACCCGTAGCATACAAACAATAGTTGCCTTCTGATCTAGTGAATGTCCATGATTTGTTACATGTATCCATGTTGATCAAGTGTCGTCCAAGTAGAAAGCAAATCATATACCCAGATCCAGTACAACGAAAAGAAGATATCTCTTATGTTGAAGGCCATGTTCTAATTCTATACCTTAGAATTTGGAGGCTTACAAAGAGGGAGACGTTCTTAGTGAATATCCTTCAAAGGAATCATGGTGTAGATGAAGCTAAATAGGAGTTAGAGCTGGAGATGTATAACAAGTGTCCTTTCCTCTTCTAGGAATTTCAAGACGAAATTTTTATAAGAGGGGTAGATTGTTTCAACCCATACCTTTCTATACTAGTAAATTGAGAGTTTAAAACAATCTAGGTGGTATTTACACCTCTATTTAGTAATTTACATTATAAATTGGTTGATTTATGTTTAATCTTATCTAAAACTTGTTCTATGATATGTTAAATAAACTTTGTGTTGTGATACATCAATGTTTGGACCTTAGTTGATATAATAATGACAAACATATGTTGTTCGAAAGATATTTATAAACATTTGAGGAATTAATTAGTAAAGATATTATAATTCAAATCTTTTTTAAATCTTTTATTTTAGAATTGTAGAGAATTCAATTATTAATATGTTCTAAAACCAATGAACCATGTTAGTGTTACTATGAGAGCGTTATGGTACTTTTAGTTTTCACATAGAAATTCCTTTAGTTGATAAAAAAATTGGCTCAGAAGACTCACAAACTAATGATTCAAGAATTGATAGTCCACTAGACTCACAAACGAATCTCTTAACGAACTTACAAACTGATACTTCAAAAATCAGTGGCTCAGCAAACTCACAAGTTGATGGCTCGGCAAACTCACAAATTGATGGAGCGGCAGACTCACAAACTAGTGGCTTGATAGACTAACACACAAACTAATGGTTCAAAAAATAATGGTTTGGTAAGTCACAAACCAATAGCTTGGTAGGCTCACAAATTTAAGGTCCAACAACATTGGGTTTGGATGACTCACAAACCAATGGTTGTCATACTGACAAACTAAATCTTTGCTAGACTCACAAACCAATAGTTTGGTACTCATGGTTTTGAGACGTGTCATCGTCCAACACAACCAAACATGAAAAGGATTGTAGCTTTTTCCATATATAGGAATTTGATTATTATTTTTGGATTCATTTTTATCCCTTACATTACTAGAGCCCTAAACATTTGAAAATGAGAAGGGAAGGATGATTTCTAGGGAAACATTGGGGAAGAACATGAGGAATTTATGGTTTCCCCCCGAACCAAATTGGTGAGTTAATTTTAGCAGTAGCCTTTTACTTCGCTTCATTTTCCCCTACTCATAATCTTCTAATTCACGTATTGAAGGTTTTCCTTGACCTTCCTTTTTTTTTCTTCTACCTACATAAGGCTTCATTAGGTCTGCTAAACTAGTGCCAGGATGACCAAAGTTGTACCTTTTTTAGGGTAGTCAGGATACTATTCTATTCACCCTAATCTCCTCGTGTTGGCTCTATCAAAGTTACAACCATAGTTTTGAACATGAAAATTAAACTCGACAGCACTACTGTGTTACAACTAGTTAATGGTAAATGTCGGTTACCCGGGTGTTGACGGTACTCCATAATGGAGTTCGGTTGTTTTCAGTGCATCTTATCCAGGCTATCTGCAATATCATTTGCCTATCTGTTGATGTGAGTTATAGTGACTTTTATGTATCTTTCCAAATGCCTCTTGTTCTGAGCTCTCCAAGGTGCCCATGTCGGGGCCTCATCATCCTCCAATAGATTGGTTGTACGCACATTGTTGGAACTATCCGATTGGATTTCCACCTTAGTCCAGCCCTCCTTCTCCACCATGTATAGACCCAAAAAAATGGCTGCAAGTTCTACCTCGTCAACCAATGCCGTGTCCACCTTCCTTTCTTGTCCAAGCATCCAGTCCCCTTCTATCATGGTTGCCCCAGCTGCTATAGCAGCCTTGTGCTGAATGACTAAGGCATCAACATTAATATACATAGTGTCCCTCTTCCTTTCCTTGGCATGCTCGGCTCTCTGACTACTCAAACTAGGAGTGCTTTTTTTCCTTTCCATATCCATCGCTTTGAGTTCCTCAATCATCTTCACAATGATCCTGACTCTTTGTTCCACCAGAATTTCTGTCTTCTCAAAGACAACTTTGCTCCTGAAATGCCATATCTTCTAGCACCCGACAAAAAATTGTTGGACATGCTCTGCCTTCTCCTTGAGAGTATGGCTGATCCATTTAGTAGCGTTGTTGGCCTGAAACAAAGCATTAGAATTACTGAAACCTAGCTCTTGCCATGCATCTACTACAAATCTGCAATCTCGCAGCACATGAAGATTGTCCTCCTCGGCTGCATCGCAATGACTGTAGCTAGGGTCTGATGTAAGATTCTATCACCACTATTTTTTAATTTGTCAGAAGCCCATCATGAACCAAGGTCCAAAGGAAAATTTGCATCTTGCCCAATATAGGAGCAGTCCAGATTTTCCTCCAAGGTCCAATTTTGGATCTGAATTTGCCCTGCCTCAGGAGTCTATAGGAAGAATTCACCAAGAACTTCCCATCCTTGCTCATGTTCCAAGCCCATACATCTATTCCACCACCCCTAACAGGAGTGGCAATCTGACAAATGGCCTAAATAACACTCCCAGGGAGATACTTCTCCATAAACTCCACATCCCATTCCCCTTGCAGGTCGACCATATTAGCTACTTTGAGATCCTGAATGTCATCCCCCACATTCCTCATCATTAGTTCCCAGAGCTCTGGATAGTTTGTCACCCAAGGATTGCTCCAGGCGTTGGTATCCTTGCCATTCACCACCACCTTCTTGCATTGGTTCTTGATCAAGTTTCCCATACTAAAAACCTATCTCCAAAAAGGTGCAACCCTTTGTCCCATCCTACTAGTGAAATTTTTATACTTAGCCCTTAGGATTTTACACCAACTATCCTCCAAATTTGTTTTCAGGTCCCAAGCGCTTCTCATAAGTAAAGCAACGTTCCAATCATGTCCACAAACAATCCCCAAGATAGCGTCCTTCTTAGGGACAGTCACTTATTTCCAGGAAACTAGCGACAAAGGCCTAGCCTTCCTTCCTTCCCCCCAGAGAATGTTGTGTGTAGGTTTGTCAATCTGATTACAGATAGCCACCAGGAGACTACTATATTTCATGATATAAGTGGGGATAGTAGACAAGGCTGACTTCACCAGGAACTGCCTCTTTCCTAGAGAGAGGGTTTTGTCAGCCCACCCATTCACCCTTCCTTCCACCTTATCAATTACATCGCTATACATGTCTTTCTGTACCCACCCATAGATAAGTGGGGCTATGAGGTAACGTCCTAGATCATCCATTTCCCAGAAGCCCTACATATTTGTCTTCAGACTCTCCTTGGTGTGCCTTTGGTGAAGTAGATCATAGTTTTTTCCACAGAGATAACTTGTCCTGAGGCTGCCTTAAAGTTTTTGAAACAGTCCAAAATCATCTCAATTTGTGCCTGGTCTTCTTTGGCAAATAGCACAATATCATCGGCAAATGCCATGTGTGAATAGGAAGGTCCAGTGGTAGCCATCTTCATAGGTTTCCACTCCCCATGTCTGACCCGACAATGGATGAGTTAGCTCAACCTCTCTAAGCAAAGAACAAACAAATAGGGTGAGAGAGGGTCCTCCTAGAGGAGTCCCCTAGTAGTTTTAAACTGGGGGAGTTGTTTCCCATTCCACAACATGTTGGTCCTACCCTCGGTGATGGAATTCATGGCATAGTTGATGATATTCCTGGGCCATACCACCTTTTCCATAGTGTCATGAATAAACGACCATTCCATTTTGTCATAATCTTTAGTAAGATCTACTTTAATTGCCATGTAAGCTCCTTGGCCAACCCAATGCATGTTATGGATCAGCTCTTGGACAATAACAATATTTTTTCTGATCTTCCTCCCTTGAACAAAACTAGTTTGTTCTTTGGAAATCCAGTGTGGCATGTGTTTTTTCAAATGCTCAACCACTAGCTTTGAGCATAACTTTAGGATGGTGTTGTTAAGCGTGATAGGTCATAGATGATTGTAGGTTTCTAGATGTTTAACCTTCGAGATGAGGGCTATAATGGAGGCACACATTGCCCCAGGCAGGGGTAGCCCCAAGATAGCACTATGATCCGTAGTGATGACCGACTCTTTGATACGCCTCCAATTCACTTGGATGAAGTTTGCGTCCACCCCGTTAGGGCCACTAGCCTTGTATTTGGCCATTTTCCCTAGTGAATAAAACACTTCCTCTTCGTCTGGTATTCTAGATATTAGATTCACTTGTTGTAGGGACAACACTTTGTAGGTTCCCGACATTTTATTGATGTCTTCCCGGTAAGGTACCCCATTAGCAGTAAAATTCCCACGGAAGAAAACATTTACCATCTGTTCCAGCTACTCACTATCACTAACCCACTGGCCTCTTCCATTATTTAAGGACTTGATAGTATTCCTGTGTTGTCTGCTTTTTATCACACAATGATAGTACTTGGTGTTAAGTTCTCCTTTAAGTAGCAAATTAATGTGGCTCTTTTGTTTCAGATTTTTCTCTTCTTTATCTAACATCTCCTCATATTCTTTTTCCAGGCAAGTGCATGCTTCATCTAGCTCACTGTTGTACTCATATGCCAAAGCTGCTTGGTACTTTTCTATCTCCTTGAGGATATAAATCTTCCGCTTGTTCCTTTCCTTCAATAGTTGTTGGTTCCATTCCATCATCATGGGTCTGGATTTCCCAAGAGCCTCCTAGAAATTTAGACTATTGTCCCAGTTTGCTGGTATATATGATATGTTGGGCGTCGTTTTCCTTGCTCCATGCGGCTCTAATCCTAAACCTCCTCCTTGTATTCTGGTGTTGTATGGAGGATATCAGAATGGGATTGTGACCAGAGCTTATCTGGGGCAGGTGTCTAACACCATATCTGTTATATCTCTGGATCCAGTCAACATTAACTACACACCTATCCAATCTCTCCATTAACGCCTCGACCTTCTAAGTGAAGGGAGGGCCCGAGTAGCCAATGTCAGATAGCCCCACATTCATGAGGGCTTCTTGAAACTTTTCTTCTTCACTGTAACTGAACCTTCTACTACCTTTCTTCTCTAGCAGATCTGTCATGGTGTTGAAATCACCAAAAACAGCCCATGCCCCATCCATGTCCCTACCATTCCGATCAAGATGTTTCCAGAGAAGAAGTCTGAGCATCAAATTAGGACTAGAATAAAATGCTATGCAGAACACATTATTGACCTTGCAGTGGATGTATTTCAATGACTCTCCAGGATCTCAATTGAGCACTCTTCTTCATTTTACAACAACCAAATGCCACCTGAGAACCCACGTGCCTCGACTTTATGTGATCTATTGATTTGGAGTTTATGGATGGTATTGTCTGCTTTTTCCCCTGAAATCTGAGGCTCAAGAATGGCCACCATCTTCACTTTATGCCACTGAAACATGTCCTTCAAAGTGTTGAGGGTGTCATCGTTCCAGATTCCCCTTACATTCCAGGCAATCATATTAATCATTGAAGAAAGAATATAGAGAGTGAAGGGACTCATTGAGCTCCCCTTTTGGAAGTACCTCCACCAGCCTCATCCTCATCCATTCTTGTCAGATGTCTGGTGTTGTAGTTGAGTCCCTTCATCCTCACACTGTTGTTCCTAGTTTCCTTGCCCAATATTCCTATTCCATGTACCTGGTCTCCATCCTCTGAGTCGGTGCCTATTACTGGTTCAGTGTTCCCCTGCCTGATACCTTCCTAGTTTTCTTTCTTGGAAATGTTCATTATGATTTCATCTACTCCTAGATTAACCACTGTGTGGCCTTCTATTGTCTTCATAATCATGTCCCCTTCCTTATTAATCATCTTGTTCACCTTTGTAGTATTTTCCTGTAGAACTTCTTCCCGTGGCATATCTTGTGTAGTAACCTTCCTCTTCCTCCTCCTTGTCTTCCCTCCTTGTGCTGCTCTAACAATAGCTTCTATTGTCACCTCCTCTTCCTCTCCTTCTTGTTCCTCAGTTTCCTCCTCCTCAAGGACTCCATACCTTTTTTTTTTTCCTTTTTCTATCTGGTTCCCTACTGCATTCTTCTACTTATATCTCATCTTCTTTGACTGAACATTTTTTCCATAGTAAGTCTACCATTGTTCCTTCTCCTCATTCCATTTCACTCCTGCCCTTTCCTCGGTGTCTTCAGAACTTGCGTTGGTGCTTGTTGGTTTCCCGTAGGACATTTTAGTATGTCCTAGTTTCCCACAGCTAGCACAGATCCATGGGATCGTTTCATACTCCACCTTATACTCAACACCATTAATGATAATCACTGGCCTGATTGGCTTCTCAGTTTCAAGCTCTACAGCTAGACGAGCAAACATGCTTCTGGTGTAGCCAGCTGTATGTTCATCTATCTTGACCAGATGTCCCATTGCCTATCCTATTCTCTTGAATATCATCTCATTATATAGGTGAAATGGCAAGTCTAAGACTCTGGCCCAAGTCACCACCCATTTAGGCATTTCATCAGTTGGTTGGAAGTATAGATCCCATGGCCATACCATGAGGTTGCTTCCAAATATCACCCACAACCCATCTGTGAGGACCTTGTATAAATCCTCTTCGCATGATATTTGTATGGCATAATGTTCCATGCTCAGTTAGTGGACATTCATCCTGCCAATAGGTTTCTAGAGGATCTTAAGCCTATCGACCATAGTGAGGTAGTCAAGAGTCTTCCCCACGAGATTAACTACCACAACAAATTTCCACTATTTCTAAAGGATTTCCTATGCCTCCGGTGCTATGTAAATCTCTAGATATCCTTTTTCATTGTCAATTTCCACATCTTGGAGCCTTATCTTCTCCACTGGTTCATCTAGAATGAAGGTTGAATGTTGTGTGGACCTGGCTCCAGCAGCCTTCCTGATGGATTTCACCCTGCCACCTACTCCATTGTACTAATAATTCGATACCTCGCCCATCAGGGGGAACATGGTCTCCAGCTCCATTGTCGTAACATCACTCTGGCTTGGCGCTTCCTTGTTGACAATGGGCAGGCTTCTTCTTCCTCCCCTCATTCCAACAAACCATAGGTCAAAACCAATTTCCTCCACTCTCATTGATGTCCCATCTGACATTTCAGCCCCCTCTGGAGGTCGTCTATGGTTTCTATTTCTTCCACCCATAACACAACCCCTCCTCCCTTCCTCCTCCCGCCCATGCACCACCACCCCTACTTCCCCGACCATGCCCTCCGCCCACCGTGTCATCCCTCCAATCACCCCACTCGCCCCTCCCAGACATCCCGCTTCGTAATTAGTGAAACCACCAAAGTTGTTCCTTGATAAATAGAGGATAATAAAGTGGATAAAAATGAACTTTATTTATCTCAAAAATACTCAAGAGAGACTAGGAATAGTGGCATGTCAATCTTGATGAATCCATACAAAGAAATCTACTTCATAGTGTGGAAAATGTGGTTCAATTTTATACTATTTATAGATATCAACAATTCATTCATCAAACTAAAAGTTTGACCAACAATTCACAACTAGAATACAATGTGATCATTATTGGAAGAATTGTATGTTGATTGTATTTGACCTAGAATATTCTCAATTAAAATTAGAGTTCGACCGACAACCTTCTAGTTCAAACTCATAGTTCCAATAAAAAAGGAACAAATTTAACAAAAATGTAAATTCATGGATAGTAGTTCTGGAATTTAAAATAGTAATATATATACATTTATTTATAACAAAAGTGACCTTTTGTAAAGAAAATCCATAAATAATAAATTCAAAATAATTTAGTTATCATTTCGTCAATACAATGTGACTTTTTCATCAACTTAAGCATACAATATAAAATAATGCATCACATCGATGACTTTGTTATGTTTTGAATATCAATCATTGAACTCAATGCCAACATACATTTTAGGATCATGGAAAGTGCTATGGTAAACATGTTTGAATCAAAATTCGTTTCCATTTTTCCATGAACAAAAATTTGCTAATTTAAATGAATGATGATAATAGAGAATTTATCAATCGATATCTAGTACAATTTAATTTTTTGGAGGGAAATTTTTTTAGTATCTCTCCCAATAAATACCAGTGTCTACATTCTTCTGGAAAGTTTAATTTTAAAGGTATTGATCATCAAGAAAATGATTTTTGGCCTCTTTGTCTTTAGAATGATTATGATAGATGATTTTTCGTAGATTTTTTTAGTTGTGAGATCATGATATATATTATTGGGGACAATATCTACAAGTATATATATATCAAAATTTGTGTCATTAAATGGATTTTAGCACAACAACGTTTTAGCATCCATGTGTTTCTTTTTACTAGTTGATTGTCTATATGATTTTTCTTCTTGTTGAACAAATATACTAGGTGAGTTTGAGAATAAAAAGCATGCACCACTAGTAATATCTTGACACATTCTACATCTGCATAGTCTACAATGATATAGGCTATAAACTCAAAGTCATCATCTTGTATATTTCAAGTATTATAGCTAATGATTCTAGTAACATATCTCAAAATTGTTTTTATTGCAGTAAAATGTGATTTCTTATATTATCTTGTAAACTAGCAGAAAGTCGTAGTATGAAGAATACACTGACTCTACAACTTGTAAAATAAAATAATCTCTCAATAATGTCTCTATTGAAGTGAACATCTGTTGATTCTCCCTCTTCATGTTTATCAATTTTCACAGATGTAGCCATGACCATACATGGGATGTAGTTGCTCATATGAAATCTTTTTAACAACCCTTTAATATTGGCAAATGTAAGTGATTATGATATTTTCCTAACTTTAGAAACATGATGAAGGATGTATGTACTCCCATTAAACTCGTTTCAAATTCATTATTAATTAATTTAATTAAAGCATCACAAAAAATGTAAGCATTAAATCAAGAAGTAACACCATCGGTCCAGATTTGTACATATATTAATGATTCATTTATAAGTTTACCATATAGTGTATAGTTAGCTTGTCCTATTAGAACACCATATTTTACAAGAAACTTTTTGAGTTACTCATCACATTGACTGGGAGCTTCCTTTAAACAATACAAAACTTTCTTTGATTTATAAACATAATCCTTATATTGTACTCTTCAAAACTAGGTAGTTGAGAGGCACAAAGTTATTATTCAATTATACCTTTTATAATTTCATTCTTGACATCCATTTTAATAAGTGCTTTCATAAGGTGGTAGCTAGTGCTAAAACATACATATATATTCAAGCCTAAATATCATTGTGAAAGTTTCACCAGCATAAATTCCTTCTTATTGATTATATCCTTGAGATACGAGACGTGTTTTATTATAAGCTAAATTACCTCTTCATTAAGCTTGTTCCTAAAGACCCCTTTAGTTTTTATGATGGTTTATATGGGAGGTATAGTATGTAGATCCAATATATTTTTCTAAGAAATTAATTAAATTCTTCCTACATGGCTATGATCTTAGTCATCTCTAAGGAAACCACATATGGTCTCTGAATGTAGTTTGGATACAAATGGCATGTTTTCTTATTCTCTAAAAAAATATTGAGTCTTAATTGTATCTCTTTGATAACATATTTTTAAATCACCTTGGTGATCCTTAAAGATCCTAGGAGTGGATTGATTAGGTGAAGGTGTTTCCTTTCAAACTTCACTTTGATATTTATCATATTCTAGTTTTAAACAATGAATTTACCTCAAGTGCAAGATCATAAATTTATGGTTCAATATTATCCTTTGGTGCATTTTGATAAACCTTATATTATGTAATTCCTCAAACTATTTATAAAGTAAATTGAAAACCCCATATACTATACTTGTTGGGGAGTATCCAGAAAGAATGAATTGTAGGACTTGGCACAAAACCAACTTTATACTCATCGATGTATCATATAGATCATATAATATGGATATATTCATCTTATATCTCTTGCTAAAGACAATCTGCTAGGATTTTTCCCATGATATCGATGGATAAGAAATCTATTATGGATATAATAAGAAGTGTTGACTACTTCTACCTAAATGGTTTTATTGATGTTGTGTTCATGAAAAATTACTCTAGATATCTCTTAAAATGTTCAATAAGTGTCCATATCCTTCTTACACAAAATAATTCCAAATCATTATTTTCAAACTCATGGCCATGGTCACTCCTAATGGCTTTAAGAAATTGTATTCTCATTGGTCTAAAAGTCCATGTAGATGAGTGTAGAGGCCTAGCAGTTCATAAGATATATCCTTGAATAAAATATACCTCATAAATAACACCACTAGTGTTTTTAGACATATGTCTACATGAATCCATTTTATATGAAAAATAGGACATCAGAATGACTATCACATCATTGAATGCCACTACTAAGATTATGATGAAAACAATCTAATAGTAAATTTTTTTGATAGAGATATCCGTACATATACTCCTAATTCAAATTAATTTTTCATTTTTATTGTTACCAAAAGTCATGGTTTCTCCTTTCTTATTCTCTAGTGTTTTGAACTTCCTCTTTACACCGATCAAGTTCTTGAAGAAGCCTCTAACAATCACTCAAATCTGCAAGTTTAAATTTTAGTATCCATGTATGACTGGTTATAGGTTGGAATGATATCATTTACACTAATTTGGATTCTAAAATATATTAAGCATTTTCCATGATAAATATTATCTGATATTATGAATAGATCATATAGCATATTAAGAAAAAAATATTTTACTATTATACTTTGGAATTGGATGTACTATAGTCTAATCAAACTATAAGTTTGAGGAACTTGGTGATTGCTGGAACTATGAGTTAACCAAAAATAAGTATAGGAAATCATGAGTATTTCATAAGTATGTATAATTTTTCAAACATGCATTGGATAGAAGAACATTCAATATGAATTATGTATTGTACCAATAAATGTTGCAAAAATAGAGACAAATGCGTCATTACAATTGGATCACAATTTTGATGTCAAGGAGCGATAGAGGAAGAAAGTAGGAGGAGAAGATTTCCCAATAGAAAGAAGCTTCCTAGTGTCACCCTTCATATAGTTCCATTATTAAACATGATGCGAGGGTGGTTGCAGAAAGAGCAAAGGATTTTGAACTTTGGGTGAGTGCTTGGTCTAAAAAAGGTTTTGAATAAATATATTCTTGATTGGATGATTCTTGGGTTTGTATCCAACACCACTTCTACCTACTTTCTTATAGAATGATGGAGTAAATTTTTTGATGTGAGCTTCCCATTTAAGAGTTTGAAGATTGTATTCTTATAGAGATTGCTCTCTATCACCAGGCAAAAAATTGTGGTTGAAAAATTACTATTCTATAAGAAATGTTGCTCTATTGATCACATATGGGATCTTAATCTTCGGATTTCATATGACGGATTGAGAATGATAAGCATGAAACTTTTCTATCAGAGAAGTATTATTTCTAATTAAGAAATCATTTCCTGTTTTTGAAGAATCAACTAAAAACATGGGATTAGAAACAACAAAACTACTAGAAGGATCATATTTAAGGCCAGAAACATCACATGAAAGGTCCTCAGTTTTCTCATTCAAGATATCTACTAGATTAGATTTTTTTTACAACTACTCATTTAGCCACGAATTTGTTCTCTAGAGAACAAGAGTATATCAATGAGCTCATATTTGGAAACATCATGAAGATATAACCATTTATTTTCTCTTCACTTTTCTTCTCCATTTAGTATGCAAGATTATATTTTCTTCATCTTTCCTTCTTTTTGGTGAGATGAGGTTGATTATGCTTTATATACATCCTTTTCTTTCCATGAAAGTTTGATTTGTAGCAAAGTTGTATTCCATGTCTCTGACTACTCCAATACTAATTGAAAATTGAGTATATAGGGGGTGAATAGAATCTATATACAAATTTCCAAATATCAAGATATATTCCATTACTAGAAATAATTGTATAATAGAATTTATTAAGAGAAAGAGGTGGAAGAAGGAAGATACATGTATAGCTATTTAACATAGTTTAGAAACCAAAAAGGCTGTATAATATGCTCCTAGTTGGCTTTTCTACCATTAGGTTTAGGTAACAATATGATTTGATAGATGATACACTACAAAATTTATTATAAACTAAATAAAAATAAAGAGCAAGCCATGCACATCCTCATTTAGATCTTTGCTTTAAGAGAATAGCACCATCTAGGAAACCACCTCAACACTTTATTTGGGTTGTACCCATGTAACACCACCACCAACTTTCATCTTTTCTGGATTACACTTTAGGTAACACTCGGTGGAACTAATAGTTTGACTAAGATACATCTACAAGGATAATTACTCCTTAGGTGTCTCCTATCTTAAACAAGAGTTTCGTGGCTTTTCTGTGCATCATAACTAGTCCTTTTACAACTAAATTGATGCATGAACAATTATAAGATTTACAATGAAAGTGAAAAATCAAAGTTATGAAAATAATGATCTGTAGTGATATGAGTCTATTTTAAATGTTGTAACTGATATGTTCCTAAAATATTAAAGATATAGTTAGAAACAACAATAATAGAAAATTTGTCATTCATTAAAATAGGTCTAAGATGTGCCCTTGGGTGTTGTGTTAAGTAAAACTAGCGATAAGCTTAATTTAGATTTTAGAAGTGTCACAAGAGTAGGAGTAACATGTGTCCATAGAGTTTTAAATTTTAATGTATTGGTACCCATACAAACCTATTTATAAGATTGTAGACTATCTAATTCATAACTACGATATATGAATAATGAATAGAGTGATTGAATAACGAGCACATGACATTGAGGCGCATGCAACTGTTTCCTTTTGAAAAGTTTTGTGGCATCAATGTTTGAACGACAATATAAAATAATTGTTGTCGGTGACTATCCTCCCAACATTCATCAACAAATGTTTTACTAAAACTTACAACCGAAATACATAGTGATGGGTGAATGACAATTGGTTGTTCTTTTAGTGAATAGGGAGAGAAATTGAAAGAGTAATAGTATTCTCACATGGGCATCACATAAGAATATTGGTGCCTAACATCTCAAAAAGCATGACTAGGGTACACAAATATATGACGAGGAATGTAGAAGAGGCGCAACCTTTGAAATGATAGAAGAGAAATGTTGTTACAACCTCAATTTTTGCAAATGTTTTCATAATTGAAATGTAATGTTTTCAAGAATATGGACTTAATTGAAAAGGTTGTATGCTTTGCTGCAAGGAATGGGTTTCTTTACAAATCTCCCTTTGATATAAATTTCATGATTTCTATGGTTCTATTAATCCCATAAAGGATATAAGAGAGAAGAAAATAAGAAAATTCCAAATATTATAGAAAGATAAAAGATAATGAATTTTAAGCAATGTAATTATGAGAAACATATAGAAATCTCTAGAAAGTGGCATTGATGGCCACAATTGTTTAGATTTCGTTTACATGTGATTACCAATGGAAAGAATAGTGAAAATAAAGGTAATAGGAAAAGAGGAAAGAGAAAAGGGTGAGTTTTAATGCAAATATATGCCTTATTATTCATTTTTACATAAATAAATAATAAAGGGATTCTTGCTTCCAAATCCAAGTCCTAATAATTATAAAAGTCAATAATTCCTTATGGAAAATAAGGAGGATATGATGTCTTACCTTCCTCCTATTTGTTAGTTGGAGGCATCTTTTAATATTAATAGAAAGAAGACGTCTATGAATGCAAGGAAAGAAATTCGTTGTATTTAATCGTGATTATATGGGAGTGGTCTTTTGAATAACAAACAAGATTTATAGAAATACAATAGTCTTGGATTAAGGAGATTTATGAGGAATATTTGAGGAAAGGAGTTAATAATATTTCCTTTTGTTGACCACGGTGTGTCTTGCCTCTCAAGCATCGTACCTTTCCCACTACATAGAAGCCAATAGGATTTCTTATCAAGTAGATATATAAAGAGAGAGACTTAGGGGTCCTTTTCCCATTGTGTGCAAGCCACCCAACCTTTGTTGACCATGGGAAGTGCATAAGAGGAAAGAACATGAGAGATATCTTCCTGGTTCGGCATCTGTGCGCAGACCCAGGAGCTTGGTCTCCATGATAGTAGCTTGTTTGGATCCGAGGGACTGCACACGACGTAGATGTTGGATGGTCGAGGGATGATTCCACCCTAAAGGTAATGGCATCAAGAAGCATTAGCCAGACTTGAGTGAAGCCCTGAATCCGACAGCTAGCAAGGAAGTCCTCTGGACGGTAAGGAGGGCCGTTAGAACAGTCTGCCTCTTCATCAATGTTCTTCCACAACCATAATGAAACTTGAAGCTTCACCCTCCACTGTCTCATGGATTGGGGGACATGTTCCTTCATCTCCGACCATGGGGGACCAGCAATGGTGGTTGGCGATGCCCAGGTGAGACCTGTAGAGGCGGCGGGATCTTGCGTCAGCCGTGAGGAGATGAGAAGCAACCACGTTGGGGGCGGATTCCATGAGTGGGATAGCACCTCGCACAATATTAGAGAAGGTGTATTAAGAGACCCTGGAACCTCACCCCTGGTCTTCATGGCCTTAGTAGGTGAGCACGACCTGTAGCAGACTCGGGAAAGCACCCTGCCATGAGGGGGTGGCGACGTCGATCGGGCGTGGAAGAGGAGCCTGACGCAGCCCGACGCGAGGAGAGGGATGAGATAGAGTCAAATGACTCTATTAACCATCTACACCCATTCAAACCAAAAGGGTGGAAGCATCTTTTCCCTTTCAATTTTGGTCAGAGCCAGATATGGAAAAAAAGGTATGTTTTCTGCTGAGGTGGCATGTTCTAATTGACTGATTATGGCTAAATCTTCAAATAATCATAACTAATTATTGGTAGGTAGGATTGAAGTACATTATATATGAAAATTGATCACGAGAATGCTAGGAATCCACTAAAAATATAATTGAATCCTAATTCTACTTAAAATTCAAAAATTATATAAAGATGTCATCTTTAATGGTTTAATTAATGAAAAATACTTAAATTTGATGATAGTTGGATTTAATGATCTTATTTGAATGTTTTGAGCAAATATTAACCTGTTGAAGATAAAAGAGAGCATTATGTCTAAAAACATGATCTATTTGGATAATTGGCTTAATTTAGGGTTCCATGTACTTGAATATGCATTAATGGGCTTAGAAACCCTAATTTGGGAGAATATGTCTTTTAGTGATTTTAATTATGTAAATCCATGAATAAGACATATATAGGATGTTCTAAAGTTAATTTAGGAATAAAGATCATTAATGTGGATAGTTTGAGCAATTAGGGTTTCATAAGTAGAAAAGCTATTATTAGGGGATTGTTGACCAAAAAAGGGTAATGTATGATAAATTGATACAAGAAACCCTAATGCATCCTAATGAGACTTAGAAACCCTAGAAAGGTATCCTGAGTCAATAAATAATTGTTTGGATGTGATGGTAACAACTAGCTGTTATGCTTTGATTTCAGGATATTGTTGATTGCTTGATTGATTGTTCTTGAATATTATTGCTTGGATATCAAGTTGCTCTGGATCAGGTATGTGGTTACGCTTATGGTTAATTACTTTCGTTTCACGATGATTCCCGAATGTTTTATCGGCTGCTTGAAAATAACTGCTTGGATGACTTTTATTTCATGCAACTATAAAGTGACTATGATTATCACCATAAATATGTATGCATGACTAGCTCAGATCCTGGTCCTCCTTTGTGACTTTGCTAATGATGGTATGGGTAGCCTAGCATAGGGCCTACTTGTTAAGTAGGACATCAGGTTATCATGAGGTAGGAATTGGGTTACCCACGTGTAGTGTCATGCGACTCTTTAGCACACCATGAGTTAAGGAGTGGGCTACCTATGGGTAGTGCCATGCGACTCAACCCTAGAAATTGATTCACCTGTTAGGTAGGATCATGAGGGGTTTAATGGGGATATACCATAAGGAAGATAGCATCCAGGTCCACTGCAGGGACAACACAGAGGCTAGGGTATGGATGGATTGAGTAGTTATGATTAAAACGTAAAGTTGTTTGTTAAATCCTAATTGGCTGCAATATGTTGTTATGGTTAATTGCACGATTATTGTTTCCCTCACATACCGGAATATTCATTTATGTTGACCGACATTTTGTTTTTTGGCGTTTTAGGTACAACATTGAAAAGAACAAACACTAAAGTGACACATTGTGAAAATGAGAAATAAAGTGCAAGGAGGATTAGATAGAATAGATTCAAGCTGTGGATAGAAGTTGATATCCAAAGTTTTTAAAAAGTATGCAAAGTTTTATTTAATACCAGCTTTCAGTATAGTCTTGGTAGAATTTAGTAATTATTATTGATTATTTGTCGAACCTTTGATGATGTTAATTGGATTAACAACTCTGACCTTTTGGTCTCCCTTGATTGGGGGTTACCGGGAGGTGGGGTCATTACATTTGGTATCAGAGCACTGGTTCCTCATTTAATCCTTCATAATTATTAAATTTTACAAACTTTGTAGAACCCGAGGGAGTTATTAGAGGATTTTCTGAAATACATAGGTGTCTAGAAAAGGATCACGTCTGGGGGCTGGCAATATTTTCCTTCGCACCGCTAGTCAAAATACGAGGACTCTCCAATTTGTGTGACTGCCTGGCCAATGTCTCAGGATTTGACTCGAAATATGATACCTTTAGGAATCTCTCATCTTGTTCATCCCTTCTCAACTCAAATGTTGTTAAGAATTTTAAGGATTAGGGTTTTCTCTCTCTTCCTCACCCTCTTGAGGTATGGGTAAAGTTGATAAGGTTTAAGAAATCCTCCACCAAATTAATAAAAAGCATGTAAATAAGATGTCATGGACATAAGCTTAATAGTTTAAGCATAAACTAAAGAATAGTTCATGCTTAGGTCATATGACATATGTTGTCATGCCCTCTGGAGAGACCTAAGGCTAGACCTTCTTGTCAGAAGGATAAGTAGAGAGAGTTAGTCTTGGAGGTAGAGACCTTCATTATAAGTAGAGACCTAACACATCCTCTGCGGATGATTCTAACCCTAACCCTAAGTGAAGGTTAGAGAGAGAGATGACACGATGAGCTAGATGTCATGGTAGACCATGTGTGTGAGTGGACATGCTTTTAGTTTGGATACCCATGATGATATGATCCATGTGAGGTTGGATGACCTAGTACCTTGGCGATCCAACCCTGTGAAGGGTCGTGCACGTTAGGATGAAGGATAACTCCTTCATTGATGAAGTTAGAGAAGAGCCTATAGAAACCCTATGGGCTGATGAGTATGGCATAGTATGCACCTTGGGTACATCACTAGTGCTGGCAGTAGTTTGAAACCCTGGCCATAAAAGCATGTTGGATAGCTTATGAGATAAGCATAAAGAGCTATGGATAATCTTGAGCAAGCATAGGTTTGATCGATCATGGGTTTCACCCATGTAGGTGTTTGTATAAGAGCTTGATCTACCTTCTTAGAGAGAGAACCTCTAGTGGTAAAGTTGTTTTTAGGGTTAGCTCTAGAGAAAGAGAGAAAAACTTGAGCAAGAAGGATGGAAGCTTAGACTCCAAAATATGAGGAACCCTGAGAAGTTGTGTAAGTTACGACCTAAGTGGATGGATGTGGTTGCCTCGTCCATGGTCCTTGTGGTTCTTGGTTGCCTTTAGAGGAACTAAACCCTAGAAGAATGATGAGGTTGCTGGTACCGTTGTGCAGATGATATAGGTGCCTACCTTCTAGGGATAGGAAGAAGAGTTCCTTATACCCTGAGGAGGTTTAGTAACAAGTTGTGAGGCCTTATACCTAGCTGGTTATCCTTGAGGAAGACTCAACTCTGAGGTGTTGCTTGAGTAGAAGGATAATAGGAAGTGCATGCATACCTTGTACATGCTTGGTTTGTGGTTAAAAGGTTCTGCATGCAGTCGGACATTAGAAAAGTGAACCTAGGGTTCCTAGACCTAAGAGGGGAAGTAGTAGTAGCTGGTGCACCTGATGCTCATGATGAGATTTGAGTTTCTATAGATTCGAGCATGGAACTTCTCATGATTAGAGGAATGGGAACCCCTTTGTTTAAGGTATATGTTTGATGAACCCCTACATATAGATTGGGACATAGACATGTATGTATGATGATGGTCCAATATGAAGGAATGAGAACAAGTATGACCTACCATGGAGACCTAGTATGGTTTAGAAGGTGGTCTGTTTGTTAGCTATGTGCCTTAGTGGCCTGCTAGGGCTAAGCATGCTCATGTTGATGTACACCCTAGACATAAGGACGTTGGTGACTTTGGTTGCTATCAAGAGATAGTTTCCTCCCATCCTGGGAGAGGACCCTTTTGTAGGGTATGAATCAGCTTTTGTAAGGTTTGAGGTAACCTTAAGAGGTCTCATAGAATCTTGAGAAGCTAAGTGGAGAGTACATAGTATGAGAATCAACATGTAGACCCATAGATAATAATTTCTAAGTGCATGTGGATGTGTTACCATAGAGGTAACCGGTATGGGGCCTGACCAAGGTAGGTAGGTCGCCATGACCCCTATGAAAGGATGTAAGTCAAACCATGAATGTAGAGAGAGATGATGGAGACTTGGGTAAGGTTTCAAGTTGGATACATGCTACGTTTGGATTTTAAGTCTATCCTAGAGGCAGGTAGGGATAAGACCGATGGGAGTAGGAGTTGCCTAATTTCCTAGGTCCACATGACCATAGGGTCGGGAGGTAACAACTATCGTTGTCTGGGGGCCATGGGTTAGGAGATTGGTCACCTTCATGAACTCATGGGACCCAAAGGGCAGATGAGGAGGGCACTCTCTAGATGCATAAGGGAAGAGGGATGACCCTAAAAGTGTCAGCACCCTACAAACTTAGAGGAGATGACCAATGATGGTATGATGACCCGAGTGGGTTTGAGATCAATTTTTCATGGAAGTAACTTTGATATCAAGATGATCATGATGTAGAGACATGTGTTGCACATTTCAACCTAGATTGGAAGGTGTACCGGCAAGGTGGGATGACCATCTCTACTCTTGGAATGGGAAGAACTTTGTGTTTGGACGGCTACCAAATGCTTATTTCCTCTCATTATGGATGTGAGAGATAGGGCAGTACGCATGCCATACACTAAGGATAAAGATGATGCGAGTTGAAATGTTGCTATTATGTATGAGGATAGAGATAATAGCATACCCTTGTGGAGTGTACGATGTGTGGATGGTTTTAAAACATCAATAGAACTAAGGTAGTCATCTTATAAGGACGTTCTTCTCATGAGTTGTATAGAATTTATGAGTTATACAAGGTGGAGTTTAATAACTAAGAGGATGAGATCTGAGTTTTTTTATGAAGATAGATCTAAATTCCAGGATGAGACAATAAGTGGAATACCTGGAGGTGTATGACTTCACTGTTACCTAGCACCTAAAGATGAAATGTGGTAATTTTGAGATGCAGCTGCCTAATTTAGCTAGTGGAAAGGCTGGAAGAGGTGGTTAGGTGAACCCTAAGTTTGTGAGATATGTTTGGATAATACTTAGATATAACGAGATATGTTGATCGAGTTAGTGGTTGCTTGGTTAGCCAGACTAGGGCTTGTTGTGATAGAAGGATGGTTGTAGAACCTCAGATGTACTTCTCTAGAAAAAGAAGGCGATGAAACCCCGACTAGAGTGTTTTAGGGTTTTTGAGGAATCATGACATACATGAGATCATGATTTTAAGTTCACCATACACTGTTGTACTACTAAGATAATAAGTAGTAGTAGTACTTTGGATGCCTAAGAAGTATACGGAGTTGCATGTGGCTTGTCGCCATGCATGTTAGGAGGTGAAGGACGAACACCAGTAACCCAATGAGTTGATATAGAGGATAATGAGTCCTTGAGAGGGAATGGGAGTTCATCACTATAGAAGTTGTGGTAAGTCTACCTGGACCAAGGAAGGTCAGGATGCAATATGGGTTATGGTAGATTGCCTTACCTAGATGACATAATCTAAGAGAAAGAGAGAATACTATCAAGGGACAGATCTGGTTGAACTACTTGTAAGAGAGAGAGATGGTTCAACTGCACCATGATGCGAGTTCAATGGTTCTTGAGTATGACTTAAAGATTCAATTCCATGAGGTGGAAGTAGACACATGAAGAACTCGATGCTAGTACAGTTTATCACCCCTAACTGATAGTTAGTATGATCCAGACTAGAGGGTCTGATGAGAGTGTGGGTGCTCATTCAGGGTGATACACGGAGACAGTTCTTGTCTTATGATAGATGTGATGATAACCAACTTGGCGAGTATCAGGATGTAAAGAAGCTCTGTAAGGGAGGTTGTGTCGGTCACCACTTCATTAAGATGATGTTGGTGAAGGGATCTCACGAAGGTCAGAAAAAGACCACAGTGTGTGTAGATGAATTTGCTTTGATTGTGCAATGGCTAAAAAGAGCCCAGGGATGACATGAGTCATGAGCTGATGCAAAGTAGACTGACATGCAGTTCACTGTGGGAGAATATGTGATATGAAAATCTGACCCCTTTGAGCTATAGCTGAGAAAGTTGAGTCCCTGATACATGGGTCCATTTGAGATGGATTGGTGGAGATGGTTATGTTTAGACTTACCCCTCAGGATAAAGTAATGTATGATGTGTTCCACGAGTCCAATTTAGCGCACTATGTGAGGTACCCGATTCATGTGCTGAGCAATGAACCTAGTACGCCCCAAGGGAGGCTAAAATGTCCTGAGTCACCTGTGAGTATTATAGATGCCAAGGTGAAAGAACTCGGAGAAAAGAAAATGTGATGATAAAGGTTCTTTGGAAGAGCCATGGATAGGGAAAAGCCACATAGGGGCCAATAATGGACATAGAAAAGTCTTATCCTGAATTGTTGTATGCTTGATGGAATTTTGAGGACAAAATTTTTATAAGAGGGGAAGGATGTTACAACCTCAATTTTTGCATATGTTTTCATAATTGAAATGTAATGTTTTTAAGAATATGGACTTAATTGAAAAGGTTGTATGCTTTGCTACAAAGAATGGGTTTCTTTGCAAATCTCCCCTTTGATAGAAATTTCATGATTTCTATGGTTCTATTAATCCCATAAAGGATATAAGAGAGAAGAAAATAAGAAAAGTCCAAATATTATAGAAAGATAAAAGATAATGAATTTTCAGCAATGTAATTATGAGAAATGTATAGAAATCTCTAGAAAGTGGCATTGATAGCCACAATTGTTTAGATTTTGTTTACATGTGATTATCAATGGAAAGAATAGTGAAAATAAAGGTAATAGGAAAAGAGGAAAGAAAAAAGGGTGAATCTTAATGCAAATATATGCCTTATTATTCATTCGTACATGAATAAATAATAAAGGGATTCTTTCTGCCAAATCCAAGTCCTAATATTTATAAAAGTCAAACATTCCTTATGGAAAATAAGGAGGATATGATGTCTTACCTTCCTCCTATTTGTTAGTTGGAGGCATCTTTTAATACTAATAGAAAGAAGACGTCTACGAGTGCAAGGAAAGGAATTCGTTATATTTAATCGTGATTATATGGGAGTGGTCTTTCGAATAACAAACAAGATTTATAGAAATACAATAGTCTTGGATTAAGGAGATTTATGAGGAATATTTAAGGAAAGGAGTTAATCATATTTCCTTTTGTGGACCACGGTGTGTCTTGCCTCTCAAGCATCGTACCTTTCCCACTACATAGAAGCCAATAGGATTTCTTATCAAGTAACTATATAAAGAGAGAGACTTAAGAGTCCTTTTCCCATTGCGTGCAAGGCACCCAGCCTTTGTTGACCATGGGAAGTGTATAAGAGGAAAGAACCCAAGAGATATCTTCCTAGTTCAGCATCTGTGCGCAGACCCAGGAGCGTGGTCACCATGATAGTAGCATGTTTGGATCCGAGGGACTGCACACGACGTAGATGGTGGATGGTCAAGGGATGATGCTGCCCTGAAGGTAATGGCATCAAGAAGCATTAGCTAGACTTGAGTGAAGCCATGAATCTGACAGCTAGCAAGGAAGTCCTCTGGATGGCAAGGAGGGTCGTCGGAATAGTCTGCCTCTTCACCAATGTTCATTCACAACTGCAATGAAACTTGAAGCTTCACCCTCCTCTATCTCGTGGATCGGGGGATAGGTTCCTTCATCTCCGACCATGGGGGACCAGCAATGGTGGTTGGCATTGCCCAAGTGAGACTTGTAGAGGCGGCAGGATCTTACGTCGGTCGTGAGGAGATGAGAAGCAACCGCGTTGGGGGCGGATTCCTTGAGTGGGATAGCACCTCGCAAAATGTTGATGAAGGTGTCTTAAGATACCCTGGAACCTCACCCCTAGCCATCGTGGCTAGCCGTCATGGCCTTAGTAGGTGAGCACGACTTGTAGTAGACTCGGTAAAGCACCCTGCCATGAGGGGGTGGCAACGTCGATCGGGTGTGGAAGAGGAGCATGATGTTGCCCGATGCGAGGAGAGGGAAGAGATAGAGTAAAATGACTCTATTAACCATCTACACTCGTTCAAACCAAAAGGGTGGCAGCGGCTTTTCCCTTTCAATTCTAGGCAGGGCCAGATATGGAAAAAAAGTCTGTTTTCTACTGAGGTGGCGTGTTCTAATTGGCCGATTAAGGCTAAATCTTAAAATAATCATAACTAATTATTGGTAGGTAGGATTGAAGTATATTATATATGAAAATTGATCACGGTAATGCAAGGAATCCACTAAAAATATAATTGAATCCTAATTTTTCTTGAAATTAAAAAATTATATAAATATGTCATCTTTAATGGTTTAATTAATGAAAAATCCTTAGATTTGATGATAGTTGGATTTAATGATCTTCTTTGAATGTTTTGAGCAAATATTAACCTATTGAAGATAAAAGAGAGCATTAAATCTAAAAAGATGATCTATTTGGATAATTGCCTTAATTTAGGGTTCATGTACATGAATATGCATTAATGGGCTTGGAAACCCTAATTTAGGAGAATATGTCTTTTAGTGGTTTTAATTGTGTAAATCCATGAATAAGACAGATATAAGATGTTCTAAAGTTAATTTAGGAATAAAGATCCTTAATGTGGATAGTTTGAGCAATTAGGGTTTCATAAGTAGAAAAGCTATTATTAGGGTTTGTTGACCTAAAAAGGGTAATGAATGAGAAATTGATCTAAGAAACCCTAATGCATCCTAATGAGACTTAGAAACCCTAGAAAGGTATCCTGAGTCAATTAAGAATTGTTTGGATGTGACGGTAACAACTAGGTGTTATGCTTTGATTTCTGGATATTGTTGATTGCTTGATTGATTGTTCTTGAATATTATTGCTTGGACATCAAGTTGCTTTGGATTAGGTATGTGGTTACACTTATGGTTAATCGCTTTAGTTTCACGGTGATTCTCGGATGTTTTATCGGTTGCTTGAAAATAATTGCTTGGATGACTTTTATTTCATGCAACTAAAAAGTGACTATGATTATCACCATAAATATGTATGCATGACTAGCTCAGATCCTGGTCCTCCTTTGTGGCTTTTCTAATGATGGAAAGGGTAACCTGGTACATGGCCTGCTTGTTAAGTAGGACATCAGGTTATCATGAGTTAGGAATTGGGCTACCCACGTGTAGTGCCATGCAACTCTTTAGCACACCATGAGTTAAGGAGTGGGCTACCTATGGGTAGTGCCATGCGACTCAACCCTATAAATTGATTCACCCATTAGGTAGGATCATGAGGGGTTTAATGGAGATCTACCATAAGGAAGGTAGCATCCAGGTCCACTGCAGGGACAGTGCAGAGGCTAGGGTATGGATGGATTGAGTAGTTATGCTTAAAATGTAAAGTTGTTTGTTAAATCCTAATTGGTTGCAATATGTTATTACGATTAATTGCATGATTATTGTTTCCCCCACATACCGATATATTCATTTATGCTGACCGACATTTTGTTTGTCGGTGTTTTAGGTACAACATTGAAAAGAACAAACAGTAAAGTGACACATTGTGAAAATAAGAAATAAAGTGCAAGGAGGATTAGATAGAATAGATTCAAGTTGTGGATAGAAGTAGATATCAAAAGTTTTTAGAAGGTATGCAAAGTTTTATTTTATACCAACTTTCAATATAGGATTGGTAGAATTTAGTCATTATTATTGATTATTTGCCAAAGCTTTGATCCTGTTAATTGGGTTAATGACTCTGACCTTTTGGTCTCCCTTAATTGGGGGTTACCGGGACGCGGGGTCGTTACAAATGTCTATTGCAAACTTTTTACATGTGATATAAAAAAATAAGAGTTATATTAGATGATAGAACTACGTCATATGATCTTTCCTATAAGGGCCCAATAATGGGAGGATTTGTACCTAGTGTGAGCTAGAAATAATTTGTACCAATGTGGTCAGTTATAGAATTTCCAAAATGGGCATGTCCAAAGTCATTCAAGATGTCCCATCATACACATTTTGGATACAAATCTTTTTACGTTCCTCATTGAAAGCATCTATGATGATCTATATGAAATGTTAGAGTAAAATGCATGATCACAAACTCTTCAACTAATACCTCTTTATGTAAGGGTTTAAGTTGAGTGGTGAAGACTAAACAAGCCAAACAAGGATGAGATTTGTGAACTTTCAACTATGTTGGAATTCGAAATCTCAAAAACTTTTATGTAAAGAGAGGATGTATAAAGCAATTGAAGGGCTAGTGGGTGAGATCAAATAATATATGAATATGGAAAGAGCTTGTTCATATTGGATGAGAATAGGGTGAGGGACCTTTCTACTTTGAATATTATTTAGATTTATTTGATTAGTACAATTGGGTTGACATCTCAAGATATACATAATATGTTAAGATATATTTTTGAGTTAATTTACATGATACCCTCACCTTTCTAAAGATCCAAAAAAATCACAATTGTTTCCATGATTCCATCCAACCCCCACTTCTCATCTCGCTATCCCCTACCAAAAAGGTGATGGGATTACTTCTATCTCTCTCTCTTGATTTGTTCTTCTAATTATGTTCATATCCAAATTCTGTTATTGATTGTATTATTAGAAAATAATAACTATGGGCTTTAATATTAATAGCAAATATTTTATGTTGAAAGTATAGTGGCATGTGATATTTCAAGTTAGATTTTGTTTTGGGCTATTAAGTTTATTTTCATCTTGGTTCCAAATTGGGAATTTGTACAAAATACGAACATGGATCGTGTCTATGTATAACATTATTAAAGGTGTGTACAAACTAGAGCAACTATCTCACACAACTATCTCACAGACTACAACTATTTATAAATTGAACTTGTGGCCAATTTTTTTATCAGATAAGTATAAAGTTTGTACAAAATATTAAACTCAGAATTCAGCCCTATGGTATTTTCAAAACTGCTAACCTGGATTATGTTTTATGAATTTTAACCCAAATTAAACCTGAAATCATAAAGTGACTATAGATCTTCAGGTAAATATAAGTTAACTATAAAGTAATAATACACTGTGACAATTAATTGATTTAAATTTCTTATTAATATTGAAGTGTGACTAAGTCAAAACATACACTCATTTTAACACTTGTCTGGATGTGAATATTTTGAATTTACCTTTGGAATTGATGGCAATTTACATTAACTTCCAAATATGAAACTTATATGGACTGACAAAATCTAAGCAATATTTAAACTATTCGAATGTCAAGCAAGTGCATTGGTTAAAACAATGTGTCAATGATAATATATGATCGATACTGGAAAAATCCAAATCAAGATTAAAAATCATTTTTTTAAAATCCAAACCACTACTTATGTTGGCTTATTGCTTGAACCGATGTAACTGACCAAATTAATTTTGTGGAACCTAATTGTGGTTTATATTTTGCTGATCAATATAGGTATCATGTTTAAATGTTAAAATCAGAATTATGTTGAAATTAAAGTCGAAAGACAAATTTCAAGGAATTGACATTAACATAAGAGTTCAATTCATTATATATATGAACCTATGTAATTTACATTGTGAAAATTAACCAAACAACTATATATACTGCAACACTAAGATAAACATATTTAACTCATTAAAATCATCATTATGTATTATACATTAACGAATATGAGTAAGTCATTCGTTACACATTTATCAAAACAATATTGATGAAATACATATATAATTGTCTTCGGGCCCAATTCAAATCAGAGAGCCAAGTTCGATCATGAAATTAACAGTTTTGAAATTATCACAGTGGGGTTTGTTCTCGATATGATAGTTCGTAGGAAGTATAGCTAGAACCGTGTCGAAACTCGAAACCAGTTTATAGACAACTATAGCCGTTTATAAAATTGAAGTGGCTAGCACTATCGAGAATTTGCGAGACGTGGACACCACCCATGTCCGGATTTCCCATCTATCACCCAACTAGGCACCGACATAGATACACAACTGATAACTCAAAATCGAACTTGTATTTTAAATCATCACATAATTTTAACCAATGGAAACGTAAAATAATTATGATAAATACTGAAATTGATAGATATTATTTTCTAATTACAAAACTAATCGAACAATTTAAAATGGAACTAGAAGAACGTATATACATCCACTAAAAGAGAACCATTTTTTTCCCGTCGCGGCTGGTATGAGAGGTAGGGAGGGGGTGGACACGAATTAGAGAATAGAAGGTAGTTTTATAGTTTTCTGAAAAAGACGAGCAAGGTTTAGAGAATAAATTCTACGTTTATTTTTTATTTTTCGTAGCTAATAGATAGATAGCCAGCTAGCTCTTGTCTCTTGCGTTGGTTTTAGTTACCAAACAGAGCTCCGCGGCCCGCCACGTGGGGTTAGCCTCAGAAGTGAAAACCAAGCAAGAAAGAGCAGTTATCTGGATTGGTCGTCTATTACTAGTATCAAGGACAAGAAGGTTGGAAACTCTTAAGGAGATTGGTTTTAGTTTCCAAACTTTTGCTGTGAGCAGCTATCTGGATTAGTCGTCTATTACTAGTTGTGGTCAGCCGGGGTGAGATATGGGGATGTATATGTAGGAGCATTGTTTGTTTGTTCGGGTGATGTTGACACATGCAAACAGTCTGGTGAGTCAGAAATAAAGAGAGCAAGACCCCAATACTGTCTACTGTTGAAACTTCCAAGTGCAGAACCCAGTAGTAACTCGTTCTGAGAGAGAAACACATACATCAGACTTGAAACGTATGGGTGAATCTCACTTGCTCTGCACTAAATAACACAGCCACAGGTCCACAGGTTTGCAGAAGCCTGTCAGTAGTTTTACAGCAGTAGCAATGGCCAAAGCGAGAGATGGCACTCTTTACCTATAATGCAATCTACTTCAATGACAAACCTATTTACTACGAATCCCACCTTTCCGTATTATTCACTAATACTATTTAGTGAAGTGTAGAAATTAGAAAACATTTTATCAAGTCTATAATGGCATTTGATGACGATAATAACTCGACCGCAGTTACTATCCAACCAGAAAAAACTGTCAACCGCAGATATCTCCATTGCAGGAGGAAGCCGCCGGTTGGATATAGCATGTAGGTACCAAACCGTTGATGCTCATGGTGGCCACACATGCAGTCTGCTCATAATCATGGCGGGACATTGAACATAAGCCAATCAGCAAGTCCTATGAAACTGAATTACGATGATTACTACTCAGATATTTTAAGAAAAGAAAAAAGAAAAATATACATCAATAACCAATTGATAGGGTTGTTTTCCAGTCCCATCTGTAATTCATCTAACTTAGCTCCACTTGTAGTGAATATTCGAATTAAAGTACCACAATGCAATCAACCAATAATAAATACACTCTCTTCTGTACAGGCGACAATTTGGCAAGTAATATAGCCAGCCAGCTAGCTATCCCACCTTTTCGTCCACCCCTTTTGGTAGGTAACACAATAGTCCATGCACATAAATGCCATCATTGTGCTCCAATTCCAAAGAAACAAGAAACAATTCATTGCCAACAGCAGAAACCAGAGCAATAAACTCAAGTCAGCTGGAGGAACATACATTAAAATTTGATCCACATCTTTGTTGTTGTTGACTGTTGTCTTCCCTTGTCTTCGTCTTGCTTTGATTTGATTATTTTTCTTTTTGTTGTCCGCGCAATCAATCCGAACATTGACAATCAAGAACCAGTAAAAAAATTAAAATAAACGTGTTTGGTCAAAATATTGACCAAAATATACGAGATTGGATTAAAATATCCAGAATAGATGAGTTTGTGCGTAGTAACGAGGGTAGAGACGCTGACCAAAAAAACGAGGGTAGAGATGTCATTTAATATGGCGTCTCCATTCTCATTGGTCCACGTCATTAAAAATAAAAAAACCGAAACAATCCCTCTGTCACGCTTGCCACTAGGCTGTCCAGAGATAAAGACGCCAAATGGAATGGTGTCTTCGTTCCTAAGCTGTCACATGGAAAACTCGTTGATCTACACGTTTTGTTTTATTAATCTTTTTAATTTTTTTAAAATACTTTGTTACCATGAATAAGTATTCAGTTAACGTGTGATATTTACATTATAGATTAAAGTATATTATTTGAAATTAATTACATATTCAATCTAAATAAAAATATCACCTTTAACATGAATAATATATATATATAATATTTAAATAACATGCTACATTTTAATATATTGATTTTTAAATTTATTTTTAATGATATGTTAAACAAAATATGAATACAATTATTGTATACATGTATATTTACGAGCCAAATATATTAATATTTAAAATAAATTTAAAGTAAATGATACAAAATATTATCCAAATGCTATATTGTATAATCTTACATATACAAAAAATACTATATTGTTTACATAATTTTCTATTTTTGTATTATACAATATAAATATATTCAATATATTATAGCAATATTATTGCACATGATATATATATTACACTTTTATATATAATATTAATATTTAATCTATACACATTAATATATATGACATTTAATTAAAATGTTATATCTAAACATATTTGTATATTTATTTATTAGTTACATATTAAAGATATATATACATATATTATATTTAGATATATTTTTGAGTTAAATATAACAAAATTTTATAATATATATATTATAACAATGTGATTCAAAATATTATCTGGATATAATATATTGATAGATGTTTAGTTTTTCAAAAATATTATATTCATTCATGAATATAGTATATTCAGATAATAATTTGTATCACAAGTTATAATTCAAGTAAAAAAATTATTATATTTAACACATAAATACATTTGAATATAGTGTATGCATATATTTTTTAATATTTCATTAATAAAAAATATACAAATATGAACATCTCATATATAACATTTTAATTAAATGTCATATATATTAATGTCCATAGTATAAGATATTAGTATTATATATAAAAATGTATATACATATATAATAGTGCATTAATGTTGCCATATTTTATTGAACATATTTATAATTTTAATATATAAATAGAAAATTATGTGAATAATATAAATTTTTTATATGTAAGATAATATCATGTAGAATTTGTATAATATTTTGTATCACATACTTTAAAAGTTTATTATAAATATTATATATTTGGCTCGTAAATATATATGTACAATATTCGTATTCATATTTTTTAAATATATCATTAAAAATGAATCTAAATAAATACATTAAAGTGTAACACATTATTTTAATATCAAATATATATTATAATTGTCATGTCAAAGGTTATATTTGTACTTTGAGTATATTAGTAATTTATGTCAAATACTATATTTTAATCTCAATGTAAATATTACACATTAATTGTTGGTATCGGACTATTTTTGAAAATTAACAAAATAAATAAAACAAAACACGTAGTCGGGCGGGTGTGCCATGTGGTAGGCCAGGAATGAAGACGCTATTCCGTTTGGCGTCTTTATTTCTAGATCGCCGAGTGGGAAGGGTGATAGAGAGATTATTTTATTTTTTTATTTTTAATGATGTGGATGAATGAGAATGGAGATGTCAGATCAAATGACGTCTACATCCTCTTTCCTACACACAAACTAGTCTATTCTGGATATTTTAATTCAATCTCGTGTATTTTGATCAATATTTTGACCAAACACGTTTATTTTAAAAAAAAATTTCCAAGAACCAGCTACTGGATTGGGGTGGACGGTCTATAGTGATTTCTCGATATCAATGTTGATAGTAATAAGACTTACACGCATGCAAGATATAGCTATAAAAGATTGAAGAAGCAATGGAGACTTGGACAAGTATGGTTCGTAAGTGACGACCGGACGAAAGATATTAGAAGTTATATGTAGAGAAGGTTGTGCGTCACGTCCTCTCTCCAGTTCTGTCTGATGTATCTATGACTCCCACTAACTCCGCTCAAGTAGATAGGTTTAGGTTTTTGGGGGATGGCATTAATGGTGCATTTATTCAATAGCGACGGTGTCTATGACCCATTGAAGATAAATAGTTATGCTATGCACACCCTTCCATTAATCTGGTCATCCACCCACTCCTTCAGATGCGTGATGAGTACTGATGTGGCAGAAAAAGTAGACACACTATGAAAAAGAAGAGAAAAAAATATTTTGCGCACAACTTTTAAATCACAAAGAATTTTTTATTAAAATAAAAAATGTTAGATTCATCATAAAAATAATTTTTTAATATGATCAATGTTGATATATTTTGGAAAAAAAATAATATAAAAAGTATAATAAGAGAGGCGAAAAGTATTAAAAAGTATAGTACCCACAAATATTGGGTATTGATCGTCATGTAAAATATTAAAATTAAATTAAGTATAGTAAATATTTGTACTATATTGTGTCTAGTACTCATGTTTTAGGATACAGTACGACAACAAGTAAAAGTAAGTATTATACCTCCAAATATTAGAGTAATGTATCCTAAAATATGTCCCTTATAATCCAAAACATTAGTAATATACCCAGGTATTGGTATAATACACATGATTTGGGATACATTACTCTCATTTTGATGTACAATATGAATGTTTATTAGCGGATGTATTATACTCTAAACATGAGTAATTGTAACCAGATCATGTATATATTACCCTAAAACACATACTGTATTTCTTTCATATTATCATTTTTCATTTAATATTATCATTTTTCGAAAATATGTCAAAACTAGTATCTATTGGAAAGCATTTTTTATAAAGAATCAAATATTTTTTATTTCATCAAAAAATATATTCCGGAATGAAAGTTTTAGACAAAAATATTTTCTCTCTCTTCTTCTCCTCTCATCTTTTATTGCTTTAATTGTTGTTGGTTGTACGGGATAGAGTGTCCATTCTCTATTCTCAAAAACCGGGTGGGCACGAGGCAGGTGTGTAGTTGATTATGTCTTGAATTTTTCAAGATAAATGGTGCATTGGACACATCTAATAGGGCTATTTCTAAGAATAGTTATGAATGTGTTGGTATGAAATTCTAGAAATATGGCATTTCTTGTATACGCTCCAACAAATTTATTTTAGTTTCCCTAGCTAAAAGCTAGCTAGCTCCGGTCTATTCTCTTGGTTTTAGTTACCATAGAGTGCTCTGTTGCCTGCCATCTGCCTTGTGGGTTTAGGTTAACAGGTGAAAACCAAGCAATTCAAAGAAGATTGAGGTCAGTAAAATTACAACTAGACCAGCAAGACATGGAGGTTGTGTTCATGGGTTAAATGTTAGTAGTCTTGGCTTGTTAGTCAGGTGATGGTGACATGTGCAAACAATAAGTGAGAGATAAATAATGGAAGAAGGAACAACTATTGTTGTAACTTGCTAGTTCAGAACTCAGCAAGTAGTAGCTCGTTCAAAAAAGAGACAAACAACTTAAGTGAGGCGTACATACAGTGAATCCCAGTTGTAGTGCAGTCAATAACATAAGCACTTATTACACACCACTACTACAGAAACATCATTCAATGTCGCTTTTCTGGGCGTCAGTTATTTAAAAAAATTGACGCCTATAATATTCAACGTCAGATATTTAGGAACCCCGACATCTATATTCGAAGACCAGCCAGACACGGGTACCGCTTTGTATTCAGCGTCGGCTGGGTAAAACAAACCGACGCCTAAAATCGCCCGCGAAATCTAATTTTCAAGCTAAATTTTTTTTTGCCCCAAAGTATCACATATAGCGTCGGGTTTTTAACTACTAACCGACGCCGATATAAGATGAAAATTTGCACGAAAAGTTCAAGTTTAGGCGTCGGTTATCCTTTGATAACCGACGCTGATAATGGTTCCCGCCAAATAATTTAGGGCAAAGATTGTCTGATTGGACGTCGGTTTTTTAATATCAACTGACGCTTAAAGGTAAAAGGCGTCGGTTTTCCAGATAACCGACGCCGTTGACAAACTTCATAGACTCGTATCACTCGGCTCTTCCCCTTCCTTCCTATTTCATCGCGATAGTTTTCTGCTGTGATCGCCGCTCGCCTAAAATTGCCCGACGACCCCCGCTACTGCTGGTGCGGCTCTGCTCGCCGCCGCCGCCGCCGCATCCTCTTTCTCCTACTGTCGACACCGCTTGCCGCCACTACTGCTCGTCGGTCTGCTATGCTCTTCTCCTGGTGCCACTGCTGCTCGCCGCTCTGCTCTGGTCTTCGCCTGCTCACCACCACTGTTGCCGCCGGTCGCCGCCGCTCTTCTCCACACTAGCTCCAGGTAGCCCTAGCCTCTTTGCTTCCTTCTCTGTAGCTTTCCTTCTCCCTAGCTCCTTACCAATAGCAAGCACGGCCGTGGCTGTGTTGGCCTACCACGGCCGTGGTAGGCCAACATAGCCACGGTCGTGCTTGCTGTTGGTAAGGATATGAACAAATCTTTATGTAATGCTTTATGTAAATCCTAGGATACGAACAAATCTTTTGCTTGCATATATGTGTGTTTCTAATCCTAATGTTTGACCTAATTTAGTAAATTTTGATGCATGTTGAAATAAGATTTAAACTTTTCCATTCTAGCATCCTAATTTGATTTGATTAAACCTTAACATTGATGAAGCCCTAACATCAATTGTGATGAAACCTTAACATTAATTGTGATGAAACCCTAACATGTACATATCTATTATTGTGTTTGTTGGCCTAGAAACCCGTCCAAGATTTACTCATTAGGAGTAAATCTTGGATAGTCCCCGGTTTGGGACTGTTCCTGAACACCTAATCTCACTTAGGATGTAAGTGTATAATGTGTAGGGTTTTCGAGAAAATTTCAGTAGCATTTCCCCATTTGTTCTCTAAATACATATGTACTTAGAGAACAGCGGGGAAATACTGCCGAAATTTTCTCAAAAACCCAATACACATTATACACTTACTAGTGAGATTAGGTGTTCAAGGATGGGATAGGTGGTACACATTTATTATATATCAGAATGACATCACATGTGTTTATGCCCTAAATTTTACTACTACAGAACATGTCTTTGGCGTCGGTTGTTTATGCCCTTTTAGCGACGGTTCTCAAGTGACGCCTATGTGGGCGCCGCTAAAGGTCGAACTCTTTGGCGTCGATTTTATAACCGACGCCAAAAGGCTTCGCGCCACCAAAAATTCCCCAGCAGGGCACCGATAGGCGGTACACATTTATTATATATCAGAATGACATCACATGTGTTTGTTGGCCTAGAAACCTGTCCAAGATTTACTCATTAGGAGTAAATCTTGGATAGTCCCCAGCAGGGCACCGATAGGTGGTACACATTTATTATATATAAGAATGACATCACATGTATTTGTTAACTGTAGACCCTAATCTTGTCTTAATATATACTTGTTTTCTCTTTGATCATAGAATGAATAGATCATGGATGTCCATTCCCAATCGCTGCACCCTAGAGTTTATATCTGGTCTTGATCAGTTTATTAGATTTGCCGAGGAACATAGGAAAGAACCTGGAGATAGGTTCTACTGTCCATGTAGGCATTACGGTAACAACTTGAAAGCCAGCACTGGTGACGAAATCAAAAGTCATGTCATGTGCAACGGGATTGTACAAGGCTATACAGAATGGCACTGTCATGGAGAGATTTCAAACTCGAAACCAGTGGATGTCGATAGCAGTGCTTGGGTGGAAGAAGAAATTGCCTCCGATGACGTAGATGTGAACGAACCAGTTCCAGTAGACATCATTGATGCGATGCTGGATAGTTGTAGGGTAGAGCACACCAATCCACCTCCTATCTTTAGAAACATTGTGCATGATGTTGAGACACTACAAGAAAATTGGCTATTTGTGAAGGATGATTCCTTCACAAATGTACATTAATTCCTTCAATAAAAAATTCGGTTGAAGGCCATTCCTTCACAAAAAGTCCTACTCTAAAAGCCTCTTCACAAATACTTTGATGAGAGACTCTAGCCTTCACAAATACTATTTTGAAGGACTATTTGACCTTCACAAAAAAACTTCCCAGGCCTCCCAAATACATTTTTGAAGGCTAATTTCACAACTTTCAATGAGGTTCTAGGGCCTTCACAAATACATTTATTGAAGGATTATTTGACCTTCACAAAAACAATTCTCAGGCCTCCCAAATACATTTGTGAAGGCTAATTTCACAACTTTCAATGAAGTTCTAGGGCCTTCATAAATATACTTATTTTACCATGAATTACAATTGTGATCTATGTTTTCCTATTTGTCAATGAGGTTTTAACTTTCTTATTTTTCATTAAGTAATATTTTTGTGGCTTCTATCAGGCACACAGAATATTTTAATAAACTAATTTAGTTAATAAGACACAACAACCAAAACAAATCACTCTTTTGAAACATTCCTCTTTATTTCACATAGAAAAATTGTTCATTACATAGGGGAGGACATCGGCCTTTTCCCCTTAATCGATACAAATTTCAATGTAAGTATATATCGACATTTTGACTTTATCACTCATTTAGCCAATGACCAACTTTGATAATGTTGAGAGGAAGCTTGGACATCAGGCCTTGTCCACCAGCATAGAGTTCATGCTCCACTACTATTGAGTAGAAAAGGTTTTCAATATATCTTGAGGTGTTAAATCTTTCTCTTTATTAAGGCTGGCTTCAGCTGTGGTATCTTTTGGTAGAACACGAACATCTCTGCCCCTCCCTCTCCCTCTTCCACTGGCTCTAGCTGGTGTCGTCTTAACTGCAGATACTTTGTTGCTTTGAGGTAGCTGAGAATAACTTTTTTGGTTCTGTAACAAATATTATTAGAAACATGTCAACCAATGGAAGATTATCAATAGCAATTCAGTAGGCTGAACAATCTATGAAGAGCTGCAAAGAACATCACAGCACCACTATAGCTCAAAGAAATAAAAGAAACTAGCCTTTATTATCATCTATCTCCATTATTGATTCATCATGTATAGGGTCCTCGAGACATTTTGAAGCATCATTCACGGGCAACATCTATTACAGGGGATGAATGAGATTACCATTATGCTTACGAGCAATATATACCATCCTGTGGGTCTGATTTCGTGACTATAGTGACTAAAAAACTGATAAATTCTGCAATCTTGATACGCCCTGCTTTATATGCTGACCTCAATGCATCCACGGCACTTAAAGATACGGGTTTAGACCCTGGAAGAAATATAAGTAGAAGAACATGAGCTAGAGAAAGGAGAAGATATGATCAGTTTTAGACCTACAAATACAAAAATTTATCAAGACAAAATAATAAATCTTTGTTCTTTGCCAATATACAACAGCCAAACAAGTTCACAGACTCACTGAGACAACAATTGGCCAATGCTTCCAGTAACTCCACAGTCAAGCATGAGAAGTAATACAAGCAACAAAGGCTCAGTTCTTGGCAATCAGTAGGAAGTCTCAAAAACGGGCCAAAAGAAGGCTCCCCTGTAAGACAATTACACTTCATAACTATATCATGAAAACATGTCGAGGAGAAGAAAACCACCAAATGAACCAACAGGAAAGTGCAATAGCTACCTTCTTCATTGGGTATACAATAAAACTCCAGCATTAAGAACTGCAAGTTGTCGTACTCAAGACCAAGAGGAGAATCTGGGGAACTACCTTGCCCAAATTTAAGCATAAGTTTTAAGATGACCTGTGTAAAATACAACATATATCTCAAAATATAAATAGTAAGAGGTAACAAGAGATAAAGAATGGCACAGCAGAAAAGCACTTCAACAGCCAGCACAGCTCAGGGAAGACGAGCCATAAACAGAGCCAGAACATCAGAACCAAAAACCCAACTGAGCAGCAGTAGCTAAACGTATATGCAGAAAAAGCAGAACCCATGACAGATGAAACCTAAAGCCAACCACAAAGCCAGAAAGAAAGAAGGCAGAACCCAAATCTGTAGAAGCTGTAAAGCAAGGAAAATCAACTCCAACTAGCATCAGGAATCCAAATCCAAATGGGACATGTCTTGGATTAGGATTCCACACCAACAGCAGAGGCCATAAACAGCCAACATCAGCACACAGCAGAAGGCATGAAAAGGACATCCAGAAGAAAGACACTTCAACAACCAGCACAGCATAGGGGAGATGAGCCAAAAAAACTGAGCCAGTACATCAGAACCAAAACCCAGCTGAGCAGCAGCAGCTATACGCATATGCAGAAAAGGCAGAAACCAGGACAGAAGAAAACTAAAGCCAACCACAAAGCCAGAATAGTGATGCAAAACTGCATGGAAGATTAATGTGGGCGCTAAAATTGCATGGAAGATTACTGTAGGTGCTAAAAAAATCCTCACAAATGACACTGAGGTGGTTTCCTAATTAGATTAATATACAAGTGATGCAAACAATATGTACCTCTATGATCAAGACTTTGGGGTCTATTTCTCGGGCCCTTAATGCTTGATTCCTACCAATTGTAAATTTTCCAAGCCAGCTGCCAAGATTTTTCAACAACGAGCACTCCTCTGAACTTGATTTAATCAAATTATACCTCAATAGTACCTGCAATATACATATTTCATTGAGCTGCAATTATAGAAACAGAAATTTGCAATTATAGAAACAGAAATCTGCTGCAATATACATAATGAATAACATTTGCTTTCGCGGATCCGGCGCCTACCACCGTCCTATCTTTCAAGTCGGCGACAACTAGGGTTGAACCTGACGTGCTGTCTTTCCTTTCGTCGCCATGGCGAGCTGGGGGAATGCCCGGGCTAGGATCGTGGTGTAAACTGCTGCCTTCGCAGATGAGGAAAGTGGGAGTTTTACGGTTCGACGGAGAGTGTGGCAAGAGGATAAGAGCTCAGTTGTTTCCGAAAATGCCATTTCTGCCATCCCAAGGACGAAGAACCCATTAAAACGTCATACAATATCAGTGTTTGTGGGTGATGAAAGTGGAATGATAAATCGGATTGCAGGGGTATTTGCCCGACGTGGGTACAACATCGAGTCCCTTGCTGTTGGATTGAATAAGGACAAAGCTCTTCTTACAATAGTTGTCTCTGGGACAGAGAAGGTGCTGCACCAAGTTGTAGAACAGATTAACAAACTTGTAAATGTTTTGAAGGTGGAATATCTATCAAAAGAACCACAAGTAGAACGAGAGTTGATGTTTATAAAACTCAATGTGGAACCAGCAACTCGTCCAGAGGTCATGGGCCCGGTAGATGTTTTCATAGCCAAAATTGTTGATATTTCAGAGCATACAGTAACAGCTGAGGTCACTGGGGACCCTGGAAAGATTGCAGCAGTCATCAGAAATTTTAGGAAGTTTGGAATCAAAGAAATTGCTAGAACTGGAAAGATTGCGTTGAGAAGGGAAAAGATGGGTGAAAACGCACCTTTTTGCAGATTCTCTACAGCGTCTTATCCTGATCTTGGGGTTGGAGGTGCAGTTGCAGAGCGTAGTATCATTAGATCAATGAAACAGACATATGATGTCAACTCAGTGATTTCTTCAGGGGGTGATGTCTATCCCGTGGAGCCTTATAATGGATTTTCCGTGAACCAAATTCTTGATGCTCACTGGGGTGTACTTGATGTTGATGATGAAGATTCTAGCAGACTTTGCTCGCATACTGTATCTGTACTGGTGAATGATACTCCTGGAGTTCTAAACATAGTCACCTGTGTCTTTTCTCACAGAGGCTACAACATCCAGAGTCTTGTTGTCGGCCCTGCAGAACAGGAAGGGATTTCTCGTATTAGTACTGGAGCTGACAGGTGATTTGGACAAGATGGTTGCTCTACAGAGGTTGCTGGATCCATTCGGCATATGTGAGGTGGCTCGAACTGGAAGAATTGCTCTTGTTCGTGAGTCGGGGGTTGATTCTAAATATCTTCGAGGATTTTCTCTTCCAGTATGAGGAGTTACCCCGACCATCCCATCTCTGCCCTGCCTCTTACCACTTCTACATGTACCCGGTCTCCATCTGTTATGTATAATATACACGTACATGTCGCATGACGCGTCCATGTTCCTCTTTATATCCCTGTAATGCGATGGGGTGTCAAATGCTTTTAAGTAATAAATGCTAGCCTCTTGTAATTTGTTGACGTGGTACTGATATTTGTCAAAAAAAAATAACATTTGCTTTCAAATAAAAATAGTAACATTTAAAGTAAAATTATGGAACTCAAACTCTGTGTAACTCTAACTACCCTAACAGCAATTTTAGGAATTAGTTACAATATATTTGGTGACTAGGATACTAAGGCGGGGAGTCTAGATTTCCTAGCTTGCGTAGGAAGTAAAAATGCTAGGCACCTCAGACTAGATTTCCGACGAACCAATATATGCACCTTCTAGATAACTAGAGCAGATAACCAATTACAAAATGAATATTTGTATCATCAACTTTGGCAAAGAAAGCTTAGTTGAAAAGAAAAAAATGTGGACTTTAATAGCAAGTTGCAAACAACAGCCACCCACTTAAGTCTACCTCAACATTATCTGCAGAAGCAGGTGCAGAACTTTGCAGCTGGTCAATGTGTGTATTAGTTATGCCATTAGAGTCTGCTTGACTTAAAGAAATCCTTGCAAGTGCTCGCTCAATGAAAGAAACAAGATCAGCATGTGTACTACGCAAATGAGATATCTGAACAATGTGATTACAGTACTGAGGCCACTCAATCAAACGATCCATGAATTGCTCCAACGCTTTGGCACTAAATAAGAACATCTGCATTCAAAAACCAATATACGTTACATATAAAACAAAATAGTCAAAAGAAAAAAGAAATAGCTGATAGATAGCAATGAACATTAGACCACCTTTGAGTCCACTGACTTCCTCAATGCATCAAGCACACAGCGCAAGGTGATCCCAAGAGTAATATGAGATACAAGTTGATTCTTTATAAAAGAGCCTGGTCGCCAAGAGAAGAAAAGACACGAACATTGGAAATCAATTGCCCAAGTTTATATATGAGAAAGCAAGAAAATATAATTGAGAACAAAAAATATTAGACATGTCAACTGATTTATGAATCGTGGTCAGACTGTTTGTCAAAAGATAAACACAAAAAAGGTAAAATACAGTTAGTGCAAACATTGTAGGATTGTACAATGTAAATCATCTATTGATGCAATATGGTTTAAAGGTCAAACCAGGAAAAGGAAACACTATTTTTCTATATGTTGATAGATGTTGTCATTGTATCTCTAAGAAGCATGATCCAAACACTATTGCAAATTTGGATTATGAGGCATCCAATGCAGAAAAAGTTTGTGTTATCATGTGATCGTCTGTTGTCGTCTTCATTATTACTGGAGTTCATCATGTCAAGCTTCTCTACTCCAGGAAAACTTTGGAAGTAATGAGAAGATTGATTTTTATCTGTCTCTATTCTCACTCTATCATCTGATTGCACATTATGGGTTTTTGGTCCAACTTTGTTGAGCAACATCTATGACATAATGATTATGACTCATGAATCACGGCAAAGGTGCATTATACAATTTAAAAATGCACCAGAACTTACAATCATTGAATCAACAGTTACAGCTCCAAGACGGTCCATATTGAACCCAATTTTAAGTTTGGCAAGTACATTTATAGTAAATTTGATTGGGCCGACCTGTGAAAAGAAAATGAAAACTTAATTACAACATCAGCTATATAGATATATAGAATTGTTTTAACATTATTTGAAAGTGGAAAAACTTACTCTGTACGTGCTCAAAGTAGGATTAGCAGTTGCACACCTATGTGTCATAGTAAAAGAAAACGTATTGAACTAGGAGGTTGTATAGGCAGCCAGGTGCTCCCATAGGGACCAATTCCATATGGCAGCTACTACACACACAAGTCATCTCTTCTATATCATGTCATGATAGCAGTAGCAATTACATGGAAAGAATATCTAGAAAATAAATTTAAAATGTGGATCTCATGGAATCCATGGAAGTTTCACATGTTGATAAACATCAATTAAAATGTCAAGAAAATATCAAATAATATGAAAAACTAAGAACGAACTATGTGAGTAAGTAAAAAAAAAAGAATGGTAAGAAGAAAAGTTTAGTATATGATAAAGAAGAAGAATACAAAGAATGAGATGAATGAGTATTCTGATAGATTGACAATGGTTAACTACAAGGTGGAACATATGATCTAATGTCCTATGGATCTCAAACACATTTTCTAAATACTATCTATATCCATGGAATTGTGAGGCTTCATAACAATTCTTCAAGCATTATGAACGTCTTCCGTTGCAGTATCCGTTGCATGATTTTCTCCACTTGTACCACCATGAGCCGGAAACGCACCAGTACGAGTTGAAGTTGGAAAATATTGATGCTGACAAAGAATTTAAAATTTCAATTTAAGATGATCATAAATAACCACACATTTGATAATACATTTATATAAATACATGTGATCCACTTGTACCACCGTGAGCGGGAAACGCACCAATAGGATGACCATTTGGGAAATATTGCTGCTTGAAAAGAATTTAATTTTTCAATAAAGTTGAACATGAATAGGAAAATATCAGTAATATATATATATATATATATATATATATATATATATATATTATATTTATACCTGGGATCCACTCACACCACCTTGAGTGGGAAACAAAACAGTCGGAGGCCCATTTTAAAAAAAATGTGGCTTCAAAAAAAATTGATAGCATGAGAAGGAGTTTATTTCAGATAAGTCGTTATAAAAAATGTATGTAATGTCATACATGTGATTGAAATGTAAGCCCTGGCCCATTGATACCATTTGAGGTAGCTTGAGTAGAAAACACACCAGGAGAAGCCTCGTTTGAAAACATTTGAGCCTTTAAAGAAAGATTCTCATTTTCAACTTCTGTTATTTATAAAATTTAAAATTCTTTAAATTTGTGAATATGTACCTGTGCTCCAAAATTTGACGATGTTGTACCAACAAAAGATTGAAATACTCCAGAAGGGGGCAGATTTGGAAACACACTCGTCGGGCCAAACTATGTACTTCTAGCTCATTCCGCCTATTGAAAATATAGAAGAGAATAAAACAAATTTTATTTATGTTGCAATATTATATCAATAAGTTTAATCTGATACTCAATTGTTGCCATCAAACAACCTGATTTTGTTGCACCCATGTTATAAATTGGGACCAAGATTTTTGCATATTTTTCATTTCTTGGGTAACCTCTTTTAATTTATCCTACAATGAAATATACTTTTAGAAGACAATAATGACAATATCATATGATACTTACAAATTTGTTAAATTACTTACATCTTTTGCAATACTTTCTCGCAATAACATTTCATACCGAATTTTGGCAGCTTTCCCAGTATTCCCTTCTGTGGCATGTCCGAGTCCAATACTACGAATCCTATTCTTTTTTACGGGGTTGACTACACGTAAGAAGGTACAACATGTCACCTCATCGATTTGTGTTGGATCAGTTACTTCACCATTTGTAACTTCATTTTCAACAATATCAGTTATCTCATCCTGCCATTATTTGAACAAAGTCAATGTACAAACTAGACAAGTTTTATTTGAAAATTTAATATATTATTGATTAAAATATTGAATAAATTACCACCAACGGGTTGTTCTCATAAACTTTCTTCAAAAATTCTTTTTGAGTTGACTCCCCTTCCGTAGTTTTCTTTCATAAATCAAATAATAGGATTATTACTACTAGCTAAACAATTTCTTATTTAGAACTCATTGGAAATAAATACAAAGTGAAAGGTGATATCATTTCCTCCCTATAACAACTCCATGGTTTGTATCATGTAGTATGATGCATTTGTTTTTTTGACCTGTTAACCTTATTTGTGGCAGCAATTTTCTATACAAAAAAAATTTACTTACTAAACACTATACATGAAAGATAAATGATTATATATTAATTTGATATTACCTCAGACTTCTCAGAAGACCATTGTTTAACAAGATTGTCAAACTGACAAATATCTAATGATGCATTCTGCTCAACCTTTTTTCTCATCAAATCTGGATTATCCTTATACTTTAGATAGTAATCTTTCTTAACCCGTGACTTCCAACTTTGTAAAGCTTTGTGAATGTGAGCATCTACATAGTTCCATGCATTTGGATGATCTCCCAAATCAAAGAATTTCTGGAAAATATTTGGAGATGTTAAAAAACAATAAAAAGTATTAAAATATACACTAAGTCTAGACTAAAAGAAATTTTGTAATTACTTAAGTACCTTAATGCATGATTTTCTATCTTCAAATGCTAGTTGTGGTTTCTCTCTCCATTGTAGATCTAAACTCCATATTTGTGGTTTTCTAGCTAATATGCCACAGTAACTATTCAACTTTATACTGTTCTTTCCAACTGCATTACCTGTTGCATTCCATTCCACCTTGTGTCGCTGCTCTCCTGGTTTTGGAATTAGATTAACCTCACTTGCAGGGCCCCTTCCATATCTATGATGTTCATGTTCATCCTCAAGTTCCTCATGCTCATCTCCTACTTTAGTTGAAGGAGAGGAGAATGTAGGTGAAGTAGTAGTGGGTTGTGGCGGGGTTGTAGAAGCTCTCATAGTTGACCTTGTGTTCCTCATCCTACATAAGATGAAAACATAACAATTGTAGCAATGCATAAGAGGTTAGTCCAGAAGTTTATGGAATAAATGTACAACATTGTAAGCACATAATAATCCACAAAATAAAAAGGGACAAATGACAATGCAATATCTTTGCACCAATACATAATAATCCACAAAGAAAAATATTTCATCAACACAAAATATTCCTCATCCTACATAAGATAAAAAAGGGACAAATGACAAGGCAATATCCTTGCACCAAAACATAATAATCCACAAAGAAAAATATTGCAAGCACGATCATTCACTAAGGTTTGCAACAACTAATCAAAACAACTTTATTCCTCGGGCTCCCTAGCAACAAATGATCCATGCATATCATTCCTTGACCAGGAGATATCATCACTTGTGTGGTTGTTACCACTATGAACTTGTGTCCCACTCATATAATCCTCCACAATAGGTACTTCAGAATAATTTTGAGGTGGAAGTTTCAAAACAGTGAACCAATTATCATCATCAGGATCTTTTACATAAAAGCATTGCATTGCTTGTGATGCAAGAGTGAATGGCTCATCTTGATTGTGTCTCCTTGAGAAATTGAGCTATGTGAAACCATATTTGTCAATGTGCAAACCTTTAGAAGAACTTTCATCAAACCAAGCACACCGAAACAATGGTATTTTTATGTCTGGACCATAACATAGCTCAATGACCTCCTCCAATTGTCCATAATATGTAATTGTAGCCGTAATAGGATTTTTATCCCTCCCACTTGCATAACTAGATGTATCTGCCACCAAGTAGATCCCACTATTTTGTGTATTAGAAGTACTTTCAACATGTTTTGAGAGGAATCGGTATCCATTTACAGAATAGCCTTCATATGACATTCCATCTATAGAAGGACCCTGCGATATCCATCTCAACTCCTCACTAACATCCTTTGGATGATCAATTCGCATACGTATTACCTAATTTATCAACATAAAAATAAGAAGGGATTAAATACTCTTTCAAAATAAAATTTTGATTAATTTTATAAATTACTTACATGCTCTCTCAACCACCTAGCAAACTGTGTTGCGTGTTTTTTTTCTAAAGCACGTAGTGTGATATTTGGTTCAGCCTCTTGAAGCTTTATCATGTGTTCACTGGTTATTGGAAAAATTCAAAAGTTGTGGTTAGTCTATATTAGAAACAATTTAACATTGAAAAAAAATTTGATTACCTTATGTAATCATCGAACATGTCAGTATTAAATAGTACATTTCGATGGGCTTGTTCTAAAGTTTGCACATCAAAGTGTTTCGGTACTCCCACTCTAATAGGAGAGTCATCAACATTACGAGGAGTACGAGTGAATTTTGTGTCAAAATCAGGTAGATATCTAGCACAAAATGCCAAACATTCTTCTGCCAAATAGCCTCTAGCAATAGAACCGGTAGGCTGAGCTTTATTTCTGACATAATTCTTGAGTTTCTTCAAGTACCTCTCAATGGGGTACATCCACCTATACCGTACAGAACCGACAACTCTTGCTTCATAAGCTAAATGGATAGGCAAATGCATCATAATGGTAAAGAATGCTGGAGGAAATACTCTCTCTAACTGGCATAGTGTGACAACAATGTCTTCTTCAAGCTTCTTAAATTCTTCTACATCAATAGCATCTGAGCAAAGTTTATTGAAAAATAAACATAGGCTTGCAATAGGTTTATAAACATCTAGGCTTATGCAGTTCCGCAAGGCAACAGGAAGAAGTTGTTGCATTAAAACATGACAATCATGGCTCTTCAATGCCAATAGTTTTTTCTCTCTCATGTTGACACACCTAGATATGTTAGAAGAATATCCATCAGGAACCTTCAATGTTTGTAAAACAGATAGAAACTTCTCTTTCTCCATACTACTCATTGTGAAAGATGCTGGAGGTAAGTAATAATGGCTCCCTGAATCGACTGGCCACAAATCCCTTCGGATACCCCATTGTTTTAGATCTTGACGAGCTTGTAAGTTGTCCTTACTTTTCTTTGAGTCACCCAATAAAGTGTTCAATATGTTCTCACAGAAAAAAATTTCTATGTGCATTACATCCAAATTATGCCTCAGCAACAAATATTTCCAATACGGGAGTCGAAAAAAAATGCTTATTTTATTCCATCCAGGCGGCAATGGTTGATGTCCATTTGTAGAGATTTTGCGTTTATTAGTTTTTACAAATGTGATGTTTGTGAAACCCTGAAATTTTTGTAGTATATCATCACCTGACCAGCGCCTAGGCGGTTGACGGAAATCTTGTTCTCCATTGAAACTTTTTTTATCACGCCTATAAATATGATTGTTTTTCAAGAAACGTAGATGGAAACCATAACATTGTTTCTTGCCAAATTGAAGCCACTTGGATAAGGTGTCTACATTACAAGATGGGCAACCGAAATCCTTTTTCCCTTTGGTGCTCCAACCAGAAAGGTCACCATAAGCCAGAAAATCATTTATGGTCCATAAGATCATTGCCCGCATAGTGAAGTTTTTCTTGCTATAAGCATCATATACTTTAACTCCCTGCCCCCAAAGTTTTCGAAGCTCATCAATTAATGGCTCTAAGTAAACATCAATATCATTCCCAACCATATGAGGACCTGAGATCAGCAAAGACATCATTATGTATGGCTCCTTTAGAAGAAGCCAAGGCGGGAGATTGAGAGGGGTTAATAGTACAGGCCATGTGCTATTTGAAGCACTCATAAGTCCAAACGGATTGAATCTGTCTGTAGCTAGAGCAAGTCTGACATTTCGTGGTTCAGCAACAAAGTCTGGAAATTCTCTATCTATTGAGATCCATTCTTCTGTGTCAGAGGGATGATGAATACGACCATCATTTCCTTTTTCTTTAAATGGCCACATCATATCTTTTGCAACTGAAGGGAACATGTAAAGTCTCTCCAGAAGAGGGATAATAGGAAAGTGATACATCACCTTTTCAGCTACCTTCTTGCCTTTTGTTCTATATGTCTTTTCATTCCATCTAGACTCACCACAAGTATCACACGTGTCTTTCTTTGATGAACCTTAACGAAAGATCATGCAGTCATTTCGACATACATCAATTTTAACTTTTTTGAGGCCAAGGTCTTTTACAACTTTATTTGCTTCATAATAAGTCTCAGGAAACATACTACCTTCTTTTGGAAAGGTTGAGATTATCAACTTCAGCAACTTTGTAAAAGAATTATTTGACCATCCAGACTCCTCCTTCAGATATAACAGAGGCACCAGAAAGGACAACTTGGAGTGAGTTTTACAACCTTCATACAGTGGTTGATCAGCTTCTTTGAGAAGCTTGAAAAAGCATTGGGCGTTAAGATTTGCAGGCTCCTCCTCGAGTTCAAACTCACTGGCATGACTTGTATCGCCCATTCCGAATATATCTCCCAACATTTGATGCATACTTCCAGATGCAGGCCTAGTAGATGTTGCACTTATTGTATTCCTCTCAATCATCTCCCCATGATATGTCCAGACATCATAGCTGCGGACAAATCCTTTTTGTAAAACATGTAAGAATACGTCATCCTCTGATTTAATGTATCTATTCGAGCATGTTTTACAAGGGCAAATTAAATTTCCCGGTCTGGGTGGTATTTGATGGGTACGTGCAAATTCAATGAACTTTTGTAAACCAGACTGGAATACTTCACTTTGCATCCGATTAGCAATATACATCCAATTTCTATCCCGTAAGAAATCCATCTGCATACAAATACACAAGAAGTTAACGGTCACATTACAACTAAAAACCAAAACTAAACAAGAGAAAATTAAAAGATAAAAGTTTAGATTGTAGTATCATTGATTCATAGATTGTGTATAAAAGCAAAGTTTAGGGAGCTCAAACAATTGAGTGATAGCAGAATATTGCCCTCCCTACGTCTACTCTTTTTCTTGCTTCTCTACATCTACATCTTTCCTCCTCTTCTCTTAACCATCCATCTTAAGTATCTCTCCATGTATTCCATCTTAACTAGTTTGATCTCATCTAATCTTCAACTCAACACCTTATATGTATCAATGGGATAACTTCACCTTAAGAATAGAGAGATTATTTTAGGCCATCTAAATCTATGGATCAGTCTATTGTGTACTAGATAATAAATTTTACTACAAAGAGGCACAATAACTCCAAGTCATGCACATGAGAATTTCTTCATTGAACTTCATAGTCGCGAATGCCTGGCGACTATTCCATCTTGGAAAAGAAGACAATTCAACTCTTGTCCGGGCACATTATTGTATATTATGTAGCTTTTTTAACATAGAATCCTAAGATAGGTTCAGAGATAAGCTTGCTCATGAAATATTTCTTCACAAGGAGATGGACACATGAACCATGTAATTAGTCTGTTAAGCTTTGCGAGAAGGAGAGATACCTATGTAAAGTTTTTTTATAAAATTTCCACAAGGATACATGATTCGGAAACATTACATCTCAGAGGGATTTTGATGTTCCCATTATATTCATAACCACATCAAATTAAACCTATAGAATGAGTCGTGCCTCAAACCACTGAATTGGTTTTGAAGCAGCATGAGGCAGCAACAGGAGAACCAACAAGACTGACGAATCTTCAGATTATGCAGAAAACTTCATAGCAGATCAACCTCAAAAACTCAGAAGAGAAGCTCAACCATCACTCTAAGTGAGAGGGGAGCATTAAGCGACAAAACCATAAGGCAACATAGAAAAACACAGAGCCCCAGAGCAAGGAGACATATCTAGAAATATGTAACAGCAGCAACAAGCAGTAAAACTCAACCATATATATATATATATATATATATATATATATATATATAGAGAGAGAGAGAGAGAGAGATTTTTGTACTTAGTAACGAAGGAGGATATTTTACAATCATTTAATGTTGTTGTTAGATATGCAGAATGCTAAAAGAGGTCTTTCAATAGAAAGTAATGAAGGGAGATTCTAAGATACAATATTTGTTACAAGATAAACAACTCCAAATTCAAATCTCCCACCACTTGCGTCAATCTTTCAAACCGCCGTCCTTGCTCTGTTTTGAATAAATCGGTTCCTATAAATCTTCATACAATAACATATTTTCTCTTATCTAATAAACCATTTTCCCACTACTCAACTATGTCTCCCTAGAATAGAAATTCAAATACCCCACCACTTCCGGCAATTTCTCTTAAAAAATGGATGTCTTCGAATTAACAACTGCTCTAAATCCCACAAATGCCACCTTATGAAACTGCCATCCCCTCTTTCCAGTGACTCGCCATCCTACTCCTAAACTAACTCCAACCTTCATCATACCAATCCCCAACCACGATTGACTGACCGGAGATCGTGGGGGATAATGCTGACTAGAAAACTGAAGTCTATCTAATCGTTGTTACCATCCTTTTATATTTGGAAACATAATCTTTCGAAATTGTGGTTCTATTCTCAACCCTTTTTAGCCTACCATGTTCACCTCTCACTTCTTTATTTCCAATGAAAATCAAGCGGAAGTGCAAGGAGCCGTGTCTGCAATTGAAGAAGCATTCACCTCAGAAGAAGTTCTGCTTCAATTCATGTTGGTAGAGGGATGAGGAGGATGATGGTAGGATGATGGTGATTGGTCTGCTGGAGCGATGACTAAGCCAGACAGTGTAATTTGGTTCGCACTATGCAATTCCTTCCTATGATATGTGAATGTTCTTTTCATTATGAGTGTGGCCCAAGTAAGTAGCTTTCTATCCTTCACGCCTCATTTCGTTGATGCTTCTTCTGAAATCAACATTGGACGGCGATGAGTGTGGGACAGGTATGTGAAGCACAACCTCCAGATAAATACTTTTATTCGGTCTACATCAAAGTTTAAATAGCAAAAAGTAACAATAAAATTTAGCATCAAATACACGGATATCATAATTTTTTAATTTCAGGAGTGGCACTGGGTAAAAATACTCTTCTTGGTACAGAATTGCAACCTCATCTGTTAGAACTTAGAAGCACATGCAAGCATAAGGTTTTCAATTTTTTCCTAAAAACTTCGTGTAATATTTTGAAGGAAGGATCATATGTCTTCTATAGAGGATCTTAAAAGTTGCACTTAAATTGGTTTCTATAATGTAGGCCAGGGAATTAATCTTTTTGTAATTGTCTTCCCATATCTAGATTAAGAAGTTTTGCCTGGTGAATGAGACTTTTTAATAACCGGCTATCCTAGCACAGGAATGGTGTTCTCCTCACTCTCTTTGACCTTCTCTATTGGATGGTACCCACAGTCTTATTGCATTTTTGAGATCTACCATCCTTACTACCCTTCTACGGCTCTAGCCATATGCACCGTTGTCTAGCTATCTACTATCTATTTTAGCCACCCTGATAGCCAACTGCTGAATGTGGACACTGAGCCTCTTCAATCGATAGTTGAATCACCCTACGGGAAGCACCATGTGATCCAGATAACAAGTTACTACTTTTTCTATTATATACTCAATGACCATGTTTCCGTCGTACTGATTCCCCCGACTATTAATCGTCGGCACCGCACTCCCACTGATAGCATACATCTTCCGCCTGGTATAATCCAGTGGCAGAGTCAGAATTACTAGATGGATGAGGCACAATATGATTTTTTATATATATAATATCTTCTTTAATGTTATTACAAAACAATCAAAGAAATGATTAACAATCCAAACTTTCACCTGCACTTCTGTGAAAGAGGTTTTACGGATTTCTCTAAGGTGAATGTTTAGGTATAAGAGATATAGACATAAGATTGTAAGATAAAATAATCATCACTTTGCCTGTTATAATATTATTACTTAATAACATCTATGTAAAAATTTTATGGGATATCTTTTTTGATATAGAGCAATTAAAATGATTGAAATATCCATACATACTATCGAATATTATTTCAATTGATTATAACTTATACGGATATATAAAGACAAGAAGCTAAACAATACAAGGAACATGAAGGATACTAGAGCATGAAAGGAAACGTTCTGTTTGATCTTGTAGCTAGTGTTAATAGATGATCCTCTCATTAAAATAGATATGATTAATATATAATAGATAACAATAACTGGAAATCCAGCGTGCTTGGAAAAATAGTAAGCATGAGGAAAAAAACCTGCTCTCAGCCTCACAAGAACTTGATAAGTCGAGATCCAACACATCTGTCTCATCGTGTGAGATCTAACTAGAGGGCATGACAGAGTCCTAGATGTAAAAAATCATTTATCTGTGAAACTGTTCGGATGCTAAGATAATTAGGGGCCGTTTGCGTGGCGCATTTGGAGGCGGTATTGTATGTATTGGCGGTAGTCAGAAATCCATCTTTATAAAAAAATTGTTTGGGTGTTCTTGCAGTAATCGACGATTACCAGCATTCCAACTGCAGTATTTCGGCCTAAAGTAAATTTATGGCTTTTAGAATCACGCCAATGTTGGCGTAATTTAGAAAGCACGGAGCCCACATTAACCCCGTCTCACCCCTTTCCCGACTCCTCCTCTCTCCTCTCTCCTCTCTCCTGGCGATTCCCTTTCTATGTCCTCCTCCTCCCGGCCGTGCTCTGATCAGTTCCCCATCCTTGTGAAACGAAGACAGTGTGTTCAAATGCACCATCGTCTCTGGAGCAGCAGGCCTCTCTTAACTTCTCTGTGTGACACCACCCACCGTCGTCGGGCTTATGCCTAGGAGCAAGATTGCAGCGACTGTACAGCAAGGTGACATACTTCTGGTTGTCCTTGATCTCTCTCCATGGCAGCAATACCTATAAACAGATGGATCAACACGGAAGGCTCTTGAATGGCCCAATTTTCCCTGATGAGTTGGGAACGGCGGTGTTATCCAAACCAAATACTGGTAACTGATGCCATTGTTAACTGCGGCAATCTCGATTGCCTCTCTTCACAACTGCAGATGTATTCCCAAGTTTACCTCCCAAACGGCCCCTTATAATCCTAATTTCGGCCGGTATTCTGATTAGTCAAGAACGTTTGGGATCATTTTCCAGTGAGTATGGAGTGGCCACTGATAGCAACCCTATTCGCAGCATGAACAATTTGTTGAATGTCATAGTGTTAAGCGCTTCCGTTTTTAGTTTTTATTCAGATAAATTTTTTGCAGTGATAAATGCAGCGACGAGTTGTCAGGATCCAAAACCAACATTAGACCTACCTCACGGTCGAAGTTGAAGGG